>CM045466.1:28470667-29133315 GCA_024666655.1 Dascyllus trimaculatus | reverse complement strand
GCATTCATCTGCACTGTTGATTGTTTACTGTAATGGTGGGCTTACTAAGCAGCTGATACTGTTCTGTGGTCACCTGGGGAATGTACAACAAACTCAACATGCACACATCATCTCCTACTGCATAGCTGTTCTGATGAACCTGTTAGCAAGTGGTTGAATAGTTACACATCTCAGAAATATTAGAAACATTACATGACATTTAATGTGGGTTCATTTAGGATGATGAAAGTAAATTCAAACGTCACTCTCCATTTAGCCTTGTTTTTGTCAACACTATCTCTCAAAAATAACTGATGGAAATGTGTATGTTTTGATGTAGGCATATTTAAATGGATTTTAAATATAGAGATCAATTGCCATGTGATAACAGTGAGTACAGAAACAACAACACAGGAACTACCAATGCTGTTCAGTACCCAGAGGCCCCACATGCACTCACAGTACAAATGCAGCGCTGCCTCCACAGCCCACTGGCCAGTGGATAGACTAACATCCCCACTGACAGCCACTCTCTGTGAAGACAACTGAAGAATGATGTCTCCAATCGAGCACCAAATTGGAAACAGAGCAGGGGAGAATATTGAAGCTATTGCCTGGATAGCGACACATTGATTCAGTACAGTGCCGAGGCGAAAGAGACAGCTCTCTCTGAGTCTGTGTTCCCATGGAGAGACATGGAAACCATATGCAGTCACACTGGAAATCAATACATGTTTATAATCACATGTGGAATGTGATGTTGTTTTCAGATTGGGAGGTGGGATGGAGGGCTACAATGCATGTCAGACTATATTGTGTCCAGATGATATGAAATCATACACAATTATGCCACTATAGCTGTAATGACGGTGTCCCATTGCATGGTACCTCATTATAGCAGGCGTTTTATTAATGAGATTAATATCTGACTTACCTGAAATGACTGGAGGACACTCTAAATTGGATTCAACATGTTTGTAGAATATGATGATAATGACTGCTAGTTTTAAATGTAATGGTTTAAAGGAGAGAACTGGTCAAGATGCTCAGTTGTCAGCTGTGTTAAAGGCGCACTAACATTACGGAAATGTTCTTCATAAGAATAAACAGAAAAAAAGACATTGTTACCCTTAACTTTCCAGGTGATTGTGGTCGTTTTAGCTCATGGTTTTCGTTTTATGGCCTGCAGTGTTACTGTTTTGGTTCAGTCTCAATGTTAAGCATAATTTCCAGCAGCGTACTGTGTCGTACAGTATACCTGCTCAGAACCAAACAGCATACAGGCACAGGGCTACTTTATGGAGGGCTAAGCAGTTAAAATGTACTTTTTCTGGAGACTAAAAAGAGAATTAAATTAGATTGAATTGTAAACACAAACACAAATCTAAATGAGTGCAATTAGCCCATAACTGTAAATGGGTGACTGTTTGTTCACTGCAAGATGAAAATGTATGTGCAGTATGCAACAGAAGTGAGTACAGCTTTGTTGAAGATCACTTAAATGTCAAAAGATTCAAAATAACATCTTCTTACAGTAACTGATTTACCTCTAAGGTAAATAGTAGTAGATTTGCTTTAATGTAATTCAAAAACTAACAGTTAAGATTTACCATATTAAAAACCAGGCCACACATCAGAAACTCAATGCAACAAGCATCAGTCGGCCTGTCATTGCTGACATTCAAGTCTTTTTTTCTCCATACTTTCTATGTCTGCCTTTATTTTTGTTGACAGACTCAATCCTCCTCAGCATGAAGGACATCAGTGTCGCACAATATTCTGGAGAGATATTCTGACACCCTTCAGAGACAATTTTTTTCAGCTTCTCTTTGCTGGAGGGGGCGTGTTGCTCTGTCTTTCTCTTTAAAACACCCTATAGGTGTTTTATTGAATTCTAGTCAGGTACCAGTCTTGGTCAGGTCATAGTATTTACTGTTTTCTTCTTTAGAAACTCTGGTGTGATTTTAGCAGTGTGCTTTGGATGGTCGTCATGCTGGAATATTCCTCTTCTGCCAACCTTCTGCAGGCTGGGAGTCATCTTGTCAGTCAGTATTTTGGTATATCCACAGGCATTCATGGTGGCTTCTATAAATGTCACCTCCGCAACACCTTTTGCACTCATACAGCCCCACATCATCACACTCCCTCCTCCATGCTTCACTGTCAGCACTATGCATTCACTGTGGTAGTCCTGGACAGGTTCACACCAAACATGCTGGACCACATCTGAGCCAGACAAGTTTATCTTGATCTCATATGACCAAAGAATGGACTGTTTCTTTCCAAAAACAAGCATGATTTTATGTTCTTAGATACTATCCATAGGCTATATGATGTCCTTTGCAGTGTGTGAGCTGTCACATGCAGAAACTGCAAGTTGCACACTGTCTGTGACATTATTTTAGGAATATGATCACTCCAGCTCTGATTAGTGGTACGATGGCTTGTTCCATACCTTCTGATTACTGCTGCACCGGTGTTTCCACTGATTTCTAGTTGGTCATCGATGGTCTGATGTCCTTTTCCATCTTTGTGGAGACTCACAATTAGATCGTTCCTCTGACAACTTTTCTCCATGTGGAGCCATGATGTAGACACACAGATAGACTCAGTCTGTAGGCCAAAACCAAGACAATGTTCGCGTCACAGGTTATTTTGTAACCATGTTCATGCAATTAAGCTACCTGGAAATCACAGGTGTTGTTTGAGTGATCACAGGTTTGCTAAATTGTGTGTCAGTGATCACTGGTCATTTTACTGTTGTTGTATTGATTTTCTACTTGGGGCCTGTATTTTCAATAAAGTCTCTCAGGATTTTGTTTTTGACCGTTCATAAGAGAAACCATTCTACTTTTCATCTTAGAAAAAATGAAATAATTGAGAGGTGATACAGTTTTGAACAAAACACAAGCTAAAAGGATGCTGAAAAAACCCTGAGGATAAACTAAACCAAGCTGGACACAGCTGGAGTGCATGGCTATGGAACACAAGCAAATGTATCAGGTGAAGCACCCAGGTAAAGGACACAGGATAGATACTCAGATGAAATGACTACAGACCAAGAGGAAACACATGGTAGGGTAATGGGAACAGGAAACAATCAGAGGAGAGCACTCTATAGGTCATAATAACACAGGAAGACAAATAATCACAACAAAAGTGATTGTAATATTTAAAAAATGACAAAAGACTAGAAAATGTAACCCAATGAGTAGGATAGGTTAACAGAGCAGAAGAGTGCACTCTGAAGCAAGAGTAATGGGTTAGCGAGGTGTATTAAGCACAAAGCCAAAATTTTCACTGTCACAGATGCAGCTCTCTCTAAGTCGGTGTGACCACCATGGTTCTGTTCAGTGTCTCCCTTTCACCAATTCTTTTCCTGAAACCTGTCTCTGAGCCAATACAAGGCAATACATTACAGCATTACTAATCCCACTGAACAAAGCTGCACAGTTACAGAAGCTCAAACTGTATACATGCCACCAGAAGAACATGTATCCAGTCCTTATGCTTGGTCCTGATGCTGCCACCTTCATTTTATACTCCTGATACTGCAGCTGATAAAACACAGATTAAAGACTGGTCTGTTGGTATTTGCCAGCATTCTATTTCTTGCATCATTTGAAGTAGCAGCACTTTAACCATCATAAAGTTTTATATTCTTCACAGCTCTCCATTATAACTACCACACCCCCCACCTCCAGCTCCATGTAGTGGCAGCTGTTCTCTGTTTCCTCTCCCTTTCCCTCCTTTCCCTCCTCCCTCAGGTGGGTGTGACTGAGGTGTTGCTGGTGGAATGTGGGCAGGTTCAGGTCACTGGATAATCACCTGAGTGAACACACCAGCAGCAGGGAGTGGTCGTTCTGCTACTCATCAGCCTCTCCATATAAGTCTGGCTCAGACCACTACATGATGCTGGACTGTTGAATAGCCCAGTTAGTTAACGTAGGTCATTGTTCTGCTGCTAGTCTCCTTGTTTTCTTACTAACTTGTCATTCTCTACGTTCCAGTCCGTGACAACCCCTGCCAAGATCCTGTCTGCTTGCCTCGTCTGCCTGCCACGAAGCTTCAGCTCTTCCTTGTCATTCTAAGCTGGTTCTGCCTGGATTCCATCACAGAAACCCTCATGGCCTTGCACCTGCCCGGACGCCATTCCAACCACGCTTCACACTTCCTCCGCCTGCCTAACCCTCACCCTCCCTTGCCCTGGCTGCCAGCTAAGTTACCACCTCGCTCTTGTGAGTTCCAGATTAGTGTTGTATTAGCATATTGTAAGTGTGTACTTTATCTGTTCTGTATAGTTTGCCAGTTCAGCGATCGTTTGTGTGGCGTCTTATGCGCCTTTGTTAACTTCAGTCCAGCCCTCACTTTCCTAGTTTGGTCATACCAAGTCCTGGTTAGTTTCCTGCACCGCCTCAGAAATACATCTTGCTTTGTACCTCCAACCTGTAGTTGGCTCCTCAGGAGCATTTTGTCAATTCCACCATTTTGAATATTACTCCTGTTTACATTTCACTTCCTGTTTAATTTTGTAAATATTAAATCATTGTGAATAAATCTACATTTATTATAAAGATAAAGATAAAGAGATAAAGATAAAGATCAACTTTATTAATCCCGAAGGAAATTCTGTTGCCAGAGTGCAGTTGAAGCACAAACACAAAGAGAAGAACAGTGCCTTAATAAGAAAAATAAAATACAATAAAATAAAATAAAATAAAATAAAATATATACATATATACAGTAGTTTGAAAAGTGACAAGTGTGTTTATGGTATGGATTGCACATAGTGTTGAGTCATAAATGAGTCCAAGTCAGTGTTGCATAGATGTGTTCATTGTGTATCCCCCCTGCAGAAAGGGGAGGAATTATACAGTCTGATTGCCACAGGTAGGAAAGACCTCCTGTGGCGTTCTGTGGTGCACCTCGGTGGTCTCAGTCTACGGCTGAAGGTGCTCTGGCAGGACTTAAGTGTTTCATGCAGGGGGTGAGAGGTGTCATCCAGGATGCTGAGCAGCTTCCTCAGCATTCTCCTCTCTGACACCTCCACCACAGACTCTAGCTCCACCCCCAGGACAGAGCCAGCTCTCCTGATGAGCTTGTTAAGTCTGTTGGTGTCGGCTGCCTTCAGCCTGCTGCCCCAGCACACTACAGCGTAGAAGATGACGCTGGAGACCACCGAGTGATAAAACATCTGCAGCATGTTTCTGCAGATGTTGAAGGATCTGAGCCTCCTGAGGAAGTACAGTCGGCTCTGACCCTTCCTATAAACGGCATTTGTGTTCACAGTCCAGTCCAGTTTGCTGTCTATGTGGACACCCAGGTATTTGTAGTGGTCTACAATGTCGACCTCTGTTCCGTTGATGGAGACTGGGTTCAGACGGGTCCTCAGTCTCCTGAAGTCCACCACCAGCTCCTTTGTCTTAGAGACATTGAGCTGTAGGTGATTAAGTCCGCACCACTCCACAAACCTGTCCACCACACTCCTGTACTCAGTCTCCTGGTCTCTGCTGATGCAGCCCACAATGGCAGAGTCGTCTGAAAACTTCTGCAGGTGGCAGGACTGTGACCAGAACCTGAAGTCTGAGGTGTAGAGTGTGAACAGGAAGGGAGACAGGACCGTCCCCTGTGGCGCCCCGTGCTGCTCACAATGGTGTCAGAAGTAGTGTCCCCAAGCCTCACATACTGTGGGCGGCCTGTGAGGTAGTTGTTGATCCAGGCCACCAGTGGAGCCTCCACCTTCATGTCCAGCAGCTTATCACTGAGCAGGGCAGGCCGGATGGTATTGAACGCACTGGAGAAGTCAAAAAACATGACTCTCACAGTGCTGCCTGCCTCCTCCAGGTGGGAGTAAGCTCTGTGCAGCATGAAGATGATGGCATCTTCCACTCCCCTATGGGGCTGATACGCAAACTGCAGGGGGTCCAGTAATGATCCGACGATTGTGCGGAGGTGCCTCAGGATGAGCCTCTCCAGTGACTTCATAACATGTGACGTCAGGGCCACAGGTCTGTAGTCACTAGGTGTGTTGGGATTCTTCTTCTTGGGCACAGGAACCAGGCATGAGGTTTTCCATCGCTCAGGAACAACCATCTGGCTCAGGCTCAAGTTGAAGATGTGCTGGAAAATCCCACACAGCTGAATAGCACATCCCTTCAGCACTCTGGGGCTGAGACCATCCGGGCCCGCAGCCTTTCCCGGTCGAAGGCGACTGAACTCTTTTCTCACATCCTCAGCCGTGATGGTGATGGTAGAGGAAGGAGAGAGTCCCGGTTGTGGTGGGGAGCAGGAGGGCTGAGGTGTCTGGGCAAGAGCAAGCAGAGATGTTGAGGAGAATGAGGGTGCAAGGGAGAGGGGGGAGGGGGACAGGGGTGTGGGTGGGGAGAAGTTGGTGGGAGGATGGGGGTGGTGGTGATAGAGGTGTGAGGTGAGTGCACCGGGGAGGTGGAGCAATGAGAGGGGCCGGGGGATGGGTGGGCAGAGTCCATGTTGTCAAACCTGTTGAAGAACAGGTTTAGCTCATTGGCCTCATGAAGGTCTCCTTCCAACATCTGGTCCGCCTTCTTACCATGACCAGTGATGGTTCTCATCCCACTCCACACCTCCCTCATGTTATTTTGCTGGAGCTTGCTCTCCAGCTTCCTCTTATAATTCTCCTTCCCCTCTGCGATCTTCTCCCTCAGTTCAATCTGCACCCTCTTTAGCTCCTCTCTGTCTCCACTCCTGAATGCGGCCTTCTTCCTGTTTAGTGTCGCCTTGATGTCCTTGGTCACCCACGGTTTATTATTGGGGTAACAGCGCACAGTTCTTGTTGGGATAATGGTGTCTGTACAGAAGTTTATATAGTCCGTTATGCAGTCTGTAATGCTTCCGATGTCCTCCCCCTGCGCATCACAGAGCACATCCCAGTCAGTCGCCTCAAAACATCCCTGAAGACTGTCCTCAGCCTCCTGTGACCACCTCCGTACTGCCCTAGTAATCACAGGTTGCCTCTGGACTGCAGGAATGTAGAGTGGCTCTAGATAGACCAGGTTATGGTCTGATTTGCCAAGGGGAGGGAGGGCTGTGGCGCTGTATGCCTCCTTGACATTGGCATACAGCAGGTCTATTGTCCTATTGTCTCTTGTTTTGCAGTCCACAAACTGCTTGAAAGTGGGGAGGGATTGTGAGAGGGTGACGTGGTTAAAGTCCCCAGAGATGGCAATGAAAGCACTGGGGTGCAGAGTCTGCAGCTTCGCCGCCACGGAGGTGATGACGTCACTGGCCCGTGTAGCGTCTGCCGCCGGTGGGATGTAAACAATAAGGACGATGGCATGAGAAAATTCCCTTGGCAAATAGTAAGGACGGAGACTCACTGCCAACAGTTCAATGTCTGGGTTACACACACGCTCCTTCACCGTAATGTGTCCGGGGCTGCACCACTTGTTGTTCACGTAAACAGCGACTCCCCCTCCTCTCTTCTTGCCGCTGTCGGCGCAGCTCCGGTCCCCTCGCACCAACTGAAAGCCTGGTAAACTCACTACAGAGTCCGGTATGTTGTCGTGCAGCCATGTCTCCGTGAAGCACAAGACCGAGCTCTCACGAAACATACTGTCGCTCCTCACGAGTGATGTTAACTCGTCCATTTTGTTCGCCAGTGATCTTACGTTCCCCATAACGATGGAAGGAAGATACGGCCGGTATCTCCTCTTCTTTTTCAACCATCTCCTCCCGGCTCTACAGCCCCGGTATTTCCTCTGCAGTTCTTTTGGGATATCATGTCTTATCCCAGCCGGGCCACAGCGTAGGATCTCCATGAGCTGTCTGCTCCCTGTCTGTTGTGCTTCTGTTGCTCTGTGCTTGAGAGTTTGACCTGCTCTGTGACACTAACAACCTGAGTCCCATGACGTGTTAAACACCCACAGTCTGATCAAGTCAACAAACCAAGCTGATGACCATTGTGGTGAGACCTGTTTTCTCTGAATGGGGTTTAAGATAAGATTTCCTTAATCCCACAGTGGGGAAATTTGCAGTGTTATAGCAACCAATAGTATAGTGTAAACATGCAGGACACATCAGTAGAAAATGACTAATATCTATACATAATTACTATTGATATTGTCCAGATTTGGGTTCTGTGGAGCCAGCTAACACAAAGAAAGCCTAGTTATGTTGGAGTTTCTCTGTAGTACCCTGCTCAGGGGCAGCTTAAACACAGATGATAAAGGGAGACCCACACAAGCACAAAAAACATGAGAAAAGAATACAGAGGACTGGGACAATGACAACGAGAGGGTTGAACTGCCTTTTAAAAGTTACATAATCTAGTTTAAAATGTATTAACAGCAAAATGTAATCTAATTGCAAGACTGTTAATATCAGCACAAATTATCCAGCATCAGCAGTTTCAGCCCTTAAAACACAGGTGTCAACCCTTCTCAAAGCCCATATCGGTTGGATCTGAGACTGCAGGTGTACTTGTGGTTTCCAGAAGTAGAATGGGAGGCAGACACCCTCTCTACTTTTAAGATGAGGCTTATAAAACTTTCCTTATTTGATGAAGCTTATAGTTAGGGCTGCTCAGGATCACCTGAGCTGTCTCTTAGTTATGCTGCTATAGGTTTAGACTGCTGGAGGATTCCCATGATGCACTGGGCTCCCCTCCTCTCCTCTCTCTATACAGTTATATATCATTACATATCAGTAACTCTGTTTCTCTGTGTGCACATCTGCCAATCCCCCATGTTACCCATGGCCGTGCGTGTTGGCATCCTGACATTTCTGGCACTTTGTGTTGCCGTTTAGGATGGGCGGCTGTGAGTCTGTGGCACACTTAAACATGCACACTCACACACACACACAGTAGAGGCATGTGTGCCGTCACTCAGAGAAAACTGCAAAGGACAAAATGGGAGAAATCAAAATGTCAAGCTGGAGGGTCACTGTGAAACATGACAGAGAATACTGTCTCTTTAGCACAGAGGGGTGCCAGCGCCGTGATTTTAATAAATGGGTTCTCTGACCCTGCAGAAACACTCGTTCTCAGACAAGATGACATTTTATCTTCCTGCCAGTTGCCATGACACAAATGACATTTGATGACATTACTGTTCTCTGTTTAAATGTTTCAATTTCAAATGTGCAGCGTTAAATTACCAACCAGTACCAACTTGTGCATCAGCAATGATGGCTCACTCAGGAGGCTCCACTGTAGCCTACTTTCTGTTTGTGTGTGTGTGCATGTGTGCACGTGTGTGCATATCAACTCACACTCAAAACTAATGTGGCTGATTAAAGGTGAGGGAGATATTGGAGGCGACACCCACTGACACACACACACACACCTCACACCTCCAGCAACACATTCAGTCCCTCAGCCCTGCACCGGCACAGACAGCCCGACTGGATCATAGTGCCCCTGTCCTCACAGGTCGCACTGTGATGACATCACCTCTGACTGAGCCTGTCACAGCCCTCCTCCTGATGATGGCTTCGCTGTGACACCTCTGTCAACAAGAGATGAAAGCTGTGTGTCTGCATGTGAGGTAAAGATACACACACACACACACACAGTCTGTAAACAGTACAAAGATTTCAAATGACACCATATTTTTAGACAGTGACCATGGATTCAGGCCAGTATTTGTCTGAGGACATTGTGATCCTCCTTTTAGTACTCTAAAGGAGTAAAAGAATTTGAACTGTTTTCTTCTCCCAGGAAATGTCTCCTTTTTCCTAATATTTAGAAGGCAAGGCAAGGCAAGGCAAATTTATTTGTATAGCACATTTCATGTACAAGACTATTCAAAGTGCTTTACATAAAACATTAAAAGCATCACAGAAAGAGAAATAAAACATAATTAAGACATTGCAAAAATTAAAATAATGTAGAATAATTATATTAAAATGATTAAAAGCAAGATAAGTTAAAAGATACCGTGCAGATTTCATGCATAGGCGCATGAGAAAAGAAATGTTTTTAACCTGGCTTTAAAAGTTTCTACATTTTGTGAAAGTTTAATCTCCAGTGGCAGTTTGTTCCACTTTTTTTGCAGCATAAAAGCTAAATGCTGCTTCTCCACGTTTAGTCTGGACTCTGGTCTGGACTAGCTGACCTGAGTTCTTGGATCTGAGGGCCCTGCTGGGTTTATATTCTTTGAACATATCACAGATGTATTCTGGACCTAAACCGTTCCGGGATTTGTAAACAATCAGTAGGGTTTTAAAATCTATTCTGTAACTGACAGGAAGCCAATGTAGAGACTTTAAAACTGGTGTGATATGTTCAGATCTCTTAGTCCTGGTTAAAACTCTAGCAGCAGCGTTCTGGACGAGCTGCAGCTGTTTAATGCTCTTTTTGGGAAGTTCTGTCAAAAGGCCATTACAGTAATCGAGTCTACTGGAGATGAACGCATGGATGAGTTTCTCCTGATCTTTGTGGGAGACAAAACTTTTGATTCCGTTGATGTTTTTCAGGTGGTAAAAAGCTGCTTTGGTGACAGCTTTGATGTGGCTGTTGAAAGTCAGATCTGAGTCGATAAGCACTCCAAGGCTCCGAACTTGGTCGGTGGTTTTGAGAGCCCGAGTCTCAAGATGTTTACTAATGCTGACCCTCTTCTCTTTACTGCCAAACAGAATAATTCCAGTTTTGTCTTCATTTAATTGTAGAAAATTCTCTCTCATCCAGGCGTTTATTTGCTCCAGACATTGGCACAATACGTTTGTTGGGCTGCAGTCGTCTGGTGACACGGACACATACAGTTGTGTATCATCTGCATAGCTGTGATAATTAATGTTCAAGTTTTGTATTATTTGACCCAGAGGGAGCATATACAGGTTGAACAGAAGAGGACCAAGAACTGACCCCTGGGGCACACCACAGGTCATGGCCAATCGATCAGATTCATAACTGCCAATCGTAACAAAATAACTCCGGCCTTCTAAATAGGACCTGAACCAATGAAGGACTGTTCCAGAAAGTCCAACCCAGTTCTCCAGCCTATCCAGCAGGATGTTGTGGTCTACGGTATCAAATGCAGCAGTGAGGTCCAGCAGAACCAGAATTGATACTTGACCAGAATCAGTGTTCAGTCGAATGTCATTTAACACTTTGACCAGTGCTGTTTCAGTGCTGTGATGTGGTCGGAAGCCTGACTGAAATTTATCCAGATTTCCACTTTTATTCAGAAAGTTGCTAAGCTGGTTAAACACAACTTTCTCAATAACCTTGGATATAAAAGAGAGGTTGGAAACAGGTCTATAGTTGATCATCATAGAGGCATCGAGAGTCATCTTCTTTAGGAGTGGCTTAATGGCAGCTATCTTTAGTGACTTTGGAAAAATGCCTGATGCCAGTGAGCTGTTAACTATTTGTAGAAGATCACTTTCTACTGAGGTTAAAACTTTTTTTAAAAAGTCAGATGGTATTACGTCCAGAGTGCATGTTGTTGATTTCAGATGCCAAACTATTTCTTCTAAGATTTTTAAATCAACCATCTTAAATTGTGACATAACATTAAAGTTCTTTTTAGGTTTTAGACACAAATTAGTTTTCTTATTTGTCTGGGTGGTGTTAATGTTTTGTCTAATTGTTTTGATTTTTTCACTAAAGAAGTTGGCAAATTCATTGCATTTCTCAGTGGAGAAGAGTTCTGGGCTCATCTGTTTAGGGGGATTCGTAAGTTTATCCATCATAACAAACAAAGTGCGAGAGTTGTTGACATTC
The DNA here is from genome assembly GCA_024666655.1 of Dascyllus trimaculatus. Lineage (NCBI taxonomy): Eukaryota > Metazoa > Chordata > Actinopteri > Pomacentridae > Dascyllus > Dascyllus trimaculatus. The sequence continues at coordinate 29,121,632 of CM045466.1, read as the reverse complement.
CTGTTGATCATTTCAGATAGATGGAGCTAGAAGAGCTCCAGAGATGTACAGACACAGATATACATGGACATTTAGTGCTATATATATTGTCCAATGACAGTGGATTAATAAAACATACAGTTCTGGCACAAATACCATCTTTGTGGCCTTCAGGCCGGACTCAGTAGAGTGCACATGCTCTTCTTGCAAAAGCCAAGCTTCTTGCAACCATATATACATAGGCTCAGGTGGTAGAGCGGGTTGTCCACTGATCGCAAGGTTGGCGGTTTGATCCCCGGCCCCTCTGCATGCCGAAGTGTCCTTGGGCAAGACACTGAACCCCAAGTTGCTCCCAATGGTAGATTAGCGCCTAGCATGGCAGCTCTGTCGCCATTGAAGTGTGAATGTGTGTGTGAATGGGTGAAACACATTGTAAAGCGCTTTAGATACCACTAAGGTAGAGAAAAACGCTATATAAGGGCAGACCATTTACCATTTTACCATATAGCTGCAACGTAACAACTACCTGACCTTTAATTGCTCACACAACAGCAAATACATTAAGAGAAACAGAATGAGCACTGAGTTATAGTCTTACTCAACATAACGAGAAAATGCTTGAGCCAAGCGGTCATACAGAACATGCTGCATATTACAACTATAGCATGATTCAGGGTTTTTTGTTTTCTGGTTTTTTACAGTTAGGAACTCACAACACTTTGTTACAGTTTGGAATTGTGTTATTTATTGTTTCATACTCTGCAGTTGTCAGGAAGATAATAAAATGTCTTCAGTGAGTCTCAGTCCTGTTTTAACCTGTAGCGTTCTGGGAGGGATAATATAACGCTGAATGAACACTTGCCCTGGATGCAGAGTTGATGAATTCAGTTGGGTAGCAGTTCATTTCCCTCCATATTTTTATTTAATTCTGCTGAGACTCACTATCTGAGTGCCACTTGTTGCAAAATGCAGAAATCTCAAGTCATGAAGTATTGCTTTGTCAGTGGCAAAATATTTTTGTGGTGACTTAGGAGCTCATTTCACCAACCTATTCCCCTACTTAGCCCAACCACATTGTTTGTCTTCATATCACATTTGACAGGCCTGCTTTTTGCCCCCCCACCCTCTTGTTAATAACAATATGACTTGTATCCACGGTGCAGCGGGCACCATGCAGGATGTAAGTCCACTGTTATTTCCTGAGCAGTGAGCAGGACTGATAAACGGCAGTGATTTGCTCAGCATTTGACAGTTTGCTTATTTCCCTTTTCCTCAGAGGGCCCCTCATCAACTAATTTCAACATGGCAGCTTCAGAAGCACAAGTCTTTGGGGAAATGTCATTTTTAATTAAATCCCAGGTCGTTTAAGATAAGCAGTTAGGCGTTAATTTCACCCAGGGCGTGACGTTGTCAGGAGCCCGGAAGCATGACGTATGTCTGTCAAGATTAATCATTATGCACAAACTGCCCTGTTTTTTCCTTTTCTCCTTCCCCTTTGCATGCAGAAGAAGTCCCTAACTGCCCAGCTAACAAAAAGCACCATCTGAATGGACCAAATTAACAGTCCCTGGGTGTCATTGTGTGTGGCTCCCATGACATGCTCGACATGTTTTGATAATGTCAATCAGGCGTTTTCAGGAGCTTCTAAATGTTCAAGAGACACCATCTGAATTGCTAAACATGGTAAAAATAATTTTATGCTGTGGGGAATCCTTAATATCCTGAGAACACTCCTACTAGTGTCAAGCAGCCATTTAAAAGCTGTGCTAATCTTTATTTGCATATTGAAAACAATATTAAATGACTAAATAAAATAGTTGCTTGCATTGCGAGCACACAGAGAACTACCATCAACTCTGCAATTCCTCACAGCTTTACTGAGCTTTTCAGCTTCCTCTAGATCAATTCTTTAGTTTTATGGTTGACAGTCTAGCTGGGGTTTAGTCTCACTGCCCTCATCAGTCTGGTATCTTCCTCCAGCAGCAGGTAGCAGTTATCAGTCAAAAAGCTCAGATAAATCCACTGTGCACAGCAAACAGCAAACAGCAAAGTAAACATGATTACAGTTTTTTTTTTTTTTTTTTTTACAAAAAATGGTTATGGTCTTTATAGTTCCTTTAAAGAGTTCCTAATTTATGACAACTGTATGGGGGGGGAATTTTTATATAACTCACATGGTAAGGCCAGCTGAGGACCCAGAGACATGTATGTGTCCTACCTCAGCTCCACTCACACTCCACCTGTCTAATCATTTCTGGATGTGAGAAGTCAGGCTCTGCTAAGGCAAAGCCAAGAAACTGTTAGCGTGGCTGGGCGTACCCTTAGAGATCGGGTGAGGAGCTCAGTCACCAGGGAGGAGCTCGGAGTAGAGCCGCTACTTCTCCACGTCGAGAGGAGTCAGCTGAGGTGGCTTGGACATCTGTTCTGGATGCCTTGGGGACGCCTTCCTGGGGAGGTGTTCCGGGCATGTCCCACGGGGAGGAGGCCTCAGGGTCCCACCTAGGACACGCTGGAGGGACTATGTCTCTCAGCTGGCCTGGGAACGCCTCAGGGTCCCACCAGAAGAGCTGGAGGAGGTGTCTGGGGTGAGGGAAGTCTGGGCCTCTCTGCTTAGACTGCTGCCTCCGTGACCTGGCCCCGGATAAGCGGTGGAAGATGGATGGATGGATGGATGGATGACTTGAATACTGCAAAATTGAAACAGATGTGAAGGAACTGCTGGTATTTTTGGTGCACTGCATTTGGTTTACTATGTTTTTTGACACTCTAGAATAGATCTTTTTCTAGCATACTATAAGCAGCCTAGTAAAGGTACTGGAATGCAAACAGGGTTTCAAAACTGCTCTTCAGAAAATGCATAGCTGACATCGGAGGATTCTTCCACCTTTATACACAGCCAGGGTTAGGATTAAGTACAGATGTAAGAACATACAGAGCTGCTTTTATCTGGAATACCAGCCATAACATGAAGACATACCTTTATGTCTGTGCTGATGGCAAAGGTAAATCTTTGGGAAACTTTAATGTTTTGAGTAACAAAATACAAACTGTAACCAAAGTAATTTCCTCAGTTTATAGAATAATCAGACATGCATTCTTTCTGATGTTTGCTGCTGTATACGTTTGATATGTCAATATCCTTGCTTATGTGGAGAAGTAAGAGAAACGGTAACAGGACCAGAATCTGGACTAGTCTTACACAGGTAACTAGAAACTTTGTTTCTAACGAAAATGCAGGGGAATAAACCAAATCTAAGAAAATGTACCAAAGGGTTTATTATTAAAAAATGTATTAGGTGTGCCAATGCATAGGCATTGAAGCACACTTATTACTACTCCTTGGGCTTACTCTTATAGATTCTTCTGACACAATTTTCGACACCTAACTCATCCTGCAGCTTTGAGAAAATCCATACATATATATCAAACCGTGTGGCTCGATCAGGAATGGTGTGCTATGACTTTTGGTTATGATTTGTTGTACTGTTTTACTGTGCTAAAAATCCCCTCTGAAATAAATGGGAAGTAAGACCATCACACCATGTGTGCCATCTCTGGAACTCTGTAGCTCTGGCACACTTTACAGTACACTTAATTTGACGTTTAAACAGGTCACAAGGCTTTGAATGTTATTTGTCTAAATCTGTGTTTTGGTCTCTTTTACTTTTTTCCCCCTTTTTTTTACACAGTCTTAGTTTTATACATTTTTGTAAAATTTAGATTTTTTGTTCGGTTACCATGGGTGACACCACACCAGGTGTCACCCATGGTACACCTGGGTGACACCTGGTGTGATCACCCTATGGATCCTTAAACAGTGGTTTAAGGATCCATAGCAGCTGCATGCTGTCGTTGTTTTCTCTAAAAGAACCAGACTCTAGCAAGGCTAGGAGAACAAAGTTCACCTATGTGGGCTTTTCAGTAAAATACCCTAGTTGGCGGCAAAAAGTTAACAGGATGCATGTACGTCACACTATAAAAATAATAGTTCTTAAAATGTTACCAAAGGCTTACCAGGGACTCTAAAATAGGCTGGCTTTTCAAAATAAGCACACCGCCTCATGACTTCCCACTGTGCTAGACTGTCAAAACCAAGGAGCTGACCAGACAGAACTTCTGTCTCCTTCTAACACATGAACTGATGGACACACCATCTGCATGTTGGGGTTCACTTTCAAAATAAGAGTCTGTTCCCACTCAGAGACATACACTACCAGAAGCTGCAGTGGTACACTCAAAATTCCTGCAGACATTTTCTGTTTACCTGATCTCGGGCACTGTGCTGATAGAATTATACCGACACACTGTGGTCACTGCCAAAGACATCACTGGATAGAACAGTTCGATTTAGAAAAAAGGCAGCTGTGAATAAAGTGAGAGATTTCAAATCCAGGGCGATCCCTCTTTGTCACGACATCGGTGTGACAGCATCTCCTCCACTGACCCAGCCCAGACATCCCTGGTTACCTTGAACAAACACTTCCTCAATGCACTACAAATGTGTTTTGGTCGTTTTAACGAGGCAGCATGCCGACCAGCTTCGGAACTTTCCGGCAATTTCCGCCAGCGCGTCGTCTTGCAACTTCACATCGCCTCCATTTTGCTTTCATGTGTATGTGTGCGTGAGCGGTGTCCGTATAAACTGGAGAGAAAACAGGAGCGAAAGCGGAGGTGCTGAGAAATCACTACAGAAATGGACGGGTAATATTTTACCAGCGATTTTGTCTGTTGAATGTCATCTCACGCATGTTGCGGCAGCACAGAACACGCTCTGTGTAAATGCGTCATTTTATGGAGAAGCTGAGGAGGAGCGGATTCTTGTGTTAACGGGTTTCCATAGCCACGCGCTCGCTTTTCCATTAAGGAAGTGGCTCACGTTAGCATGCTACTGTAACTTAGCTCGCGCTCTGTTTATCTCGTTAAGTGCGTTAGAACTTATTTTTTTATTGAATTAACTACACGGAGAGGTTCTAGGGACACGTGCTTATACAATTCCATAATCGACACAATTGCATTTCACAGCAGGGTGGCATCGAAGTAGCTAGTGAAGTTTAGCAAACCGTTATGCTAACTAATATACAGGACCATTGATCCTTTGTGTGGTAGCTAACTAGCTTTAGCTGACTGAGTAGGTCCAGTATGTCAGCTGGAAGCTACATCTTCCTATAAGCGGAACATGTGATTGTGAATCAATATGTGCCAACAGTGCATGGAAAATACACAAGGTAAAATCATACAATTTGTTAAATAGTGACTACTTGAACCTAAAGTGATATATTGAGTTGGGTATAAATTATATACCAGTGAATATTTCATGAAATGTAGGGTGTGCCATTCAAAGACTGTAGGTTGGCCCTTCATTGGGGTTAAATGCAGATGAATGACCTCAGCGTTACTTACAGATATGATTAATCATAAAAGAGACCCATGGGAAGCAGATAGATGCAACAGCATGAAGCCACATTATGATGATGTGGTAAGAATAGATGTTGTGCAGGCCTACGTATCTACACACACACACACACACACACATATATATATATATATATACACACACACACACACACACACACACACATATATATATATACACACACACACACACACACACACACACACACACATATATATATATATATATATATATATATATATATATGTATATGTGTGTGTGTGTGTGTGTGTGTAGTTTGAGAAACTAAGAATGTCTCAAAGCTTGTGTATCCCAATGTATAGTGTGTTGTTTACTTTTTTAAGATAGGATAAAATAAAGTAAGGTTGAATTTTCTTATTCCGTACAGGGATTTTAAATGTTGGTGTGGTGTTCATATACTGACTATGTGAAAACGATTTTTTCTTTCAGCATAAGTGATGTAGCAGTTGGAGTGAAGGTGAGTTGTCTGTATTGGTTTTTTGCTTGTGTTCATTATACTAATCACATAAGCATGCTCACAACAGTCTAGTTTATTTGGCTTCATTATGAAGGCACATTGTAATTGTCTGTATACTTCTGTGAACAGAGCAAACAGCCTGAGATTAGACAAGCTGATACTGCCAAATTGAATTTGCAGGTTTTGAATGGACATTATTTCTTTGAGTTATTTTGAACCATGGGTGTTTTCTGTCTTAACACTAAATCTGGAGGCTATATTCTTAAATATATTTTAAGTATATATTTTCTTCAAAGGCCCAGTATAAACTTCTGTTAGTGCAGTAAATAGAAATTGTTCATTTATTCAGTTTATCGTTTACCCTATTTGAGGCCAGAAAACAATGAAAAAAATGCCTGTTACACATTCCTGGAGCCCAGTGTCATGTCTTCAAATGGCTTGTTAAGTTTGATAAATAGGTGAAAACCCTAAGATAGTCAACATACTATATAACGCATGATACAGAAAATATTTGCATATCAGCCGCTGGAGTCATTGCATTTTCAGCATTCTTTCTAACTTGCTAACTAAAAAAAATATAAATCAAAAATTCTAAATGTTGCAGATGAATAGTCTGTTTATTGACCAGTTAGTTAAGCGCTGACTTCTCTGTTATATTTGTAAACCATTCTTGATGTTACTTCTATAGCCCTTTTCAGACATGGAATAGATAAGACACAGGCTTCATCAAACCCCTAAAGTCAGCATTGTGGTGTTCAGACATGGATGGCTTTTACGTTCATGGTGCCTTCAGTTTTTCTTATATATTATGTTACATTTCGGGAAGAGCCACAGCACACCTTTGGTTAATTTGTTGCATCGATGCTTGGATTTACAGGAGATTCTACTGAACAAAAATCAGAACCTTTGGTCTCGGATGTATTTTACACCTTTTGTAATGCAGAAAACAACCATGAAATAGCAATAAAGACATATGCCTGAACGATTAAACCATTCATAAAACGTTTCATTTAACTTTTAATTTTCTATGTTGTACTCTCATGTTAATGCCCTTACATCCGTTTGTTTACAGCTTTTAGAGCATTAGAATAGCTTTAAGGAAAGGGTTAGCACTTGTGTTTCTGCTGATCACCGAACAGACCTTTTTCCTTTTTTAAGCACACTGTTGCTCTGGCTACCTAACCTGATTTGAGTGCCAGCTGCATTTCAGTCTGCACAAAACAAAGTTAAAGTCCTCTCTCGAAGGGAAACGGAACAGTCATAAAATACTGATTCCTCTGATATTGTGGGTCTTTGCCACCCTGTTTATTTCATCAGTATTTCAATGTCAAAGAGAAAATAGAGAGGGTAGCCAGCTGCTGGATGAGAAATCATTTCTTGGATTCTTGTATCTTGTGCACTGTGTGCTCACATTTTGGCCTAAGTCAGACAACTTTATTACCCGTTCAATTTATTTGTGTCATGTTGCTGTAGCAGGACCTGCAACGTCTAGTTTATCGTAACCATAAAGAATGTTAGTGACAGAAGAACAATTGGTTCAAATTCAGTCAGACAGAAACAAGGAGGGGGTGTATGAAGCTATTATAAAGTTGTGTGTGTAATGGGTCCCTAGCCACGTTCCTCGTCATCCCATCAGTCAGGTTTAAGACCACAGGGCGCCCGGCAGCTCCAGCAAGCCTTCTGGGACCTAGTATAGCTCAGAATGAAATGACACATCTTGACATCTTAAATTCAGCAAGATTAAACCCACACCAGCAAAGAAGGAGCCAGGCCACTCTTCTGCTGTTTTATGCCCATTTCCACCTACTCCTCTACCCTCCTTTTGTTCCTTTAAACTGTCTTCAGAGAGCTCAGTTTTATCGTTGTCTTTGAGGGCCTGTCTGGAAAATGGAAATAGTTTTCCTGACTTTCTTCTTCACAAATGTGCCTGACTGTGTATCTTTCTCTTTTATTTCCTTAGAGAGGATCAGAAGAGCTGAGTATGTACAACAGTCCCAACTCTGGCATGAGCAGTATCAGTGGTGAGTTCGTTCCGACCACCTCTGAATAGGGAGGGGATTGATGGAATTTGCACGAAGCTATTTGATGGGTAGTGGCAGGCGGCATTAAAAGAAATCAAAGGATTAATAGGTGTTTGAAAAGTGAAACAGGCTGCGTGAGTTGATCTGTTCTCTCACGGGAGCTATTTAGTGTCTGAGTAACATCACGCTCCTTAGTAGGTGGGCACCCACACACCACAGCATGTGACTGGAACAGACGTAGTGGATACCACTGCATTTTAATGCCTCCTCGTCGTTCAGATGATATAAGAAAGAAAACTGCAGCTGGCATTCAAGATGACTGAAGAGCCGTTCATGTTGCCACATATAATAAGAGCAATGTTAAATGCAATACATTGGAGTTTGAGAGATTATCTCTTTAATTATATTATAGTCTTCCACCCCCCCCCCCAAAAAAAAAAAAAAAAAAAAAGCTGATGCTGCCCCAGGACCCTGTCTAGTAATGTGAGGTGGCTTATATGTTAGGTAGCTATGAATTCGGAATAACCAGATTAACTTGACAATGATTAACTTGATTAACGATAGATTAAAATTAAAATTTGTCCAGGTCAAGGCATATTGCTTGACATTTTGGTCCAGCTGTTTAAACCATAGCTATCTGTTGTGTTTTCTCCATCACATTTTTGAATTGAGAATAAACTTCCTTGCTTTTCTTAAACCAGTGCTGCTAGGGTTTATTATTTTGTAGAATTGTCACAATACATGTAAGCTATATGGTTAATCCAAACCGGTTGAGCAGTTAACATCTGCCATTCTGCAATCACATGAGGGTAAAAAAGCTATCCAAACATGCCGTGCCGTGCTGTGCCGTGCTAGACAGATTCAAAGATTTTACACTTGAGGTTTTCTCTTAGCAAACAGAAGTCTTACCCTGAGGGTACACTGAGCATGTAATGTGTGTCGGCAATTTAGTGAATGAGTAATGTATCATTACTCTTCCACTATAATCAAGTCTTTTTTAAAGTACAAAAAAGTAAAGTCTAAAAGAATGATGACTTTGGTCAGAACATATCAAAAGACAGTGTTATACATTGTTGGGTTAGTGCAGGATGTAGAACAACTCTAACCTTATCTATTGAAGTCAGAGAGATTGAGAGGTGGGCTGAAAACTCATCGTTAGCTTTGGTCTTTTGTAGCTCTGGAGTTTTGTCGTCAGTTACAAAATTACTTAATATCATTAGCCTTTAGACTGATCAGCTATCACTGTATTGCACAGTTCAGTTAATCAGTGCTTATGCTAAAATTTTAGACGGGGCTTCCAATGGCAGTGATAGTAAGAAGCTCAGGGTGGAGGAGGCCCCACCATCTCGTGTGATCCACATTAGAAAGCTCCCCAACGAGGCTTCAGAGGCTGAAGTCATTGCCCTCGGTCTGCCTTTTGGCAAAGTCACCAATATCCTCACATTAAAGGGGAAGAACCAGGTGAGTGAATGAAATAAACAGACAAGTTGTATTTCTGGATTTCTGTACAAAACAATTATTCAGCATGAGTTTGACAACACGGATATATTTATACAGTAGAAACCAGTCCTGGACAACAATGCTTTTTACCCCGAGGACAATAGTCCAATTTTTGTGTCTTGAACTGTCAGGAATCAATTGTTAGCTGACATCTTACTGTACCACACTAGTCCTTTGGACACATTCAACCTTGTTATTGACAAGTGCATCTGAAACATACACACAGCTCTATACAAAAGCTGGCCAAAAGCTTATCATCTGTCTGCTTTGGAGGGCTGTACTTGGCTTTCATCCCCTTGATTCTTGTCAACTACAGCTGCTTCTCATTGCACCAGTGTCAGCTAGTCTTGATTGAACAGCAGCTGGCTCATTTTAATGTTGTGACAACTTAATCTGTGTCCGTCTGATAATATTGCCACCTCAGTGGTAAATTACAGTTCACTCTGGTATGGTGGAGTAGGAGGACTCTGGTGAACACTTGGCTGTTGTCTCCCCTGACAAAGAGTTTTTATGTATTCAAATCTGTTATGATCTGTGGAAGACTTCTTGAATTTCTCACCAAATCAATAAGTTTCAGTGAAAGGATGACATGTAGTCTCCTCCTTCGTGGTAACAGTGTTGGTGAATTTATGAGAGTTTTGTTTTCTCTACTTCCAGGCATTCTTGGAGATGGGGACAGAGGAGGCCGCCATTACGATGGTTAACTACTACACAACAGTTACCCCTCATATCCGCAATGTCCCTGTCTTCATCCAGTACTCCAATCACAAAGAACTCAAAACTGATGCCAGCAATCAGGTTAGTAGAGATGACTAACGGACCACTGGGATGAGGAAACACATGTTTTTCATCTTACTGGACACTACACACCTGTACACTTTCAGATGGAAAAAAACTTTAAAAATGGCTTCCTCCCATGTGCCTTGTTAGTACTTGGTTGGGAATTAATATCGGCTGTCTTAACACTTTGAAATGTGAAAGTAACTCAAGTCTGAAGACCAGTAACTTTAAAGGCTCCCCCTTTAAATGTTTGCCAGTTTTTTGGACATAAATGTCAATGCTTGTCTGGCTGTCTCCTCATTAAGGGTTTGTGAAAGGGGTCATCTTTTTGTCTGGTGTGCTCAGTTATTGAGAATAGCAATTGACGCCTTGTGTTTGGCTGTAGCGGACCCAGGCAGTGTTGCAGGCGGTATCAGCAGTCCAGTCACCAAGCTCAGATGTGCAGGAGGTCCTTGCTGCAGCCTCCAGTCCTGTTCTACGGATTATCATAGACAACATGTTTTACCCTGTTACGCTGGATGTACTGCAACAGGTGGGTAGCAGTTGCTGTGAGAATATTGAGCGCTCATGATTGAACTTTTGAAGTTTCTATTTTTGTTGTTGTGTTGTGCAGATTTTCTCCAAGTTTGGCACAGTCATGAAGATAATCACATTCACCAAGAACAATCAGTTTCAGGCCCTACTGCAATTCAGTGATCCTGTTAATGCACAGCAGGCCAAACTGGTAAGAGGTTGCTACTAGTCTTTATGAAAGCTTTTACTTGTCATGCTTCTATTGCTAATCTCTGTATGTGTAGTTATTTGTTTGTGCTTTACAGTACCAAATTAACACGTGAGCATTGAGTGTGAAGTTTTTTTCCCTGTCTGCCAGGCACTGGATGGGCAGAACATCTACAATTCATGTTGCACATTGCGTATCGACTTTTCCAAGCTGGTCAACCTAAATGTCAAGTACAACAATGATAAGAGTCGTGATTACACCCGACCTGAACTGCCGGCTGGTGACGGCCAACCCAGTCTCGACCCGACGGTAGCTGCTGCCTTTAGCAAAGACTCCAACTCGCTCCTCGGTAAGATCCCAGGTAGATCACACTTTTATTATTCCTTCTTTAATCTTAATGCTGTTGTTGTTACCCTGGCCTAATGCTGTTGACTGCACACACAATTATCTGGCAAATTAAATTCCTCTGGATTTTGTCTGTTGTTAAGAAAATACAATGCTTTCAGTTCAGATGTTAGTGAACTTAAAACCTAAGTGTTTGACAGAGAAGTTTTGCCTTTCTCAGGGGAATATACTAGTGTGCACAATTATTAGGCTAAGGAATGCTAGTGATTAATCAGTTAATCATTAACATTGAATATCTGAAACCTATTCATTTACATTGCTTGCGCTGCGCAAAAGCGGCATGCCGCTCCACCGAGCAAAGCAGTGCAGCGTGCAGGTCGGAGAAACCGCACACTTGCCACTATGATGTGAGAACGCACGGCCAATAGAAATGTGCGTTCTCACCTGGACGGAGGACAAACTGGAGGAAAGGCTCATGCTGCATTTGTCCGAATTCCTCGAATTATGTAACACAAGTGTGCAAGTATTTGGAGACTTGGGGAGAAATGTTTTCGTAAAAGCAAGGCTAGTTCTAACACTTGCTGCGTACTAGCAAGACTAGTGCTAATGCTTGCTACTTAGCACAGGACAAATACATCTTGACTGCTGGAGTTCTGCAACGAACTGAAAGCTTCCAGCTTGAGAGGACAGTGACGTTGCCCAGCTGGAGCGTTTTGAAAACTCCGACTATTTTGCTCGCTAGTCCATGACTTCTCAGGAGCTGTATGCTGAACCCTGTGGTGAGCGCAGCACTTACCTTGTCCTGTGTGAAACCGCGTAAGTGTAACAAGTAACAGAAATCAACAATTTAATAACGTTTGTGGCCTTTCAAAAATATTCAGCGACAAATAGCTGCCCTACTGCACAATAACTGCCATCGACCTTCCATCCATAGAGTCTCAGTCACTCTTTGTGGACGCAGCAACCACAGCGTCTTAATGCTGCTCAAAGCGTTGTATTGTCCCTCGCTGTAAATCTCACATTTGTGAAGTGCCCACAAGTTCTCAGTAGGATTTCCATCAGGTGAGGAAGAGCCATCTTCGAGGTCTTTGCTGGCTAGCACGCATTATGATGAAGAAATGATCCTGTCTAAAGGTCATTTCCTTTTAGCAGGACTTCCTCCTGTGCCACTGTTTGAAGAAAATACATCCCAATAGGCCAGTAGGTTTGGAGGCTGATTTTCAGCCTGTCTTATTCTGGTGAAATAGTTCTTATGCATAATAGCAGCCCAGTGTTTTGCTGGTGTCTTATAGTGGTGTCCATTGGTCATCAGTGATCCAGCCATAGATCTGTTGACAGGTTTGCGGGACAGGCTTTGTCCAGTCTGATATAAGACTTGAAAACTCCACCTTGAACAGATATTAAGGAAACGTCAGTGCATTGTGTTGATGAAACCTCTTTCACTCACTCACTTTCAAGTATAAAAGTAATGCAGGACTTTTTCTTTGACAGTATTTTTATGTGGGGTATGAATAGTTTTAGTGAAGAAAACCATTGAAGTACGTCTTCTAACAGTGGAACACCGACGTTCAGTTCAAGAAAGGCTGAAAATAAAGAACAGCAGAGTTTGTCTGCAGTGCCCAAATCACTAAATCTTTGCTGTTCTGTCTGCTTTGAAAGTGAAACTTGGAATTTTCAATTCTGAGCGAGAGATCTAATGATGCTGTGATTTTCAGACTGAATTTATAAACACAGTCACAGTTAAGCAATCGGATGGCTAATGGATACTTGTAGTCATGAGCCTATGTTAGCAAGGGATGAACTACGAGCTCAGCAGTCAAACTGTGAATTTCTTCGTCTGGATGTGATGAACTTTTGCCCCGTGGCTCGTCTAATATCTGGGCTTGGTACCTACCCCTTGTGGTGGCCGTGTTTTGGGGTATTCTCTATCTCGGCAGTGTCTCTGAACACATGACCCCTTGTACTGTACTTGTGGACATTTTGGGTAGATTGCAGTTATGGAATATAGTGGCACAGGAGGATCGTGAGTTCCTGGAAGCTTTACATTTAATTTCAGGCTATTAGTTTTGCTATTGACTATTAGCTGTTTCCAGAATGTTGGGTCGGATTGAGCATTTTATGATCTCTGACTTTTCAGTGCCAGTTAAATCTCTTTTTGAAGTAATGATGTTGATTAATAGAAATGCACACCTTACAAAATGGGCTGATTAGTTTAGGCTACACACAACCTCACACAAATACATGTTGCCTGAAAATGATGAAACCTAATGAATATTCGAGGTTACATACTTTGAAGCTGGAGAGTGTTGATAGAAATATGGATAGGTCAGAATATTCAATGCCTAATAATTGTGCACAAAGTGTAAACAGTCAGATATTTCTAAATTATAAGGCCATGTGATGAGATTTCACATGGAGTGGATTTTTAATGAAATGTTTTGATCAGATTGACCAGTTTCAATGATTCATAAACTCTTTGTAGCCTGTCATTTTTAGATAGGGAATTGTGTGTTTCAGTGAATTTCAGTCCTAAACAGAGAGTGTCCATCATTTGCGTGCCGTGTTGTAATGCTGTGGGTTAGTGGAAGTGCCACTCTCCATTCCATGATTGTCTTGTCTGCTTTCCGTCAGGAGCCCTGAACCCTCTGAGTGCGGCAGCAGCAGCAGCTGCTGCTGCAGGGAGGGTGGCCCTTGCTGGACAGGCGGGATCCAGCGGGGTCCTGCTGGTCAGCAACCTAAACGAGGAGGTTAGTAACACACATATGAACACCAGTAAGATGGACCATCTAAGGCTTAGACTACACCACCCCTACCTACCACCTCCATCCATCTGTTCTTTTTTCTGTTGCGGGTTATGGTCAGTTGTTCTCTTTGTGGTACCATTCCCATTGTATTGTCTTCTGTTAGCCTTTCAGGATGCATTTAAAAGTCCATGGTAGTATTTTTTTTTGTACAAATGCACATTTGATCTGACAACTTGAATCAGATGAACTAAACCACTTCATTCGGTGTATTTCCCTATAGCACTTCTATGATGTTGGGATAGTTCAGTTTCTAGGAACCTTTCAAGTATTAGAACCACTTTCAAACAACACGTCAGAGTTGAGCTACTGATCTCAGGAAAATGTTGTCTTTCATGTTTAATTTAACTGTTTTTACTCGATTTGTTTAATTTTGTTTTATCTCATTCAATAGCTCCTTGTCTGTATTTCTGACCTCCTAACCTGTCACTGGATGCAATTTTTCCTTCAGGCATCAATTTTACCTTATCCTATGGTGCCTGTTCTGATCTCTGAACTGTCTCAAGGCACAAATGATGTTCCACCTCTGGAATCCAAATCTTTTAGAAGCAGACTGTTGGTCTTGTTTTATGTAATTTTTTTTGTCTAACCTTTTCTTAGCTGTATTGTAGTGTCCTTTATATGCGTAGGGCCTTACTGTTACCTATGTTTGTGTTTTTTTCCCCCTCCTTTTGGGTCAAGACTCATTATGTCCCTATAAGAGAGCCAGGGGATTTGCTGTTTCTGTCATAGCACCAGAGCCTTCCCCTCTTTCCTTCTCTAATGTTCTGCCCTTACCTTCTCTTGTCAAACTGTATCTAACTCAGCTAACTGTCTCTCTTCTGTTTTTCTCTCTAAGCTCTTCTCACCTCTCCTCAGCTCATATGAAAGCTCATATGAAATCATTCTGTGGTCTCCTAACCTGTGTCTCAGTCCTGGGAACAAACACCTGCCTTTCTGAAACGCTTGCTTGCTCTCTTTTCTCCCTTTTCCTCTGCCTTTTTTGTTTGTTTTTTAAAATTGTGACTTGAACAGCATCTAATTTGTCTCACTTAATGTCTCTGTCTTTCCTCATTTTTGACTGTGACTCAATGTGTCATCCTTGAGCCTTTTGACAGTATCGAAACTGTTCAAACTCAACCCATGATGTTAAGATACTATGCTGAAGCTTTTTTGTAGCCTCTTGGACTTGTGTGAATGCCACGTTTTACTCAAATGGCCTTCACATCAACTCTTGCATGCCAGATTGTACTGCTAACACAATTGAACTGCATGGTCTCTTAACTAATTTTGCCCCCTCAGCTTCTCACACTGTTGTAGTACCATTCTCCCTTGCTGAAAGATTTTAGATCTTCAGATTTCTAAGCTGCTGCATGTTGTTTTTACCCCATGGTTATGACTTTATATTGCTGATTTTATTATGATTTTGACATGAATGTACCTTTACCCCATGCTTGTCCAGGGTGAAAGACATTTTGGCGCAAGTTATTTGCTGTATTTTGACTAAAGAAAACATTGATCCAAGCCATTATCTCTGACCAAACTACCTGCATTATTCCGGTGTACTGACCTATATTTTATTTTTTGTCCCTCCCCTTCCTCACTTTTTATTTTTTTATTTACCCCAATTTGCATTTGCCTCCCTGTTCATCACCTTTCTCTCTCCCTCTCTATCTCTCTCTATTTCTCTCCATCTCTCTCCCTGTATTGCTCTATCTGCCTCTATCTCTCTCTCTCTCTTTCTCTCTCTCTCTCTCTCTCTCTCTCTCTCTGTCTCTCTCTGTCTCTCCCCCCTCTCTCTACCCCCACCCCTCCATTCGTCCTGCCCCCCCCCACACACACTCCATGTGCTGGTGGGGGATTTTTAAATTTTTGACCTCACACCTTCTTCCTCCCACATTAACCAACCTCCCCTTCCTCACCGAAACCCCCTCCATGACTCCTCTTCCGCCGCCTGTTCCCCTCCTCCATGACCCACCACCTCCATCACTCTCCGGGGGGAATACAAAAACCACCATTCCTCCTACCTACCTCCGTTCTGGATCGATCTGTCCATCTCTACCTCCGCTCCGCTCCGACTCTTCTACCTCTCTACCTGTCTCACGCTGCTTGTTGCTCTTCTCTCCCTCTAAAGATGGTTACGCCCCAAAGTCTGTTTACCCTCTTCGGTATGTTATCGTTAGCTCTCTCTCCTCTCTCTCTCTTTCTCTCTTTCTCTCTTTCTCGCTCTCTCTCTCTCTCTCTCTCTCTCTCTCCCTCTCTTTCTTTCTCTTTCTTTCTTCTACCTTCTCCTTTTTGTTCTATTTCCATTCTATCTTTGACACATTTGTCATTGTTATTATTATTATATTATTATTATTATTACATTATTATTATTATTATTATTATTATTACAAGCTTATATATGTTTGTTTGCGCACAGTAGCTTGTTTGACCATTTGTAATATATTTTGGCCCTCTTTTTATTGAATTGGGTTGATGTCTATTATTTTGCCCTGAAATTCACTTCGTAGTAATCTGTTAATGCACCATTAAGCTATTACTTTTGCATGTTGTTTTTATTTAGCCACCTGAGACAACTTGTTAACTTATCTGTTTAGAGGGTGCCTCTTCTCTCTTTACCTGTTCTGTCTACACACCTCTTACTCTAAAGTCTACTGTAAACTACTGTGTGTACTCTGCCGTTCTCTTTTCTGTTCCTTGTCTTTAAATATCCTTGTCTCCAGTGCTAACTTTAGATTTTCTAACTGTCTGCTTTCTCTCCACTTCACCTCTTCTCCTCGTGCCTGCGGCTCTCATGCAGGAGTGTACGGTGATGTCCAGAGGGTGAAAATTCTTTACAATAAGAAGGACAGCGCTCTCATTCAGATGTCGGATTCCAACCAGGCCCAGCTAGGTGAGTAGATTTTATCACCACCCAGTTCAGGCATCCAGGTCTGAATGGTTTCAATATTTGTGGGTCTATGATAGGGTAAGGTTGGGGTTCAATAATGAATCTAAATCCAGTGTTAAATGCCTCAGGATGAAATTTATCAAGGTGAGCTTTAGTCAAGACCTAGTGAAGAGTGAATGCTACGCGTGTCAGTAAAGTTCTTTCTGCTGCGATGATAGAAGTCAGTGGGTCAGTAAAGAAAAACTCCAGATTGAGACATGTCTGTGTTGTAGCTTAGCGACACTAGAATTTAGCTGTATCATCATTCAGTTTTCTTGAGCAGTGTTCCACTCACAGCGATCAGCAACACATCACAAGTACTAGCCTGCCAACACGGAAGGATAGATTTTAAAAAGTTCTGTTTTCTGTATATTTTACTACAAATGTACAATATGTAGTTCCTGAATATGGTTTACTGGTCTTCTTGATTGTTGACTCTACCTATACTCTATAAACTCACCCTAGTGAAGTGTTGTCACGATACCAAAATTCTGACTTGGATATGATACCTGCCGAGATATATCGATACTCAACAAAGTTTGACTTTGAAGAAGGTGTATTAACCAGACTGTTGTTTTCAGTCTGCTTTAGTGTGCTGCTGTATTGAGAAGGCTGGTAGTCCTGGTTTGAGCTTCATCACATCAAATACTAGATTTAAAGGTAGTCATGTGTGTTTATTGTTGTCATAATCAATAAAATTGTAGTTTTTAAATGTTTTCTTGCCTACTTTCCTATATTGGCATGTTTTTTGACATATAATTAGTACATTAATGGCATTAATACTGGATTATTGTAAATAACTAGGTAAAAGTAATAACATTGTTAAAGCTTTTACAATCACTTATTTTATAGTCACGTTAATAATTCCAATCAGATATCACCTATGAAGCAGTGTTTAACAGACTGAACACACCTTCTTGGCAGGTGTGCACTCTGCTGAGTGCATTTGTAGTGATGAAAGTAATGGTTATGCTGTGTTGACCATTATCAGTACTGATTAGGTATTTATTGATCATTATAACTGATGTTTATCTGAACACTGTTAATGCCTGACTTTAGCAGCTTGTGAGCAATGGTACAGTTCATGTAACCAGTGTGATGTTTTCCACTGGTCAGTCAGCTGATAGGTGAAGCTGGTTTTACAGTTATCAGTGCTCATAGCTGATGACCTTGTCAAACTCTGGTGGTAAAAAAAACATTTTCTTGTCTCTAAATGAATCACTTGTTTGACTGACGTTATCTATTGCAGTTGCTAACTGGTCGCTCTTTTCAAATTCTTTGTACAAGTCGGCATGTCTGTCGGTGAGATGCTTCACTTATTTGGACATGTTGGTTCTCTTGGCCCCCGTAACTTTAAAACGTGTTTTGCAGACGGGAATTGTAGCTTTGTGTAGGCTTCCCCCCTCTTACTTCAGTGAAATAATTCCATGTTTCATTTTATGTGTCAGACTTATCTATGCAACAAGCTGTGGACAGTTGGAATCAGCGTTTGGATTTACAGTCGTGTTTTTGGGCTCTGAAAGCTGGTGGAGAGAAAACAGCTCTTGTCACACCCACTTTGTCTGCAGGGAAACAGAGCCGTAAACACACACAAAGCCCCGCTGTTACACATTGATGTTAACAATCAAAAATGCTGCTCTCAGCAAACACTGCTAATCAATTCAACTGTTGATCTTAATAAAACAGGACTGAGTATCATTTTTAACGGCAAGGTGTTGCAGGACTCTTCTAGTATCGGTATACTGTGCAACGCTACCCGAGTGTCACACAGATTGACAGCTTGTTTTACAAACACAGCCTGATACTAGACAACTCCTACATCAGCATCTATCAGCTGTCTATCCTAGTCATTGTCACCAAATTGTTGCTCCTTCATGGCTACTGTAGCCGATTTTGTGAGATGAAGTATTATGAAGAGCTGTGATCACCTATTAAAAACTGCTAAGTGGATGTGTGGAAAGATTTCACTTCTATTAATGACACAGAGAACTTATGGCCAGGCCTATGAAATGAGTTTGATGACACAAAGCTTTTGCTTTACTGACCTTTTTTTCCTCAACCTGACCAAAGCAATGAGCCACCTGAATGGCCAAAAGATGTATGGCAAGATCATCCGAGTGACGCTGTCCAAGCACCAGACGGTGGCGCTGCCTCGTGACGGCCTGGACGACCAGGGCCTGACCAAGGACTTTGCCAACTCTCCACTTCATCGCTTCAAGAAACCTGGTTCCAAGAACTTCCAGAACATCTTCCCACCATCTGCCACACTTCACCTCTCTAATATCCCGTAAGTACCAGGCCAGAGAGCGTAGGATCACTTCAGGATCATGCTGAAGAAGGCTGTCTCCCAAAGCCTGTTAATGCATTTCTGGACAGAAACTGTAGCGTGAAGGATTAAAGCTTCTGGAACTTTAGAATGGATTTGGCCAAGTCTTTAGTTGTTTAGTTAAAATTTGAATAACATTTTTTTTTACACTTTTCAAAAACTCAGTAGCAGTTTAATGATTTTCACATTTGGCAAAAACAAAAGTTCCAGTTCGTTCATCATACCCTCAACCCTGAACCCTGATATCACACCACGAAGTGCTAGCCAGTTGTAGATAACACATTTGCCTGAAGGGCCAGTTTAGCTGAATTGACAGGCGTTCTCTAACTTTCCTGTTGTAGTACCTGTCCATGCAGATAGTTTTGTTGTTTTTGTCCAGGTTTTTAGATTTCTGCCATTGCCACAGTAAATTGGAATGAATGCAGTTGTGTTTGTGATGCTCAAAGCGTTGTTCAAAAACTCATGAACAACGTATCAGAAACAGTGTCCTTGCTGTGCCTCAACAGACCTCACTGTCAACAGTTTTCATTACAGTTACATAGTACAAGACATTTAGTCCCAATGAAAAGAGTTGACGGTAAGGTGTGCTTGAAATTCCTTCTTGAGTATAAACTGTATTCTTCACTTTAACAGACAAGATGTGACGGAGGATGACTTACGGCTGCTGTTCTCCAATGCTGGAGGCACTGTGAAAGCATTCAAGTTTTTCCAGTACGTAGACCTTTCCTACCATAAAAGAAGTCACATGCACCCACTGAACATGACCTGGCTACTAATTATTCTTCTTGCCAACCACTCTTGCATTGACCACTGTTTTATATTTTCTAGGGATCGCAAAATGGCTCTGATCCAGATGTCAACAGTGGAGGAGGCTATACAGGCCTTGATTGACCTTCACAATTACAACATGGGAGGCAACCAGCACCTGAGAGTCTCTTTCTCCAAGTCCACCATTTAAGAATGTCGCCCACAGACTCCTTAAAGTATGATGGTTTACTGCTTAGAGGAACAGGCGGACACTGGGGGGACCACATAGATTGGAGCAGTTTTGATGTTGGGGTTTTGTTGATCCTGTCATTCCTTGAGAGACTTAAACCTTTAAGTTGTTTTGTAAAGCGAACAATACTGGATCCTGTCAGCTCTTCTTAACTGGACCTCTGTATTTTTTTGTCAGGCAGAATATTGACATGATTGATTGTCCCCCTGTGTGATAGTTGGATGTAGATCATTGTTTAAATCTTGATTTAATTGAAAAGATACAGTACTTATGTGCCTTACTTGACAATATCAACTGTTTCTACAGCTGGACATGTTCATTAATTACCCTCCTAATGAGGCACATCGGTATTAGATATTTTTAGGGGATGAGTGAGAATGCAAGCTGTTTTGTCATCATCTAGACATTATTGCAGTTTTGAAGCTGTGCCGCCAACCAGGCGGAGCTTTGTTTTCTTTTCTTCCAGAGTTTTAGAACATTATAACATTTTTCTTTTTAGTTTACCAGCAGGAGAGCAGAATATTCCTGAGGCAATATGTAAGAGTCGTTTCAGCAGTCTGTGACAGGCAGTTTAACTTGAACTTCATTATTCCACAGGGATGTTCAGTGTAACATTGTTCTCCCTCAGTTTTGACTTTACAATCCATGCATAAGTTAAACTATCACAATGTGGCTTGTGGCTAAGTATTTCTTTATCTGTGTTTTAAAGCCTTCTGTGCTTTTTCCATAGCAGTGAGGTGCAATTGTCAGTGACAATGTTTTTTAAGCATGCATAGTGATGATAGGATCTCACATAAGAATGTGTTGCATGCTGTGGAAGCAGTTACAAGATGAGTCCACTGTGATTTCATTGTCATGTGACAGTTTACTTGAGAGGGCTACTCAGTTGGACCAAAGTTTCTGTGCCTTTAGTGTTCCTTTAATTCATTAAAAAAAACATTTAAAAACACTGAATTGTTGCATTTTGGGGATAAATGCCTATAATTGTAAGTGTTGAGTTAATTCTTTCTTGTTTTTTTAATACCCAATGACACCTCTTGCCTGGAGGCATTTGCTCAGAAATAAGTTAAGTATATTTTTTCTTCCAAGTCCAATTTTATACAGCTAAAAATATAAGGATTTGGTATTATTCTAAAGAGGCGCAATTAAAGCATGAGTTATTTTCTATCAAGGGGACGTGCAACTTGGTTTCCTGCTTTTTGAGTTTTCCCTCTCATGGTCTCTCGTGTATTCTGCATTACCTCTGTAGCATGCCTAATAAAACTCTTCTGTAGCTCTGCATTCACCTCTGTCTTTCTTCTCTGTCCTGTCTTCTCCTCTCACTTCTAAAACCATCTTCAGTCCCAGGGTGGGAAGGAAGCCAAAACCCATTTTGGAGCCACTTGAAAACAAGCTCTAATAAGGCAGATTGAGCCCTGTGATTGTACTAATTCACAGCACAAGAAGTACATTTTCTTGATGCGTTTCCCACCCTGCCAACTGACACAGCCTATTCCTCTGATGTCTTGCTCTTCTCTCCTCTGATAGTTGGCTATTTTTAATCAGTCTCTGAAACCCTTTGCTCTTCTGACAATTTCTCTGTTTTATCCACTAGTTATCCAACCTTTATCAATCACATAAATGAATGCATCTCTGCATTTTACACTCCTGCCAGCTTTGGAACATCTTACATGCGCAAACATTAATAATAGATTACTATAAAGAATCTTTGGACATAGCTTTGGTCTGTAACAAACTGAATGGTTTTCCTTTTGCCAACATTCAGTCCTACATTTGAAAAAATGTCTTTCCAGACATGCTTACTCTGGAGGAGTGTTATTTGAGTCAAACAGTAGGACCAATCTGTCTGTGATTTCTCCTTCTTTTATTGTTGCTGATTTATTTAAATTGTATTAAGGCACTTACCCCAACCAGAAATCCATTCCATGCTGGAGCTTAAAGTTTTACAGAAGTCTCAGGACTCACACAGTCCCACTGGTGTCTTAAAAATCCATTAAAATCGCTCTCTGTAGACGGTAAAATGACTAATGTAACAGTCTGATTACCAGCACCTCTGCAGCTCGCTGAAGCTCTGCACGGTTTTGTTTTTCATTCAAGTTCATAAGAGCTGGGTGGAAATGGAGGTCCAACTAAAATGCTACAACGGTTGATTTTAAAGCTATGTGAAAGGTGCTGATCACCCACTTCCCCTCACTTTTCAGTTATATTTTACTGTCTTTCTCCTTAGGGTTACAGTTTACAGCTCACATGCTCACTGTTGTCGTTCAGTTCCAGCACTCCCATCAGTCTGGTTCCTGGCAGCAGCAGGCAGCTGTGTTTAGTGAAAAATGTCTCATAGATCCTCTCCTGCCCAACACCAGATAGCAGACGGATACTGTTAGAGACTAGCTGGTGATCATAGTTCCTCAGTTAGCATCTGAGGAGGTGCATATTTCTCTCAGGAGCTGATAGAGACAAAATCAGAGCTGAAAAAGTGAATGTTAAGCTCATGTTTAAGAAGTGGACACAAACATGACTCCAGATGAACAAGGTTTTTGGATCCAGCTCTGCTTTAAGATGATCAATTTGTGTTGGCAAAGTTTTGCAGCTGTGCAGAGAAGCCTTTACATCACTCATACGTGAAATGAAGAGAATCAGCTACCTGTAGCTAACAGTCTTACCAATGGTTGTCATCACTCATACATACAGCACATGCATACATTTATACAGGATGTGGCTATATATTAGTTGTATATGTTGCTATTGCCACTGTACATCGAAACATCAGACTGATGAAATTCCCTGACAGATGACTGGGCCATCTCAGATAGTTTTGTTGCTCCGCTATCTTGGATCTCTTTAAGAATTTACTTGTTATTTGACACCCAAAATAAGTAATGTAAAATATTGAATATGACTGAATTGTTCCAACAGAAGCCACATTTTAATTTGAATTACTGGCCTTTAGAAATGGAAAAGTGAAAAAGTATCAAACAAACAAGGAAATCTATGTTTGCC
The DNA here is from genome assembly GCA_024666655.1 of Dascyllus trimaculatus. Taxonomy (NCBI): domain Eukaryota; kingdom Metazoa; phylum Chordata; class Actinopteri; family Pomacentridae; genus Dascyllus; species Dascyllus trimaculatus. Next base: position 29,098,363 of record CM045466.1, on the reverse strand, counting down.
TATTTGTCACACTGAAATGTTTCAGATCATCAAACTAATCATAATGCCAGACAGAGACAACCCAAGGAAACACAACATGCAGGTTCTACATGATGATTTTATTTTTTAAAAGGGAAAATGTTGTCCAGTCCATCTTGCTCTATGTGAAAAAGTAATTCCCCCTTAGCTACCAATCTACCAAATTCATGTGGCAGTTGGGCTCAATTTCACCAGCCACACCCACATATGATCACTGCCAGGCTTACTGAACCTAAACATCACTAAATAGAACCTGTCTGGTGTTGTGAAGCAGCTAAAGGGTCTCAGAAAGCAGCACATGATGCCACGTTCTAAAGAGATCCAAGAACAGATGAGAAACAAAGTCCCTGACATTCATCAGTCTCGAGGATTACAGAGCCATTGCTGAGGCTCTGGGACTCCAGAGAACCACAGTGAGAGACATTATCCACAAATGGAGAAACATGGAGCAGTGGTGAACCTTCCCAGGAGTGGACCAACCACCAACATTTCTCCAAGAGAGCATCAACATCTAATCCAGGAGGTCACAAAAAACCCAGATGAACATCAAAAGAAATGCAGGCCTCACTGGCCTAAAGCTAATACCACATTCCACCAGAAGAACATCAGACCAACAGTGAAACATGGTGGTGGTAGTGTGCTGGTTTGGGGCTGCTTTGCTTCCACAGGACCTGGACGACTTGTCATCATTGATGGAGCCATGAATTCTGCTCTCTATCAGAAAATCCTCCTAGAGAATATCCACCATCAGTTCATGACCTAAAGCTCAACACTAATGGTTCATGCAGCAAGACAATGATTCAAAGCACACAAGCAGGTCCACCTCTGAGTGGCTCAAAAAGAACTAAATGAAGGTTTTGGAGTGGCCGAGTCAAAGTCTGGACTTCAATGCAATTGAGATCCTATGGCAAGACCTTAAAAAATGTCTGCTATGATCACTCTTAGTTTCCCTTTGATTTAAGATTCTTCAAAAGTGAAAGTGTCATTGACACTCATGATTATTATTACTAGGATCATTAAGGTTCTTATTTAATAGTAACACTCACATTGTATACAGTATATCTTAGTGCCCTATAATGTAGCCAGACCATCAGTACTTCTTTTAGATGTGGCCCATGCACCCTCATCATCAGAGGATGAGATAGATTTATCAAACAATGACTCTAACTCTCCTAAGAGGAACATGATTATTAATTAAGGATCAGGAGGTTTTTTAAAACTAATACCAAGCCAAATGAACGTCCGTCATTTCATAGTCAAGGAAAAAGTCACTATTATACAGATCATGCAAAAATAGCTTGCTCATAAAACTGATATCATTACTGAATATTCTAACTGCACTGTATTTATGTAGATAATTTGTCAGAATCAAGTTCAAGTGATGAACAGTGCCTATTAAAAGTATTCACTCAATCTGAAAGTGGGTCCCTTTATTGCTTTTCAACATTAAACTATGGTCAATATAATTTGGCTTTTTCTGACATAAATTTACCAAAAAAAACAAAAACAAAAAACAAAACAAAACAACACTCTTTTATGTCAAAGTGAAAACTAATGTCAAATCATTAAAAATATAAATATGAAATAAGTGACTGCATATATGTTCACCCTCTTTAAAGTGATTTATCTGATTCAACACAAGTTCAGCCAACTAGTGAAAGAAATCACACAGTAAAATATAGATCTTCTGAGTGCAGTGAATGTGTCTCAAGCAATCACAGTATGAAGACACCTGCATCAGGAAGGTCCAGTCACTAGTGAATCAGTGCTTCTGGGTATAACTACACCATGAAGACAAAAGAACACTCCAAGCAACTGTGGGTTACTGAAAAGCATAGGTCAATAGTTGGACACAAAAAATGTCCAGGTGACTGAATATGCCTTGGAAATGTATGAACCTGCCCAGAGAAGGCTGGGTGACACCACGACACCTATGACTCCTCTGAAGGAGTTAAGGTACAGTTGTGGTCAAATGTTTACATACACCTGTAAAGAACATAATGTCATTGTTCTCCTGAGTTTCCAGCTATTTCTACAACTCTGATTTTTCTCTGATAGACTGATTGGAACAGATACTTCTTTGCATCGTCATGGACTGAGAGGCTGCCGTGCAAGAAGGAAGCCCTTGCTCCAAAAGCAGCACCTCAAGGCTCAACTGAAGTTTGTTGTTGATCACATTGACAAAGATAAGACCTTCTGGAGGAAAGTTCTGTGGTCAGACGAAACAAAAATCCAGCCATTAGGCCACAATCTACAGCAATATGTCCAGCAATATGTTTGGAGGAGAAAAGGTGAGGCCTTTAACCCCAAGAACACCATGCCTACCGTCAAGCACGGTGGTGGTAGTATTATGCTGTGGGGCTGTTTTGCTGCCAATGGAACTGGTGCTTTACAGAGAGTAAATGGGATAATGAAGAAGGAGGATTACCTTCAAATTCTTCAAGATAACCTAAAATCATCAGCCCGAAGGTTGGGTCTTGGGCGCAGTTGGGTGTTCCAACAGGACAATGACCCCAAACACACATCAAAAGTGGTAATGGAATGGCTACATCAGGCTAGAATTAAGGTTTTAGAAGTCCTGATTTAAACCCCATTGAGAACATGTGGACAATGCAGAAGAAACAAGTCCATGTCACAAAGCCAACAGATTACCTGAACTGCTCCAATTCTGTCAAGAGGAGTGGTCAAAGATTCAGTTCAGTTCAGTTTTATTTATATAGCGCATATTTACAACACAAGTTGTCACAAAGCGCTAAACATTGTAAGAAAAAAAAAAGAAAAAGATCCAACCAGAATCTTGCCAGAAGCTTGTGGATGGCTACCAAAAGCACCTAATTGAAGTGAAAATGGCCAAGGGACATGTAACCAAATATTAGCATTGCTGTATGTATATTTTTGAGGCAGCAGATTTGGTCACTTTTTCTGTTAACCCATGATAAAGTCACAAAAGAACCAAGCTTCATGAATGCTTTTTGTGACAAAGAAGTATCTGTTCCAATCACTGTATCAGAGAAAATCAGAGCTGTAGAAATAACTGGAAACTCAAGAGAGCCATGACATTATGTTCTTTACATGTGTATGTAAACTTTTGACCACAGCTGTACGTGTCCACAGGATCCATCACTTTAATGCTTTCCATTCATCGTCTTTGTGAAATGCTTCACTTCATTCTGGTAGTGTCACACCGCGTCCCGAGCGATGAGGCCTGCACCTTATTTGCACAAAGTTGACGTTTCATCTACTTTATGCAAATAAGGAGCACAGAGTGGAGGTCCAACACCTCTAAACTAACCGCTGCAAACCTAAAATGAACTACAGAACTACAACTACAGAGCTTACTGTCTCTTCAAATGTTTGCAGAAACCCATTTTGCTGAAGTGTTTTCAGAATAAAAAACAAAGTCTGTGAGCGAGCTGCCATGTTGGTCCGACATCTGTACAGGACTGGTTTCCGGGGAAGGTAAGAACCTGTCATCACACCACCTAGTAGCCCGCAAATGACACACCTATTAAGTGTGCAGTGTTGGGAAACAACGCATTGCCTCACATGTAAAAACACCCCAGTGCACACTTACCTTTACTAGCTTCAGAGGCTGAGGTAGGAGATGCTGTGTATACAACAGCTGTGTCCCTTCTCAGTCAGTGGAAGAGGGAGATGGGAGAGTGGGAAAGAGAAAGCCACTGTTAAAAAACCCTATGTTAAATCTTAACTAGTGGTTGCCAGAAGACGTGGGAGACTCTGAAGTCAGCTGAAAGAAAGTCCTTTGGTCAGATGAGATCAACATTGAGCTTTCTGGCCATCAGATTTGACACTATATTTGATGAACACCAAACACTGAGCATAATCACAAACAGACCATCCCCACTGTGAAGCATGGTGGTGGCAGCATCATGATTTGGGGATGCTTCTCAGCAGCAGGCCCTGGAAGGCTTGTAAAGGTAGAGGGTAAAGTTAGTGCAACAAAGAGGAATATCCTGGAGTACAATCTTATGCAGTCTGAAAAAGAAATGCAAAGACTTGTTTTCCAGCAGAGCTTGAGCAGCTTTGCAAAGAAAAATGGAGTAAAACTGCAGTGTTCAGATGTACAGGCCTGACTGAGACTATCCACACAGGCTCAGTGCTGTAATTGTGGCCAAAGGTGCATCTACTAAATACTGACTTGAACGGGATGAATTCTTATACAGTCCCTTATTTGACATTATATGTAAGAATGTGTTTGCACTTTGACATGAAAGAGTCTTTTTTGTAAATTCTTGCCACAAAATCCCAGTTAAATTGGTCATGATTCAGTAATGAAAAGCAGCTACCAGAGAAAACTTACAAGGGCGTGAATACCAGACCCTGGAAAACAAACAAACAAACAAACAAACGAAAAAATCTTGTGATCTTTAGAAACCATCAGTGACTCAGCTGTGACCAGCAGTCACTGAACAACTACCCAGAGACCTTTTAGGTTAAGAGCAGGCTGTGTTTCCACATAGCAGAGAGGAGATAGCAGAAGAGACTGAGAGGAAATCATAATTTCAGGGCCTGCTTTGGGGTGGGTGCTGTCACCTGATGGGAGAACCAAGAAAACCAGCCGTACTTTCTTTGTTGGGGCAGCCAGCATCTGTGTATGAAAGCAACTGATAAGGCAAGCAGGGACAAACTCAGCCTTGTAATTAATGGACCAGTGGAGCCACAGCCACTCCCGAAGTTCACCCATAGGTGTCTTCCATGTACTTGTGACATTTGAATTGTAATAATCTTTGACAACTATTAAAACAATAACAAAGCAACAATTCCAGGTTTTAAACGACTGAGAGTTACACAAAAAGCTTATTCTGTTAATTATACGTTCTCATGTATGCAGCTATCAGGCCTACAGAGATGTCATGGAAAACAATGAGACTCTGTGTAACTCAGTGGGAGTCCTGGCCTCAGCCTGGCCACCCCGATCAAAATGACCTGCCACTGCAACCTTTCTGTAACCCAGTGGTTTAATGTAAATGGAACAACATCCTAATGGAGACAGATGACAGTACATGAAATAATCCACAAGAAGGCCACCCAAAACAGACCAAACAAATACAAATCATACAACACAAAGATGTGGGCAGTCCTGAAACACTGTATCTAATCCAAGTGGTATTTCATTTGCTAGTGGTCACACGGTGCTAACAGGTATGAATAACACAGTATCTCATAATGGCACCTGTCGATAAGTGGGAAATACTCAGTGAACAGAACATTCATGGCTTTGTGGGACTGAGCTATCCTGAATTCATCCTGTGCCAAAAATGTAAAAAATTACGAGTCAGACAGTTTAAAAGCAGAACTAGAGCTTGGCAATGACAAAGCTAAGGGTCAAACTATGTCAGATTATCATCCCAAGAGAAGCTTAGACTGACGAAGGAACCTCATTTAGTTACCTCATTATTAACCAATAGTTTTCCAGGACAAACTTCCAAATGGTGAAGTTTAGAGATGTCACAGATGATGCTCTTTGGAAAAATGTTGGCCGTCAGCATCTGTGGCCATAGCTGGAGAAAAAGAAAGAGGAGCCATGATTTCCAAAAGCTTTCACCGCTTTTAGTAGAGTCCTGAAAACATGGAAACAACATGTTACTTCACACATGTAATGACAATATGCAGTGCTGTGAAAAAGTATTTGCCCCCTACAGAAATCTTCTACTGTTGCATATTTCTCACATGTAAATGTTCCAGATCATCAAACTAATGTTTATGTTTATTGAATATTAGACAGAGGGAACCCACAAAATGCAGTCATTAAATGATGATTTGTTGAAGATTTAATAAAAACCTGCGTCACCCCTGTGAAAAAGTAATTGTCCCCATGAACTGAATAATAGGCTAGCCCATACTTGGCAGCAACACCTGGAGGTAAATGTTTGTTCCAGCTTGTGATCAGTCTCTTACATCACCATGGAGGAATTTTGGTCCACTCTTCTTAATTAGGTCACATTAGATGGTTTTAGATCATGAACTGTTGTTTTAATAAGTATTTCAAACATGTTTAACCACTCTCAAAACTCTCCCCTTCAAGGTTCCCCGCAAAAGTTTTGCTAATTGAGCCTTATTTGTTTAAAAAAATGCAGCAGGTCTGATTGTCAGACCCACTATCTCTTTTCTTAAAACTCAGTCTAAGCTGTGGTTTGATTTCAGCATTTGTTCTTTCTTCAGTAAGTCCTGGATAATTATCACCCTATTTCCAGACTGTCCATTACAGCTAATGTTTTGGAATGCCTTGAAAACAAACTGCATGACATCTTCTTGTCCGGTGAAGACTCAAACTATCAGGTTTTGGTGATTCAGTGACAGTGAAGACATGTGTTCCTTAAGGACCTGTTGTGGGACCAATATGTATTATCTATAAATATAAAAGCTGTTGGTGTCTTTTAGCCCTGAAAAATGAGTCTGTCTCCTGTATTCATGAAGTTATGAGGACGCAGAAATGCTGGAAAAAGAAATGCAAATGTAAAAAGCGACTTATGTACTTCAAGGGCTTGTAATTCATATTCACAGTATAAAGGTGAAATTTTGCATTGCCTCATTATATATAATAAAGTTACTGTACAAAGAAATGAAACAGAACAGCTGATGATGTGTGGGTCAGATGGTGGCACTGACTGATTCTAGTTAGTAACTCTAGTTTAGCACTTCTTGTGTTGTTCATGTCACTGCAGATAAATGCCGTGTTTGTTGTCTTAACTGTCACAGATGATGGTGTGATACTCCACCTGTAAAGCATAGCAGTGTTGTTGACATCGGCAAATTCGATAACCAATGATGAAAATGTAAAACACAGTATGGGAGACAGTCTTCTGCTGATCACTGAACAGCCTCTCTATGATATTTAATTAAAGTTTTTTCCTTTATCTGTCACAGGGCATGACTGTCAGCATGTGGGATCTGACAGTAAAAAGAGAGCATGAATGAACTTTTATATAAACAGCTGGAGCCTGTGGGCTTTAGAAGATTACGGTCGACCACAGAGCTTCAGTTTGTGCTCCACTCTAAATGACTGAAAATGATAAAGTTGCTGCCGATGCGTTGATGTAAGCAGGCGTTGCTCCATCAGGGACCGGGCCCATCGGCATGACTGTGTGATGATGGACATTCTGTCAGGCATTGTCTGATGAAGATGACGCTTCCCAGTCAGGCCCTGGGACCAGATAGATGACCTGATCCATCATCGCACAGACACACCGCTGTGTACTACCAAGGCAAGGGGCTTTTATTTTGCAAGCTTTCAGTGGAAGTGCTTGAGTCCTGGATCCTGCTCTCTAAACAAAGATGACATGATGTATCAAAGCAAACGGGCAGAGCCAATCAATAGCTAGTCTGGCCAATGCATCACCAGGGCAGGACACTGTGATCCCACTCTCCATCACTCTGCTCATTGACGACTGGACAAAAGCTCCTCTCTCATGTGTTTAACTCCCTCATGGCTTTCCTGCCTTCCTCACTATTATAACATTAGCTTTCTAGGTGATGAATTGCTTGTGTTTGATCTAAAGCTAAATGGTGTTTTGCTAAATGGTGACTCTTCTGTTCATTTTCTGCGTGGTGACTCAAATGAAAATGTAAGATTTATGTCATGCTTGAACTAGTCTTCTTACAATTCAGTTTTTAGATGAGCCCTAGCCTGTTCCTAGAGGAATTTCAATAGCTTTACTTTTCAACTGGTCATTATAAGGGTAGTCTGACTCACCAGATGCAGGCTGCAGCCATTAGGCACTAGTTCACTCAGCTTTGTCGTATCATTGCGCTTTCCAAATCCACTTCATTACAGGAAACAGCAACCTTCAGTCTAGCAACCTACCACAATGAAAAGATTTTGATTGTGCGGTAAGGCAACTGTGCTAGTCTTCTTGCAAGTATTCATTTTAATGACAGTGCTTGTCTAACTGTGTGCAAATGTTCCACCAAAACAATTCTTCTTGTCACTCTTTTGACAGAAAAGCGAAGCTGCACCCTTAGCTTAGCTCTCCAGAAGACAGTTGTGATTGATTTAAAGAAACACCAAGATACCAGAGCTTCCCCCTCCCCCCTGAAGCAGAATGATAATGAAGTGCAGCCAGCCCATTCCGTACTACAGAATATGCTGGCTAAGTGAGACTATTATAAGGTATGGGACAGTCTAGGCTACACACATGCACATTATGAAATTGCGTCAAGCCACCACTCAGTGCCTCTGAAAACTCCCAAAGAACAGCAAACTATTGTCAATCTAAAATGAAGACAGATTCAGCAATCAATTTCTCATCTCAAATGTTTTCCACCTGTTTCTATATTATGAGCTAAAGCTTCACAAAGAGCCTCCACGTTGGTGTAGTTTGAAATCCAAGAGCAGACAGCTTACGGCTGAAGCACTCGTCCAATCAGTCGTAGCCAGTGTTTGCGGGGTTGTAGGAGGGTGTAGCCTATGTTGGTTTCCTATCAGAAGGCACCTGTCAATTATCTGTCGTGACATCTACCCCAATACTGGGAAGTGGTTCAAGCTTTGTCCTCCAAAATTGCCCATGTGGACACTTACCGTCAAGCCTAGATTATTCCCTTGCAGATGTGCACATGGACAGCTCTGGACACCCATGGATGTGGACTTTTGCTGTTACACTACTTCTCTTGCTCATATACATTCCATGATTTCACACTCCTGCAGCACAGTCGCAAATTTTAGGTAACATTTGGACGTGTGGGGCTGCACGGTGGCGCGATGGTTAGCAGCGTTGCCTCACAGCTAGAAGATCCCTGGTTCGCATCCCGGTTAGGACGCCCGGGATCTTTCTGTGTGGAGTTTGCATGTTCTCCCTGTGCATGCATGGGTTCTCACCGGGTACTCCGGCTTCCTCCCACAGTCCAAAAAACATGCTGAGGTTAATTGATTATTCTAAATTGTCCATAGGTGTGAATGAGAGTGTGATTGTTTGTCTCTATGTGTAGCCCTGTGATAGGCTGGCGACCTGTTCAGGGTGTCCCCTGCCTTCACCCGAGTCGGCTGGGATGGGCTCCAGCCCCCCTGCGACCCTAGTGAGGAGTAAGCGGTGTATAGATAATGGATGGATGGATGGATTTGGACGTGTGTGAAGGGGTCCACTCAGTGAGCTTCACGTACCTGTGGATGAGGAGAGCACAACACCAGCCCAGTAGACTTCATGAGTATGTGGGGTCCATGGTTCTTTCCCTTTATGCTGGTGACCTTCTCATTTAACTCTAAGAAGCAAGGAAGGGAACTGGGTCTTTCCCAAAATGCCAGCCTATTCCAATGATCCCTCTCGGGGCTGTCCCAGAAGGATTAATGACTTGAAAAGCACTTGATACTTCTGCAAGAGTGAAGTCACATACTGTATACAGTTTATGTGTTTGTGTGTGATAACAAATTATTAAGATCTTTGACATTTCAATAATATGATGTGACATCACAGCCGAAACTAAACTTCAATTCTCAATACTGGCATAAACACTGAGTGCAGCTCATAACAGCTCAACACTTGTCAAGCTAAACACAGCTCTGCCTTTTTATTTTGCAAAAAATGAGAGAACAGAAAGAAGGTGGGGAGGAAAACAAAAGCACAGAGCAGCTGGAGAGGAAGGGGAAAGGCTGAAAGAGTGCATGAGAGGGGAGGGGGTGTGTATCTATGCACCAACATCCTCTACAAGGACACTGGAACAAGAAATAGAAACAATTAAAAATCAAGTGCTGACTGATTGACAGGGGGCTTTGCTCTTACTCACTCCATCTCAGCTCCACACAGACTTCCTCCTCAGTGACTACATTTGGATTTGGACAGCAGAACATCTTTTGGAAAATTAAACGGCTTCAAAAGCCCTTTCAGAAACACATGGGTGATACTGTGCTGTCTGTGTTTTCTCAATGCCTCTGTGCCTTTCTTGGTAACTGACACAGCACTGACTGACAGGGGCAGAGTCAAGGGGTGACCTGGCTCCTCTGACGACCTCACACAAGCACTAGAGAAGGCCATTAGAGGGCTGCACACATACTCATAGACCTGGACCTGCATCCACTAACTGCTATCCTTCTGGCAGCTATTTTTCTGACCAACCAGAACATTTTTACACAGTTTTTGTAAAATTTCACATTATTGTAATTGAAAAGTGTAAAATAATGTCTGAATAATGATGTTTATACTTTAATGAAGCATCAGTCATGAAATATACACACAAGTGTGTATGATTCATGCTGAGCTGTGGATTTAGTTGAACGGCTGAACAATGTAAGACTGACCCCAACCTGCAGCCGAGAAAAACAACAAGTGAAGGCTGGATGGACACGGATGTCTCAACTCGGTGGATGTCCTGAACAGAACAAAGACACTAGTGACACTAGTGACATGTACTTATCTTATGCAATTTCAATGGTAATAATTGGACGAGCTTTTTATTAGTTAAAAAGCAGAACTTCAGCAACTATTTTAATAAACTGAGGCTTACATTAAAAAGCGTATTATGCAGTATATGAGTTCTCTTATATTTCTACATCGCAGTCTTGCCAACCATTAGAGTGGGAGAAAAGAAAGGCTATTTGGCAAATAGCTATTTCTTGAAAAAAATTACAATAAAATAAAACACTGTCCCATGCCTGGTTGCACAGTGGCTCGGTGGTTAGCAGCGTCGCCTCAGAACTAAAGGATCCCCTGGGATCTTTCTGTGTGGAGTTTGCATGTTCTCACTGGGTTCTCCAGCTTCCTCCCACAGTCCAAAGACATGCTGAGGTTAACTGATGATTCTAAATTGTCCATAGGTGTGAATGTGAGTGTGCTTGGTTGTCTGTCTCTATGTGTAGCCCTGAGATAGGCTGGTGACCTGTCCAGAGTGTCTCCTGCCTTCACCCAAGTCGGCTAGGATAGACTCCAGCCCTCCTCACGACCCTACAGAGGATTAAGCGGTGTATAGATGATGGATTGATGCATGGATGGATGGATTGTCCCATCCCAGTGTGTGTAATAGTCTCAGGTGGGCCACCCCTGTAAAAATTGCTTGGCTCTTGCACTGCTGACCAAAGACATAGCCACAGCCAGGTCACCAGTGTGAATTTAAAAACAGAAAGCAGACCGTAGTTGCAACAGCTGACAGAGTCTTGCTGCAAAACTAAATTATAATTTTCAAAGGCAGATGATGAGCAGGCCCACTGTCAGCACCACAACAAGACAGGCAGGTGGGGAATTACAGGATGAATCCCTACATATGAATCAGCATCCTGCATAAGTATAGGACACAACAAAGCTGCTACATTAGATACATTTAAAAGCTCAGGAAGGAAGCATCAAAGTGGATTGGAAATAGTAAAAGCAAACAGAAGTGAAAATGAACAGAGTGGATAATAAACACCGTATCAGTGTTCTTCAGAGTGTGTCTATGCTCCCTGAAGGCATTTCTCAAATTGACATTCAAACATTCAAACAGCATTCCACCAAATGTTAACACGTCTGACTGCAGTCAGTACATTTGGCCTCCTGGGCTTCATGCTACAGTATGCTGAGGGGATGTTAGTTTTCTTCCACTACCCCTTTATTTTTATCCTCATGAAAGGAAATCGTCTGCTGCTGCTCTCAGAGAAGGAATCAAACCAACCAGTAGTTTCCTGCCAGTGTCTGGCATCCTGGAATATTAGGAGTCACATTGAAAACGCAGGGATGGTTTCCCTTTTTTGAAGCTACTCTGTGTTAACATGTAAAGATGTGATTTTCAGGGTTTGCATACATTTTGCTTTGCACAGCGATCACACAGCAGGTGAAAAGCTCCTCAGGGCAAATCAAGGTGTTGAAGGCTGCTGATCACGAATGTGTTTTATTTTTTCTCTTTTTCCCTATTTGATAAGATAGAAGCCTAAACCATCCATCACACATGGTAGCTTATACCAATTTAATTCTTGGCTTTGATCAAATGGAGGCTACTAATGTAAATGATTGCAGCAACCTACAATTTAGAAATGATATATTTTATATAATATAAGATAGGATGGGAGGAAATAAAGGAGACAAGCAGTTAAAGATGTTGTATTATGCAATGGTAACAACTCAATAGCACGAATATGGAGCAATGGAAACACTGATAGCATGAAAAACACACTGACTTCACATCACAAATGAGAAAAAAGGCCATTTGAACTCTTTCCACCCCAGACCCAATAACACTAGATGGATGATGGATGTGAAGAAAGTTAAAGGAAGAGTGAAAAATTGTAAATGAGGGGAATCAATTGTAATAGAAGAAGGATAAAGAAATACATCAAGGTGCTTCCACTGTCTAAACCGTCGTTAGGGAATGTTAAGAGGAACTGTGGAAGTCAGAAAAAGACCAGATCCAAAAGCCCAAGAAAACATGAAGACAAGGTCCTCGGTAGAAGGACAAAGCAAAAGCCTGAAATGACTGCTGAGGATCTGCAGGAAGGTTTAGCTGACATAGAAGTGGCCCACGGTGCAGTCTTTATGCAGAGACAGAGCCTAAAAAGAAACATCATCAGAAAGAAACCTTACCGGAAACCACATCCCAGATACCTACATCTGAATCTGCAACACAGCATCGACATCCAGTTTAACACCTGCTTGTTAGGAATCGTGTAAGTCGTGACACAGTCATCCTAGCGTCCACACTAGACTAGGGTTTTAGGACTTTTACAAGTGCTGCTGACCTCATTTTAGTTTGAAAACTTTGGTATTGTGTTTTAGTCTGCACAGGCACAAATACATACCCTTGGAAATGATGGTGAGGACAGCTATGCTTGTGTTCTGATTTGGTCTGAACTGTCTCTGATTCATCTTGCTCCCAACACTTGACCTGTTTGCAGAAGAAAACAAATACATCAGCCCAAGCAGTGGTCATGTGAATCCCAAAGAAGTAAACAGTATTTAATCAACAGACAGTCACCTACGGCGCTGAAACATGGAACCTGACCAAGAAACAAACTCTCAAATAGAGAACAATGCAACAGGCCCACGAACGGATCAAATTCAGCATCACATGGTGAGATAGAGAAACAGCAGAATGGATCCGAGATCAAACCAAAGTCAGGGACAGTCTACAAACAGTCAGTAAACTCAAGTGGAGGTGGTCAGGCCACCTCACGAGAAGAACCGATGACGGTTGGACGACAAGGATCACCCAGTGGACACCGAGGGGTTACACAAGAAATAAAAGGCGACGAAAAACCAGATGGTGAGACGAACTCGACAGAACGAGAGACACTGGCACAGGACAGCACAAGATTGGCAAAGGTGGAGAGAACAGGGGAAGACTTACGTCCAACTACAGACTTCCACAAGCTGAGAAGAATCAACAAACATGTTGCATCCCCTGCTAGTGCAAGCTAATGTGACCTCCTCTCTTTGAATAAAACCTAAGACTTAAAAACGATTTCTTCACTCCCATACCCAGTAGAAAGTGTCGACAGTTTTAATGACTGTCTGCTGATTGTCTGATTATAATCAGCTTCATTCCAACTTAGTTACACTACAGTATTAGATGCTTGTTCTATTATGCTTTTGCTTATGTTTGGAGGTTCTCTGTGAATGAAATAGCATAGATGCTATAATAGCTAATAGAGCCCACCACTGACTCATCATTTTCAGACTTCCATGTCCCTGAGTGCTTGAAATATGACAGTGTGTCTTTATGCAAGCACAGGAACATCCCTCAGCCTGGTGGGGAGAGAGATGATGCTATACTTACAGACAAATGCACATTCTCATTGCTGCTATTATACACAGAGACACAAAGCTGTTTCCATCATGCGGTGTTCTTAATGCTCAGATATGTCAAGTCCCCTCTTTAACCCCGAGGCTGTAAGACATCTAATACAGCATTACACAGGGCTGATAATGGCAGCACTCATTTAGCTCGTCTGCTCTTTTTCTGTCTTTCTGTCTGCGTTTGAGCCCAGACAGGACTGTGTCTTTCAGCGCCCACCTTGCTTTGCTGTGTGGCCTTGCTGTCCCTTACTTTACTCAACAAGTTTCCACACACTGAACTGAGGATTTATTGCAGTCATTTAAATGAGTAAACCAAACTTTGTCTGGCTTTAATGGCAGGTTGTTGCCCATCATGATGAGTACTGTGGCATGGCCATGGGGTCGAGGTACAAAATACTCATCTATGAATAATCCCTGCTCTCTGAGCTTAAATGTATATGCATAAAACTCAAACTTCTTCATAAGGTTAGAGTACATAGCTTTAACTTCACATTAGAGCAGATAGCAGACAGTAACAGTATACATGTGAGTCTCCTTCATATCCATTCATACTGAGACTAAGTGATCCAGGTTAACATCATCCTTTAGAATGGAGACAGATAGATGCAGGCAGTGGACACACTCATCAATACAGTCTGGAATCAGTGGCATGCCCATGATGACACATTCCACAGATACACCCTGTGTGTCACAGAGAGGATGCTGTTATTTTAAATGGCTCAGTATGTAGTTATCAGAAGAGAAGCGTTCATGGGAGCAGGGCTTGTTGATTACCAGCTGCAGTAGCATGGATGGTATTGTTTCACCTTAGGAGTCTGTATGTATGTATGTGTGCGTGTGTGCGTGTGTGTGTGTGTGTGTGTGTGTGTGTGTGTGTGTGTGTGTGTGTGTGTGTGTGTGTGTGTGTGTGTGTGTGTGTGTCATCATGGCAAAATGGGGTCCTGGAGACACCTGGAACAAGTACAAATCTGCTTTTGACAGTCTGGCAGGGGTTTATATTTCTGCCTGCCTGTGGACAGATTTTGTCAACACAGTAGTGTCTCAGTTGTGTGAGATGCAGTCATGAAACTTTACAATTGAGACTGAAACATAAGCCAAGCTTAAGGATGGGTGTGGTCCAGCTCATGAGTATTGAGTAATCATGTAAGAATGTATTAATAGGTACTCATGGAGCAGAGGGTCTGCATGGTGATGAACGTGATGTTTTGTGTTTTGTGGGTGTCTTACAACATTTTCAGAACCTTTCATGTTTTGGACGACCCTTAATTCACCCAGTATCCCCATAAAAATGTCTTCAGCAAAACGTCACTCAAGCTCTGTGTTGAGGCCTCTACCCCAGCAGTCTGTAGAGTCGGCTATAAAGCTAGAACAAGGTGGGAAACAGTTTTCAATACATCCCATCCCATACATTTAAGAAGAAGGGCCTTAATTTGGGCAAACTCATAGTGTGTCTTACCTTAGGAGCCTAAGATTCATGCAGGTGTTCTGAAAGGAGGTAAGTTAGCCTCAACAATGTTACTGTGAAACCAGGTCACCCTTGTGCTTTGCTTTGCTAATGGCATGCAGCTGTGATTAGTGCAAGCAATTACCTGTCAGTACCTGCCTCAGGTGTTTGATGCCAAGATAATGTCTGTCATGTCCATTCTTTGACTGAGACCAAGCAGGAGTTGATAACGGAGACCATCATTAATACATTGTCAGTGAATTCAGAGAACCAAGGCCACATTTGTAACCCTTATTTTGCTTCATGCTGGCATTTACATCTGATAACTGCTAAATTCATGGCCCAGTTTGTGCCACTTGGTATATTTTGAGGTCACAAAGGCAGGCAACAGTTTCTCCAAAGGGTCATTAAGTGATGATGATGTTTGAAAAAAAACCAGAAGGTCACTTAAAACGCCTACTGTTGCCATCTGTAATTCTCAAAGATTCTCCTAACCATGTCAATGAAAAAACCTTCCAGTGGCTGAAAACAGTATGTGTTGAGTGAGTCAGTAATATGGTTACAGACAGCATCCCTTCAACTGTATAGGATTATGTTTTGGCACTGGCAACTGCTTTTATATAGAAAAACATATGTGAACATAATCTAGCCTGTGTTATGCTGCATGTAAATGAGAAGCTAGTTCAGTAAAAATACAAGCAACTGTGCAGGAGACAGGATGGTAATATGTGAGAGATACACACTGGCCTCTGTCCTTTAAAGGCTACATAAGGAGACTAAAAACTTGGTTTTATGTAGTGTTTTTCTAGACACTCAAAGACTCTTTACATTGCATTATTCATTCACTTCATCCTCCATGGTGTTAAGCCACGTGTGGAGCCACAGCTGCCCTGGGGTAGACTGACGGAGGCGAGGCTGCCAGTCTGCTCCATCAGCCCCTCCAACCACCACCAACCACTCACTCTCACACTGCATTCAAACATGAGGATCGAAATACAATATTCAGGCCTTAGCCCTAGTAAGACAGTGATATTAATCAAATAAATAAATAAGATAAATAGTGGCCTGTTGACCAAAGAAACGAACAAAAACCTATATAAAAATGAATAGAAACCTATATAAAAACTAATCAAAACCTTTATAAAAATAGTGTGCAACACAGCAGGAGGTCCATAGGGGAATAGTGCAATAGCTTAAAGTGCAGTTTTTATCCTCAGAGGCACGGCAGTGTAGACCAGCATCCAGGAAGAAGCTGTTTATCAGCCTGGTTGTCCTCGCATGGGTGCTGTGCAGAAGAGAGGGGGAAACAGTCCACGACCAGGGTGGGTGGAGCCTCTCATGATGCAGGTTGCTCTGTCCCTGCATCAGCTGGTGTAAATGTCTGAGAGGGCTGGTAAGCTGCATCTGATGGTCCTCTGAGCAGACTTTACCACCCTCTGCTTGTCTGCCACTGTGCAGCTGCAGAACCACACTGTGATGGAGGAAGTCAGGGTGCTCTCCACCACACACCTGTAGAAGGAGCTGAGGATGGTGGAGTCCAGCCCCGGCCCCTTCAGCTTCCTCAGGAAATACAGGCGTTGACAAGCCTTTTTGATGATGCTCAGGCTGTTGTCATGCCAGGTGAAGGTCTTAGAGAGGTGTGCCCCAAGGTACTTAAAGCTGGTAACCATCTCCACAGCAGCGACACCGATTTGTTTTCTATTTAGTGTAACATTATCAATAGGATTTACCAGAAAAACAACACTGTTACTGTAATATCTTTTGACGCCTAAAGAATAGCATAGATGGCCACTCGTGCACCATGGAGTCAATACAATACCTATTTTTCCTCTTTAACTCATACAGGAGGACTTTGCCCCAAAAGACTAAGATATTATTTTAGTGGTTGAGCAGTGTGGCTGGGGTTCCACTTGACCTGTTTGCTGTCACTCATGTGGCAACACTGATGTGAAGCAATCACAAGAATTGGTTGCTGAAGTGAACCTGCTTGGCAGGGTTCTCTAACTGGACTCACTCACTTCACCACTCTAAAGCCACAGGTTTTTCATGCATATTGCAGGAATTCTCCTCACTACTGAGATGGTAAAAATCACATACAGTTGAACTAAGATAAGTACTTTATAGCATTCCCCTTCCTTGTGGGCACACTGAAGCTCTACTGTGGATCGAGCCATTGAAAAGGACTATTCGATGTACTTTAAAGACTACTGACTACACTTTAACAGTGATTACTATCCTTAAGAATATAAACCTCTGCTTCTGGTTACTTCCTCCAAAATAAGTGAATCTTGCCATTTACAGAGCCAGCTTTTACGAATAGTTCCTTAATCCTGGTCACATCAGTGACATCAGTGCTGCTACCGTCTTCAAATGCCATCAAGTGGGGGGACTTTTTATTCTAGGCTCTGCTGGTAGGATTGACTCAGTGTCCAAAAGAACATTTTTGCACCTCTATAGATAAAAAACAGAGATTCTATAGATGTAGATGACCTAAAATCTGAATAGAAAAGTACATTATTATTAAAGCAACAGAACAATGAGTATAAAAAGATCGTTTGCATTTTTTTCTTAAGATGGGTTATTTCTTTCAGCAACATATCTGCCAGCACAGACCAGGCCAGAGGAGTGATTAAGTCTGCCCACTGCACTCACAGCAAAGGAATGAGCCAGACCTAATGCTGATTGCTCTCTTTTATGTTCCCATCCATCTACATCATCAAATCAACAGAGTAAAATGTCCACTAGACATAACATCAGTGCTCTTCCATCTTTACATTCCACATTACTAATAGGATTTGTCACAGATGGGAGAATATAATGGTCTTTTTTCCCTACATTTGGCTCCATTAAGCTGCCAATGCTATTTTTTGTGCAAGACACCCCACCTTCTGAGGTAAAAGTTTTATTACATGGTAATTTAAGACATGGTTCGTTCATCTCAAGTGTCGCCGCTGGACATACAAATCAAAAAGAGCCCTGCTGATATTTTCATTCCTCATCTTCCAAAGCCCACACATTATCCTTTTTTATAATCTGTATTTTATTTGCATTTTTCGCCCCCGAGGTGAGGAGAGGAATCTGGCAATAGCCATGAAAACCCACAGCCGCTTGCTTTTATGTGTCTTGCTTCACTGAGGACCTGGGAGATTTATCAGTTCTCTGTGTCACTGTGCTTTTTATGACTTACATTGATCATCAAGGTGTACAGCCACTATCACGCAAAGTACATTATCGCCAGGACACTTTTCACCTCCCCCCACTGTTACAGGACACGGACAGAGAAACATCTGATTCACATCTCATTCTCTGTCTGACTCCAGCTGCTTCACACTGAAAAACTATGATAAGGAAGGACAACACGTCATGTGGAGAGAAATAAACATCACACTTCAACGTCAAGGGGTTGTTTCTATTCTGGAAAGGGACAAATTGTGTTTTCTTACACTTTCAGTCATTCGTTACTGTTGTGAAGTCAGAAGTCTGTTATACACGACCTCGCTGGTAGAGTTAAAGGTTTAAAGGTTTTCAAACTCTGGCCTTTTTATTAATTTTTTTTAACCATCTCCAAGTTTTTGTCTAATGTAGCTTTAAAGGACCAGAGCCACACTGCTGGGTGTGTCAGGTTGGAGGGCAGGTTGGCCAGGGTAATCTCCATTTCCCCCATGTGCATAAAGGATCTTTGATCATGACACCAAATTCATCTTCAAGTAGTTAAAGATGAGCAGGCCAGTGCCTGTAGCACAAGGCTGTACTTGTCTGGTTTTAGATTAGATTAGATTACATTTTATTTGCACAAATAACAACAGGCAAACTTATACAATGGTTAAAAGAACAAACTGGGAAGGAGAGAGTTAGAAGACCATCAGGTCTTATAAGACCACCTCCCCAAAGTCATTTTAAACATGAACATGCGTGAGCAGGCAAGTCAGTGTTTTACATATCAGACATCAGACATAAAGAAAATTATAACTGTTAAAGATTACTAATGTATTAACATTCTTTTTAGCTGTCTTTTAAAAGAGTCAAATGTGGATATAGTCTTTAGAGCAGGAGATAAATGGTTCCACAGGTGAGGTCCTCTATACTTGAGTGTACTTTGTCTGACTGAAGGTCTACAGAAGGGCAGATGCAAGTCTCTGCAATGCCTGGTGGAGTCGACATGAACATCTGAAGAACACGTGAAGAAACTGTCACAAGCTCTGGTCATAACATTGGACATGTACACATATTTATACATGCAGAGACAAATGCAATAGATGTTACCATTACATACCGTCAGAATGTTGCATTTCCTGAAGAGAGGAGCAGATGAGGACAGTCTATTTGAAAAATTCAGAATTCTTAAAAATTTGTTTTGTATCAATAAAACCTTGTTCAGATATGTTTGCCATGTAGCATTCCAAATCACGTTACAGTAAGTTATGTGTGGATGAATTAAACTGTAATACAGTGTCATCATACTGGTTGTATTTGTACTTTAGCTGCCTATGTTGTGTGGCTGGGCACTGCTCAGAAGTCTGGCCGAAGCCAATGTGGTGAAGCTGCGTGAACATTGCATTTCTTTTCATCCATTCATCTATCTACAGTAGTTTTAGTGATATATATGTATCTATCTATATATATATATATATATATATATATCTATATATATATATATCTATCTATCTATATATATATATATATATATATATATATATATATATACAGTTAGGTCCATAAGTATTTGGACATTGACACAATTTTCAGCATTCCAGCTCTGTACAACACCACAATGGATTTGAAATGAAACGATCAAGATGTGCTTTAAGTGCAGACTTTAAGCTTTAATTTGAGGGCATTTACATCCAAATCAGATGAACGATGTAGGAATTACAACATATTTTATATGTGCCTCCACTTTTTTAAGGGACCAAAAGTATTTGGACAATTGGCTACTCAGCTGTTCAATGGCCAGGTGTGTGTTATTCCCTCATTATTTCATTTACAAGGAGCAGATAAAAGGCCTGCAGTTCATTTCAAGTGTGGTATATTCATTTGGAATCTGGTGAGGTCATCTCTCAATATGAAGTCCAAAGAGCTGTCACTATCAGTGAAGCAAGCCATCATTAGGCTGAAAAATCAAAATAAACCCATCAGAGAGATAGCAAAAACATTAGGTGTGGCCAAATCAACTGTTTGGTACATTCTTAAAAAGAGAGAACCCACTGGTGAGCTCAGCAACGCCAAAAGACCTGGAAGACCACGGAAAACAAGTGTAGTGGATGACAGACGAATCCTTTCCCTCATTAAGAAAAACCCCTTCACAACAGTTGGCCACATCAAGAAAACTCTCCAGGAGGTAGGTGTATCTGTGTCCAAGTCAACAATTAAGAGAAGACTTCACCAGAGGAAATACAGAGGTTTCACCACAAGGTGTAAACCATTGGTGAGCCTCAGAAACAGGAAGGCCAGATCAGAGTTTGCCAAGAAACATCTAAAAGAGCCTGTGTAGTTCTGGAACAACATCTTATGGACAGATGAGACAAAGATCAACTTGTACCAGAATGATGGAAAGAGAAGAGTATGGAGAAGGGAAGGAACTGCTCAAGATCCAAAGCATACCACCTCATCAGTGAAGCATGGTGGTGGTAGTGTAATGGCGTGGGCATGTATGGCTGCCAGTGGAACTGGATCTCTTATATTTATTGATGATGTGACTGCTGACAAGAGCAGCAGAATGAATTCTGTAGTGTTTCGGGCAATATTATCTGCTCATATTCAACCAAATGCTTCAAAACTCATTGGACGGCGCTTCACAATGCAGATGGACAATGACCCGAAGCAAACTGCGAAAGCAAGCAAAGAGTTTTTAAAGGCAAAGAAGTGGAATGTTCTGCAATGGCCAAGTCAACCACCTGACCTGAATCCAATTGAGCATGCATTTCACTTGCTGAAGACAAAACTGAAGGGAAAATGCCCAAAGAACAAGCAGGAACTGAAGACAGCTGCAGCAGAGGCCTGGCAGAGCATCACCAGGGACCAAACCCAGCATCTGGTGATGTCCATGAGTTCCAGACTACAGGCTGTCATTGACTGCAAAGGATTTGCAACAAAGTATTAAAAAGTGACAATTTGATTTATGATTATGTTAGTTTGTCCAAATACTTTTGGTCCCTTAAAAAGGTGGAGGCACATATAAAATGTATTGTAATTCCTAAACCGTTCATCTGATTTGGATGTAAATACCCTCAAATTAAAGCTCAAAGTCTGCACTTAAAGCACATCTTGATTGTTTCATTTCAAATCCATTGTGGTGTTGTACAGAGCTGGAATGCTGAAAATTGTGTCAATGTCCAAATACTTATGGACCTAACTGTATATATATATATATATATATATATATATATATATATATATATATATATATATATATATATATATATATAGTACAGGCCAAAAGTTTGGACACACCTTCTCATTCAATGCGTTGTCTTTATTTTCATGACTATTTATGTTGTAGATTCTCACTGAAGGCATCAGAACTATGAATGAACACATGTGGAGTTATGTACTTAACAAGAAAAGGTGAAATAACTGAAAACATGTTTTATATTCTAGTTTCTTCAAAATAGCCACCCTTTGCTCTGATTACTGCTTTGCACACTCTTGGCATTCTCTCCATGAGCTTCTAGAGGTAGTCACCTGAAATGGTTTTCCAACAGTCTTGAAGGACTTCCCAGAGGTGTTCAGCACTTGTTGGCCCCTTTGCCTTCACTCTGTGGTCCAGCTCACCCCGAACCATCTCAACTGGGTTCAGGTCCAGTGACTGGGGAGGCCAGGTCATCTGCCGCAGCACTCCATCACTCTCCTTCTTGGTCAAACAGCCCATACTCAGCCTGGAGGTGTGGTTGAGGTCATTGTCCTGTTGAAAAATAAATGATCGTCCAACTAAACGCAAACCGAATGTGATGGCATGTTGCTGCAGGATGCTGTGGTAGCCATGCTGGTTCAGTGTGCCTTCAGTTTGGAATAAATCCCCAACAGTGTCACCAGCAAAACACCCCCACACCATCACACCTCCTCCTCCATGCTTCACAGTGGGAACCAGGCATGTGGAATCCATCCGTTCACCTTTTCTGCGTCTCACAAAGACACGGTGGTTGGAACCAAAGATCTCAAATTTGGACTCATCAGACAAAAGCACATATTTCAACAAATGTCTACCTTAATGATCATCTGACAAAAAAAAAATGCCGACATTGCCAGACAAGCACGAATCATGAGAAAACAAGGTCTGATACAATCAACATGGACATATAACTGTAAAGTCTTCATAAAACTAAATGGACCACCAGAGGAGGCTAAAATACTGACCATCAAAGACATTACAGAGCTAGAAAAGTATCAGAGAAACCAACCTTTGAGAGATCAGTAAGAATAGTCACATAAATCATGAAACAGCCTAATTAACCTATGACAGGTCTTAACACCTGCAATATACCTCAATCTGGAGTCTGTGACAACCATCTACCTCTACCAACATTTGAATCTCTTGGACTAAATACTTTTGAATTTACTGAACATAAAGAGCATGACATGGAAAATGACTGACATTGAGAATATTTTTTACAACAACACACAAAACAACTGTGAATACTATACTGAAGAACAGTTTAACAGAAATATGTTAACAGCAGGAAGAATATAAATCATACATTTCAACAGTCGAAGTCTTAACTCAAACCTTTCAAAAATGAAATACTGCCTAAGACAATTAAACAAACAATTTACAGCAATTGCTATCTCTGAGACCTGGCTTAGCCTGGAACAAACAGCAACTGTTGATATAGAGGGATATGAACTGTTTTCTGTCAAAAGAGAAAAAACAGAAGGTGGTGGAGTTGCTCTATACATTAACAAAAACTTGAGAAGTAAAAAATTGGATAGTATGTCATTGTTAGTAGATAATATTATGGAATGTGTAACTGTGGAAATAGAAATAGAAAAAGATACAATTATAATTAAAGCTGCAAGCAGCGTTGAACGGGCCCTCGCACACCCACGCATGTCGGGACGTGGCGCACGTCCAGGTGTGGTGCATGTCGGGATGTGGCAGAAATTTCAAGGTGGTCAGACTTAGCTGACCAATTTCAAGGATTGCATCACAAACTTTCTCGGCCACCATGTACATCAGTGGTGTCAAACTAATTTCTCATTGACTATTGTCTGTTGTGTTATTAATTTAAAAATCTGTGAGTGAGATGTTATCTGTTCTATTTTTTTCTGTTCTGTTATCAATTTTAAAAATCTGTTTTATTATTGTTATATTACTGTATTATTGGGTTGCTATTATTGACCATTATGCCTGTTGTTGCAAATTTGCAACATACCCAAATTTCTATTTATGTTTTGTGCTATAATCAAATTAACAATCTCAACTTCATGTGACACCTACATAAAGGCAAAAACACAAACATTTTTTTTAATATACTTGTCTATAAATTCAGGCGTTAAGGGGTTAAACAATATTATATAAGGTGTATCGTAGGAGATCCCTCCTCCATCTATATATCAGTTTGGGGGTTGTTGGCCTGAAAAATATTGAACACTGCTGGCATAAGCAGTAGCAATAGTAATAATAATTTATTGTTATTATACATATCACAAGTACATGTCAGCCAAATAACCATGCACATTTAAATTAAAAACATGAATCTGTGAATCATTCTAATAGCTCAGTGTTGGATGCAAGATTTATATTTATAAATGGCAGTGACACGCCACCATGTACCTTGGACATATTTAAACTAAAAACATGAATATACTAATACAATAATAAGTAATAGCAGATCACAGCCATGCCCCACCTGCATAAAGCGCACAGTTCCTGGAGAGTGTGTCGGACTGAAGAGAACAACAGGCAGTTTTCAAAGTTTTTAAACTTCCAGAGTCAGGGTTATGGTGCATGGAAGCGAAAATACCATGTCCACGCATGTGAACGCACGGTCTCAGGAGGCTACCATAATTTTTTTTTCATGAATTAAAGAAAAGACAAAGAAGACATAATCATTTGTACCTATTCCAGCCATAGGCGGTCATACTGAGCGCACATGAAATGAAGTGGGAGTTGCCCCCTCAGCCCCTGTGAAATGGGACAAGGAACAAATGATTGAGTTTTGGGAGTGATCCAGATCAGTGTCTGGATCTGGGGATTTTTTAAAAGATTTTTAACATTGGGAGTGTTAGAAAGCCCTGCAGTGCCACCTTGTGGTAGGACGGAGCACATATATAGCACATATATAGCACAAAGATGTTGACTGTTTTTTAAGTATACTTTGTCGTTGGGAGATTGTGTTGGGGTGGACTGGAGCTCCTTGGCGGAGGTCTGTGCTCTCTGACTGCTTTTCTAGCTACAATCTGTGATGATATGAATATTGACGAATGTATAATTAAACTAGTTGAAATACATATTTGATGTTATATCAGTTTTTTACAGTTTTTCTCCATTGGTTTGGCTCATTTCTCGAAACTGAAATTACATTCTCAAAACAACATGGACAAACCTCCAAACTACTTGGCAATTGTTCACAACAGACTGGTATTTCTCCTTCATTTCATCAAATTGCAAACATCTTAGTACTTGTCTCGATGTCTCAGTACATCTATGCAAATGATTTAGTACAGTTAGCCTTCATTTAGCACTATTTCCAGGTGAATAGATCTTGTTGATCTAAACTGATTGTTGACTTCTCAGTCTGATGGTCGTTCACTCCAAAACATGTCAGCATCATTTCATTGTATAAGTTATCACAAACACAATAGTCTGTTCAATTGTCAGGATTAGTCATGAACATACGGTGGCCAGGAGAGGGACGGTGAGGACAGCTTTATTTACAGCACTGTAGGAACCATATAATGTTCCTTGTTTTTTGTTTATGTGTTTATATTACAGTATGTTGTGCTGTATATATTTTCTTTTTACTCTGATGTATGAAAGTAACTTTATGTGTGTCAATACAGTTTTCTCGATTGTTTACACACATTTTCTGAAAGCATGCCTCATACTTTCAGAACTCTGTCTACAAATCAGAAAACACACACACACACACACACACAATGGGCAAAAGCCATCAATTCTCCTTCAATTGAAACTTTACATTCAAAACGATGTTATTTCTTCTCAAAATGTTATTTTGTTTTCAAATGACACAAACCATTATATGAATAGACATTTATAAGAGTGCTCACACAATGCCAAAGGGACGATGAATTTTGGAGGCACTGACTATTTATATGACAATAGAATTAAGTTTTGACCAGTCGTGTGAACTGTTTTGGGAGAGATATGAGCTTTTGCAGGTGAACCATGGTGTTGTGCTGAACCATCCAGGTTATTTTGGCAAAAGCACCGAGAGTGTTGAGAACGTCTGGTCTGTTTCAAGAAATGAGCCAAAGCAATTGAGAATAGTCAGTGCATTTTTGGTGGCACTGACTATTTATATGAGAAAGAAATTTGGTTTTGAAACATGAGTGAAAGGTTTTGGGTGAGATATGAGCTTTTGCACATGAGCTTTATATATATATTGCTTATATTGCAAAGTTTGAAGCAATGGTACCTTCAAATATACTGCCTTTAAGTTCCTGTTACCAATCGGTGGTGCTATTACTATGACTAAATTTTAAAATGTGGATGTGTTCAGAAGTGGACTCTTGTCCAGAATATGAAATTTGGGATAGATTGGATCATGTACAGCTGAGATATAAACACTTTAGTAGTCATGACGAGACATCAAGTTCGCCACGCCGCCACAGACTAACAGTTTGACTAACAGTCACAGTTTTGTCCATGAATCATCATCAATGTCTTGAGGCTTATGTCACCAAATTTCAGTTGAATATGGTCAACCAAATAATAATAATACATTAAAGTGTATTGAAACAGAGGGATTTTTCTACAATGACACAGACCTGCATTTATACGATTTGAACAGTAGGTGTCAGCGTTGCACCATTTATCTGTTTTTCTGAGCCTGCATGTCAGCAGGGACCCACACACACAGTGCTCCTGCTCTGGGTCCTAGAAGGAGACGATTTCCCCTTCATATGACTCAAAGTTCAGAGGGGCGCCACGGCCGCACCGTTTGACTTTGGTGGAAGATTTTGATAACTTTACATCTTTAAGGCCTGTTGTATATACTGGCCAAATTTCAGGATGATATCACAAAGTATAGACCAGTGGTAAGGACAAATGTCCTCGTTAGAGCTTCCTTTTTTACCACGAGGTGGCGCTATGACTGTGGATGAATATTGTCATATGGATCTTATCAGGGCAGGACTGTGATCAAATGTGTAAAGTTTGAGGCAGATCAGAGCCTGTGAAGTGTATTTAGACAGCACTTGAAGTTTTATGGCGAAACATCAAAGTTCAGGAGGCCGCCACGCCCCCGCCCTCAGACTTTTGCGGAGCGTTTTGATAACTTTTAATCACGAAACCCTGTTGTATATACTGACCAAATTTCAGCTGTCTTGGAGTTACCCTGTGTGCGGTTATAGCTCTTGAATATGGCTAAAAATCAGAAATATAAAGCAAAATGGCGGACTTCCTGTACACTTTTGCTGATGGATTGATTAGGCAATTTTGTTTGTCTTGTCTTGGTGCACATGTGTACCAAATTTGGTAGGTGTACGTGAAACTAGCCGTATTAACTCCCATAGAACCCAATTTTCAAGGTGGCGCTATAGAGCCATCTTGCCACACACATGTGAAACTCCCATGAAATATCAAATTTTTCGCCAGTCCTGATGTCTTTGCAAATTTTCATGAGTTTTTGAGCGTGTCTAGGCCCTCAAAAATGCAATTTAAAAAGCCGAAGAAAAAGAAAAATAATTAAAGCTGCAAGCAGCGTTGAACGGGCCCTCGCACATCCACGCGTGTCGGGACGTGGCGCACGCCCAGGT
Source organism: Dascyllus trimaculatus (assembly GCA_024666655.1). NCBI lineage: Eukaryota > Metazoa > Chordata > Actinopteri > Pomacentridae > Dascyllus > Dascyllus trimaculatus. The sequence continues at coordinate 29,071,252 of CM045466.1, read as the reverse complement.
GTGGCGCATGTCGGGATGTGGCAGAAATTTCAAGGTGCTCAGACTTAGCTGACCAATTTCAAGGATTGTATCACAAACCTTCTCGGCCACCATGAACATCAAGGGTGTCAAACTCATTTTTCATTGACTATTGTCTGTTGTGTTATTAATTTAAAAATCTGTGAGTGAGATGTTATCTGTTCCATTTTTTTCTGTTCTGTTATCAATTTTAAAAATCTGTTTTATATTGTTATATTACTGTATTATTGGGTCGCTATTATTGAGCATTATGCCTGTTGTTGCAAATTTGCAACATACCCAAATTTCTATTTATGTTTTGTGCTATAATCAAATTAACAATCTCAACCCTCATGTGACACCTACATAAAGGCAAAAACACAAAACAAATTTTTTAATATACTTGTATATAAATTCAGGCGTTAAGGGGTTAAACAATATTATATAAGGTGTATCGTAGGAGATCCCTGCTCCATCTATCCATCAGTTTGGGGGTTGTTGGCCTGAAAATATTGAACACTGCTGGCATAAGCAGTAGCAATAGTAATTTATTGTTATTATACATATCACAAGTACATGTCAGCCAAATAACCATGCACATTTAAATTAAAAACATGAATCTGTGAATCATTCTAATAGCTCAGCGTTGGATGCAAGATTTATATTTATAAATGGCAGTGACACGCCACCATGTAGCTTGGACATATTTAAACTAGTTTAAAAATAATTTTTTTTCATGACTTAAAAAAAAGACAAAGAAGACATAATCATTTGTACCTATTCCGGCCATAGGCGGTCATATTGACCGCACATGAAATGAAGTGGAAGTTGCCCCCTCAGCCCCTGTGAAATGGGACAAGGAACAAATGATTGAGTTTTGGGAGTGATCCAGATCAGTATCTGGATCTGGGAATTTTTTAAAAGATTTTTAACATTGGGAGTGTTAGAAAGCCCTGCAGTGCCACCTTGTGGTAGGACGGAGCACATATATAGCACATATATAGCACAAAGATGTTGAGTGTTTTTTAAGTATACTTTGTCGTTGGGAGATTGTGTTGGGGTGGACTGGAGCTCCTTGGCGGAGGTCTGTGCTCTCTGGGTGCTTTTCTAGCTACAATCTGTGATGATATGAATATTGACGAATGTATAATTAAACTAGTTGAAATACATATTTGATGTTATGTCGGTTTTTTACAGTTTTTCTCCATTGGTTTGGCTCATTTCTCGAAACTGAAATGACAATCTCAAGACAACATGGACAAACCTCCAAACTACTTGGCAATTGTTCACAACAGACTGGCATTTCTCCTTCATTTCATCAAATTGCAAACATCTTAGTACTTGTCTCGATTTCTCAGTACATCTTTGCAAATGATTCAGTACAGGTAGCCTTCATTTAGCACAATTTCCAAGTGAATAGATCTTGTTGATCTAAACTGATTGTTGACTTCTCAGTCTGATGGTCGTTCACTCCAAAACATGTCAGCATCATTTCATTGTATAAGTCATCACATGCACAATAGTCTGTTCAGTTGTCAGGATTAGTCATGAACATACGGTGGCCAGGAGAGGGACGGTGAGGACAGCTTTATTTACAGCACTGTAGGCTCCATATAATGTTCCTTGTTGTTTATTGATGTGTTTAAATTACAGTATGTTATGCTGTATAGATTTTCTTTTTACTCTTATGTATGAAAGTTACTTCATGTGCGTCAATACAGTTTTCTCGATTGTTTACACACATTTTCTGAAAGCATGCCTCATACTTTCAGAACTCTGCATACAAATCAGAAAACACACACACACACACACACAATGAGCAAAAGCCCTCAATTCTCCTTCAATTGAAACTTTACATCCAAAATGATATTATTACTTCTCAAAATGCTATTTTGTTTTCAAATGACACAAACCATTATATGAATAGACATTTATAAGAGTGCTCACACAATGCCAAAGGGACGATGAATTTTGGAGGCACTGACTATTTATATGAGAATAGAATTTAGTTTTGACCAGTCTTGTGAACTGTTTTGGGAGAGATATGAGCTTTTGCAGGTGAACCATGGTGTTGTGCTGAACCATCCATGTTATTTTGGCAAAAGCACCAAGAGTGTTGAGAACGTCTGGTCTGTTTCAAGAAATGAGCCAAAGCAATTGACAATAGTCAGTGCATTTTTGGTGGCACTGACCATTTATATGAGAAAGAAATTTAGTTTTAAAACATGAGTGAAAGGTTTTGGGAGAGATATGAGCTTTTGCACGTCAGCTTTATATATATATTGCATATATTGCAAAGTTTGAAGCAATGATACCTGCAAATATACTGTCTTTAAGTTCCTGTTACCAATCGGTGGTTCTATGACTATGACTAAATTTTAAAATGTGGATGTGTTCAGAAGTGGACTCTTGTCCAGAATATGAAATTTGGGATAGATCGGATCATGTACAGCTGAGATATAAACATTTTAGTTGTCATGACGAGACATCAAGTTCGCTACGCAGCCACAGACTAACAGTTTGACTAACAGTCACAGTTTTGTCCATGAATCATCATCAACATCTTGAGGCTTATGTCACCAAATTTCAGTTGAATACGGTCAACCAAATAACAATAATACATTAAAATGTATTGAAACAGAGGGATTTTTCTACAATGACACAGACCTGCATTTATACGATTTGAACAGTAGGTGTCAGCGTTGCACCATTTATCTGGATTTAATCCAGAGCTGCTGACAACAGTAAAAGTACATAAAGGTCAGAGGGCCACCACGGTCACATCCTTTGACTTTTGTGGAAGATTTTGATAACTTCTCATCTTTAAGGCCTGTTGTATATACTGGCCAAATTTCAGGATGATATCACAAAGTATGGACCAGTGGTAAGGACAAATGTCCTCGTTAGAGCTTCCTTTTTTACCACGAGGTGACGCTATGACTATGATTAAATTTTAAAATGTGGATGTGTTCAGAAGTAGACTGTTGTCCAGCACATGAAATTTGGGCCAGATCAGATCATGTACAGCTGAGATATAAACACTTTAGTAGTCATGGCGAGACATCGAAGTTCGGGAGGCCGCCACGCCCACGCCCTCAGACTTTTGCGGAGCGTTTTGATAACTTTTAATCACGAAGGCCTGTTGTATATACTGACCAAATTTCAGCTGTCTTGGAGTTACCCTGTGTGCGGTTATAGCTCTTGAATATGGCTAAAAATCAGAAATATAAAGCAAAATGGCGGACTTCCTGTACACTTTTGCTGATGGATTGATTAGGCAATTTTGTTTGTCTTGTCTTGGTGCACATGTGTACCAAATTTGGTAGGTGTACGTGAAACTAGCCGTATTAACTCCCATAGAACCCAATTTTCAAGGTGGCGCTATAGAGCCATCTTGCCACTCACATGTGAAACTCCCATGAAATATCAAATTTTTCGCCAGTCCTGATGTGTTTGCAAATTTTCATGAGTTTTTGAGCGTGTCTAGGCCCTGAAAAATGCAATTTAAAAAGCCGAAGAAAAAGAAAAATAATAACCAGTAGGGATCCAATAGGGTCCTACGCACCGTTGGTGCTCGGGCCCTAATAAAAACGAATACAATTCCAATAGGGTCCTACGCACCGTTGGTGCTCGGGCCCTAATAATAATAATAATAATAAAAACGAATACAAATGCAATAGGGTCCTACGCACCGTTGGTGCTCGGGCCCTAATAACCAGTAGGGATCCAATAGGGTCCTACGCACCGTTGGTGCTCGGGCCCTAATAATAAGCAGTGTATACAGAACTCCAGGGTCATGCATAGACACATTTAGAGATCAGCCAGTTGATATGTATGACAGAGTAAATAATAATAAAATGTTATTTGTTTGTGGGGACTTTAATATTGATCTCTTAAATCCCCAGGACCAAAGAACCACCTCTGACTTCATAAATTCAATGTATAGTTTAGGTTTATACCCCTCTATCACATGCCCATCTAGAATCACAACACACAGTGCCACATTAATAGACAACATTTTCACAAATGTAATTAACAAGAAAGTAAATAGTGGATTGCTTATAAATGACACAACTGACCATCTGCCAGTGTTTGCAATTATACAGAGCTGCAGTAGTGAAAAGACACGGGCTGTAGATTACAAAATTATCAGACACAAAACTGAACACGCAATTTATTCATTTAAATTAAATCTCATGAGCCATGACTGGAGTAAAGTCTATGTGGAAGATGTAGATGAGGCATACGATGCATTTTTGTCCATAATAACTGCTCTCTATGATAAACACTGTCCTCTGGTAAAGAAAGTAGTAAGCCAGAAAGCTGCTGAAAAACCTTGGCTCACAAACGGAATATTGAAGTCATGTAAGAAAAAAAATGTGTTATATAAAGATTTTTTTAAAAAGAGAACAAATGAAGCAGAACTCAAATATAAGACATATAAAAATAAACTGACAAGAATCATAAGAGGCAGCAAAACGACTTACTACTGTAATTTACTGGAAAAAAACAAGGATAACATTACCGGTAAATACACATGGAAACTACTGAATGAAATTACTAGAAACAGAGCTGGGAAAACAGGATATCCAAACCATTTCCTAGCCCCGAAGAACAAGACAGTGAATGATATGACTTTAGCTTCGGAGGAATTTAATGAATACTTTGTCAGTGTTGGTCCTGCTTTAGCAAGAGACATTACAAGGTTTTAAAAGATGGCGGCGCGCACGGACGCAGCGGCTCGGAGCTCCCGACTATTCAGCAGCTTTTTTGTTTTTTTGTATGTTTTTAACTTACTTACGCAAGCCCACAGCAAGCGTTTATATTATGGACGGGTCGAGCTGCTCAAAATCGGTAACAAATGTCAGAGCTTTACCACAGAGGACCCCAGCTCCATTCCACCGGAGCTACAGCCTCCTGGACCCAGCGGTACAGCCATCTTTCCACACCTGAGACGGCGGAGGCGGCGCAGGGAAAGGAAACAAAAGCGAGGCAAGAGAGCCGGCGTACAAGCGAGGCTACGTGCTGACCCCCACAGACCAGCTTTACCGAGCCTCTTCCTTTCCAACTCCCGGTCTCTTGTCAACAAACTGGACGAGATACGACTGAGGATAACATCCCGCGGTATGGAGAGCTGTGTGACTGTAATAACAGAGACCTGGCTAGACAACACCGTGCCCGATGCAGCCATTGAGCTCGCGGGCCGCTCCGTTTACCGTGCCGACAGGACCGCTGACTCCGGCAAACTCAAAGGTGGGGGAGTGTGTATTTATATCAATAATGCCTGGTGCACATCTGCGGACATTATTAAGACGCACTGCTGCCCTGATATTGAGTATCTGGCTTTGAAATGTAGACCTTTTTACCTCCCGAGAGAACTTACCGCCATTTTAATCACAGCTGTTTACATCCCACCGCGGGCTAACGCTAGGCTAGCACTGGAGCAGCTACACGATACCATCAGTAGCCAGCTGAATGCACATCCAGAAGGAGCTGTGATAGTGGCAGGAGACTTTAATCATGTTGAGCTAAAGACTGTGCTGCCTAAATTACATGCCAATGTGCATTTCCCAACCAGAGAGGACAACATTCTTGATCAGGTTTATACCAACATCCCTGGAGCATACAGGGCTGCTCCATCTCCACACCTGGGACTATCTGATCACATCTCTCTGCATATGATTCCATCCTACAGACCCCTGATCTGTAGAACGAAACCAGCTGTTAAAACTATCCAGGTCTGGAATGATGAATCAACTTCAAAGCTACAGGACTGTTTTGAAAGTACAGACTGGGAGTTGTTTGCTCAGGACACAGACTTGGATGAATACACCTCCTCTGTTCTGGCCTACATAACCTTTTGCACTGAGAATGTGTTAACCACCAAGACCATCAGAGTGTTCCCCAATCAGAAGCCATGGCTGGACAGTGATGTGCGGTCTCTGCTCAGGGCACGGGACGCTGCCTTCCGGTCAGGCGATAGGGCAGCCTACAGCTACTCCCGAAGAGAGCTGAAAAGGGGCATCAGAGAGGCCAAGCGCAAATACAGCAGCGCATTGAGGGCCACTTCAAGACCAACGACTCACGCAGCATGTGGAGAGGCATCAAGGCCATAACTGACTACAAGGGCAGCACACCACCAACCAGCAGTGATGCCACGCTCCCAGACGCCCTAAATGCATTCTTCGCACGTTTTGACACCCCCTCCACCGGTGTACCAGCCATTGCACCAACCAAGCAGGTGTCCACCCGAGTCCTGCAACAACATCAGGTCAGGTCAACAATGAAGAAAATCAACATCACCAAGGCAGCAGGACCGGATGGGGTGCCGGGCCGGACCCTCAAGTCATGTGCAGACCAGCTGGCAGGCGTATTTACGGACATTTTCAACCGGTCCTTACAGCAGGCTGTAGTCCCCACATGCCTTAAGTCCACCACCATAGTGCCCGTGCCCAAGAAACAGGCAGTGAGATGCCTGAATGACTACCGCCCGGTTGCCTTGACACCAATAATAATGAAGTGCTTTGAGCGGCTGGTCCTTCATTACATCAAGAGCACCACTCCTGCTGATCTAGACAGCCACCAGTTTGCTTACAGAGCAAACAGATCAACACAAGACGCCATCTCAACTGCACTGCACACGGCCCTGTCCCACCTGGAGCGTCCTAACACCTACATTAGGATGCTATTCATCGATTTTACATCTGCTTTCAACACCATCTCCCCCCATAAACTGGTAACCAAGCTTGGCCACCTGGGTCTAGACACCACACTCTGCTCCTGGATCCATAGTTTTCTTACCGGCAGACCACAGAGTGTCAGAGTAGGAAATCTGACATCATCCACACTCACACTGAATACAGGTGCACCTCAGGGCTGCGTCCTCAGCCCAGCTCTCTTCACCCTCTTTACACATGACTGTACCCCCATCCACCCCTCCAACACGATTGTGAAGTTTGCTGACGACACCACCATAGTGGGGTTAATATCTGACAACGATGAGACCCACTACAGGGAGGAAGTCCAGCACCTGGTCAGCTGGTGCTCCAGAAGTGACCTGGTGATGAATACCACCAAGACCAAAGAGATCATTGTGGACTTCAGGAGAGCCAGGAAAGTGACCCCCCCACCTCTTTGCATAAATGGAGAGGAGGTGGAGAGGGTCAGCAACATCAAGTTCCTGGGTCTCCACATCACCAGTGATCTCACATGGACTGTCAACACCTCCCACCTGGTGAAGAAGGCCCAGCAGAGACTTTTCTTTCTGCGGAGGCTGAGAAAGGCCAAACTCCCCTCACAGCTTCTCATCAACTTCTACAGGAGTGCAATTGAGAGCATTCTGTGCTACTGCAGCACGGTCTGGTTTTCCAGCTGCACCGCTGAAAACAGAAGGGACTTGGCCCGTGTTGTAAAGACTGCACAGTGGATTGTGGGTGCTCAGCTTCCCAGCCTGGACTCTGTCTATGCTAGCCGGCTGAAGAAAAAGGCCAGCAGCATCGCCAGAGACCCCACCCATCCAGAACACAGACTGTTTGTCCCCCTTCCATCAGGGAAAAGATTCAGGACATTAAAATCCAGAACCAGCAGACTGCGAAACAGCTTCTTCCCCAGAGCTGTTGCCGCCATCACACCCCCCACCCATTGCCCCACCATCCAGACATCCCCAACTTGATAGGACAGTTCAGCTGAACATGCACGCCACCCCCTCCACCTCCAGACTCATCTGTGCAATAAGAACTTTACCAAACCACTGCACTCCCACTATTTGCACTATTTATCAGTCCTGCACTACTTGTGCACTTTGTCATATGTATATAATACTTTGTTTGTATTATTATTTTTAAGAGTGTTTTTAATTATCTTTTATTTATCTATTTTTTATTATTCTTTGCACAGCTGCTAATTGTCGTGTTCTTCCGTACAAATTTCGTTGTACTTCTGCACAATGACAATAAAGTCTCTTTATCTTTATCTTTATCTTTACAAGCTCAGGAGATAGAAATGAAGTTGAAAGTAAAAATATACATGTTACTGAAACCATGTTTTTAAAAGCAACAAATGAAGAAGAAATTACTGATATTGTGAAAAGCTTTAAGGGTAAGAAATCCACAGATTGTGATGGCATTGACATGTCATTGGTGAAGCAAATAATTGACTGCGTGATCAAACCCTTCACACATATATGTAATCAATCCCTGAAAACTGGTGTTTTTCCACAAAAAATGAAAACAGCAAAAGTTCTACCCTGTTACAAGGCAGGAGATTGTCACATTCTTTCAAACTACAGGCCAGTTTCTCTGCTCCCACAATTCTCAAAAATACTGGAAAAAATATTTTACATAAGATTACATTACTTCATCACAAAACATAACATACTTTATGATCAACAATATGGATTCAGGAGTAACAGATCGACCTCAATGGCACTCATGGAATTCGTGGAGGAGATAACAACTGCTGTAGAAAAACGAAAAAATGGAGTGGGAGTGTTTCTAGACTTTAAAAAAGCTTTTGACACAGTTGATCACAACTTATTAATAATAAAACTACATAAATATGGGATACGAGGAGTAGCACTTGCATGGCTTACCAGTTACTTGAACAACAGGAACCAATGTGTACAAATAGGTCAGGTAAAATCACAACTTCTAGGGGTAAAGTGTGGAGTTCCTCAGGGATCAGTGTTGGGACCATTGTTGTTTATCCTGTATATAAATAATATCTGCGAAGCCTCTGACACATTAAAGTTGACATTATTTGCAGACGATACTAATTTGTTCTGTTGTGGGGACAATTTGGAAAAACTACTGGATGATGTAGGAGAAGAGCTGAAAAAACTGAAGAGTTGGTTTGACTCAAATAAACTAACACTAAATAAAAAAAAAAAAAAAATTATAATATTTGGAAACCGTCCAACTTGTTCAACCAAAAAGCTCATAACAAATGAGGTAGAGATTGAAAGAGTGAACAAAATCAAATTTCTTGGTGTTATAATAGATGAGAAACTCTGCTGGAAGTCACACATTAACTACATCAGAGGAAAAATATCAAAGTCCGTTGCAATCAAGTATCAGGTCAAGTATCTCCTAAATACATCTTCATTATACATTTTGTACTGCTCCCTCATACTCCCATGCATGATTTACTGTGTGGAGGTGTGGGGGAACACGTACTAAACAAATACAGAGCTAATCTTCATCCTACAGAAAAGAGCAATAAGAATTATAAACAAAACCACCTACAGAGAACCAACAAACCAACTCTTCATCAAACTTAATACATTAGAATTTAAGGATCTGGTTAACGACAAAACTATTCAAATCATGTATAAAGTTAAAAATCAACAACTACCAAACAGCATCCAAAGGTTTTTTCAGCTGAGAGAAGGCAAACATCACCTCCGAGGAAATTTCATGTTCATAAAACAACCAGTGAGAACCAACATGAGACTTCACTGTGTCTCTATAAAAGGAGTTAAATTATGGAACAGCTGCAGTGATGAACTGAAATCATGTAACTCAATAGGCAGGTTTAAACACATCTTTAAAACAGAAATATTAAACAGATATCGAACGGAAAACTAGGGGGAAATTAGCACCATCATGGGTAATGTGTATCGAGTGATGTGTCATTTTGTTTTTCTTGCTTAATTTCGGTTTGTATGCTGCAGTTTGTTTGTTGTTGCATTTTGCTGCTAACTATATTATGAATTATGACCTGAACAGGGCTTCAGGGTAAATTTAAGTAACACATTTTTAGAAGGAATAAGGGGTAGGACTAGATAAGTTTTTTTACTTCTTCCTACACCCTTTTCCAACTGAACTTGAAATGGGCGTATAAAAAAAAGCTGTAATATTTGTAGTTGCTGACTATTACATTTTATTTTGTTAATATGTATATATGTATACATATACAGATGTATTATTTTCATTAAAGTTCGAAATAAAGTCATGATCCGATTTCCACTGGTCTAATGTCCATTCCTTGTGTTTCTTGGCCCAAACAAATCTCTTCTGCTTGTTGCCTCTCCTTAGCAGTGGTTTCCTAGCAGCTGTTTGACCATGAAGGCCTGATTCATGCAGTCTCCTCTTAACAGTTGTTCTAGAGATGGGTCTGCTGCTGGAACTCTGTGTGGCATTCATCTGGTCTCTGATCTGAGCTGCTGTTAACTTGCGATTTCTGAGGCTGGTGACTTGGATGAACCCTATCCTCAGAAGCAGAGGTGACTCTTGGTCTTCCTTTTCTGGGTCGGTCCTCATGTGTGCCAGTTTCGTTGTAGTGCTTGATGGTTTTTGCGACTCCACTTGGTGACACATTTAAAGTTTTTGCTGTTGTTTTTGACTGACTGACCTTCATTTCTTAAAGTAATGGCGGCCACTCGTTTTTCTTCAGTTAGCTGATTGGTTGTTGCCATAATATGAATTTTAACAGTTGTCCAATAGGGCTGTTGGCTGTGTATTAACCTGACTTCTGCACAACACAACTGATGGCCCCAACCCCATTGATAAAGCAAGAAATTCCACTAATTAACCCTGATAAGGCACACCTGTGAAGTGAAAATGTGACTACCTCTAGAAGCTCATGGAGAGAATGCCAAGAGTGTGCAAAGCAGTAATCAGAGCAAAGGGTGGCTATTTTGAAGAAACTAGAATATAAAACATGTTTTCAGTTATTTCACCTTTTCTTGTTAAGTACATAACTCCACATGTGTTCATTCATAGTTTTGATGCCTTCAGTGAGAATCTACAACATAAATAGTCATGAAAATAAAGACAACGCATTGAATGAGAAGGTGTGTCCAAACTTTTGGCCTGTACTGTATATCAGCATCTGCCCCTCAAAGATCTTCTATTAGTCAGAGTACATTTGTGATGCACAAGGTGGGATAAATCTGCATGTTCTATTCAACATGTACAGAATGTGTGTCCAAAAAAATATGAATCTTTCAGATCTGAAAAAATGGTAAAACACCAAACTCACATAAGACCATAAACTAATACTCCACCTGAGGCAGTCGTAGACCAGCAACTCCTGTTCTGTCAGTAAAATGACAGTTTGGTGGCTGTGAAGAGAGCATTGAGGTCCATGTCCCTGTTGGGAAGGACATGGTAAAGCAGTGAAAATGTTATAAATATAGTGTAACAGTGTAAACTTAACTGATATTTTGCTGACCCATCCACAGCAGCTTAAAATGACCAGCCTGTTTAATATAACACAGACAGTGGGGCTGAGCCATTTGCTGTGTCATGTTATTTGGGTTACAGGATCGTTGGGGAGCTAACTCATAATGATGTGACAGTTGCCAGTCACCTCAGGTATGTGCATTTACAGTTTCTGACCTGAGCCTGCCAGTTCTCTCATCCTGTCAGTTCTTTTTCCTGTGACCCACAGCAAGATGACCCAAAAGGTTGTACAGAGTTTTCATGTCTTACTGTGAATTTAATTATCATGTCAAAGCATCCCTGAGAAGGCCTGAGAAGACTGTTACCTTCAGATTGTCACTGTTGATTCTGACACTTTCATTGTGAGGTAAGAAAGCATTCTGGCACTTCTTGGGAGTAGCTGAACTCCCACCCTTACTGCATGAGTCAAATCTGAAAACCCACCTTCATCTGTCACTGGGATTTATTCAGGGAAATTGTGGTGAGGTCCATGTTACAATAGACTTTTCAGACAAAATGCACATAAAATGGCTGTCTTCACCAATCTGTTCAATTGATGGCATTCTGTCTTTTAGACAAAGCTCATCGGCCCATCACACAGAGAGCCATGGTTTCTATGTGGTCTTTGCCATTAACACATAAACAGCACTGAAGTTATTCTGTATAATTTTAGGTTATACGTGCCACCGTTCCATTGTTCCAAGTGTGCAAATGTGTGCATCTCTCTCTCTATAGAGATGCTCATATGGTCTTGCTGCTGTTTGGTGCTGCAGGTATTTATTAAAGGAAAGACTCCTACAAGCAGCTGGAGGCAATTAACTTCACCTCCTGTTAATGTCTTCTGGAGAAAAAAGCTTACAGTCATACATTCATCATTAGTGAGCATCATTAGGTCTGACCTAGTAAGACTGCTGTGGTAAATTCAGTTCAGTTGAATTCATGTATATAGCGCATATTTAGAACACGTGTCATCACATAGCGCTAAACATAACAAGAAGAACAGAAAAACAGAAGAACCCAACAATCCATAGTTGCTGAATCGCTATTAGCAAGCAGTCAGCGACGGTGAGAAGGAACCCAAAACCTCTAGGATAGGGAGGGGATAGGAACCTCTGACAGAACCAGGATCAGGGAAGGCGGCCGTCTGCCTCGACAGGTTGGGTTGGGAGTGGGGATGAGGGGGAGGATGTGACCAGGGTGCTCATTCAGACACGAAGTCGACGTTCAGTTGTTGTCAGATTCATGGAAAGGAGTGCACGTCTGAAAGGGGCTTTAGCTAATAAGTGAAATTCCCTCTTCTACATTATGTTTTTCCTGTCTTTGGAGGATACGATAAAAATAATGTTAAACCGTTAATCATGCAATATACCCATTTAAAAGCTCACTGCTCTATTTAGCATTTCACACCCTGCTTTTCCTTGTGAAAATCTGATGTATTCAATTCCCATAATGCAATTTACCAGCAGGCAGTTCAGTCAGAATTTCAGGTGTGTCATGCTTTTAGTGGCCAATGGAGCCTCTAGCCTGCAGCTGGGCCAAGCTATAGAGCTCTGGGAAGTTCAGTGTTAAATCTCCACACACTGGAAACATACTGTCATGTTTATAGTTGGCGGGGTTCCCCTTTAACAACTGATATACCTTATTTCCCATCAGAGTTTGAGAGGTGTGCAAAATAAATTCCAAAACTGGGACCAAAATCCAACAGTCGTGACTTAAATTTAAGGAGCGCCGCTGATCCCAGCTGAGTGACTGATTTCCTGATTCACTAATCAACAGCAATTTTCTAATTAGAATAGATGAGTGGCAAATTTGATTCATGCTGTGCTTCAGGACGGCAATGTGGGAAATGGAATTAAGTGGGAACAGGAAAATCTGAACAGGTAAGTGTGACAAAATAACTTGTTCTAAGCTTTCAGCTGCATTTGGATGCCTCTGCTGGTTAGCAGTGTCTGTTCTTGTCTTTCGTCATGTGCTCCACGAACACGCTGCACCTCCCGCTCCGTCCTCCTCTGCACAGACACGATGCTGTGCTGTGTAGGAGGCTCCTCATCACTGGTCTTTTGGTGCTTAGAATTCAAACGGAGATATTGATAATGTAATAAACAAGCAAGACTTTGAACATCATTTACATTTTCAGTACAAAACATATTTTGGTGTTATTCTGATCCTTTGAATCTCAATGGGCCTCACTGTGCAGGATGAACAGATTCAGTTCACCATGTCAGGAATTTAGACTTTATGCATCAAGACATTTGAAATGACTCATTGTGGATAATACGTTGCATCTTATGGTTTTCCCACAAAACAGCTCATCTGCCTTACTTCTTTTAAACACACCATCTTGATCCTCACACTGGATACTATTTTTGATGGCACAGACTGAACTGAACTACATTACATACTATAAGGTTTAAACAAAGTGTCAAACTTTCCACAGACAATATTGAGCAGAAAACTGACACCAACACAGTGAAGTAAATAATAACAGGCAAAACAGATTCATTTTTTAAATCACAAATTTTCTGAATCTGAGGCTGGAAAAATACGTGAAAACCAACCATCTGAGAACATGTGGTGTCTGTAGGTCTTAGAGACAGAAGTATTTCAAACCCAGCACTTCTCATACTCCCCCATTTATTCACCCTTATATCAACCCCCACAGGCTTGTAGCCGGCATGTGTGTGTGTGTGTGTGTGTGTTAGGGGTTGCTGGGCAGCAGATTGAGAGGTCACAGTGGTAATAAGAAGCTGAGAGAGACTGACAGGAGTGTGCATGTGTACATAATCTATTAATTAAAGGCGAGGCAGCACAATGAATGAGGAACCTTTTTCCTGTGCGATATCTCCCCCTGCCCCTCCCCTTACTCCTCCCCCACTGCTATCCCTCTTCACCCACCCACACTCTCCAGGTAGGCAGAGAAAACACACAGTGAGACATTTATTAAGAGATTAAAACCAAATCTTGCAGATTGCCATATAAAAAGGTAATTTACTATATTAAACTGACTTTTATCTATATGCAAATGACTCCTCCTCCTACAGCCTATTTGAATAATTTATGTGACGTTTTTTTGGGAAAGTGAAACGAGTGACTTTACTACCCATATAAACTAACCAGTAATGCTATAATGCCGTTACCTTTCTCATCCTTTTTTCCTTCGTCTTCCATTTCTGTTTTTGCTTCCCCCAGTTAATTTCTTTCAATTACTGCAATTACCGTGCCTTCGGGTAATGCAGTGAGGGGAACCTTCACAGGTTATTGAGCTGCTTCCTTCATTTTTTTCACCCTGAGGACATTTCCCTTCTTTTCTCTTTCTTCTTGCCATCAAGTGTTGGGATGATCAGCTGCAGCAGGTTTCTTGAGACTCTGTCCCGCTGAATGTCATCCACTGAGACATCAGGCTGGTGTTGGCAATTTCATCTTCCACTTCCACCTCCTCTGTTTGTTGTTATTTCCCTCTCCTTATCAGGTATGCCTAGCGTCTTCAATACCTGGGCTGTCAGTCTGCAGTTGGTTGATCTGAATGGGAGCAGCTTCACTGTCTGTTGATTATCATCATGTCTCTGTCCTCTCTGCTAACACAGAGCTGCAGCACCTGAAATCTCCCAGACATCCTAATAAAGCTGAAAGAAGCTTTCGCTTTGGTTTGTGCCCCCGAAAAAAGGAAACACAAATGAAAGGGTGTGAAATTTTAACCCAGACCTGTGTACTTCAAGGACGTGTAACTGAAAATATTCATAGTATAAAAATGAAATGTATATGGCTAAAGACCACAGACTCACATGAGCGTATATATGGCTTCTTCCCCGGGTCAAGGGGGAAAGATGTCGTTCTTTATGGTTTACAAACCGCCTCTATTTGTTTCTGTAGGCATTCTGCTTGTGTACATGTTCTAGTATTCAAAAGCATCTCCCCCTGGTGTGCTCTACCTGTTTCACACCGCACAGCAGGGTAGATTAGTAAGATGGTCTTTGAACATATTTTCTATAGGTAATAAAATGGACTATTGTCATTATTGAAATAAACATCTCTCTATCGCATGTCTCTTCTGAAAGATGCACAGCAAGCCGAACACCCACTGACTTTACAAGCATCTCTAACTGAGCGACAGTCAAAAGAGAGTCATGCGGGCTGCTATATAGCTCGCTGAGTGAAGGCGTTACCTCGTGGGTGCAGGTCATCAGAGGAGGTCATGAGTTCAAGTCCGGCTCACGACCCTTTGCTGCATGTCTCTCTCTGTCTCCTCTCTACCCCCTGCCACTTGTCTCTCCTTCCTCAATAAAACTGGAAACATCCCCCCAGCAAAAAAAAATATTAAAAAGAGAGAGTTGTTCTACACACACCAGATCAACCTCAGTGTCACACTGCATATTTGCCCAGAGGTAATGATCAGTAAGTCTTAGCTTTAAGGCGTCTTTCTCGACTTTGTACGAGCAAAGTCTTTAATTAAATCTCTGACTGGGGACGACAGACCTTTACAGCCAACCACAATTCTTTTTCTCCAAACGTGTATTTGTATGTTGTATCCTAACAGTTCATTTTGTGCCTGTTTGCATTTCTTTTGGTAAACAATAGAATTAGAGAACATGACAGATACTTTAAAAGTCTGGTTATTGTCTCTCCAGTCTCATGGAGAATCTGGCCCAGGTGAAAATATGAATATAATAACGCATAATGAAATTATAATAAGCATCAGTACAGTACACATTTACACTATTGAAACAATTCCCTGTACAACTTGATTAAAATCCTCTATTAGAACAATGGCAATTATGTTACATTTTAAATATTTAGAAGCTTAAAGCAATTAAAACTCAGAATAATCACATTGTTGACTGGAGAGACAGAGGAAACAGAATAAACTGAATGAGATGTGAAACATTGATTCAACATGCATCTGTCACCCTGCTACCACATGTGCTATTATCTTTCACACTTATTCTTATGTCCTCCCAGTGCACAGCGATAACGTTAATGCTACTTCTGAATTGATGAATTGTTTGACTTCACTGTGTATTTCCATAAAACTGAAACATGACAGCTAAATTCTTTCTGCAGACAAGAGTTGTAGAGAATGGTGATGCACAGTGTTGTTTCTCTTCTCTCTCAGCAGTGATACTGATCTTTGACTGTGCATAGACGCCAGCTCTTTAAGAAACACCGCTAAATGTTTCATTTTATTGATGGTCAGAAGCTGCTATAAATAGGAAGCCGTCGTCACAAAAATGTTTTATGTGCTAGTTTTTCAAATTTCTGCTTCAAAAAGCAGTCAGTCAGCAACAGCTGCACAATGTAACGCCAGAATGGACAAGGCTTTATGAAACTGGAATACAGTGAGTCTCAGTGCCCTCATCAACAGGCCACAGTGAGATTCGGAAAACACCTGAAAAAAATTGAAATTTCCCCTCTCTTATTTAAATCAGTTGTTCTAAAAATGCAACTGCACCCCTACATAGTTTGGTGAACAGTCTCACATAGCCAGACCTATCTCCACTTTGTATCAGTGTCAGAGAATGGTCTGACTGCACCTCACTGTCATTTTGCTATGGGGGACAAAGCTCTGAATATTGCTTGTATTTCTTTAAAC
The DNA here is from genome assembly GCA_024666655.1 of Dascyllus trimaculatus. NCBI lineage: Eukaryota > Metazoa > Chordata > Actinopteri > Pomacentridae > Dascyllus > Dascyllus trimaculatus. The sequence continues at coordinate 29,054,506 of CM045466.1, read as the reverse complement.
CAACATTTTGGTGGAATATTTGCATGCAGGGAGGCGACTGTCACCGACAGGACTAATTCACTGAAAGAACCAAGCAGACCTGCCTTATTGCATGACCCGAACCCTCGGCCAAACTGGACATTTTCACCGTGCAGGTTGCTGCTCTGAGGTTGTTGTTTCTTGTAGTGAAGGTGATTTTGAAAACTGCGACACAGAGCCAGTGGAAGGGGAGGATGAAGCTATGTGAAATGTGTATCAGAAATGACAGGCTAATATGAGTGATTAACTAAATAAACACAAGGCCAAGACTGTAGTGCACTGAGACAAGAACAAGACTGGGACTAAGACCAAGGCAGGGGGAGAATAAGTCAAGACTAGGACCAGACCATCCCAGTGTATGACACACATAGGACAGAATGTCTGCATTAGCCTACGACGAGTGAGTCAGACTAATGCAGCGTTACCTTGTCTAGTTTCAAGATTCAGTTTAATTATCATTGTGCAATACAAGATTGCATAAGAAAGTTACAGATATGATCTGTTACCCACAAAAAATGAATACTTTAAAGATTAAATAATCAGTTAATAGAATGTGGAGGGTGCGTTCAGCAGTCTCACTAAATATATATTTTCTGCCTCACTGACAAATTCTGGTGCATAATTTGTTTGTATGACAACTTAAACTCTGCTAGGTAAAGGCTAGTGCACCTTCATTCTACATAAAGAGGAATCTTCTTTCAATGGCCGAGCCTTTGGCTGAGCTGAAGAATAAACTCCCTGCCTGCAGCGATGACAAAGCTGGAAGAAAGACAAGGTCATGATGCAGCAGCCTACATCATTCACACTTACTGAGGATTAATGTTTGAGCCGTCACAGTCGGAGTCTGTTAAATACAAACTTCTTCAACATTTAGAGAATTCTGGAGCTCACAATGAGTAGAACAAACGAGGGGCAGCTTAGATTCCATTTGTGCGTCAAAGAAAAAGCTTTAGAAAAAAACCATCTGAAAGATTACTGCCGAGTGCAGAAACAAAAACAGCCTCCTCCCCTCCCCACCAAACACAGGTACTTAAAAGCAGCTAAATGTGATGGCAAGGACAAGCTCCCTCCATCAGGTTTCATTTCTATACAAATCAAAGCTTGTCTCTGGTAAATACACGATAAAGGGATTTGAATGAGTCCTTAAAAGTTCACTGACAGACTTGAAGCTTTAATAATATAAAACAGTGAACCATGCAAGGTGAGATGAATCAGTCCATGAGCTGAGTGTGCTGTATGTTCACAGCATCAGGTTGCAGAAAAGTCCGTACATTAGTTCAGGAAAATCCAGTTGCAGCTACGCTCTTAAAACCCATTCCAAAGATATTCTGGTAATGATGGCTAAAAGGCTTGACTTATGTTTTTAGGCTGTTTGCTGCATGCATGCCTTTATCCGTTCAGAAAATCACTACAGTTTTGCAGGAGTACCTTTATGCATGCTCATATATCTAGTATACAGAAGTAAGTACATTTACTTGACACAGATTTAAGGGTTAACTGATTCCCTATGCCACAGGTGTCAAACTCCGGTCCTCGAGAGCCACTATCCAGCATGTTTTAGATGTTTCCCTCTTCTGACACACCTGATTCAAATGATCAGCTCATCATCAAGCTCTGCAGAAGCCTGATAACGATCCTGATCATTGAATCAGATGTGTCGGAAGAGGGAAACATCTAAAACATGCTGGATAGTGGCCCTCGAGGACTGGAGTTTGACACCCCTGTCCTTTCTCAATAACTGCATTACTTCCACACCGAGAAGTACGTCTCTTATGAACAATCACAAACAGATGCGTTAGACTAATTTGAAAAAGGGCACCAATGTAGAAACTCAGTACACCAACAGTGAATACATGTGATCGCTGACACACGAGTTAGAAAACCAGCAATCACTGAGGCCTTCTCCACACGTAGCTGGGTTTTTGTAAAATCGAATATCCTGCCCCCTCCGTCCAGAAAAAAACGTACATACACACCACCTTTTTTCTGGAAACAAATTCATCCACACGCATAAGTGTGTTTTTAAGCACATTCATAAGCATGCCAGACCTTTAGGTGGCAGTAGTTCCCCAAACCCTATCCAATCAGAGTCAGCTTCCGTCTTTCGGATGTGGAATGGCAAAGTGATGGAAAATAACCGTCCCTAACGTCGTCGTTCGCCTGTGTTGTTGAATGTGAAGCAGTATCTGGGCTGTAAAAACAAGCAAGAAAAAAGCGCCTGTACAAGAAACAGCACCAAAAACCTTGTGAGGGCGTCCATACTGTTCCTGAATGTAAACAGGTCCATATGTGACGTAAGAACAGATTTAGTTGCAGGCAGTGACGTTCTGAAACGCAAAACTCCGGTTATTGACGTCTACATGCAGACGCATAAACGGAAGATTCACAAATCTTCTCTTTTTAAAAGAATCGTTTTTAATGCCATAAATCTGCATTTTCGTGTGGATGACAGGACAAATGGTAGAAAAACAACTTTGTGTTGGGAGATACCCGGCTAGGACAAGGCCTAAGACACACCTGAATCCACCTTTAATTTCCAACAAGCCTATCTGTATGAACACAGTGAATAAAAGGATGTGAACACCAGAACTTTCCCAACTCTGGACCTATTGTTGTGTTTATCTGCATGTCTCCACAAAGAAAAGAATTGTTGGAGGAACTTCACAAAGAAGGAAAAGGATACAGAAAGATCAGTGACCAAGAAAAGTAGAGCAACATAATACAACACAACACTATGGGGTTTGTTTTTTTTAAAATAGTAAATGGTAAATGGTCTGCACTCATATAGCACCTTTTTCAAATTTAGTGGTATCCAAAGCACTTTACAGTGTGTTTCGCACACAGTGTTTCACCCATTCACACACCAATGGCGACTGAGCTTCCATGCAAGGCGCCTGCCATTAGGAGCAACTTGGGGTTCAGTGTCCAGCCCAAGGACACGTTGGCATGCGGAGGGGCCGGGGACTGGATAACCTGCTCTAGCACTTGAGCCACATCCACCCCCAACATCTTAACTGTTAGTTTTTAATTTTACATTGAGTTTGGGTTGGCTCTGCTGTCCATTTAGAAGTAAGATGATACAATACAACAAATCTTAACTTTTCCTCTATTTATTTATCAGCTTGTTTTTAACTCCACTGACTAACATTTTGGTTGATAAACAGCGTCTACCTGATCTTAATTCTGTGAGAAACTTGTCAACTTGCCAATTAGAAACTTCTAAGTTGCGTTAAGCCACTTTTTGTATGCTGGCAGGCTTACGAGACTAAAGATTAGATTAGTTAAAACCAACACAGGGAGACGTCTTCTCAAGATAAAGCCACTAACCTCAGCTGATCACATCAAGTAACTTCAAGAGACTGAACACTACGGCTCTCATCACATTATATGATCCAGGCTCTAAGCCTAATATTCCAGGATTTGCTCTTAAACTTAGGTAAGTGCGCCCTGTTCTCACAGCTGCAGTCCTCTGACAGAGCTGCTGCAGTGCTACTTTGTGCTCTGCAGTAATTAGACATGTTTCCCAGAGGAGGAGTTAGACATGTTTTATACGGGTGACCGGGCTCAGACCAGTGGTAGGTGTCACTCTGTTAAGGTGATCTCTGTCCCAGAAGACAGTGGAAATGTGAGATCTATCTGTTTTTACTGAGAAATATTCAGAAATAGAAAAAATCTGTGAACAGTTGTTTGATATTACTAATACTACGACAGAGTTTATTTAATACAATGCTGTTTTTTAAGTTCCAGATATTTAAAAAACACCCTGTATTTAAGGGTTAAACCAAAGCTAAAGTGCTATGTCTGAGATATATTAGACTGACAAAGAAACACATGGCTGAAATACTTCTAGTGCAGGCAGGGTAAAGACATGCACAATTAGAGAGGCTTTAAAGCAGACATCCTCCTCCCGTCTGCCTGCCTGCCTGTCTGTCTACCTGCCTACCTGCCTGTCTGTCTGTCTGCCTGCCTGCCTGCCTGCCTGCCTGTCTGTCTGTCTGTCTGTCTGCCTGTCTGCCTGCCTGTCTGTCTGTCTGTCTGCCTGCCTGCCTGCCTGCCTGTCTGTCTGTCTGCCTGCCTGCCTGCCTGCCTACCTGTCTGTCTGTCTGCCTGTCTGCCTGCCTGTCTGTCTGTCTGTCTGTCTGCGAACATCTTACCCCCTCTTCTCTTCTTCATAATTTTCTAATTGTATCATTAATAAACAAACCAACTCTAACAAAGCCTCCTCTCATTCAGATGATCAAGCAGTAAGAAGATGCTCCACACAGTTCATTTCATAGCTCTGTGTGAATCTCATGAACATGAAGCTGATGTTTCAATTCCCATTATTGCCCAGAGACTGGCTGTGATCATGAGTGAGTCACACTCCCATAATGAGGCTGCAGCAGACTCTTAGAGGTTAGCTGAGGTGCCATCTCGACGCCAGTGGCTAATTGACGATTATGTACAGTACACGGTCTGGGCAAAATCATTCATTTTAATGGGGTGATTATTGGCAGGAAAGACATGTGGCCAAGAGGCCCCCATAGTGGCCTCTGAGGGACAGTCTGACACCGGAGAGGTTTACATCAGTGAATGAGGTGAGTTCACCATGGTGATCTAATCTCCTGGCAGGAACTATCAAGGGAACAAAAACAAGTTTAATTTCCTGTGTCTTAGAGCCAGGATATGTACCTTGCTGCAGAGAGGTGTTGCTAAGGCCATCAGGAAAAAAAGCCACAGTAGACACACAGGCAGACATTGCTGATATTATCACATTTTAATATTTCTCTTCCCCTAACCGCACTGCTGTTCTAATTGGATCCATATATACAATGTAGAGGACAGTGAGGCTTTATTTGCTATCTGTGTAGCATCAGACACACAGGGCTGTGTGCTCCACACTGATATCTGCTACTCCGTGAATGTGGGACAAACAAGGATGTGATTTCTTATCATTTAACACCAGTGGTTTTGAAAATACCAATTACCTACATACATCTGACCATTAGTTAAGAGTGAAACTCTTCCAGTTCTGTCCTCATTAAAGCTGTGTGTTGGTTTTATGTTCTGTCAGCTGACAGCAATATTTCACACCATGGTTTGGACTTAAGGAAGACCGTTCGTTTAAAAGAGAATCTGACATGCATTGAAGATGTGATGTGAAAAAATCTCAGTAGTTAACACCTAAGACAGTTGCAGCTCTTCACTAGCTAAGTAGGCACGTGCTGACTAGTGAGCAGTTTTGTTGAGCTACTGAGATGAAAACATCAACTAGTGCAACAAAAAGTCCAACAACCTGAGACCCCGCAGTGACCGGCAAGTCACTCGGCGGGGGTGTGTGTCTCTACGTCAACAAAAACTGGTGTAATTCGGTGATTGTCAGGAAGACACTGTGCACCAAAGACATTGAACTATTATCTGTATCCCTGCGCCCGTTTTGTCTTCCTAGGGAATTTCCACAGTTATTTATTACTGTTGTTTATGTCCACCCGAAGGCTAATGCTGATGCAGCAACTCAGGCTCTGCTAAAAACAGTGCAGCGGCTGCAGGGGTTAGCGCCGGACGCACCGAACTTTATTTTGGGTGATTTTAATCACTGCAAACCATCAAAGTCCTTGGGTAATTTTTACCAATATGTGACGTGTCCCACTCGACATGCGAAGTGTCTGGACCTCTGTTTTGGATCCATAAAAGGAGCATATACAGTTGTGTGCGAAAGTCAGGGCACCCCTTTAAAAACAGCATATTTTATATATTAAAAAATTAATATCCATATTTATAGTCTCTCTGGGATATGGGAAAAAAAGACAATATTATCAGGAAACATTAATGCATAGTTACATTTTATTTTATAACTTGAACAAAATTACAAAAACAAAAAACATCATTTTGGCCTGTGCAAAAGTCGGGGCACCCTACAGCGTCAGTACCTTCAGTACTTAGTAAGACCCCCTCTGGCAGATATCACAGCTTCTAAACGCTTTTTATAGCCAACGACAAGTCTCTGGATTCTATCATTTGGGATTTTCCCCCATTCTTCCTTGCAAAAGGCTTCCAGTTCTGCAATATTCTTGGGTCGTCTTGCATGCACAGCTCTTTTAAGATCTACCCACAGATTTTCAATTATGTTTAAGTCTGGAGACTGTGAAGGCCATTCCAAAACCTTCAGCTTGCGTTTCTTGAGGTAGTCCATGGTGGATTTTGAAGTATGTTTTGGATCATTATCCTGTTGTAGAAGCCATCCTCTTTTCAGCTTCAGCTTTTTTACAGATGCTGTGATATTTGCCTCCAGAATTTGCTGGTATTTAATGGAATCCATTCTTCCTCCACCCGAGCAATGCTTCCTGTCCCACTGGCTGCAACACAACCCCAAAGCATGATGGATCCACCCCCATATTTAACAGTTGGCAAGGTGTTCTTTTCATGAAATGCTGCTCCTTTTTTTCTCCAAACATACCTTTGCTTATTGTGGCCAAAGAGTTCTATTTTAACTTCATCAGTCCACAGCACTTGTTTCCAAAAGTCATCAGGCTTCTGTACATGTTCTGTTGCATATTTTTGACGTTGTATTTTATGATGAGGACGGAGGTAAGGTTTTCTTCTGCAGACTCTTCCATGAAGGTCTTGTTAGTGCAAGTATCGCCGCACAGTGGACGGGTGCACTACCACTCCTGAGTCTGCTAAATCTTCCTGCAGGTCTTTTGACGTCAAATGTGGGTTTTGATTTACCTTTCTGCCCAGCCTACGAGCTGTTCTGTCCGAGAGTTTCCTTGGTCTTCCAGATCTCATCTTGACCTCCATAGTTCCCCTCACCTGCCATCTCTTAATTATACCTCGCACTGTGGAAACTGCAAGCTGAAAACGTTTTGCTATCTTCTTGTAGCCCTCCCCGGCATTGTGGGCATCAATAACTTTCATTTTTTCTGTCTTACTTAGCTTCTTAGAGGAACCCATGATTGCTGTTGTTTGCACAGGTTTGTGGAGTCGCCATATTTAAGAAACCCTGAAATACACACCAGCTGGCGCTCCCTAATGACAATTGTTGACACATGCTTCAGCACTAATGAGCTGGTAAAGGTCTGAATTTGTTAAAAGAATCTGACACATTGAAACTCTCAGGGTGCCCCGACTTTTGCACAGGCCAAAATGATGTTTTTTATTTTTGTAATTTTGTTCAAGTTATAAAATAAAATGTAACTATGCATTAATGTTTCCTGATTATATTGTCTTTTTTTCCCATATCCCAGAAAGACTATAAATATGGATATTAATTTTTTAATATATAAAATATGCTGTTTTTAAAGGGGTGCCCTGACTTTCGCACACAACTGTAAGTCTCTCAGCAGACCTCCACTCGGTATGTCCGATCATAATATGGTTTATTTGGTTCCGTCTTACAAATCCGTCCTGAAGAGGAATAAGCCGGAGAGAAGATTGGTTCCAGTCTGGTCAGAGGAATCAATCCACTGCCTCCAGGACTGCTTCCACAATACAGACTGGGATTTGTTCATAAATGTTTGCGAGGACATTAATGAATTAACTGATGTTGTTTCATCATATGTTTCTTTCTGTGAGGCCTCCATTATTCCACAGAAAGAGATTTTCTTCTACCCCAATAATAAGCCATGGGTGACCAAAAGTGTCAAATCTGTGATTAATCAGAGGAACATTTGTTACACTCAGGGGGACACTGTTCGATATATGGAGCTCCAAAAACAACTAAAAAAGGAGCTGAAACTTGCCAAATATAGATATAAGGATAAGGTTGAGAGCATGCTAAGGAAAGGCAGCTCTCAGCCTGCATGGGAGGGAGTCAAATCTATGATGGGGATGCAATCCAAGAAGAACCATGTCTCCCTTAATGGAAGGTCTGATCTGGTGCTGTCAAATGAACTGAACAACTGTCAAGGTGTCGAGGAACTGAACCCAAAGTGAAGGCACACAGAACAGGCTCGAAACAACTCAAAGTTAAACAAGGTTTATTTGACAAAATGGAGAACAAATGAAACTGAAACTAACTTAAGCTAAACTAAAAGCCGAATTAAACACAAGCCAGGATAATATTAGAAAACTGAGGAGAACTAAACTAAACTCACAGAGGGGGGGCAGAGTGATGAAGAGAGCCGGCACGCGACTGGAGTCCGGCAGCCCAGGCGGCTCCAGCGGTGGAGGGCTGGTGGTGACGGCGGCCGCAGCGTGCGGAGGGAGAGCCGAGGAAGCCGCGGGCTGGCGGCGGAGAGCGGCAGCGGCGAGGGCCGAACCTCTTCAAGGAGGGGCAGGAATCCGGAGGGAGGGGGGAAAGCCGATCCAGGCGGTCGGTGAGCCGGAGCGGAGCCACGGAACTGCTCCACCGGGAGCAGGCAGGAACTAGACGGGATCAGGGCAGAAACAGCGGCCGATCCGGGCAGCGGAACTACGGCAGAGGAGACACAGGTTAAAACTGGAAACAGGTAATACATCAGAGAATATTCCTCGGCCAGCTACTGACTGCGGGAAGCAGAAACTACGATCTGGCAGGGAGTGGTGAGTTGAACCGGTCTTTATGGCGGTGATGATGAACAGGTGCGGAGACGCGGCTGCCCGGAGTTGTCACTGATGCTGATTGGGAAGTGACTGCAGCCGTTGGAGAGGCTGCAGCCACGCAGAGGGAGGAGGAGGAAGGAGGCCATCAGGTCGGGGCAGAGGAAGGACCAGGAGAGGGGGCCCTGACAGTACCCCCCCTCCTACGTGCGCCTCCAGGCGCACGTCTGAGACGATCCGGATGGCTGCGGCGGAACTCCGTAATCAGGGTTGGATCCAAGATCTGTCGCCGGGGTACCCAACACCGTTCCTCGGGGCCGTAGCCCTCCCAGTCCACCAGATATTGCACACCCCTGCCACGACGACGCACATCCAAAAGTCTCCGGACTGTATAGATGGGGCCGTCCTCCAGGGTCCTGGGTGGTGGTGGGGATGGGGTGGGGGGTGCCAGTGGACTCTCCCGTACAGGCTTCAGCTGGGACACATGAAAAGTGGGATGTACCCGCATGGAACGGGGCAGTTTCAGCCGGACAGCACAAGGATTTATCACTGACTCCACCTCGAAAGGCCCCACAAAACGGGGAGCCAACTTCTTGGACTCGACCCGGAGGGGCAGATCCTTGGCTCGGAGCCACACCCTCTGTCCTGGTGAGTAGATTGGGGCTGCGGAGCGGTGCCGGTTGGCCTGGTCCTGGGATCGCCTGGACGCTCTCAGCAGGGCGGCGCGGGCCTGGCGCCAGGTCCGGGCGCAGCGGCGGAGGTGTGCAGCAACAGAGGGGACAGCAATCTCTCCCTCCTGGTCAGGGAACAACGGTGGCTGGTACCCATGGACACAGTGAAAGGGGGACAGGCCGGAGGAGGCGTTGGGGAGGGTGTTATGTGCATACTCCACCCAGGGGATCTGCGAGCTCCAGGTGGATGGATTCTCTGACGTGATGCAACGTAGGGCTGCCTCCATCTCCTGATTGAGCCGCTCCGTCTGGCCGTTACTCTGCGGATGAAAACCGGAAGTTAGACTAACTGTGGCCCCCAATGCTGAGCAGAATGCCCTCCAAACCTGGGAAGTGAACTGGGGCCCCCGATCCGACACGATGTCCTGTGGGATGCCATGGGGCCTGAACACATGGGCTACCAGGAGGTCAGCCGGTTGGGAGCTTGGGCAAGGGCAAGAAGTGGGCCGACTTGGAGAAACGGTCGACAATGGAGAGGATCACCGTGTTGCCATTTGAGGGCGGCAGGCCAGTCACGAAGTCGAGGGCAATGTGGGACCATGGTCGTCTTGGTATGGGCAAAGGATGGAGAAGACCTGCACTAGGTTGGTTGGAGGTCTTGTTACGGGCACAGACGGAGCAGGCAGAGATGTACTCACGAGTGTCATTGTCCATGGAAGGCCACCAGAAACGCCGTCGAATCAAGGAGAGAGTGCGAGATACCCCTGGGTGGCAGGTCAGTTGGCTGGAATGCCCCCATTGGAGGACGGTGGCCCGGACGGAATCCGGAACAAACAGGGTGTCGGGTGGGCCACCTCCTGGGTCCGGTTGTTGCTCCTGGGCCTGGCGAACTGTGGATTCCACCTCCCAAGTAAGGCCAGCCAGGTACGTGGAAGGCAGGATGGGTTCCGGTTCCTCGGGGGGCTCCTCCTTGGCATGGAGACGGGACAGAGCATCCGGCTTCACGTTCCTGGAGCCAGGGCGATAAGACAGGGAGAAATTGAATCGACCAAAGAATAGGGCCCACCTGGCTTGTCGCGAGTTGAGACGCTTGGCGGTCTGGATGTACTCCAAGTTTTTATGGTCGGTCCAAACCAGGAACGGCTGCTCTGCCCCCTCCAGCCAGTGCCTCCACTCCTCCAACGCCAGCTTCACTGCCAGGAGTTCGCGATTGCCGATGTCATAGTTCACCTCTGCTGGAGACAACTTCCTGGAAAAGAAGGCACATGGGTGGAGTTTGTTATCCTCAGGGGACCGTTGAGACAACACTGCTCCCGCCCCAGAGTCAGAGGCATCCACCTCCACCACGAACTGACGGTTGGAATCTGGCTGAACCAGGACCGGGGCTGAAACAAAGCGGGCCTTGAGTTCCAGGAAGGCTCTCTCTGCTTCCGGGTTCCACGAAAACCTCCTGGCCGTGGAGGTAAGTGAGGTGAGGGGTGCGGCGATGCGGCTGTAATTCCTGATGAAGCGGCGGTAGAAGTTTGCGAACCCAAGAAACCGCTGGAGCTGTTTCCGGTTCTCGGGTCGAGGCCATTCTTCTACCGCCGCGACCTTGGCTGGGTCCATGCGGATCTCTCCCGCAGCCACGATGTATCCGAGGAACGACACTTTGGGAACGTGGAACTCGCACTTCTCTGCTTTAACGAAGAGGCGATTCCGAAGCAGGCGTTCCAGGACTTGGCGAACGTGCTGCTTATGTTCCTCCAGGCTGCGGGAGAAGATCAAGATGTCATCTAGATAGACGAACACACACCGGTTGAGGAAGTCCCTGAGCACATCGTTTACAAGGTTTTGGAAGACGGCGGGGGCATTGGTGAGGCCAAAGGGCATTACCAGGTACTCGTAATGCCCTAGGGGGGTGTTAAATGCCGTCTTCCACTCGTCTCCCTCTCGAATGCGGACCAGGTGGTAAGCGTTGCGGAGGTCCAATTTCGAGAACACCGTGGCACCGTGAAGGGGGGCGAAGGCGGAACTGATCAAAGGAAGGGGGTACTTATTTTTCACGGTGATGTTGTTAAGGCCGCGGAAGTCGATGCAGGGTCGGAGTGTCTTATCCTTTTTCCCAACGAAAAAGAACCCGGCTCCAACGGGTGACGAGGAGGGGCGGATCAAACCAGCTGCCAGGGAGTCCTTGATATATGATTCCATGGCAGCGTGTTCTGGCTTGGACAGGTTATACAGCCGACTGCAGGGCAGGGGGGCTCCGGGCAGCAGCTCAATGGCGCAGTCGTACGGCCGATGGGGAGGCAGGGACAGGGCTTGGTCCTTGCTAAAAACCTGGGTCAGGTCGTGGTACTCAACCGGGACCCCTGTGAGGTCGACTGGGGCAGGAGGTGCTACCGGGACAGGAGTGGCTGGAGCTGGGGCTGAACGGAGGCAAGAAGCATGGCAATCCTGGCTCCAGGTCACTATCCTCCCTTGGGCCCAATCAATCTGTGGGTTGTGCTGGAGGAGCCAGGGAAAACCCAGAACCAGGGGGGAACTGAGGGATTTCAGGACACAGAAGGACAGGTGCTCCTGGTGATTGCCAGAAAGGAGGACAGACACCGGGACAGTCCTTCTCTGGACCTGGGCCAAGCGTTGTCCATTGAGGGCTCGGGCATACAGGGGTGAAGGCAGGGGTTCTGTCCTGATGCCTAGCTGGAGAACCAGGTCCTCGTCAATGAAGCTGCCCCTCAGCGCCAGAATCGACGAGGGTGGAGACAGTGAGACTCTGGCCCTCACAACTAAGAGTGACAGGGACGCGAAGTTGTTGTTTGGGGGATGAAAGAGAGGTATGGCTCACCAGTAGGCCCCCGGTTACTGATGAGCCCGGCCTTTTCCCTGCTTGGCCGGGCAGGAAGCGGCGTAGTGACCCCCTTCTCCGCAGTACAGGCAGGCATTGGTCCGGCGGCGGCGCTGCCTCTCCTCCTCAGACAACCGCGCCCTCCCGAGCTGCATTGGCTCCACCTCTGGTGTGGTGGCGGCGGCCTGGGCTCCCGAAGGGGAGGGGGTGCGAGGACCTAGGTGAGGTCGTTGGGTAGGAGCGGACTGCTGGGAACGGGCTCCTCTCTCCCGGCGGCGTTCCCGGAGGCGGTTATCCACCCGGATGGCGAGGGACACGAGGTCATCCAGAGAGGACGATTCGTCCCGCGTTGCCAGCTCATCCTTGACCCCCTCACTGAGACCCTGAAGAAAGGCCCCCTGCAGTGCCCTGTCATTCCAGCCGCTCTCCGCCGCGAGGGTACGGAACTCCACCGAGTATTCTGCTGTACTACGGGAGCCCTGGCGGTGGGAGAAGAGTCGGCGACCCGCCTCATGACCCCGGATGGGGTGGTCGAAGACCTTTCGCATCTCCTGGATGAAGGCGGGGTAGGAGTTGCAGAGAGGGGACTGCGCCCCCCAGACTGCCGATCCCCAGTCGCGCGCCGGACCGGTGAGAAGACTGAGGATGTATGCTATGCGGGATCGATCTGAGCTATAGGTGGCTGGCTGCAACTCAAAAACTAAGGAGACCTGCATGAGAAATGCCTGGCAGGTCCCCAGGTCCCCCCCGTAACGCTCAGGGGTTGGTACAAATGGTTCGCGCACTATTGGGGGGCCCTGGCTAGCCCCCGCGGAACCAATAACTGGGGCTGGCTGAGGAGAAACTTCTAGAGCTGGGGCAGGGGGCTGAAGCGGTTGCAAAGCAAACAGTTCAGCCACACGGTCTACAAGGGCGCTCACCTGGGTGAGTATAATCTGATTGGACTCAGCCAGCCCTCTAAGTGCCTGATCATGTTGTCCTAATAGAATTCCCTGGCTGGCTACAGCCTGGTGCAATTGCGGGGGAGAATGAGGGGTTTCTGGGCTGGACTGTGCACCTTCTGGGTTCATATTGGCCAGATCGTACTGTCAAGGTGTCGAGGAACTGAACCCAAAGTGAAGGCACACAGAACAGGCTCGAAACAACTCAAAGTTAAACAAGGTTTATTTGACAAAATGGAGAACAAATGAAACTGAAACTAACTTAAGCTAAACTAAAAGCCGAATTAAACACAAGCCAGGATAATATTAGAAAACTGAGGAGAACTAAACTAAACTCACAGAGGGGGGGCAGAGTGATGAAGAGAGCCGGCACGCGACTGGAGTCCGGCAGCCCAGGCGGCTCCAGCGGTGGAGGGCTGGTGGTGACGGCGGCCGCAGCGTGCGGAGGGAGAGCCGAGGAAGCCGCGGGCTGGCGGCGGAGAGCGGCAGCGGCGAGGGCCGAACCTCTTCAAGGAGGGGCAGGAATCCGGAGGGAGGGGGGAAAGCCGATCCAGGCGGTCGGTGAGCCGGAGCGGAGCCACGGAACTGCTCCACCGGGAGCAGGCAGGAACTAGACGGGATCGGGGCAGAAACAGCGGCCGATCCGGGCAGCGGAACTACGGCAGAGGAGACACAGGTTAAAACTGGAAACAGGTAATACATCAGAGAATATTCCTCGGCCAGCTACTGACTGCGGGAAGCAGAAACTACGATCTGGCAGGGAGTGGTGAGTTGAACCGGTCTTTATGGCGGTGATGATGAACAGGTGCGGAGACGCGGCTGCCCGGAGTTGTCACTGATGCTGATTGGGAAGTGACTGCAGCCGTTGGAGAGGCTGCAGCCACGCAGAGGGAGGAGGAGGAAGGAGGCCGTCAGGTCGGGGCAGAGGAAGGACCAGGAGAGGGGGCCCTGACAACAACTTTTACAACCGTTTTTAACAACTGTGATTTTAGTGAGAAATTGTCAGCTTTTAAAAATGCGGGCCCCTCACAGAATAATGTTGTTGACAGGAGCAAGGTGTGTAAAATTTTCCGTGGAATTAAGGAAAGGAAAAGCCCTGGCCCGGATGGCATTGAAGGGCGTGTTCTTAAGAATTGTGCTGATCAGTTGGCAGACATATTTACTTTCATTTTCTCAATGTCCCTCCAACTTCATATGGTCCCGACAATTTGAAAGAATTCCACTATTGTTCCAGTTCCCAAGTCTGTATCCCCCAAAGCCCTAAATGATTTTAGACCCGTGGCTTTAACTTCTCTTGTTATGAAGTCTTCTGAAAAAATTGTAAAGGAGAGGCTTATGACCTGTGTTCAAGAGAACCTGGACCCACTGCAGTTCGCTTACAGAGCAGGCAGAGGTGTTGAAGATGCTTTAGCCACCCTTTTAAATCTTATTTTAACTCATCTTGAGGGAAACAAGACTTTTGCCCGTCTTTTATTTATTGACTTTTCATCTGCTTTTAACTGTATACAGCCACACATTTTAGCAGCAAGATTAAGGGACTGCCATTGCATTGATCCTGGTCTAATAGCTTGGCTAATGGATTTTTTAACAGAAAGACCACAACGTGTGAGGGTCAATGGTGTTTTGTCAGACACCCTCGTCTCCTCCACTGGATCACCCCAGGGCTGTGTCCTATCTCCCTTATTGTTTGTTTTATATACGAATGAATGCCGTAGCCAACATGTGGGGCGCCACATTTTGAAATTTGCGGATGACTCAGTGATTGTGTCCTTGCTGAGTAGTGATGACCCTGACCACGGCCCTATTTTGAAGGAATTCATCGACTGGTGTTCCACATCTCTTATGCACATTAACGTGTCCAAGACAAAAGAAATGTTTATTGACTTTAGGAAGCACCAGTCGGTTCTCCCTGCTCTTGTCATCGCGGATCAAGCCGTTGAGCGGGTCCAGACGTATAAATATCTCGGTACTATCATTGATGACAAGCTGTCTTTCGACTTTCATGTTGAGGCTGTGTGTAAGAAGGCGCATCAACGCATGTATTTTTATAGGAAACTGCAGAGTTTTAACGTTGATAGTACTTTTATGAAAATGTTTTATTCTTGTTTTATTGAGTCTGTTTTAACCTTTTCTTTTATCTGCTGGTACAGCTTACTTTCACTTAAAAACAAAAACAAATTACAGGGTATAGTGAGAGTATGCAGCAAAATCGCAGGTATTAACCTCAACAATCTCTGTCATGTACATGGGCTCAGAACCCTAAATAAGGCCCACACACTCCTTGGTGACCAGAGCCACCCCTTGGCTGGTGAGTTTGTGCTGCTTCCGTCAGGCCGCAGGTACATCCTGCCAAGGTGCAGGACAAATAGGCTCAAACATTCTTTTGTCCCTGCTGCTATTGCCCTGTTAAACAAGTGATTTACTAATCTGTTTGTCCTATTTTACTTCTTCCTGTTGGTGTCTGTGCTTCGTGTTTGTTGTGATTGATGATTGTGGATCTGCAGGCTGTAGAAGGATTTGCCCTACGGGGATAATAAAGATTCCTTGATACCTTGATACTTGAACAATCTTAGTCAACACCCCACATCAAACCAGACCATCTTCCAAAAGCCAGCATTACTTTCTCTGGCCAGGACATTACCCTGTCATCTGAAGTCACTAACTTGGGTGTTCGATTTGACCCTCATCAAACCTTTGAGGCTCACATCAAACACCTCACAATGACTGCCTTTTACCACCTCAGAAATATCTCTAAACCCTGTCCCACTCTTACTCTCCCTGACGCTGACAAACTCGTCCACGCCTTTGCCTCCTCCAGACAGGATTACTGCAGCAGACTTCTCATCAGGATCCCCAACAGAAGCATCCAAAAGCTGCAGTACATTCAGAACTGTGCTGCTCGGATCCTGATGAGAGTGTGGAAATACGACCACATCCCTCCCATCCTCCACACCCTGCACTGGCTCCCTGTCTCTGCAGGGATTGAATTCAAGGTCTCTCTCCTTACATTTCAATGTATTCAATGCCCCCCGTACCCGACAGAGCTCTTCATCTCATACACCTCTGCTCCTCCAACACCTACCATCTCCTCCTCCCCAGGACTAAAACCCACACAATGGGGGACCAGGCTTTCTGCCCCTCCAGGCTTGTGGAATGCCCTCCCTGACAACCTGAGAGCTCCACAGACTGGGAAGTTTTAAAAAGGGACTAAAAACCTTTTTAGGAGACATTTTAATTTTTAAAATGTTTCAAGTCTAATTGTCCGTTGGCTGTTGTGTCTTTACTCGATTTTATGTTTTTAGTTGTAGCACTTTGAGATAGTTTTTACAATGTAGTGTTTTTCAAATAAAATTTCTTCTTCTTCTTCTTCTTCTTTTTATTATTATTATCATGTTTAACAAATGCGTCACTAGTTACGCACAATGACTCGCTACTGATGAAAGATTTGATTAGACCAGGGGTTGGCAACCTGTGGGTCCCTTTGGCCTTGGAAAAAAAACCCGAACATAAATAAATGGTATTTCTTAATTCATTTTTATTCATATTATTAGTTTATTTTGTGGGGCAGTTATCTTAGAGTTTGAGTTGATGCCATCTAATTTTAAAATAACTATTTTTAATTTCTAAGTTGTCAACGAAAATATAAGTCTGTCACATAACGTCATCAGCCTTCGCCTTTACGTGCTGGCGGCTTTTGTAGTGTG
This sequence comes from Dascyllus trimaculatus, assembly GCA_024666655.1. Lineage (NCBI taxonomy): Eukaryota > Metazoa > Chordata > Actinopteri > Pomacentridae > Dascyllus > Dascyllus trimaculatus. The sequence goes on along the minus strand of CM045466.1, from coordinate 29,037,846 downwards.
CGAACCCTGTAATGGCCTAACCATGAAAAAATCCCGAAAAAGAAAAGTTTCGGAAGAAAATAGAGAGTTTAATTCAGCGTGGACATATTCATTTGCCTTCATCGCCAATGACGCTGGCTTACCTTCGTGCTTGATATGTGGCGAGAAGATATCGAACAACAAAAACTGTAACGTTGAAAGACACTTCCAAAACAAGCACTCTGCATTTGCTGAAAAATACCCAACCGAAGATGAGCGAAAGAGAGCAATTTCGGAACTTGATGTATCATGATGAACATGATGTAGTCTTTTTGTATGTTCAGATGCTTAGTTGATTGCAGGCTGAGCAAAAAACCCAAAGAGGACCAGAAAACACTGACATGGGCTTGTCAAAGACGCTCCTAATTTTATATTTATTTTTAAAGCTGCTAAGCTGCAGCTAAATGATTTATTTACATTAAAGTGGGGTAGTTTTTATTTTACTTTTACACAAATATAGGAAGGACTTTAATAGGCCTACAGTTCACAGTTTAATTTATTTCAAAGTACGCCTACAAATGCACACTGCACTTCTGTTGTTATATTCAGTGGTTGTAACAGGTAAAATAAATAAAAGATGAAAACTTTTAAAAGTTTACAAGCTCTGTTATTTTTTGCGGCTCCCGATGATTTTTTTGGTAGAAGAGGGGGCAAAATGGCTCTTTTGATAATAAAGGTTGCAGACTCCTCGACTAGACAAAGACCCAACATACAAAAATAATGACCTACATGTTTAGCCAAATTCTATACATGTGAGACCTCCACTAGTTAACTGGTGAGGAAAAAATCAATGTCACTGGGTAAAAAGCTACTCCTTTTGGACCCTACTAACTGTTAACTGCCAAGGCCAAAAAGACCCCAACTAGTGTAACTCGTTGACATTTTTCCTTTAATAGGACTTCTACACCAAGAAGAACCAGGTCTAGTTCTGGTTCTTAGTTGGTTCTAATCTGGTTCCTCCTAAGAACCTGTTTGCTTTTCCATTGACAAGGAGCCCAGTTGGAGCCATTGGGTCACCATAAAACCACTACGCTAGCATCCATTACATGGCAGCTAAACAAACGCAGTAAGTTGATCATAATATCTATGTTTATCTCTATAGATGGTCTTAAGGCTGATTGTGAGGCGGAGGTCCTCCCGTTGCCTGGACACATCCGTGATCACGCTACTGGTGGGACACAACTGTAGCGGATGTGTCCATCCCAGGGGGTGGTCTGAGCTTCACTGTCCAGGAGAGATCAGAGGCCAAATACCTTTAGAGCATATTTTAAGATTGTTTCCTAAACATGCAAATTCGATTGTTAAATATCTAAGATGATCACAGATCTAAAATCTCACTAAAAGTGTGATTAAAACGACACCAAACATGATATGTTTATCTCACATGGTTCCTGAGATAATAATAATAAAAGATATAACAAGAATAAGCTTACAAATAGTAGACTTTTAGGCTACATGAAAGTAACTATTAATGTGACTACAGATACAAGCATATACATTCAATTATAAGAAAATTTCGACTTATAAGTATACATGCTGGGAATCAAAGATCTCTCTGTCTCACTGTGTGTCTTTATGGTGGTGATCTGTGACAGAGAGGAGGGGGGTGTTGGTGTCTTGTGTATGCGTCTCAATAAACACTTCAGATTCGATGTGTTCTCCTTCCATGCTGGTCCTGATCAACCTGGTATCACAGAGTCCAGATGTTGGGATCATCACTCCAGAGACGTTGAATTCTTTGATTTTAATATTTAGAAGTGTTTAGTTCAAATCATCAAAGAGTTCCTTGTGTTAGGAGGAATGTCATCTCTCTGCTCCCGAGGTGTGGTTTTCCCACCATTGGCACTTTTATGACCCTTATCAGATTCTGGTGCAGGAGAGAGACATCCTGTCGTCTCCAAAAAGGGGGGATTTGGGTTGGCTGTCTCCTGAAATGGTTTCTTACCCAATTTACAGCTCTGAGAAACAGTCTCTGGATTAACTGTGTGTTGACTTGGAATGTTCTGCTCCTTTGTATGCTACAATCATGAGCCTCATTAACTAACAAATAAGATCAAAACTAACACTGACCACAAGCCAGCCTTTTGTTGCTTTGACTAGTGGCAACTAGTTAACTCTCTGCCACTGGTTAATGAGTTACAAAATCCTAAGCTCTGATTGGTTGGCATTTTTTATTTTGAACTGGTGAGCCAGTAGGAAGTCTGCACACTTCCTCTACACCTAATTAGCATTTTGCCTTTCATTAATTCAGTGAGGGAAAGATTTTGGACGTCACTAGCTGACTAGTTAAAAAGCTCATATTCTGCACATCTCCAGGTTTACAATTTTATTTTGAGGGTTCAGTAGAATATGTTCATATGCCCTAATGCACCAAATGGCATTATTTTTTCCCATACTGTACATTACTACTTGATCCTCTGTTGAAATAAGCGTGAAACATCCAGTTTTAGCTCCTGGCTCTTTAAGGCCCCCTTTCCAAAATGCCCAGTCTGCCCTGACTGGCCTGACAAAAGCAAGGAAACTTTTGTTGTGTACTGTAACCCTAGATCTATATCGGGATGTAGCTGTGTCAGACATAGCTCTGCTCATTCTTTGTTTGAGGACCAAGTTGGCTGCTAGGCTGTCGTTATAAGTATGAGTTACACTGTGGCATAAAAGGTAACAGGAAAAAAAGCCAGGACTTCAAACAAGGGGTTTCAGGCTGGTAAGAAGCCATGCTCTCTGTGGGAGAGAATAAATGCATTTGGCATGGATTCTGGGCTCTGTAAGTTTGCAGATCTTTTACATGCACAAAAAGCTTTATAACACACCAAAGAAAAGGGAAAACTCCCCAAACCATAATCAAAATGTCTATTACTAGTGTCCCTGGACCTCATTAGCCAGCATTCTGGCCTTCACAAGTGAACTAGCGAGCATACTAGCTGTCACCAGTTAACTAGCACAGAAGACGGTCAGCCCTCAGTTAATTAGTGTACTGCATCCATTTTTAATTAGCTAACATGTCAAAGGTTTCACACTTCAGTAGTGTGTTTTATGACGCATATGTAGTGTGTAGTAAGACGTTCAGAGTTAGTTCAGTCCAGAGGGCCATTGGTGTGTCAAAGAGCTGACCAGTTGTTACTTTGGGGTTACAAGTGTGGTGCCCAGGGCCACTAGTAAGGCTTCTGTTGGAGCTACCTGGACACAAGGGCCACTGGTTGCTAAAAATGAGTGACTTATAAGAGTTGGTGTTCCACGATATGATTCAACTAGTGTGAAATGGACATCTGTTCTGCTCTGTAGGAGATCTTGTGTGAGCTGGGTCGCTACTCCTACCAGAACCTGCAGCAGGTGGAGAACCAGTTCATGTGATCCTACGCAAGGCTCACTGAAGTTGCAGAGCAGAACAGGAACACTATTTAGTCTCCCCATGATGAGCTACATGACTACCATCACCAGCTGTAGGACAAGATGGTGGAGGTGGAGTTCATCGGTGGGATGAGAGACTCACTGGAGAGGCAGCTGAATGATCTGAGGGACCACAACAGTGACATGTCCAGCAAATAGACACTCGCAGACTGAAAGCCATTGTCACATTTATTCTGCACTACAATGACTACTAGCTATAATGGGTGACTACTGCAACCTTGTCACCTAGAAATTCTTTTTACATACAACTTAATTACAACAGCTGATTTAATTCAGTGTAATCCAGCCAGTGATTCTCCTGGTGCTGACTAGTACTCTGTGACTAACTGGAGTACACAGATCAGTGTTCAGTATGACTTTCATCATTTCATCTGCTTTCCTGAGCAACATAATAGTGAAAAAGCGTGTGTGACATCATTATATGTTTAATTAGCTGTATAAAACTCAGCCAGCGTTAGTTCTAATATGATGGTGCACACATTAGGCAGGGCTGCTAGCATCTTTCTTGTTTTTTCTTCTGTTTTAAAAAAAGTACATTAACATTAGCCCTGTGTGAGCCAGAGTCTAGATCATTCATTACATGCATTTACAGCAGTTGCAGGCTAACAGTCAAACAGTTCTGAGCTCTACAGCTGAATGAAGTTGTTTTTACTTAGACTTACACATTCTATTTTCCATTTTCAACTGTGTCCTAACACTCTGAGCCATTCTGCTGGCCGAGTAAGGATATCTCCCTGTGCACCCAACGATCAGTCTGAGCCAGGCCTTAGGAAAATAAACAGAGCAGAAGCATGTTTAAAAAGGCCAGTTTGTGCAGCTTTAATTGACTGCCATTAATTTAGCTAGCTGTTCTACAAGTTAACAAGTGATTAAATGATGCATAGAAAACTGAGGATCAGTTGGAAAGCTCTAGCAGGCTTCTGCTGCTTGTCCAGACCTGCATTCTTTGTCACAACCATATTTACGGAATGTGGCAGCAAGTGCAAAACTGACAGAACTTGTAGGACCTTGATGAAGAATACCTGTTTTAATTTGCTCCACTGACATCAGCGTTTGAACTTGACTGGGATTTGAGAGAGTGAAGCAGCCTCTGTGTGAACATGGACTCTCTCTGATGTATATGACACAAACTCACTTCTCATCTCTGGATGGAATCAGTTGTCTAAAGTGAGATGACGACATGCATGTGATCAGCCTGTAGTTGTCTGTGTGTGCCACTAGGTGTTACTAAATACTTCAATGTACAATGATGGAGTGGAATTTGACTAGTTCTTATTATAGCTGGTGTTGTTAAGGACTGCCTTTACCATAGCAACGGTAAAGATGTAATAAAGGGCCAGTAAATATTTTGGTCGAAGCTTGGTTCACACTTCCTCAACTCTTGGAGCTGTTTGTGCTGTCCACCACATACTAAAGGCCTTCTGTTTCTGCGCTCATTTGGCGATGCCTTAACGAGGTCTCCTCGGCGATAGAATCCAAAACAAAATGTTGGCCTAATTGGCGCTGGTTAATAAGTTTATTTCAGGCACATGCTCGGGTTCCTTTATTATGGCTCAGAGGGGTCTTGTATTCTCCCAGGGCTTTTGTGAGAAATTAAATGAAGAATACATTTTGCTAATGAAGCTGCAAAGGGAATATTAGAGAAAGAGATTGATCAAAGGGAGAATGTCGTTTTAAAGGTTACTTAGCATGGTGTGACTTGATTTTCAATTTCCTGTTGCCCAGGATTTGGCCTCTAAATCTTTGTGAAAAATCAACATATTCTGCTCTCTAATGGATAGACTCATTTAGCATTCTGCAGCTCTGTGTGAGCAAAGAATGCCTGAAATACTGGAACATGGTCAGATAGATGTGAGTCACCAAGACTCAGTGGGCTCGGAAGTCTTTAAAATAATGTCATGAGAACTAAGAAAGAGTTGCACTGAGAAGCTGTGAAGAGCTGAATTCATAGGAACGTGTTAAGCTTCTTACCTTCCAGCAGATTCTCTTTTATAATCAAAAACGGATAAGATATTTCTCCAGTATTTACAGAATGCACTGGGCTGATGTATAGGCTTAGTTTCTCATCATTTAGGGTCGGGGCCTCTATTCACATGAGATCTATGTGTGTTTTTAACGTCATAGAACAACATTCGACTGAAGACATTTTATATGGCACTGTGTTTCTCTCTTCTTGACATTATTAATATTTATAGTGTGGTTACAGTGCTCCTCTACAGTGTAGAGATGTCCTGTAATTAAGTTTTAAATATTTTGGGGCTCTACAGGGTTTCAATGAAACAAGACTGAAGTTTGGAGAAAATAGTGTACACAGCGTTTTTATTGCTTTTTCTGAGAAGGGGAGAACAGTTACCCATTATCTACAGCCCACTCATTGTATTCAATATAATTAAAATAATATTAATAGTCATTTCTTTATTTTGGGGGGAGTTTTTCCATTTTTAATCATAGGACAGAGACAGGGTGAAAGGGGGTAGAGAGGAGAGAGAGACATGCAGCAAAGGGGCGTGAGCCGGACTCCAACTTACGACCACTGCTGTTGGCATGCCCCTACGTCGCAACGCCCTGACTCAGTGAGCCATTAATAATAATTGCATACTTGGTATGAGCTTGCAAATTGTACCTGAGTGAAATTACTACTATACATGACCCAGTAAGGGTATGGGTGTGATATAATGCGCGTCCTACCTTTACTCTTTAATTACACAGTGAAAAAAGGCTGTGAATGTGTTATTTCTCAGGGTTACTTTTGTTCAGGATTTATTTATAAGTAAATAAATAAATAAAGTATAAAGCACAATTTCAGAAGTATAATTGTACCTCTGCCATGTCTGTCTGTCTGTCTGTCTGTTAGCAAGATAACTTGAAAAGTTCTGAACGGATATTTTTGGAATTTTCAGGGAATGTTGATAATGGGACGAGGAACAAGTCAATACATTTTGGTGATGTTCTGGATTACCATCTGGATCCAGGAATTTATAACATAGGGTGGAAATCACAGTATGGGTGGAAATGAGCTGCTTGGCAGAGGTCTGTACTCTCTGAATGCTTTTCTGGTTCCTTTTTGCTTTCCTCTTCAGTGTTACTTTCTTGATCACCATGCTCTCCTGCTGACTATGTTTAAATACAGGATATTAAAAATATAAGTTAAAAAAAACAGTTCAGCTCACCAGTTTTATCCTACTGCTCAGGCTATTTCATAGGAAAGCTTGGCAACTTTGATACTCTACTAGAATGAAATCATTTAGGTAAGTGAAGCTCAAGTTTATGCCTTAATGAAGCAAAATGATCACATGGGAAACACTACTGAACACCTACACTCCACATTACAACATACAGCTGCAGCCACATGTGTCATTACTGAGTGTTCATAGCAGTGATGGAACATGTTACCCTGTGCAGTAGTGCGTCTCACTGACGTGCTTTTACTTGATTTTGGACAACTCACAAAGACCTATATCAGGATCCATTCCATATTAGTTTTTAACGTCTTTACCTTTGATAGACTGGTATCTGGAGTAGACCTCATGTGCTCTTGACAATGACTGGGGTGGCTGGATGAAACTTTTTTGAGAGATTGCTCTCGTGTCAGATAAAGCTTCCTAGAAGAAGAAATACAAGCTCTTTGATCCAGTAATGGTTTGAAACGTGGAGGTGTACATCATCATCATCATCATCATCATCATCATCATCATCATCATCATCATCATCATCATCATCATCATCATCATCGTCATCATCATCATCATCATCATTATTATTATTCCTGTTTTCCATATCCACTGTGCACTATATAGAAACTGTTGAACACAGTGAAGTCTTTAGCAGACATAGAGATTTCCATTGCTGATGTGTTCTCCATAGCAACTTGAAGATGCTCTCACTGATTTGTATTTTGGTGCACTGTCACGATCTGCATCTGAGGAATGAAGCCCTGTCTCTCAAAAATTACCCTCCCATACAAACTGCATTCTCATTTACATTGTTGAGAATTTTCAGCCAGGTTATGTTTGTTTGTACTGTATCCCCCACATGTTTCAAGTCACCATATTTTTGCCATATATTAGATATAAATATTAGATGGAGCTCATCACAGTTGTAAACCCAGAAAATGGAGGAGAAGCTTCATACATGTTGTGAAGGGGTCATATTCTACCCCAAACCCTGATGTTTTCTGAAACTTAACCAAGTCCTTTGGGTTCCTTAAACATAACCAAGCCTCTAACATGAAGTTATCATAGTTGACCTTTCCAATGATGTCAGGTCTTACCTTGTAGGGAGAAAACATGCTACTTTTACAACTGTAATGAGAATGCACTTTAGTTGTATAGGAAAGTAATTTTTGAGAGACAGAGCTGAAGGAATAATCTGAAACTACTAATGAGACATGTTGCTTCACCCAAGGTCAAAAATTCCACAGGGCACCTTTTAAAGGTGATAATATAGTGTACTAGTGTTATTGCTTTGCTGTGTTGGCCCCAAGCAGTCAACAAAAATATGTTTTTACAGTTCAGATCAAAGAATTTGTTGGTAATATCTAGCCAAAGGACGTGGAATGCAGAAAGTAAAAACAGTCTTTGGTGTTAGAGTTGTGCACAGAACAAGGAAGATGCTTTTTTCTTGGATGAGAATAAATGAACATAATGAATGTAACAATTACACTGATGGAGGAGCACATTCTGGCCACTCCAAAATGAAGTGAATAACACTGACTGTTTCAATACGACCAGGCCTATGATGTGTTAGACGTTAAGCAAACAGCTGATTTTTGTTGTCAGTGTGTTGGATGTTGGAGAGATGGACAAGGACCAGCCTGTTACATCCAGATGAATGGGTCAGAGCATCTCTGAAACTACTGCTCCAGGAGTTAGTTCCTACTGACTGTGGTCTGAGAGAAACAGAGCTGGTCAGGACTGGTTTGCCAAAGGACCAAAATAACACTAGTCAGGGGGGCTGGGATGCTTTGGTTCATCACTGTGTTTCTCTTTCAGAAACGCATCAGGCAAAATCATTTAGTAGCTTATAAACATAAGATGTCCTTGAGATTTCAAGCATTAGTGGATCATGGAGAAATGATGTTGGCACTGATGTCAGAGGGTACTTTCATTCCAACACTGATAAGTGAAGGGATTAGCTATGTGGCACAGGCAAGGATAGTAAATGGTAGTTATTTGATGAAATGTTGTTTGATGAAATTTCCCAAAGGGGGACACACATTTTGAGTAAATACTGTAGAGGGAACAGGGCTCAGCTTAAGGGTTAATGAAAGAGGAAAAAGAGAGGAAAAAATAGTACAAATAGTCTCCCTGACTGAACTTTAACAAAACTCCATGTGGCATACTTGGATAGAAAAAGTGATGTGATGAAAGTTATTGAAATGAGACATTAAATGTTCTTAGAAATCAAAAGTAAGAGAAGAATTCTCTATAAGCATTTGATGTGTTCCTCTCGTAGGTCGAGTCTGTGCTTCCTCTAGTGACATCCTCTTACAGTCAAGTGGAACAAAAGCTTAAATTATAAAAACTCAAACATTAAAAATAAGATATTAAAACAGTACTGAGCAGTGAACAAAAGGATTTCAGGCTCTGCGCTGTGACTTTAATAGTGTGTGATTGTTAGCTCAGTGAGGAGATCCTCATTATACATCAGGTTAGACTTCACAGCAGAATACACAGAGACTGTAGGATGTGAAAATGTTCTAAATGTTCCAGCAAAGATTAGAATTCAAATCCCTGTATGGAGTCACAGAGGTGTGGAAAACACAATCATTAAATATGTATCTGTCGGAAATCCAGTCAGTCTGGAATCAAAGACTTTGAAAAGAAAAAAGGGAAGAAAAACAACACGTCGTTTCTCTTTCTTTCTTTCTTTACTTGTTTTCGCTTTCTGTTTTTTCTTTTCTTTTTTTCTTTCGGAACATAAGCGTTGCTGCACAGTCTGATTCATTTAATCTGGGCCTCCTGCAGGGAGCATGTTCCCAGGAGACACCGTCTGGGTTTGTTGGCTAATTGGGATGATTTAACCAGAGAAATCTGTATGGGGGGGAAAGAGTCTGGCTCACTGTGTCTGCTGTGCTGGAAGGAAACCAAACATTTACATGCTCATTATCATCCGTCAGAGCTCTAAAAATAACATGTGGCCATCACAGGGTTATGAAAGTGTCGCTTGAGATGAATGCACATCTCTTACATGTTCTTCCATCAGTACATGTCCACATCAGAATATGGCATACTTTTTAAAGCTTACAATCCTAACAATCTTGGCTCAAAGTGTTAATATTTTGAACTGCATAATTAAATCCAACCATATCCACACAAAAGAAATTGAGAACAAGAGTAACTAAGAGTCATGGGGTTCCCCAAGGATTTGATTCTTTGGCTACACAATCCTTTGAAACAGGATGATGGGCCATTAGAATGTATCTTAATATTAACATACTACACAGGATAGGGCACTTTTAGCAGCAGTTTGGTACACAACCTTTGTTCATGGACAAAAACAATTAAAAAAAACTAAAGAGTTAAAAGTAAACCAAAAAATACGACAAAATATTCTCCATTGTCAAGTAAAAAATAATGTGACAGCCAGCCAAATGGAGACATAGATAACTGTGTAACACAAAGACCAGCAGTAGTAGTCCTGAACTACCTGAACTACACACTGTAGTTCAGGACTGGGATAACGGTTTCCTCCACTGCCTCAAAATGTCTCTGGTTCACAAGCTTTGAGCATTTGATCTGACCTGTTGTGCCCACATTAATTAGAAATATCTTACATTCCGTAGCTGTATGTGTCTGTCAGTTCAATGAGGAGAGATCAACAGAAAATGCATCAGAATCTTTAATGAGGTTGAACAGGAACAGAAAAGGACTTTTGCAATTAGACCCTGTTTGTTCATCCATCATCTTCAAAACTAGAGGTAGGGCTGAGGCAGGGGTGAGGGTCCTGACAAAGACAATGGGATGCAGTTCATCATTTAACCAGAGGTGTTGTAATTTTGGTTAGAGTTAGCACTAGAACAGATGTGTATAACTCAAGGCCTGCCGGCTGAGTCATTTTTTGACTAGAAAATGCCTTGGCCCGCAAGAGCTTGCAACGACAATGACTTTTGTATAATACAATCCTTAGGCAATTTACAGAAGTGCAGTGAACACTAATTACATGTCTTAAAATGCATCCTGATCTTGTGACCTGCACAATGAAGGCATCTGTGAAGGTGGTTAAGTAGAAGCTCCGTCCTCGAGTGACTTTTCTTTAGGTCTAGGAAGAAATGACTCTTCGGGCAGAATGAAAGGAAACCTTTGCCCGAAATGTCAGATTCAAGCTGGCTATGTTATTTTTAATGGTTGTTTGACATAACAGAGCATTTCGCCCAACTAAATCCCAGGCTGCAGGGCCAGCTCAAACAGGATATTTCTGTCCACTTTCCTGTCTGTTAGGGCATCTCAGTGTCAGTCCCAGGTGCTTTTTCATGCACTTGATCGGCTACCAAAGAAGACTGATAAATGCATTCTATCACACATGATCTTGGCAGATTACGAGGGTACTTTGAAAAGTTCTCTGCTTCACTTGGAAACAAGGGTCGCAACTCTGATTTTGGGGTATAACTGTATACTACAAAGGCTTATATCACTGTCAACAAAAAGCCAAATGCAAAAAAGCAATCAAAAAAGCAGAAGGAAACTAATCTGGAGAACTGTTGCTCCAGGATAATGTACTTGTCCACACAGGACAGGTGACAGTGGCAGAAGCAGCCAGATGTGGCTTCTAGAAGTCAGATGGTACCAGATCAGATGCTGACTGCTACCTGAGTGAATCATCTTCTGAATGAGTCACTGCTTTGCAGTGGAGAGAAGAGATAGTTGTTAGGATTCCTGCTCCAGACCGTGCTCCCCCTTCACTCTGTCAGCTCAGCCGTGGCTGCTGATGTCTTAATTACCAATTCGAGGCAGCTGCGGCAAGCAGCCCACCTGATCATGATTACATCCATAAATGCTCAAGCCACTGACTCACCCGCCGCCAGATCATAGGACAATGTTCCCAGATTACGACTGGACTCTGCTCCGTTTCCCACCTGTTCCCTGTCTGCTTGTCTCACCTGGACAATTCACACTTAAACTTCCAGCCTGCATTCTCTGGATCCTGCCCGTCCCCTTTAGTTAGATTTAGGTTTTGTAAGTAACCCGTTTTGTTTGTCGTGTTTTAGTTTACTCCTACCTGTTTTCTGTTATTCGTTTTCTGTTTGTCAGTTTGAACTATTCCTTGGTTTCTGTAGCTTCGGCCTTTTTCTGTATTAAGTCTGGTTTTCCTCAGTTGGTTCTCCCTCTTTAGTTTAGCTTTATTTCTCTGTACTGTTTTTTTCCCTGTAGTCTGTTAGTTTTGCTTAGTTAAATCATCTGTGATTTTCTTAGGTTTTCTTGATGTCGTTAGTTAAAGTTTTGGTTGGTTGATCCTATAATTTTGGTAAAGGGTTTGGTTCTGTTGATTCCTGGGTTTCGTTCTTTATTCCGCAAAGGCTTTAGTTTTAGTCCTGTTTCCCTGTTTTGTTTGTTTAGTGTTTGAGTTAGTCCCCGGACCCCTTCTGTGTTTGTAATTCTTGCTTTTGTTGTTTCACTCCCTGTTAGCTGTATCTTGCTTGGTTTTTGTATTAATAAACTCCATTAAGACTCTGCTTGCTTCAGCCTGTCCTGTGTCCGCACCTTGGTTCAAACCCCCACCCTGTTGTGACAGGGCTAATGTTACATGAGCAGAAGTGACAGAAAAAGAGAGTGTTTCTATTCAAATGGCCAGAAACAAGATGTGAATTTAATGAGGAGCATCAGTCTGTTGTATCATGGTGACACAACCTTGCAATAAATAAGAATGACACCTGCAACCATGATAGCTGTAACCCACAAAGATGAAAACAGATGTGACCCCAATGTGTTTAGAACACATAACAATGAAAAACTTAAGCATGGTCCTGTTCCTTTTGTTTCCAAGTCTTTCTGCCAGTTCATGTGGTTCACTCTTATTGAAGGTTCTTCTGCTCTGCCTTGGTTGCTGAAACTGACACTGCTATCCCTTGTGCCTCAGGTTCAAACCTCCAAGTGCCAGTCCACCAGATCTCTAACTCAAACACACAGATGGGAACCCACCTTCTGCTTCGTACCTCCAAGCTCAGCTTCCTTAGCCTCTGTACAGTCAGTCAAGCTCAGCCCCTTTTGCCAACCAAGCACAGCCACTTAACTCACCTGCCTTCCTGGATTCCCTCCTGGACTGAAGTCATCCACCAAGTCCTCCAGCAACATAGCTAGATGCCATGTTCTCTTTCAAGGGAATCTTCTCAAGCCTCCCTCACCCACGTCAAACACTGCGACAACAAATTGTCCTTTTTAAACAGTGCTCCCTCTGTTCTGCATTGGGCCCATTTTAAAACTGGTAACTTACAACAATGCAGACTTCAGTGAAGTTCACTGAATTATTCACATTTTATCAGTGCACATTGCACTAATTGTAATCCTTACTACTGTGTCATATTACACTGACTTACTATTTTATAATCACAAGGTCCAGATCCTGTAATTAACACAAAACAATCTCATTACTATGGGATCCTGATGGTGATTATCAATCATTACTCTTTGAGAAGACACGATCTCCTTTAATTTGCTTTGGTTTTCTCCTTGGTTTGACACAGTGGAAATAGTGAAACACTCAATGAGGAGAAGTTTTTAATATTAGGAGAGGGTTTTTTGGTACTGAATATGAACTTAAATATAAATTTGTGTTTTTTTTCAGTTAAGTCAAACATTCAGTGTCCCCCACTTTTGTGAACAGATGTTGAGTTTGGTGTAAAATCTCCTGCATAGTTGACTCAGTCTTTTACATTAAGCACATAGGCATATGAAATTACAGCCAGAATCCTGTAAATCAGTAAAGCTGCAAAGTTTTACACATCGCATTTTTCATCCTAAACATGCTAGCTGCATATGTGATCTCTGTATGAGGCCACTTTTGACACTTGGAACCACATGGACATGGTCTCCCAAAATATCTCAGTGAAGCTGCCACCAGCAGTACGTCCTTTGTCTTATAGGCAGAAGATGGAAAGGCTGGCTTACTTCTGTTTTTTCACATTTATGAGGGTGCCCATAGTTTGTGCTAAGCTAGGCTCAAAGTATCTGAGAACAGCAGAGATGAGAGTGGTGTCAGTATCCTCATTTGATGCTAGTGAGTGCCTCTGAGCAGTGAAGGTGGCATGTCTAATCTGTAATTTAGACTGAAAGCAGCTGCAACACAACCATTGATTGGAATAGAACCACTATACAGTATAAGTACATTGAATTCCTTCTGAGCCATGCTTGGGGTCAGTTTTGTGCTGGATAACTTGGCTACACTACAGGTTTAACTCACAAACCACTGAACCACCATTCTCCTTCAGGATTTTCCATTAATGAGCAGAATTCATGTTTCCTTTAAGTCTCCCTGAAGCAGCAAAGCAGCTCTTCAACATTACACTGCCATTTTCATATTTGACCATAGGTAACATGTTCTTTTTGTGGAATTATGTGTTTCATTCACAGCAGATGTAACAGGAGCCTGGTCAACCAAACAGTTTACAACTTTTGACTCATCAGTCCAAAGAACATACTCCCAAGAGCTTCTGTCATTCCAGTGTGATGTGGTAAAATTGAGACAAGCCCTAATGTTCTTCTGAATAAACTGCGTTTTTTTTTTTACCTCACCACTCTCCAATGGAATCCATTTTTACCCTGTGTCTCTCTGATAATGAAGTCATTTACAGTAAATGTTACTGAGGTGAGAGGCACCTGAGGGTCTTTGGATATTTGGATCTTTAGTGACTTGCTGGATGAGTGTGCTGTGTTCTTGAAAGATGAGCCACTTCAGGGAAGGTTTACTGTTGTTCCACATCTTCTCCATTACCAGATAATGTCACTCACTGTGGATCTGTGGAATCCCAGAGCATCAGAAGTATCTTGGTTGTTTCTTCATGATTCTGATGTGGAATAAGGCTTGACTCATAGGACCAGGCCACCTTCTTCCATTGCTCCATGGTTCACATAAAGTAGGCACTTATGCTGTGGACAGGTGGAATGGGCACTCACTCCCGATGTGCATCAATGAGCCTTGGATCCTTGGATTTGTTTTACTCAAGTGTATCTATATATCCATGTCTCTATATATCTATATATCTATATCTATATCTATCTATATCTACACACACACACACACACACATATATATAGACGCATACATACATACATACATACATACATACATACATACATATAAAATACATATAAAGCATCAGGAATCAGGAGAACCTCAGCTTTGTAAGACTACCACTTGAGTGAATGCACTTAGTTGCCAGCCGTGAATTAGATGGGTGTATCTGCGGCTCACACACAGGAATCCAGCCAGCTCTGCATGAAGGACACTAACGCTTTTCTCTCCAGATGGGTGAGAGGCTCTTGACGGCTCCAAGCTTTGACCTTGAAAGCAAGCTTGGCATGCCACTTCCTTGTGTTGAAAAAAATGTAGATGATATTTCCCTCAACAGAGCACAACATCCATCATTTGCATTCAGCGTCTGGAGCAAGGCCAGGCCAAGTAAATATTATGTATGTTTGTGGGCTCTGGGCGCTGATAGCATGTGGGATAACTCGGTAGTTCACTACACTCACAGAAAGGCTTGGGGTGGATGCTTGCCAAAACATGTTGGTGATACTTTTTACAAATACATGGGGGAAGGAAGTCTGAGAACTTAAGCAGAGAGATGAAATAAATGAAGTCTGATTTTGCTATCCATATGATTATTATCCCTCCATTTATAAAACCTTTCAAAACCATCACAAATCAGTGTTACATGAAGATTCACATCAGTGTTCTCTGATCTGCTGCCTCGACTGTTCAATTTGTTTACAACCACATGCTTGTCTTGCACACAGCACACTGTAACTTCTCACTGAATGACACCGACCACAGCCAAATTTGTCAGCACAGTGATCAGCAATTGCAATAAACAGATACAGAACAATGTGGAGTCTCCAGTATTTTGGTGGGAGCCTCACAGCTGAAACGACTCTCTTTATGAAGCATCCACTGGCTTCTGGAAGTTGTGGCACCTCTCCCTTTTGCTCCAGTCCGAGTCACAGCAACTGACAGCTAAGGTTTTCCAGATTTCTAATAATGTTCAGACTCAGGCCACTCTAAAAGTTTTAGCTTGTGTTTCTTGAAGTTGTCCATGGTGGATTGTGGGTCTGCCTTTGATCATTATCCTGTTGTAGACGTCAGCCTAACCCTAACCCTAACCCTTTATCTGCTGATGTCTGGTGGGATCCATTCTTCCATCTATCCATGCAATGTTCCCTGTGCCACTGGCTCCTACACAACTCCAAAGAAGAATATTTCATCATTCTATTTCTTTTTTCTCTCCAAACAAGCCCATTGCTAATGTACCAGAGAAGTCTGTTTGAAGTTCCTAAACCATTCTGGTGTTGCTTTGCAGACTTTGTGCAGGTGAGGTTTCCTTCTGGTGGCACTTCCATGTAGAGCCTCTTTGTGCGCACTAAGACAGTGCACCACCATCCTGTGTCAGTTAAACTACTCCCTACACTCTCCCACACCTCCACACACAGAGTTATGGAAACACAAAAACCTGTGTCTCTGTGTGTTATTGTGGACAGGAATCGTCATCACAGCTCCACTGGTGCTATTTGAAGTGTAATGTTCGACTTTGAACTTTGACTGCACCATTGATGTATATATAGTGTGTGTATACATATATACACATACAGTTTACTTTGATGCACATGTTGTCTTTCTACAAATTGGTTCTTTCTGTCTATAGTTATGTCTGATTGTTTATTTAATTTGATTTTTAAAAAATGGCATTACAGCCATTTTAAAAATGTAAAGATATGCTCTGGCTACTTGCTCTATGGTAGGTCACAAGGGGTTAAGGCAATTTTATCCAACTGAGAGTAACCTGAATGGATGCTATTCAGCTGTGTTTTGTCCAATCCTATACATTATTTTGCCAACACAGCCAATCACTGCATGCCTCTGAGTGACAGCTGAAGTGTAACAGTCACACTGAGCTTCAGTCAGTGAGAAAAACAGAAAGCAGTGACGAGGAAAAAGCCTGATGAAAAATAAGAAGAGTTGATCTGACAGCTGCACGCGCTTTAATTAGTCAAGGTTCAAAACACTCTCCGAAAAAACACTTTCTCTTTTCTCTCAGTGAGCGGAGGACATGTCAGAGTGAGGATGTGTGAAAGCTCCACGCATTTGGATCCTGTAAAATGAGATCTTTTCCTCATTAGTTTTAACTGATCTGTGTTTTTACCAAGCCTGCCTTTCAGTTTAGTTGTTGTTACTATGCTTGTGACTACAGAAAAGTTATACATTCTGTCAAGAAATATCCCTCTGATATCAGCCTAGAGGCTATGCCTGTGATTGCTATGGCAGTCACCAGTTTTTGATTCATACTATTGTCATTTCAGATATTCTTTGCTTTTTTCAACATATTGTTTGTTTTCCTTTCAGCATGACATTGATCCTGTAAACTCTTGTTGATGTGAAATAGTAGCAAAGTGCTCTGTTAAAACCATTGCACCATTCTTACTTTTCCCATCACGCCATTGAGAGATCCTGCGTGGATAATGTGCTGACATTCTTAGTGACCAGAGACAAAATCTGTGGTCCTTCTTTATGCTCTCCTGGACAGTGTTTCCTTGTTGGGCTGTAGCAGAGGAATAGATAATGAAATAAAGGAACTTCGTCTTAAAAAGCCGTTTTATTGGTCAAACTCACACTGATGTACCCTCATATTACCCCTGGATAAACTTTCAGATGTATTTATGTGCAGAATGAGGCCTGTACATTTTGTCTGCATTGTTTACATTGGATTTGCTTTAAGAAGGGATTTCCTTTTGGCCAGAATAGAGGAGGCTCAGACGCAGCAAGTAAAAACAGCTCTAGTGTTCATATGAGCACAAGACTGTTGAGACACCTCCTGTAATCTCAACTTTTTCCCTCTTATTTTAATAAAGATAAGATCCAACGTTATTGTCACTGAACAGAGTAAAGTAAAATATATGTATTTTTTATATTCCAGCTTGTGAGGAAGCCAGGGTCGGAGCACAGGGTCTGTAACACTACAGCACCAATGGAGCCGACAGGGTTAAGGGCCCTGCTCATGGGCCCACAGTGCCAGCTTGGTGTTGCAAAGACTTGAAACCCCGACCTTCTGATCAGTAGCCCAAAGCTTTAACCACAGAGGCAGGAAAGCAGCAGGAAATGTGTTTGGTTAGGCTGGGGTTACACTACAGTAGTAGAGATTTTGAAACCAGTTTCACACATAAGGAGAAACTTCACACATATTCTTCTCTCTGATGTCAGACATGCACACACTGCAGGGTTTGAGAATAATGGTGCATGACTCACTACAGAAAATTATTAAGATTATGGTGTCTGAGGGAGCTATCTGGAAGCAGAGCACCACCTTTAGAAACTCCAACAGAATTTTATTACCTTCGCCAAGGAGGTTATGTAATGGCCGGTGTTGGTTTGTTTGTTTGTATGTATGTTTGTATGCAAAATAATCCAAATCCATCCATTATTTTTTGAGTTATTGGGGTCATTCAGCGAACCAGTGTTGAAGTCTGATGTGTTGTCCCTTCTATCCACCCCGACCTCCTCACTATACCAGCTTTGCAGCTTTACAGCATTACCAACTCATTTCCTTCTTTTTCTACCATCACATGTCAGCCACAGTAGTTTCATGACTTTGGGTCATTACAAGCTGCTTACAAAAGCAATGTACATCAAGGACAGTCTGTTCAAATCCTACCACTCACTGACTGAATCTGCTTTTCAAACCCTTTAACACAGTTGGCACAACAGAACTCGGTGTAGTCTAAACTGTGGATCTCTTTTCATTGCTTTGACAAAAAATGCATTCAGTAAGCACATCTCTTAAAATCCAGGGGCCTCATTTATCAAGCGTGCGCAGAAAGAGTTCTAAATTCTGTCGTACAAATGAAATTTAGAATGTGTGTAAGTACAAAAAAATCCGTATTTATCAAACGTGCGGACACCGGTCGTACGCACACCAGTAAGTAACCGGTGATGATAAATCCCACCTGTTCCTAACGACCATGCCCGTGCATGGTTCAGGTCATTTGCATTGAGAAACGCCTCCAATTGACCATATATGGTAGCAACAACCCTTAAAATGCATGAATGGATTTTTGATCCCGTCAACGAAATCATGGCAAAGATGGTGAAGAAGAGGAATTTCTCTGACACCGAGATTGAGGTATTACTAGGTGAAGTTGAAACAAACCAAAAATTCCTTTTTGGAAGACTAAATGCAGGTGTGACCAACAAAAAGAAAATGCTGCGTGGGAGAAGGTGACGACTGCTGTTAATTCTGTTGGGTCAGAGGAAAGATGATTCTCAGAAATTAAAAAGAAATGGTTTGATATCAAACTCGGTGCCAGAAAACGCATCACAGCCCACAGACACAAAATATCTGTAACTGGAGGAGGACAAGCAACAAACCAGCTTTACCCATGGACGCCCATGTTGCCAGCATCATCGGAGACACAGCACTGTGGGATTATTCCTGATGGAGACACGGACACTCTCCCAACAGAACCAGGTGGACCATCGATCAGTCACACTACAGGTAAAATGAAAAGTTGGACTGAGGTGTTTCAAAAACATTTTAATTTGTGGATCTGAATTAAAATAAACGTGACGATAATCTGATGTTTCTTTAATAACTCAGAAACTCAAGCCAGTCCGGCCTGCACTCAGGAGCCGGAGGAGTTGGAGGAACAGGAGCAGCCGGGGCCATCCAGAACCCCATTGGGTGTGTCCTGGTGGGGCGAGGGTGCTGACGGAGGCAGTGCTGCAGAATCAACACGACACCACCAAATCCATAAATGAAATAAGCGATCAGCTGACCAACATCGCCAATACCTACTGCAAATCAGCGAGTCACTGGCACAGATTGCTTCATGCCCATCGCAAATGTTAAATAAACTTTAAAAATGTTGAATGATGAGATTATTTTCCCACACACACTTTCAATCTGAAACATGCAGGTTTACGTAAAATCTCTGTATGATCCTCTCGTTTGAATGGCAGCGACATTAGAGGGTGGGACAGGAGGGATCATCAGCCACTGCTTCAGTGGATATAGCCTACCCGACCTCCTATGGAGATGTTACAATAAACCATACGAAGCCCAGAAAATAATTCTGAAATGCTGTAACACTCACCAATGAGCCAGCCATCCTCAACAGCTCCTGCTTGGAGGCAAACACCCACTAAGTTGTTCTGCAGAATGTCGTGCGTTCGTCCAGGCCACCGGGCAACAACGTTTAACAGAAACAGATGTGGATCGCAAATTATTTTTGTATTGATTGAATGAAATCCTTTCATGTTCACGGATCTGAATTCATTGTGTGATGGTGCTTTGACTGAGATGTGGGGCAACCTATGGCTCTATTTATGTTTGGGAATCCGGTGATGGCGTGAAATCCTTGTTTAGTTTCGGCTTGCTATTGAACACTTTGATTCTCGAAGTGCATTCTGTTTGTTGTTTCACTGTTCTACCACTAGGTTTTGTGTGTACACATGGTCAGAGTTGTGCTTAAATTTGCGCTTGTTTCTACGCACAAGTACAAGTTGATAAATCCCATACTTTGCGTGGAAATGCTCGTACGCACTCATTACGCACACATCTGTGCGTACGCACGCTTGATAAATGAGGCCCCAGGCCTTCTGATTTTACACTGGAAACAGTTTTCTCACTTAAACTCATACACAAAGTGTATGTGAATTTGTCGGCCTTTTTGGGTGTTTTTTTTCTTCTAGTTAAGTGAATGTGAATATAGCCCCTTGACGCCTGAATTTATTTACGATTATATAAAAATAATTTTATGTGTATTTGATTGCAAGTTGATGTTAAATTAAGTGGAGACTGTTAATTTGTCTATAGCACATATAGTACATATAAAGGTGTAATGCAACAAGCATTAATGGTAATTTTTTTTTTTATGTCATTCAAACCAGTCCTTAGAGAAACCAGTGCTTGCAAAAGGTTCCTAGGTATGTATTGAATATGCACGAACCAGCATTGGGGGAATGCATACGCTATCTCGGCTGCAGCGGTACGTTGCAAATTTGCGACAACCGGTGTTAAGGGGTTAAAATCATACAAAGCTAAGGTAAGATAAGACAAGAAAATACAGGCCTCCCACAGCAAACAAATTTGCAATGTTACAGCAGCAAAGAGGACAGTGCAAACATGCAGGGATCATCATATGATATCAATATGAGCTGTTTCACTACAGTACTGGGTTTGAGCACAACCACATTATATTTTTAGATATAATGTGATCTGCTTCATTGGTCTATGTCGTGTTCTCTTGTGTATTTATTGAGACATGCAGCTTAAAGCCAGGCCAACGTGTTACATATTTATCTTAGTGGGTTTCAGCCTGGCCAAAACATTGATAAGGAGGTTATGTGATTGAATACGCAACAGATGAAGTTCCGGGTCAGAAGGAGGGCAACATCGCACTGCTTCCTCATATGATACACTGCTAATAGAGCATTCAGAGTGGAATTTCATGTCTGCATGACCCCTATGAAAGACTTGTCCCAAGTAAAGAAAGAGAGCAGGTGACACATTTTGTAATCATATGTGACAAAGAGCAGTTACCACCCATCCCAGCATCTCTTTTCTTTACACCTTATACTGCATTTTTTAACCCAAAGTGGAACTCTTTCCCTCATTGAGGTGGAAAGTTTGACCAGCAGCCATATGGTCAGATGTCCCTCTTGGATTCAGTGAATGATAGATGTGGAAACAGATCTACAAACATACAAAAAAGAGACATGGGGTGTGACATTAATGTAGATTTTTTTCTTTTGTATTACTGGAATTTTTTGTATTTGGGATAACTTAATGTCAAAATGGCAAAAATGCCCACTGATGCCTATTTCTGATTCATTTCTGTGACAGATGCTGTCAGGTAAAACAATTCCATCAGTAAATGAAAGTGCCCTTTCTGTGAATCCTAGTTTATGCCAAATAGTGATACCTGAAAGGCTTCAGTGATTGACCTTACAATGATATGATGCTAGTGTGGTTTTGGTCATTCTGAGTGACAGAATAGTTTCATTTGTTGGAAACAACTTACCTAGTACCAGAATTCAAAGGTCCCCTCAAGGGTTGCTTTAGCATATTGGTGATGTGAGATTCATGGTGCTGCTGAGCTCCATGCCTGTAAAGAACCATGTGAAGAGGTGTGGAAAAAGTATCTCTGGCAGCTGACACAGGCAGTGGACAATGAGTTGTACAGGCAGTGTCACATCTACACAAAAAGTTACTGGAGGATAAAATATGAAAGTCTGCTATTATCTTTGAAATGAGCGGTGGGGGAAACTACTTTTACAGTATTTATTTTAGAAAGATACATTTAACAACTATAATTAGGCTAAATACAGAAAGTCAAACCACGACATATGTGAGGAAGGAAAAACTTTCCAGAAGTGTGTATCTGCCTCTCTGAGGCTCACCACGTGCCTGTGTTGTGTGTGTATAAGTGTAATTAGTCCATAATTACCAGTTGGGGTGTTTGACAGGAAAGAAGGTGAGTCTGGGAGACCTTTAGCAGCAGGGCATCTGCAAATGAGACAGCTTCACAGTTAACTAGCATCTTCTTCACTCCGGCTCCACAAACTACCACGGGATTTGCATCACTTTTTTAGGAGGCGTTGAAACAAGTCAACAGACAGAAAGACTCAATTAACTCTCTCAGCCGCCTTAATCGTCCCACATAAAGCACATCAACTCTGACCTGCTGCAAAGTCAAGATGCCAGGAGTTATTCTTCTCATTAGAGATGAGAACAGAAAAGTTTTAGCTCTTACTTCATTGGACATCTCTTGGCGAGTGCAGTTGATCAACATGAAACAGGAAACTTTGAAAGGTAATAATTTAATTTCACTGATCTTTGAGTTCCATTTCAGAACAGTCTGTCACACAATGGAAAAGTCTGCTCTGGATCAAGGACCAGCATGTTTTCTCAATATGTGAATGGCAACATTTTCAATCTCTCCTAAAATAAACAGAGAAATGCAGTCTTCAGGCAGCTTATGATTTCAGCCAAAAACACTGAACCAGTCTTGAATTTCAACAGCTTTTTCCAAAAGCGTCATGTAAAAGGCTAGGATGTGTCTATAAGACAGCGGATGTTTTGAAAAAGTTTAATACATTCAGTTGATTAAATTATGGTAACCACACCTGCATCCACATTTAATAATGTGAAACACAGGGCCTACCTGAGATATCACAGGGGAGAGGACAAGAACAAACCGGTAGGAGGCTCCTTCAGATGAGATGAAAATCAAGTCTTAAACAAATGACAGAGAATAGGGATGTTGGAACTGTCAAGCATCTTTCCTTTTAGAGAAATGCAAGTTTTAGAAGACAGAAATGCCAGTAGAGGAGTTTTTTTGAGAAAAAAACTTTCTTCCATTCACTCAGGGTCTTGTTTCCATTTTTTTTCTTCTTTTTTGTCTGCATTTATTCTCATCGATTGACACCACAAAGAGGGTGTCAACTTTTTATGAGATTGATGCATATTTTAGTCTTGCAGCATAACATTTTAATATCTAGTGCATTTTTGTGACCATCACCGGCCCTCCCTGGAAACTGAGCTGACATTCTTTATTGGATTTTGCTATTATGAGCCAGAGAGGGCAGTGCTGCCTCTCAGTGAATTGAGGGGGAGACAAAGGATAGACAGGACGAGACAAGATGAACAGGGGAGGGTAAAGACAGGCAGTGCTATTATTAGAGTGCAAAAGTGTAAGATACTGTGTTATTCCCGACAACCATCACCACATCTAAAAACAACATCAACTACAAAAAACCAAAACAAAACAAAGAATCCCCCCACCCCCAAAAAATAAATAAATAAATAAATAAATAAAATTACATCAAAAAATGTAAAAAAGGACTGTATTGGACACCAGAATGGTGGAAGTCCTGATGGTATAGGCCACCAGAGAACACCAGAGAGGGAGGAGTGCATAAAGGGCATGAGTTAGTGTAAAGCCTGTAGAGTGATTCAGCACATTCTGACAGGTCCCATCAGTTCTTAACACTGGGACTCGACAGGAGCTAAAAAACCCTGACCCAACATGCAAGTGTGATGGACACCCAGAGCAGCTACTGCAACTCAGCAGGGCCAGGCTGGCCAAGCACCCACCCCCCCAGCCAGGCCGTGGGAGCATAAGTCAGCTCTGTCACGATAGTCTGCTAATCAGCAGAACAAAATGAACAGTCAAAGTTCACCAGAGTTGAAGTCATGCAGATTCACTTAGTACCACTTACACTGCAGTTCCATCAGAATAAACAAAAATCACTGTAAATGGACTCACGTACTGTCCAGGATGATGCCATTTGTAGCATTTGTAGCATTGCACTCAGTTGCACATGTGGAAAGTAACAGAAGAAGTTGTTTCTGAGTGAGGGTGACTCACATCATTGGAAAATTACAAAGTGATTGGACCCATAATCAGAATCTTGTGGTGGAAAGGTTGTATGGAAGATGGTTTTTAAAGTTATTCAGGTATCCACAAATCAGCTGTTTCTCAACAAGGCAGTCTGGTTTTTAGAAAGCTGGGACTTTCCAGGACTCAGCTACCAGGATGTGGACATCTGCAGCAACAGGTAGTAACATTATAATGTCGACAGTATAGTGGGCATGGGAGGTGAGGCAAAATAAGAGGCTGGGAGGATTTCTGCCCAGTGGCTCAAAAAGTTGCTCAGGGTCTTCCCTAGTTGAGTGTTCTGGATGGGGCTATGACAGCAAACACTGCTGTAACATGAAAGAATGAGAGAAAACTTTATTTGTCACAAAAACATTTTTACAGCATTGTAAAATGTTGTTTTTGTATATCCCATTGGGGGTCAGAACGCAGTGTCTGCCATGGTATGGCGCCCCTGGAGCAGGAAGGGTTAAGGGCCTTACTCAAGGGCCCAGCAGTGGTCGCATTGGGGTTTGATCCTCTGACCTTCTGATCAGTAGCCCAGGGACTGAACTGTTGCACCACCCATGTCTTTAACAGTCCTGATGTCTTTAATAGTGCTGGATTGATTCAGTCATATAAACAGCTGCATCAAATTATTTCCCGTCTTATTTTGTCATGTCCTCCACCTCCACCTCTGCTTAGCTGGCAGCTCTCCCTCTCCCTTCTCTCCCTTTCTATGGGCCTGATTGTGTTGAGTGTGTGTGGGGATGTGTGTGTGTGCTCCATGCAGATTGGATCATCACCTGAGTGAGGACACCTGCACCAGGAAGTGTCTCACCTACCAGTAATCATCTGCAATAAAAAGCAGGCTCCTCTCACCATTTGACACCGAACCAAGATAAGACAACAGTCAGTAAACTCAGGCCAGATTACTCTGTTTAATTAGATTAGATTAGATTAGATTAGATTAGATTATACTTTATTAATCCCACAACGGGGAAATTTCTTTGTTACAGCAGCAGAGAAAAAGCAGAAAAACACACAACATGCCCTATACATAAAAAAAGAAAATAAACAATCTACTGTAAAGAAACATTTTAAATATACAAAAGATACAACAATAAGTGAGGTATGAATATGAAAGTAATATTTAACAAGGAAAACTGAATAAATAATATAGCACATGGTGAAAGTACGATGAATAGTGCAAAAAAGCTACAACACATTCAGGTTGTGGTAGTGTTGTGTGTTGTACAGTCTGATGGCCGTTTGAATGAACGACCTGCGGTAGCGTTCCTTCTTACACCGTGGATGTAACAGTCTGCTGCTGAAGGAGCTGCTCAGAGACCCCACAGTGTCATGCAGGGGATGAGAGGGGTTGTCCATGATAGATGTCAGCTTGGCCAACATCCTCCTCTCACCCACCTCCTCTATGGAGTCCAGTGGACAGTCCAGGACAGAGCTCGTTCTCCTGATCAGTTTATTGAGTCTCTTCCTGTCTCTGTCAGTGCAGCCACCTCTCCAGCAGACCACAGTGTAGAAGATGGCAGATGCTACCACAGAGTCATAAAAAGTCCTGAGAAGAGCCCTGCACACACCGAAGGACCTCAGTCTCCTCAGCAGGTGGAGGCGACTCTGACCCTTCTTGGACAGGGCGTGGGTGTTGTTAGTCCAGTCCAGTTTGTTATTGAGGTGAACACCCAGGAATTTGTAGGTCTCCACTACCTCGATGTCCAAACCCTGGATGTTCACCGGAGTGAAGTGTGGTGTATATCTTGTGAAGTTAATCACCATCTCCTTTGTCTTGCTGGCGTTCAGTTGAAGGTGGTTTATCTCACACCAGCTGACAAAGTCCTTGATGACTGTCCTGTATTCCAGTTCGTTCCCCTCAGATACATATCCAACGACGGCTGTATCGTCAGAGAACTTCTGGATGTGGCAGGTTGTGGAGTTGTGTGAGAAGTCCGAGGTGTAGAGGGTGAAATTGAAATTGAAATTGCCTTGTTACTTGCCTTGTCATAACCTGTTTCTCTTCTCTTGACCAGTGTTCCGTTCTGATCCCTGCTTGGCTTTCCTTCACTCTGGACTGTCCGACGTACACACCATCCACATGAACCTCGAGCCTGGACCACCTCTGTGCATTCCAGCCTGAAGATTCCCCATGCCATGATTCCTGTCCCTCTTGCCCACAGATCTGCCTCCCCCTGCTTGCCAGTTAAGTAGCGTGGTCTACCATATCTGATATTGTTGTGTCAGTTTTCCTTGTAACAGTTGGTCTCTTCATGATGCCACTGAATAATATTTTACTGTTGATGTATTGTCATTAAAAAGCATAATTATTTTGCTCAGAAATTTAAACAGTTTTAAACAAAGACAGTTTTTCCCCGTACCCTCATCAGGAGTTCCTGAAGTAGATTTTCTTACCTGTCACCAGTTCTTTCTTTTTCAAGAGCACCTTAATGTGTCCTGGACCTACTGAATGTGAAACTCCTGGCATCTTTTTGTATGTAGACTACAGAGGCATGTGTGCTTTGGAGGACTATCTGCAACACTTCTCCACAAACAGCTCCTATCTGACAAGCATTTGTTAGCAGGAGGAAAATGTAACATTTTAAAGCTTGACTCCCACATGAATGGGTACGGTTTATTCTCTTTGTGTGCTCAGCCTGACAGATACAGGGAGGGTAGGGTATCTGAGTCTTCAAGGGAGAGGGATTCCTTTTGTGACTTTATCATAGATTTACCAATATATGTGACGCCATGCTCCGGAGGTAGTGCATTTGTTCTGTTTGTTTTATCTTTCTTTTAGTCGCGGCATCTTTGTTCTACAGAGGAAGGGCAGATGGATTGATCTGCCGAGAGCGACAAAAAAGGGAACGCAGTGCAAAGTCCCACAGCTGTTAGGGAAAAAGATCTTTTCCTTCTATGAATAGAGGACGATAAAGATGTGAGAAGGTTACTGAGGGATGGGAATTTCTCTGATACAAATGCTCTTGCACATTCCATATAGCACGTGGCATTCAGCCTACAGTGAGTACACATCCAGTCCCACAGCACAGGCCTTTGTCAAAATGTATACTCAGACAGGAAGTGAGCATGCTTTGGATGCAGGCTTTTACATCTTGATAACAGAGACAGTCATGTTTGTAAAACTTTCATTTCATTAAATATACAAAATGTGCTGTGCTTTATTTCAAAAATAGCTTTTAGGTTTTTAACAAGCCCTGGTTGCACTCTTTGTGGGCCTTACATAGACAACTTTGGACACCACCTTCCCATCATCTTTGTTGTGATTAAACTACTTTGTTAGTTTCTGCCAGGAGGACTAGGTTACATACACATACAGTATATTGTATCTACACATGCTCCTCACTGCTGCAGAGTGTGCACACTTATAGCACAGCGTGAACATCTGTGGAGGAGGGCAGTTGTTCTGCAGCCACTATAATAGGACTTTCTCCTTTTTTGAGGGGCTTTGTTTCATGACGTGTTAACAAAATGCTAAAAGCAATCATCCCACTGCATACATCAGCAGGGTCAATATTACCAGCCATGTTTTAGGTAAACACAGCACAGGGGCCTAATTACCAAATGAAAACAGATAAACTGCTACTGACTAAGAAAAATTTAGCTAAAGAGCATCATTGATGGAACGTATTCAACTGCCAAGCGATGTCCATGGCCACCTCAGCTTTGTTAGTTACTGTGCATTGTGCAATAAGCCTAACTACTGGTATAGTAAGCCATTTATATCCTTTTTTGCCCTGGCAGTACCTGTACAAAGTGACAACTGAATGTCAATGCATGTCTTAGGCTCTGAACCTTTGTAGTAAATGTGCGAATACAATATCAATGAGACACAATGAGCTTAAAAAGTATTAGCACAATACCAACACAAAGATTAACACATATAGCAACGTTATACATACTAATTTTATGAAAAAAATTCTTGCATAGTTTAGTGCTTGGCTGAGGTCATGGCATCAGTAAAAGGAAAATGCAACAAAATGCAGCTGCAACAGGAAACATTGGATCTGTGCGAACTGATGAAGTAACCGAGATCTTCCTTGAAGTGATGCTTGAGACCAACATGCATTCTTCCACCACATTTTGAAAGTTCGACTGGAGCTCTCTCTATGATGTCATCTAGTTGCGTTCTCTTCTCCTGCAGTGGCTTAACGGCACCCACCTGGAGAATTAGATCGACCAGCTGCCAGTGGATGGAATCAGGCATTAACTCCCATTTTCTTTAGCCAATGCAGAATGGTGGCTTGTTGAGTAGTCACAGGCTTAAAAAAATAATGATATCCAACAGTAAACCTTTGTTCCTTTATTTTGCACAATTCAGTGTAAGAGGTTCTTCTATGTGAAAGCAAGGGTTTAAAAGTGAAATGTGACTGGCTAAACCACAATACACACTTCAGTATCTGTAGTAAGTCGTGTGTTTGATGTATGGCTGTTCCTTCCTGTTGCTCTTCATGGCTCAGGGTGGGCCTGGGGGGAGGGTGGGGGGTACTCCATACGCCAGCAGGGAGGGGTGGATCAACCAGCATGACACACATCATCTCCAGCTCTTCCTTTCTGTTTCATTTCCCATCAGCCACCATGTCTGATCTCCTCACTCTCTGAGGCTGTGAGAGACAGATGATTGCTTTTTCTGTGCTTCAGTCATCATTTTGTGGTTTGGAAAAAACTCTCTACATTATGTAAATTCCTATATTTTAATATATGACATACTTGAGTTTTAAAATTCAGTCTTGACCTTCAAAATTACCCTCTTCTGCTACTTATTCAGTTTCAGTCATATAATTTGATTATCACTGGAAGATGGGGTTCTTACCATGAATCTGTACATGGCAAGTGATTGTTGTGATTCTGGAGAAAGTTTTATTGATATTTAGAAAGTTAGCATGTGCCAGATTTTTCTTCTTTGCTTCCACACTTCTTTTCCTCTATCTAACCTCTGTGCGGCACACTGGACTAGTGTTGTGTAGATTGGAGTGTGGATTGAAGCCACAGTTTGTTTCCCAGTTGCAGGGCCAAAGATGTGTGCAACACTGGACAGCTAGCAAACCAAGCACAGATATTCATTGAGTCTGACAGAAAGTGTATTCGATTAAAACTGCATATGCTTTAACTCTCTGAACCCAAAAACATATGTTTAAAAAACATCTTATCTTTAAAAAGGGCATTGGGGTTGTTTACTGTGTCTAACTGTAACATTTTGATGTTTCATCATAGTATATTATTCTACGTGGAGCCACTATGTCTTTCCGATGTCAGTAACACCTGTGAGCACTTGCAAAACTATACATGATTACGTATTATTTAATTTGTTATTTTAAAAAAAATCAAAGATATTCAATTTTATTATTTTCTTTATTTGAATCTACATAATTATAACTATTACCACAAAGAAGACATTTTGAGTTCTCTCAACTAACTATGATGTAAAAATGAAACATTTCACATCTGTAATGATACATTAACGTACAGTATATTCTCTTTTTTAATTTGACTTTGACTCAAAAATAGTGAACTATTTTTTTCTCACTAATATTTGAGGTGAAACTAAACTTGCATGTCCAGAAACAGATAGTTGACCAGTGGAGGCACATGCAGACTTTCCCCATGACACCTGAAGTGCCTGGAAACATGGCAGAGATCCAAGCAGGATGTGTGGGTCTTCACAAGCAGCAACACTTCTGACCACCCTTCAGTCCTGCAGCTGCAAGATGGTGATTTCTTGGTGGTTTCCTAAATCTGGCACTGAATAGACCATTCCACACTCTCCCCTGTCATATCTTCTTTCTGTGACATTCCTTGGTACATTGCCTGGTGTACTTAGGATCATCTTGCTGTTGAAAGGTCTACTTCAAGTTCAACTGAAACTTTTAGACAGAAGGCTTCACATTATCTTCAAGCACACTTTAAAATGATGTAGGATTCATAGCTAAATCAATGACTGTAAGCTGTCAAGTCCCTGAAGCAGTCATCAGCCCCAAACCTCATTTCCATCACCATGCTCCATAACTGCTACAACGTTCTCTTCCTAAAAAGCTCCCTTTGGAGGGAACCAAACATGTCTACTGTTACTGAGGCCAAAGCCATTCTTTGATTTGTCTCTCAAGCTCACATTATTCCAAAAGGTCTGGTCTTTGCCTGTATGTCCAGTGGAAAATAATAGATTGGCGCTGATGTTCTTTTTGGACAGTAAAGACTTCTTTAGTACCTTCCCCCATACGGGTCAAATGTGTGCAATCTCTTTCTGACTGTAGATACAACTCTTTAACACCAGTAGGTGCAGAGTCACCTGCAGCTACTGTGCAGCAAACAATCTTCCCTTGGGGTTAATGTCCAGTCCTGGACAAACTGGCAATAGTTACTTGTAGATTATTGTTTCTTACAGTGGAATGACTGACTTCAAGTAATTGTAATATCTTTTTAAATCCCTTGCCAGAGTCATAGGCACAACATCTTTTAAGGCCTTACAGAACCCTTTAAATCTCAGCATGATGACACCACATTATATAGCATCAGAGAAAACTGACCCTAGATGTCAGAGGTTTAAATAAGGCACCTGTCACTCCTTATGGAGGTTCTGATCATTGGCTGATTATATGTATTATATATTATATCATTATGTATGTAAGATGGAACCTATGAGTGCTTGTACATTTATGTAAAATAGCTATTACTATGAGATATAAACTTATGTGTCACTGGTTTGAGTATATCACCTTTATTAATAGGCACTTTTTCAAAGGAAACTCAAAAGTTTTTTTTTCATGTGATTGGAGGTACAGTCATCATTCCATAGCATCCTCTAGTGGTTGTAGTAATCATAATGTGAGTAAAGTCAGAAGGGTGGTGTTAAAGCCAGTTCATGGCTTCCACGTCCCTGTGCCCAGGCCGATAAGGCCGACTGCAGATGCGGATGTGTCTCTGTTGATTCTTCAGTAGAGCCACACCGCTCTGCTACGCGACACAGTGTGTGAACATGGCAGAGGATTTCTGGAACAAATGAGGACTTTCTCCTGTGTTTGGGCTTCACTGATGAAAGCATATACAAACAAAAGTCCTCCAAAGTACAGCAGTGACTGCTTTATTTAAAACTATTTTAATGATGCATGGAAAGGTGTGGATGATGGAGATTCTCCTCTTACAGTCTCACCTCATCCCAAATATTTGTTCTAAGCACTGCCCATTTTCCTGCCTATTCAGTCCTACTTTGTTTCAGCACATGTACTCTGGCCAAAGGTTCCAGAAGGCTTTGTCATGGTGGCCCTTTACTAGCTAAACCCCACGATGCCCTCTGCTCCATTGCTTGCTTCCTCTGGTTGCTACAGTATTACACAGTAAGAGGTTTTTCATTCGATAGTGGATCCTGGTACTACCGCTAATTTACAACACTTGAAGTGTGTATTATCTTGGAAAATTGGATTGGATTGGATCGTCAGATATTAAATCTCAAAGACTCAGAACAAGGGCAAAAAAACTTGTCACATCTTAACATGTTAGTTCGTTCCTACTTCCAGTGTCCTCCTGTGCTGAAACAAGAGACAAACAAGCTGTGAGGTTTTTAGGTCCTGCTGACTTAAAGTTGATTTTTATTTGTATCAGTCTGTATCCTATTCTGCATGCACTGGGTGAGATACGTGAATGGAGAGGTATTTCATTAAAGAAACAGAGAAAATAACCAAACAAAACTAGATTCAGTCTTGTAACTAGTAAACAGGTCATCTGACTTGTATCATGACTTTTACACACCTGAGACATCAAAGTGACGATGACTGAACCGAGTCCAAAAACAACGTTTCCTATGACCGAGCAACACAAATAAATATATCTTATGAACAGTGAAATATTTCTGCAAAAACTTACCAACATCTCATTTAATAAAAATTCACAGAGCAAAAGAGAACTTCTTTCAGCACATGTACACTAAGAAAGAGCAGGTTTAGACACAAGGAGGTGAGCTCAGTGCACTCTTCTGTTAGCTCAGGGGGTTAAGTGGGCTAAGCTTGCAATTATGAAATTATGGGTCAAAGCCCCTTGTGAGTGATGTGAACTTCTTTTGTATAATCTCTTCTGTGAATGTGTGACTGCTTAGGTACAAATTAAATGTACCGAGCACAAAATGTTCATATCATAGTATTACAGGTTAACTGAATGGGCTACTTAAAATAAAGCACTTTCATTAAAGAAATATTCAACAAAAATATTAAACTCTACATTTTTACATAAAAGGGATATTGAATCATATAATGGAGTAGTTGAACACCTACAGAATGTTTCACCTGAGGTGGCTGATGTTCCTTCAGTGCCAGCAGCAGAGCTGGGAGTGAGCAGGATGCGTGGAGTGTAAAGCAGCAGCAGCCTCCAGCAGTGCTCAGTGGCTGCTGAGGTACTTGTAAGAGTTTTCTCCTGCAGGGCTTCCTGTTAGCTTAGGGGTCATTGACTCCACAGCATTGACTGCAGTGCTTTCCACACTACATTGGTCAGCTCCACTCCACTAGGCCCACTCTCCTCTCTTCTCCACTCCTGTGTGTACCACACACACACACACACACACACACACTCACAAATGGTATACAGTTCTTACAAACAACCCGTAGACACAAAGGCAGAAGGGAATATATAAGATAGGATAAGGAACAGCAGTAGGTTGAGGCTCAAAAACACACACATATGTATACACACACACACACACACACACACACACACACACACACACACACACACAAACAGGCACAGTGCCGTGCAAAAGTATTTGCCACCACAGAAATCTTTCATTGTTGCATATTTCTCACCCTTAAATGTTCCAAATCAACAAATTAATATTTATATTTATTGGATATTAAACAGAGATAGCCCACAAAACACAAAGTGCCATTTTAAAATTATGATTTACTAAAGATTTATTGAAAACCTGTATCTGCCCTGTGAAAAAATAGTTGCCCCCCATTAACCTAACAACTGATTGGCCCACTGGCAGCAACAACTGCAGTCAAATGCTTGTTTGTGATTGTGATCAGTGTTTTCCATCACCATGGAGGAGTTCTGGCCCACTCTTCTCCACAGAATAGTTTTAATTCAGTCACGTTAGATGGTTTTCCAGCATGAACTGCCCTTTTAAGGTCTTGCCACAGCATCTCAGTTGGATTGAAGTCCGGACTTTGACTCTCTTTGACCACTCCAAACAGTTCTTTTTGAGCCACTCAAAGGTGGACCTGCTTGTGTGCTGTGTGTCTTTGTCTTGCTGCATAACCTATTTGTGCATGAACTTCAGGTCATGAACTGATGGTGGATGTTCTCCAGCAGGATTTTCTGATAGGAGAGCAGAATTCATGGCTCCATCAGTGATGACAAGTCGTCCAGGTCCTGTGGAAGCAAAGCAGCCCCAAACCATCACACTACCACCACCATGTTTCACTGTTGGTCTGATGTTCTTCTTATGGAATGCAGTATTAGCTTCACACCAGATGTAATGAGACCCATGTCTTCTAAAAAGTTCCATCTTTGGATTATATTTCATCATATACTAGTCAGCCTATACAAATCATGCACTGAAATGAGCGTCAGATTCAGCAAGCTCATTTTTTATGAACCCATCTCAGCAGTACATACACGTTTTTTTTTTAAAAATCCGTACGGGTATAAGAGAAACAACCTTAGAATGACTGCTGTGCTCATTTGCCTATGTGTGTTTTCTGTACTGTGTTTTATCCTATGTCCATGCTGGACCATAGGTATCTTTGTTAAATCAGTTAGTTATTACAATTATTGTCTATCTAAAATTAGTAAATGGATTAGGAATGATTATGATTCATTTTGATTTAGGTGTTACTTCAAATAAAACTACACAACGACTAGTATTTTGTATTTTCTTACCTAATGGCCACTGTCCCTGCAATGCAGTACACAGTAATTGAACTTTCCATCTAGTATAAGGAAAAGGGTCTAAAAGCACATCAAACAGGATTCATGCATGTTTATTGAGGAGTTAATGAAAGCCTCACACTGCATCGTCTGTCTCTGTTTGTTTCTGGCTTCATCAAAACCTGTGGATTATTCTTAATGTGAGATACTTTTTGCTTCTCTCTCCCACTTCACAAAATGAAGCACTGAATTCAGTTTATATCATAGAAATGTCTTTAAACCAAGTGTACCCCTTCACAGAGAATGTCGATAACTTCTCTCTAAAATTCAGCCTGCCGTTTTTGCCAAGCACACCACAGGGTCAGGCCAAGGGAGTAAATATTCACCGCTCCCCTGATTCAAGTCATTCCACCTGCTCTCCCCCTGTACAAATGGACCGTGCCAGCACCATCACCGAGAGGTCCACTTTCCTGGTGAGGTAACCACTTCCATTAATGTTCATCAGCCTCGCCTACCGAGGGACCACTTTACTGACATCTGCTTTATGCTGGCATCCACACGCTAAAAGGCAAAATGTTCCTGTAGAGAGAGTAACGCAGAGACTCTCTTGGCTCTGTGTCTCCATGAAAGAGTGCCAAGGCTCCATGAGTTATAATGGATTGGTTTTGAGCCACGTCAGGATACAAGGGGCTAAAATGCTTTTCGTGCAATCATACGATTCCATGAACTAGCATTTGCTTACACTGAAATTCAATTTGTTTGCTGATAATGGTGTCCTCCTATATAACAATATCATATATCAGCTAGTCATTACCAACGAGAGATGACATGAGGGATGTCATTTTCCTCAAAAACACACTGATTAAGACTTATGGGATTTCACATGTTACAAACCTGATGACTTCTGTGGCTTTGCAGGCATATTCTTCTTCTTCTTTGGAATCTTGAACTCAAACTCACATGGCTGACCTAATCCTATATAGTCCAGTATAGTGTTTAAGGAGATTCACAGGAGGCTGCATTTAGGCACAGGTATGTCACTTTATACGACTCAAACAAACCTCTTACTACACTACATTAATCTGACAGCTTCACTTACGAGGTACCATGTTATAAAAACGAACATATGCAGTTTGATGTTGCAACATTGCTTTGAGTTTTGCAAATTACCTGAATATTTCCTCCATTACTGGTTTTTATGCAGATATTTGAGGATGTTTATCAACGTCATCATCTACATTTCTTCTTAATTAGTATTAAATGAAAGTATAGCTGAGGCAGGTAATGTCATTAGTTCATTTGTGCCCACAGTATTTGGGTCACAAGTCAGACTGACTGACGTCACTGCTGCTGCTGGTTGAACTCGTCCAGAAGAAAAAAACAAAAAGACACAGAACTTGTTTTAGGGCTGTGTATTGGCCACATTTGGGTGTGCTTATTTTCAGCTTTGTCCAGCTGGTAATAAGCCACAACTATACTTACATGTTACATGCTGTTGTTTGTTTGTTGAACCTGCTTCATGGAAGGACAGAACCCTTTTTTCTCAGTCACACAGAGTTTCATAACCTAGCAGTTGCTATTCTTCTGATTTGTTTTCCAATCTTCCAACTCTCCCTGTCTCCCCTCATCTTTTACTTTCACTGTCCCTGTAGCCCGGCCTTTTGGCTTTGTGCTTTCTCCTGTGAAACCTTTGACAGCCTTGGTATTTGGCACTGATCTCATCCAGTCATGCCTGGTGGCAGTGGGCATCCCTCCAGCACCAACCCCACCAAGCAGGCCTGCCCGTCTGCCTGCCTGCCTGCCTGGAGAAATGAAATTAGGGAAGACATGATGGCACAGTCATCCTCTCCCCACCCACAGGCTGATTGTATTAGTAGAGCATAAACTGATTTGGTGCTTTTCTACGGCCTTTGGAGAGGAATTGATTTGGATTTAGCCTAACTGCCTCAGCCACATGTCTTCAACCAACAGGGATAATTTCTGAGGAGGGATATTGGTGGGATGATGATGGTGGTGGTGGGGAAGGGGGTGACGGGAGGGTTATAGTAGTGATTTAAATGGTAAGCAGCACCAATGTGAACATCTCAAAGGGACGACCTCAGAGCAGATCTTTTGATCCAGACATTTCCTTCAGGTTCTACTTGTTCTCATAGACACTGGAACTAAAAGACACATGTACCCACTTTTCTCTTTTCTTATGCTCTGGACATACAGAATACAGTATATAGCTTGTGTGGCAAAAATGTACATTATCTATAAATGTACCTCATCACTGGCAGCAGGTCCTTTAAGTGCCACATGTCGTAAGCTGAAGGCACCATGAATCAGACTGTTTGCAGCACCATGGGCCATTTGGTATCCCTAAAGCCTTGGCTTTACAGAGATCCTCCAATTCAGTCCACAATTTGGCTCTTGTCAACAATAAGAGGCTTTATGTTGGTTCATTTTTCCCATATCCAACGACTTGACTATGAGGCAACTAATGGCATTGCCATCTAAATGATCTCAGAATTAGGGTGAGGAAGACAAAGAATAACTTTCTGTCCAGGTTTGCTAATGGGGGTTTACTTTACTCAAGCATAATTAGCATTTTTGTGTATCAGGTGGACAGAAATAACAGTAAAATGCATAGATTTCTGTTGAACAGGACCCTCCAAAGGCCTCTTCTGAGCCAGGAAAAATATTGAAGTTGCTGAGATTATTCAGCACAATCAATGGTGTTGGCATTGACAGTGTTCACCTTTTTCATTTCAGCTTCAACATTTCAGACTTTTGCAGTGTTTTGTAAGGCTTCAATTCAGTCTATCAGATCTTTTTCTTCCACATCACTGTGTAACTGCTGACATGTGCAGCATGACATGGAGCCATTTTTGGTTCCAGTCATTGGTGGGGTTTACGCAGCACTAAAGTTTCAGGAGCTGGTGGCTGCAGCGATGCAATGTTTCTTGAATATGTTTGTATTGACTAATGTATAAGCAGAACCCTTACATTAATTACCTAAATCTACCTTTTATTTACTTATGTCCTATTTTTGACTCATTAATCCATTCCACAAGTCAACGAACAGACTAAAGAAAACCAAAGTCAAACCAAACACTGCTGCAGTAAAGTGAAGGGAGGGGGATAAGTGATTCAGTGCACTGAATAACTGGGACACAAAACATATATACAAGCACACAAGGGCACACACGATGATGCTTCTAGTTATAGCAGAGTGGCTTCAACAGAAACACACACACACACCTGTGATAGACATCGACATTTTGACTCTGTGGACCTGTGATCAAAGCCTTGTCCTAAGGATGTGACAAAGTAATTCCCTGGCAGGAGGCTTCAAAGGGGTCCTCAGCTGGATGGAGGGGCCACAGTGGGTTTGGCCAACCAACAAAAGACAGCAACCGGATTTTTCTTTTCTCCTGGACTAAAAATAGTTTCCTGTGCCCAGAGCAATTACGCTGATAGAAGGAGTTGTGCTGCATCACCCCTCACCTCTCGTCCAGCAAACTGAAGATGCTGGATGACGTAAAACCCACATCACTGTGACACACATAATTGATTGTTATTGATTTAAATTCTGAATGCTCTTTTCAACTTTGATCATTTTTATTGTGGAAAGTGTACTTTCAACATGAGGTGTACAGAAATATGGACATTACCCATAGGCAGTGCAATTTAAGCTACTTTATGGACCCAGGGCCAAGACTTAGGTACTATAATATCAAATGAAATATTAAAGGCATTAGAACTAGATTATCTCAGAGAGACAGGGCCCTAAGGTAGAAAAGCTTCACCATCATAGCATTCAAACATGTTTTAGTGGTGAATATCACCAAACATTATTGTAATGATTCAAATAAGCACAGCGTCCACACAAACAACCAGCGGCTGTCATAAGGCTTTAATGTTTTATCTTTTCTTTGCAGGGATGGACTGTTGTTGTACATGTACAAACCCAATGATCACTGCAACAGAAATCTACTGCCAAGATAAAGAAATACATAAAAATGTTAGAAATCCCTTTTGAAATTTGAGCAGTAGTTTTAGTTTTGTTAGAGTCTATGAGTTTGGATACTTCACTGTATTTTTGCAACTGACAGTCAGGCCACTGTACACCACATGCTCAGCACCAAACAGCAGCAAGACACAGTTAGAGACCAGCTGGTCAATAGTGAACTAAAAGAGTGCAAATGTTACATTCACCAGACTGGAAAATGGCAGGGCAGGGGACACCATAGACAGGTCGCCAGTCTGTCACAGGGCCATACATGGAGACAGAGACAGACAACCAAGCACACTCACATTCACATCTTTTTTTTTACAATTTCACAATTTAGAGTCATCAATTAACCTGAGCATGTTAGTGCTCCAGTTTTCACTGCTGAAAACCCACACTGCACAGGGAGAACATGCAAACTCCACACAGAAAGATCCCAGGCGTCCTAACTGGGACGCGAACAGGGATCTTCTCGCTGTGAGGCGACGGTGCTAACCACTACCTACTATAATAGAAACTTTCATTGTGGTTAAAGTAGAGGTTTTTAAGCCTGATTTTGAAAGTTTATTCTGTTAACAGAACAAATGGTGTGTAGTTGATGAGTGCATTCAGATTACACATTATAAACTGCATACAATAAATGCAACTTTGGAAATCACTAATAGACCAAAGATCTTCAACATTAATAACTTCATTCAAATTTTGTCAGGGGTTAAATAATAGCAGTGTTTTCTATGCATGAAGAACAGATAAGAACAATACATGCCAATAAATGATGTTTGAACTTTATGTATTGAAACTGTAAAAAAAAAATTAAAGCTGCAAGCAGCGTCGGACGGGCCCTCGCTCCTCACCGCACTCCTCTCCACACGACCTTGTCTAGGGGGCGCCGTAGAGCCAATTAGAATTTCGACTGTGCAAATCTGTTGGTCTTGGGATACTATATGTATGTACCAAATTTTTTGTTTGTAGGATAAAGCAGTGATTTTATATGACTATTTGAATATTTCTAGGGGGCGCTGTGGAGCCGTTTGACCACGTCCATTCCTGAATTGTATATTAAATATTAGGTCTTGAGATTAATGAGGATTTGTGTGGATTTGGTGATTTTACATGGATCCCTTCACCTCCAAAACCCATTTCGTTCCACATGGCGATTTTGTTCAAAATGGCCGCCATGCCACGCCCACACCATGTGACGTATCCACGAGAATTTAATAACTTTTAATCCTGGAGGGGTCTAGATGCCACACAGTGAATTTGGTGAAGATCGGAAAAAAATCCTGGGAGGAGTTCGTTAAATTCCAATGCCTGCGCACAACGTGTTCCATTGTACAATGTTAAGCTTTTTTGTTCAAAATGGCCGCCATGCCACGCCCACACCGTGTGATGCAGCCACAAGATTTTAATAACTTTTCATCCTGGAGGGGTTTAGATGCCACACAGCGAATTTGGTGAAGATCGAACAAAAATCCTGGGAGGAGTTCGTTAAATTCCAATGCCTGCGCACCACGTGTTGAAGTGGGCGAGGTTACGCTTTTTTGTTCAAAATGGCCGCCATGCCACGCCCACACCGTGTGACGTATCCACGAGATTTTAATAACTTTTCATCCTGGAGGGGTGTAGATGCCACACAGCGAATTTGGTGAAAATTGGATAAAAATCCTGGGAGGAGTTTGTTAAATTCCAATGCCTGTGCACCACGTGTTCTAGTTGGCGCTGTTTAGCTTTTTTGTTCAAAATGGCCGCCATGCCACGCCCACATCGTGTGTCGCAGCCACAAGATTTTAATAACTTTTCATCCTGGATGGGTCTAGATGCCACACAGCGAATTTGGTGAAAATCGGACAAAAATCCTAGGAGGAGTTCGTTAAATTCCATTGCCTGCACACTACGTGCTCTAGGGGGCGCTGTTGAGCCTTTTTGAAATTTTAAAAGCAGGAATGTTTTTGTCTCGGGCTACTGTACCTGTGTACCAAATTTCATGAGTTTACGTGAAACTAGCCGTATTAACTCCACTAAAGGCCAATTTTCTAGGTGGCGCTATTGAGTCATTTTGCCATTCATATGTGTAATTCCCCCAAAATATCAAATTTTTCACCAGTCCTGATGTGTGTGCCAAATTTGGTGAGTTTTTGAGCATGTTTAGGGGGTCAAATTGAGGTTCAAAGTGGCGTAAGAAAAAGAAACCGCCAAACCGCCAAACCGCCAAACAAACCGCCAAACCGCCAAACACTAGAGGAACAATAGGGTCCTACGCACTGTAGTGCTTCGGGCCCTAAAAAATACACGAGATGGTCAAAAACATTTTTTGAGTCACCATTGTTTAGTGCATATGCTGTAAATGTGAAGAGAACAGACAATCTAAACTAAATTATCATTAAACAGTGCCTGAAAGAGGAGAAATATGAGATGACCAGAAGATAGCAATCTTGGTGCTTCATGAAGAGGGATACAGCAAGAGAGCCTTTGCTGACCAGCTCGGAATAAACAGAACAGCTGATCATTATAACCTGAAGCAAGAAAATACAGCATGGCACCAGGAACCAGAAAGGAAGAGGCAGAAAACAGCCTTCATGACTGCAGACTGTTTACAGCGCCCTCTGCTTCTGCCACCTGCTCTTGTCAACATCCGTGTCCATTATTTTCTTCATTTTCCGCTGCCCCAAGATGAATGCAGCTTTTAAATCTACATTAGCTAGGTTAATGATACATGGAACACAGAGACATGACGCAACAGGAAATATTTAGTCTGACCAACATCACCAATAAAACTTTCAATACAACCAAAGCTGATATTAGTGTCAAAATACTAGAATGATGTTTTACTGCACTACATCCACGTTTACAGCATCATGGTTGGTACTCATGGGCAAAATGAATGGGATCAGCTGCGAATAACCTTTATTCTGCAGGTGTCTAACTTTACATGTATACATGCATACAGTGTTAGATGTATGTGTATTTATGCATTCATACCATTCACTCTTTTAATTGTGCAGTGAAACTGTCCTCTAGCAGCCCGGCCTTCTTCCTCCCTGTGATGTTTAGTCAGGCTGTGACCATCAAACAAACTCATCACATTTTCAGATAATGATAACACTTTGTTATTTCACATTTCATTTATACTTGTATGTGAAGGGCATCCGCACACACACACACACACACACACACACACGCACGCACACACACACACGCACACACACACACACACACACACACACACACACACACACACACACACACACCACACACACACACACACGCACACACGCACACACACACATCCTAAAAACCTCTTTGGAAGCCTGCTGCCTTGTTGTAATTATAGGAGGTCATGGTTTTGCATTGACGAGCAGCCAAAGCGTGGCCCGTTGCTTTGTATCGTTATGCTAATCTACCTCCATGATTACTGTGTCTTGGCTTTTAGTCCTCAATGGAACTGTGTAACCAGGGTTCTGGTATGTGTGTGGATGTGGATGTTTTTATGTGACTGTGATGGAGCTTTGAAATAAATTCAAGGATTCTAATTTAAGCTTTGAAAACCTTGGGTTCAAAAAGTGTGAGTCAGGAACAGCAGTAAAGTGTACTGTTTTCAAGGCAAATGACATTTCAGCAACAAAATGGAAGCAACTAAGAAAGGCTTGTTAATTGAGAACTGAAATGACAACAGAGAAAGGATTTGATTTGATTTGATTTGATTAAAACTGATAAACATACTGATGTGGGTGTGGATCTCCCAGCTGTGACTTTTTAAAGCATAAACCTGAATTATTACAACTTGGATCTTATTGTCATACAGTGCCATGAAAACGTATTTGCCCAGAAATCTTCTATTGTTGCATATTTCTCAGACTTGAATGTTCCAGATCATGAAACTAATATTTATATTTATTGAATATTAAACAGAGATAGCCCAGAAAACACAAAATACAAGAAGAGCTATTGAAAACCTATATCACCCTTGTAAAAAACAGTAATGACCCCCTAAACCTAATAACTGGTTGGGCCACCCTTGGCAGCAACAACTGCAGTTAAACGTTACAGCTTGTGATCAGTCTTTTACATCACCATGGAAGAATTTTGGCCCACTCATCTTTGCAGAATAGTTTTAAATCAGTCACATTAGATGGTTTTTGATCATGAACTACCTTTTTAATTCAATTCAATTCAACTGAATTTTATTTATATAGCGCATATTTACAACATAAGTCATCACATCATGCTAAACATTGTAAGAAAGAACAGGAAACAGAAAAACAGGAAACAGAAAACCCAACAATCCAAGGTTGCTTTTGGATTCCCTATGAGCAAGCAGTCAGTGATGGTGGGAAGGAACCAAAAACCCCCCATGGTAGGGAAGGGGGGAAAAAAAACCTCCGACAGAACCAGGCTCAGGGAGGGAGGACATCTGCCTCGACCGGTTGTGCTGGGAGTGGGGAAGAGGAGGGAGGGAGGGATAGCAGAGGAGGGTGGGGTGGCGATGGGAGGTGGTGAGGCCAGCGGCTGCAGATCAGGGATGTTGAGCTCCAGATCCAGAGACATCCACGGAAAGAACAAGCAGGACACAGAACCTCGGGAGCTTAGTGAAGCTGACCCCCCACCCACACAAAAAATCCAAGCAAACAGGCTGAGTGGTTAGTGCTTCATTTGTGCTGATTTGTGCCGTTAAAATTTTCGTTTGTGCTGCTATACTTTCTGAGATATTACAAGTTTTATTTACAGACGATCACATGACCCAAGTTGATGACATCTGTGGTCTGCGCCGTAGACATCAAAGCCACCGTCTGTGACAATGGCTTTCACTACCTGCTGCCTGCAAATGCCTTGACCCGAATTGATGGCGTCTGTGATCTGCGACGTTTATAACGTGTTAATGTATATAATGTGTATAATAACTAATGTAATAACATCTGAGGATGTTCAACCTGTGCTATTGCTGGAATGTCTTCTTGATTTTGTGCCTTTGTGTGTACATTTGTTCAATAACATTTGGCTTAAAAAAAAGGTAAAATGTATTTTTATGTTAACAAATAATATACATTTAATTGCTCGCTGCTGAGAGCATTCCTGGAAGATGTGTGGTAAACACATCCACTGCACAGTTAAGCAACATAAGAGAAAAGGTGACTGTAGTCATGATGCTCTGCATGGTGTTTGAGATTTAGGATTGTGACAATGTTTTAAGTGCCTGTGATTCAGTTTGATTTTACTTTTATAAGCTGTAAGAAACTTGATTCAAATAAAGTGTAAACTGTATAGTTTTGGTTGTGTGTCCTCTTTCTCTTAAAAAAACAAAACAATTCAACTGTGAAAAGTCAACCACCCCCCTCCACACACCTACCAACACATTTGCATTTGTAGAGCTCACCCATGCTGGGGTCTGGCAGATCAGCGGCCCATGACAATTCCTGACAATTCTCAGTAGTTGTTTGTGCTACCTGTGAATTGCTGTTGACTGTGGTTAACCTGAAATTCCACATCAATTTACAGATTTCTAGACACGGTAAGTGCACTTGTAAAATACTGAGGCTTTATTTAAAATACCAAGTTAA
The DNA here is from genome assembly GCA_024666655.1 of Dascyllus trimaculatus. Classification (NCBI taxonomy): domain Eukaryota; kingdom Metazoa; phylum Chordata; class Actinopteri; family Pomacentridae; genus Dascyllus; species Dascyllus trimaculatus. The sequence goes on along the minus strand of CM045466.1, from coordinate 28,994,425 downwards.
CACATGGCATAGCTAACATCAGCACAAACGAAGCACTAAAAAAGTAGACCAGTCTGGTTCATTTTGGAGCAAACTGGGGGGATGATGACCTCTGAATGGCCTAAAAAATAATCTTTAATATCTCAGAAATTATAACAGCACAAACGAAAATTTTTAACGGCACAAATCAGCACAAATGAAGCACTAACCACTCAGCCTGTTTGCTTGGATTTTTTGTGTGGGTGGGGGGTCAGCTTCACTAAGCTAACCCAGGGGGGGAAACATATGATGCTGATGAATGACATTTTAAGGTCTTGCCACAGCATCTCAGTTAGATTCAAGTCCAGACTTTGACTCGGCCACTCCAGAACCTTAATTTAGTCCTTTATGAGCCACTCAGAGATGGACCTGCTTGTGTGCTTTGGCTCATTGTTGTGCTGCATGAACCATTAATGTTGAGCTTTAGGTCATGAACTGATGGTGGAGATTCTCCAGGAGGATTTTCTGATAGAGACCAGAATTCATGGCTCCATCAATTATAACAAGTCATCCAGGTCCTCCAACCATCACACTACCACCACCATGTTTCACTGTTGGTAGATGTTCTTCTTGGGAAATGCAGTATTAGCTTTACACCAAATATAATGGTACCCATGTCTTTCATAAAGTTCCACCTTTGACTCATCAGTCCACAGGATGGTATCCCAAAAGTCTTGGGGCTCATGCAGATATTTTTTGCAAATGCTACAAGAGCCTTTATGTTGTTTTTGGTCAGTAGTGCTTTGCACATTGTAGCTCTCCCATGGATGCCATTTTCTCACAGTGTCCTCCCTATTGTGTGATCATGTCGATGGACCTTAACTGATGCCAGTAAGGCCTGAAGATCTTCACCTCATCTTTTGTGACTCCTGGATTAGATATTGGCACGCTCTTGGAGACATTTTGATAGGTCGGCCACTCTTAGAAAGGTTCACTGTTGTGGGATTTTGAAATTGAACAAATGCCAAAACTGGAAAACAGGATGTTTAAACGAGACTCAAGCACAGACAAACGATAAAACTGGAAAATAAGATGTGTCAACTGAATGCTTGTACACACTGAACAATCCTGTGTAAACTGCAACCCAATGAGAAACCTATACAATACAGCAAGCCTGTAGCATGAGCTCTCTCTGTCTCTTTCAGCATTCATGTGTGAGCTGAATTCAAGGTCATGATGGCCTAGCAAGCACAAGAGCTGATGCTGAGAAGAATCCTGTAATGGGGAGGAATAGGAGAAGAGGGGAAAAACCAGGTTGTGATTTTTTTCTTAAAATGGAGGTAGTTGAACACTTCCTTAATTAGATCACACACACCCAGCTCTGAATGAAATCAAACATCATGATGACAGAAATGTCCTAATTGGTTTTCAAAAGAATGGGTTGTAGTTTCCAGGAGAAGGAGGAAAGTTTGGGAGTAGTTTTCATAAGAAGATGTAACACACTGTGTAGTTAGGATCCTGAGATTCTGCTCGTGTTTGTTCTTCCAAACTATGTATTGAATAAACTGTCGCATCAGACTTTGAAAGGTTTAGGTTGTCTTTGTCCTACATTAAAAGTTTGATCATCCGAAACATTTAAGTGTGACAGATTAGCAAAAATAGAAGATATCTGGCGAAATAATGAACAACAAAGACTTTTTTCACACCACTGTACTTTTGGTCCATCAGGGGACTGCTTAGTCACTTTGACCGGCTCACATTCCCTCAAAGTCAAGTGTTTTGTAAGAAATATAAGTTATAAGAATCGATTTTTTTTTGCACAGATCAGCACTGTTACAGTCAATTTGCTACCAATGCTCAACCATCTGTCAGAATGAATAAACAAACCATAATGCTCTCTTTGGTAGGGGTGGAGCTGAAGGTAAACACAGTGTGGGGCCAACCAAATGTAAAATAATTCTATATATGTTTTATTTTAACGTTTTCTTTCTGCATCAAGATAAAGGACAATCAGAGATTTATTAGATTTACATTATATATGTCAGAACATGGAAAGACTGTGAAATATGTAGTACTGAACTGTGGGCATTGTCAGAAATCATGGCTTGATGACACACTGGAGTCATTCTTTGCATGACCCCACAGGGGGATTAATAATTAATAACCACCAGGCCAGTGAGATTCAAACATTGTTTTTACGCCTGCCTAATCATATCTGTAAATGAAATAGTGAATAACAGTGCAATGACAATGAACCGCTGATGTTGTTGAACCTGTTCAAAAAATTCTCAACTGCAACTTTACACAATATAATGCAAGAGAAATAAATCACAACCACTACACGCCTTTTAGTTATAGCAGTGCCAGGCAACCTCTTCACTGAATGGTTGCAGTTTACTAAAAACTGCTGCAGGGGCCTCCAGGGTGGAAGAGGTTCAGTTTCCCTTGAATAATCCTTTCAATTCAGTGTTATTAATAAAGCACCAATTCACAACGTGTCATTGCAAGATGAAGACCTTATAAATTAAACTAAATAATGCATAAAAGCAGAAAAAAACAAAGGAAACTTTGGATTCCTTTTGAGCAGCACTTTGCAACGGTGTGGAAAAACAACTTCCCTTTACCAGGATGAAACCTCCAGCAGGAACAGGCTCAAGCATGCTAGTCATTTGCCTCCACCTATTAGGGTGAGGGTTAAGGGGAGCGAGAAAGGATAGAAGATAGAATACATATAAACAATGCATAAGGGAACAGTAACACTGGGGAGGATGGTGAGGTCACTAATCACAGATCAGAAACATGTAGCATAAAAAGAAAAGACAAACCAAAAATACCAAGTCTGCCCCCACACAACCGAAAACTACTACCACAGAGTAAACTGCATCGTTTTGATTCACCTTGATACATCGTCAGCGATGTTTCCTGGGGTCACTGGGTGTTTCAAGTCACCTAGGCGACCCAGCCTGGATAGATCAAGTCGTGCTACACCACCTATGATTGAGTCCATTGAGTACAGCAAGTTCTGCTGATAAACAATTCTATATACAGGATGACTGTTAATCATTCAGATATGACTGCATGGTCAGTAACACAGCTTTCTGCGTTGTGATGTGCCTGACAAACTCAGTACTCATATTTTCTACTGCTTTACACAGACTTTAATTGGTTTGCTGCTGTAGTTTGTTATAGTGCTACTTGCCTTCAGTTCACTCATTGGACCTTCAAAATGTGAAGCAGAGCATATATAGTGGACTCTCTGCACATCCCTACTCTCCAGAGCCCAGACATCTTCTATTTTTGCATATTTGTCACATGTAAATGTTTTAGAGATTCAAGAGGTTCAAGATGAGATGCCCAACAAGGGCACTGACATTCATCAGTCTGGAGGGTTACAAAGCCATTGCTGAGGCTCTGGGACTTCAGAGAACCACAGTGAGAGACATTATCCACAAATGGAGAAAACATGGACAGTGGTGAACCTTCCCAGGAGTAGCCAGCTGACCAACATTTCTCCAAGAGCACATCGACATCTAATCCAGGAGTCACAAAGGAACCCAGACGAACATCAGAAGATCTTCAGACCTCCCTGGCCTCAGTTAAGGTCCATCTACATGATTCCACAATAAGAAAGACACTGGACAAACATGGCCCCCACGGGAGAGTTGCAAGGTCAAACCACTCCAGACCAAAAAGAATATAGAGGCTCATCTGGCTTTTGCAAAAAATATTGAGATGGGTCCAAAGACCTTTGGGATAAATATGAGTCAAAGGTGGAACTTTTTGGAAGACATGTGTCACGGCCCTGGCCCGTGTTTGTCTGGGGTTTGTGGGGGTAATCTGTCCTGTGCGGCCGCTCCTCCTTCTGCCTCTCATTTCAGGTGCTTGCCTCCTCTTCCTCCTCCCTTTGGTCTGCATTGTGCTGCAGCTCCACCTGTTAATCAGAGTACGTACTACAAAAACTGGGCTGCGTCGAGTGCCCAGTCTCTTCTCTTCTGTCGCGCTCCCCACCACCTCCATGGACCCGTGGGGCTGGTCAGGTCTCGCCCTGCTGGTGGCTGGCTGCCACGCAGTTCATCAAGCAATGCACATCTCAGTTTAGTTATCTTATGTTAGCCTTAGTATAATTTCCTGATGTTCCTTTGTAAATAAACTTTCCTTTTGAGCACGTTAACCCGACCTGCATCTCCCTATTTGTTGCGACCCAGAGCCAGTCATAACACATGGGTCCTCCAAAAGAAAATCCTCCTGCAGAATATCCACCCATCGATTCATGACCTAATGCTCAACACAAATGGTTTATGCAGCATGACAATGACCCAAAGCACACAAGCAAGTCCACCTCTGAGTGGCTCACAAAGAACAAAATTAAGGCTTCTTCCACGGTGGTGTCTTCAACATCAATCTTCAACAAATCATCATTTCAAAACTGAAATGATGAAACCCACAAACCTACAAAACATTTTGTGTTTTGTGGGTTATCTCTGTCTAGTATTAAATAAATACAAATATTAGTTTAAGGATCTGGAACTTTTAGGTTTACGTATGAGCAAGCAGTCGCTGAAAAAGGCAACTTTGGATTTATTGGGTTTGTCTGTTTGAAATGCATCAGGTCTTCACCTTACTATGTTAAGTGCTATGAGATGTTGTGAAGTGGTGATATAACTGAATTAAATTAAGTGTGAGGAAAAATGCAAAAATAGAGGGCATCAGAACAAATACTTTTTTTAGCACTACACGTACACTTTTTTAAAGTAAGGACTATTGCTGCAAGAAATGTTTGAATAGTGATTATTTAATAGACAGAATAGATTTAAAACATATAACTTTCTCAAAAGGCTTGGGTACAGCCAGAGACAGGCACAGTGTTCCATGTCTACTTGCATATCATCAATTACACTCCACATGTATGTTATGCAGCTCCACCCACTTCTGTCCACACCTCACCAAATGAATAAAGACATCACTGAAATTCAGCAGACTCCCTCCTCTCCTTCCTCCATCCTCTTCTGATGACAGCACTGCTTATTTCCATATATGCAGACAAACTCTGAGGGTGTTCCTCCCCCTCCACCTCCCACCTCCAACCCCACCCGCTTCACCCAGCAGCAGAACATCATTTGTTGTGACATTATTAAAAACAGTGGCTACCTACCAGGAATGCAAATACACAGAGCTGTGTAATAGATAGCATCACGCATCGCTGCCCTGGAGAGAGAGCTGTGGAGAGAGAGAGAGAGAGAGAGACAAAGAGAGAAAGACATATAAGAGCTATGCTGTAGCCTCAACGGCATCATTTGAATTTGCATGTTATTCTGCGCAGGACGGCTCCATCAAAATGTCAGACTGGGCCTAAGGTCTCCCACCACTGATTTATAAGAAAGGCAATAAGTTAAAGTTTGTCTGTCTCAAAGGAAGGATACTCACACAATAGCAGTTTGCCAGCTGAATTTTCCTCTTTTCAAATGTCAGAACTCAAGGCTGCTGGAGGAATTTCAGAAGCTTAAGCCAACCGGCTTACATGCTATTATGTACTATTATGTGTAAGCTCTGTCGTGATGGTTAAGAAATCATTCAGCACAGCTAACATTAAATGGTTCAAGGATGATTGGCATTGTTTGACAGGAGGGAATTTGACTTGAAAGACCACAAACTGAACATAAAGACACCTGCAGACAACAGAGTTAGAGATGAAAACATGCGTACTCACACAGAAATAAACCCACAGTGCCAGACTGTTCTTACAGAAGGCACTCTGACATGTGATAGCAGTAGGTACAGCAGTCATTCATTTCCTTTATGATAACTACTGCAAAATGTAAAGAAAACCAATATCTATAGAACAGACAGAGACAGTGTTGCTTTCAATGAACTGCTTGATGGTGATGGTGAGTAAAGATCAGCTTTATGCACCCCCCACTCTCTGGAATCCTGCCTAGTCCTGTCTCATCTTATGATCAGCAGTAATCAACTCCGCCAAGTAGGACACTTCAAAAGACTCTGGAGGTAGACACAACTGTGTGATCCCCTGTCCACTGTCATATTTTTGGAGGCTGTCTTTCTTGGGGAGTTTAACAACAAGGTCCTTGGCCCAATCTTTGGGTTTTGTTTCTTTATCAGATGTTTCTGAAAGGATTTGTAAAAAGCATGGATTAGAGATCAAGGTCAGGTTTCTGAACATTAGCATGGATAGAGTCAGTGAAGGCAGCATGCCTTCTCTTCATCTCTTTGATGGTGTGGTTGACGTCTTTTTCATTTGGGGGGCTGATATCAGTGTCAAGGACATCCTCTGTTGGGAAAGGAGCAGCAGGATCATCTGCTCCATCCCACAGCCTGTTTGCATTCTCTGGATGTGGTATCAGTGTCTTCAACAGGGCTGACTGAATGATGTTCTTATCACAGAGTTGCTTTGTGATCTTGTCAATAGTGCTCATGTTGCCTTTTGCAGCTGCACATTTGGTCTTACCTAAGTCCTCTCCAAAGGCTAAGATGGACCCCAACAGGGAAAAGGAAGCAAGGTCAGCTCAATACCACTGGGCAGCACAGTGTGACAGCCGAGTTAGAGGTAACAGACCTAACGCTGTGTGAGGTTCAACTTCCAACACAAGACAGATCTCAATAAAGACATGGTTGTAATAGCCTCATTACTCATCAAGGATGAAGTAAGTAAAACATTAGAAATGACGTGTGTGTAGTATTTTAAATATTATCTCTTCATTGCATTCTAGCTGCATTTGAAGAGTGCCTCTTTCTGCAGCAGCCACATGTTTTAATGTGGTTCACAGCTAGAAAAATGAGTCAGGTATGAAACTTGTCTCAGACACCCTGTGGGCATACAAACACCAGGCAGAATGGCAGCAATACTGTAGGAGTATAATAGTAATATCACACAGTGCTTTAAATGATGAACTAAACATGTAGCCATACTCTTGCTAGTAAGTCATTAAAATTTACTAATTCCAGTTATTCTTAATTATTGTTCAGTGAACAAAGAGAGACCACACTGTAGGTCTGTCCTTCCACAACCGATGGTAGCAATATAAAGAAAAAGCCATGTTTTTAAATATCAGCACATATCGTAAGCTGACGACTCCCAACTTAGTCAGCCAACTGAAGGGTGGTCACCTTTCAACCAGACAGACGTTGCCACAACCTCTGTTAGACAAGCATTTTGTTTCTGCCAATCTTGAAATCATTTCTTTCTTCTCTACTGTCAGCTGTCATCTTACTTCCTGATGGACACAGCCCACCTCATCCTCCCCACATTCATCAGAGACTGGACCAGCTGTCCTCTGAGTCTCACCACTGACCTCATCAGCAGTCTAGTTCCACATCACATCCATCGAGGTGTTCCCCTCAGCTGTTCTTCATTAATTATTCCAACTTTTCTGCACACTGTTTGAAATGAATCCATTTCCTAATATTCTATAGCCCTTTTTTAAATTGTCATCTCAGTTTACCACAGTTGCCATTTTAATACTAGAGTCCTGGTCCCAGTAAAAACTATTGCATTCTATGTGCTGCTCACAATTTATTTTCAGGTCAATTTGCAGGGTAACTGTATGTCTCTATTCTAATCAGCTGCCACTTGGAGTGACTGAAGCCCAAAATATTGAGACCCCTCACACTGGGGTCTTTACCTGCTACATTTATTTCAACAGTGTGTGAAGCTGAATTAAAATGTCACAACTTGCAAACTGACATATTGTGGAATTAGTCAACCAGTGGTGGAACAATATTTTACTCTTTGACCACCCAGAAGCACCTCTTGTATATAGTACCTGCATTATTTTATTCTGTAAGTGCGGCTAACATAAATACTTGCACACAGAAGGCTGGAGGACATTGTTTCAGTAAAAAAGTAACAAAACAATTCTGAGGCTAAGCTATTTCAAACCATAAGCTGTTCTTCGATGGAGGATTTGTTCTTTCCATGTTTGAGCTTTGAGGGAGGAATGAGGATGGACAACTTGACAAGGATTCCTGCTTTAATCTTGTCTTTCTCTTTTCATCCGTCAGTCTCATCCTGCCTGTGCAGCCTGATGCTCAAATCGCCCTCTTTTACTGGATGTTGGACTTAAGAGTGATTGACAGGCAGTCAGCTGGACTGAGCTGTGAAGCTGTCCGGTCCTTCAACATGCATAATGACCAACAGCAGCTTAGTCAGTCTGTTGCATGTTTGACAAAGCAGTGAAGGAAAGAAGGGCTGTTAATTTTCATATTCACACTAAAGCATGTGTTGAAACATTACAATATGAAGCAAAATGTAAATATTAGTAACACCAGAATAAAACAGCTGCAGGTAGCCTTTTAGCATCATTAAAGCATTAATGTATTCAGGAGGATAAATGAATGATTCTTTACTGAAAAAAACACACAGAAGTACAATGTGACATAGAGATCAATGCATATGTCATATGACCATATTTACTTCAGCACTACAACCAAGTTAGACAAGGACGAATATTTGACATAGTCATTATCATGATGGGCTGCATGGTGGCTCGGTGGTTAGCAGCACCGCCTCACAGCTAGAAGATCCCTGATCCGTGTCCCGCTTAGGACGCCTGGGATTTTTCTGTGTGGAGTTTGCATCTTCTCCCTGTGCAGCGTGGGTTCTCACCAGGTTCTCCATCTTCCTCCCACAGTCCAAAAACATGCTGAGGTTAATTGATGATTCTAAATTGTCCATAGGTGTGAATGTGAGTGTGCTTGGTTGTCTGTCTATATGTAGCCCTGTGATAGACTGGTGACCTGTCCAGGTGTCTCCTACCTTCACCCGAGTCGGCTGGGATAGACTCCAGCCCTCCTCACGACCCTTCAGAGGATTAAGCGGTGTATAGATGATGGATGGATGGGTTGCTATTATTATAAAGTGTTATCACTTCCTATTTTCACAAGATTAACAACTTTTGTTACCATCTCCATTGTATTTTGGCAGAAAACAAAGACAGCTCTAAAATGCTGATCCTTTTCAGGGTTAGAGATGGAGCAACAAGTCCTTCAAATTTAGCCAAACAAGTACTGTTAAAAAAGGCTGTTACACAATATTATCACAAGGTCTGTTTAGTAGCTGGTTTGAAGCTTCACATTGTATCACACAATTTTCCTCAACGATTGTGTTGCCAGTCCGTCATGAAATTGTTAAAAATTAAGGACTGAAAGAGTGAACCTTGTGATAATTTTTCTAAACTACTTTTTTCCAGAATAACTTCAGTTGTTTAGTTTAGGGAAGTCTGTACTCAGTATGAGCATTAGCAACCACACAGCATTTAAGACGTACAATTGGATCACAGTTGATCCAACACATGCAGAGATCTGTTTTTTATTCAAGACATTGTTATTTCTTGTCAGTCCTGGTGCCTATATTACCCAAAATGCAGCACAGTCACCAACGCTACAGTCAGAGATGCATCTAAAAGTCAATACCACACTCAAAGGAAAACTTAAAATACTCAACACACAGTGGGGTTTAAAGGTCTGAGACCAAACTGATGACCTGTTGTGTTTTTATATAAACCTGAAAATAATCTGAAAGTTTGAGGATTTCCATTTTAAAATACAAAAGGTGCTGACAAATAAAATGTAGAATGAATGAAGATTCTGCAACACGTCTTGAACATATATGATATATTAATATGTCTTCACCAATCAAACAATAGCATATTTTTTTGGTTCCTTCCCACCATCACTGACTGCTTGCTCATAGGGAATCCAAAAGCAACTTTGGATTGTTGGGTTTTCTGTTTCCTGTTTTTCTGTTTCCTGTTCTTTCTTACAATGTTTAGCGCTATGTGACGGCTTATGTTGTAAATATGCGCTATATAAATAAAACTGAATTGAATTGAATATTTTCTGGCATTGCCCATGTTCATTTGTAAAAAAAAAGGTCAAATTCCTTGAATTGTATCCTTCCATTGAAGTAGCAATTCAACAGAGAACTAAATCACCTTGCAGCCATTGTTCACCTATTATCAAACATGACTTTGCTTCCAGTCTCCTGAAGAACATTGCTAACTGTGTGGCAATGACATAGTGGGAAATATGGAATGAGAAGTAAGACAAAGTGTCAGAAGTCAGACTGTTACTCTAAGCAAAGATGGCGCATTCTGAGCATCAAATTGTGAACAATCAGCTGGATCAACTGATTAAAAAGCAAGACTGGGCAGACCAAAAGTGAGCATCAGAAGATCAATACATCAGGCTTCGGTCTCTGAGAAATACAAAAGGTCCAGACACCTTGATTGAATCCAACAAAACAATGTCAAGTCCTGGCTACCATTTGATCAGTGCCTTTTATCCACTAGAATTCATTGTCTAAAATTCCAACAAGCATGGCTTCGTTGACCTGATGATACATTTATACAGTATGTTAATCCATATTGAGTTATGTATAGTGAATCTCAGTCTTATCTTTGAGCCATTCGGCCACAGCATTGAATCCAAAATATAAGCCAGACTTTACCTTTAAACTCAAAATGTCAACATGTATATTGTTGAATCATCTGCATACATTGAAAGAGCACATTTTCCATTGCATTGATAACAGTGTCAAGCCAGTTGCTCATTGTTCACATAACCAAAGGTCTTTGTCACGTAAATGGGAACAATTTTGGCATTTAAACACCAACCAATGATGCCATTTTTCTGAATAAAGAATATCCCAGACAGAACTGGAGGCAGGGAAATGTGGTCTTCATTTGAAGACACAAAACCAACAATACCACTAGACTGTTAACTGTATACAAATAGAAGCAAACACCACTGTTTGAAGTAATTACTCGCTACCAAGATATAAGAATTAATTTGAAAAAGATGTACTGCTTTTTAAAAACTGCTGCGTCTTGCACCTTTCAAGCAAAATTGGAGATTAACAGGATTCCTGCAGACAGTAATGAATGGCTGCACTGTGTACTGCTAGCTGCTGTATGCGAAAGCACACTGGTATAGTAAACAACAAGGCTGCATCACATTGTCTGTGTGGTGCTAAACGTGGGATTGTACTTTCTTTTTTTAAGCCTGCGTTTGCTTCATTCATCATTGTTCATTTTAGTTTGACTTTCCAGAGCTGTATTGAGTTTACTCTTGCTCTCGCCGGGCGGAAGCTAAAGTAATCCGTTTTGAAATGACTTATTGTATTGTGCGTTACAGACAATGTCATCATTTGTTTTAATAGAGAGCAGCTCCTAATAACATGCCCCAATGAAAAGGTCAATATTATCTCCCCAGCATGGGCTATATGAGCTAGGGCCCAGGAGGAGGATTGGAGAAATGAGAATGAGAGAGAGAGAGAGAGAGAGAGAGAGAGAGAGAGAGAGAGAGAGAGAGAGAGAGAGAGAGGCAGTGCCTATTAACATTTATGAATAATTTAATCCTGCATAGCTGGCCAAAGTCCAAGTGCATAATTCACTAATTGCAATCAGAGAGGGAAAGCTAGGGAAGCAGAGAGCTCTGTGTGAGTGTGTATGTGTGTCGGTAGGTTTGTGTGTGTAGCTCAGAGATATGGAGGTTGGGGAATTGGCTTTGTGCATGTAAAAGGGAGAACCAAGCCTATCATCCATGCATGGTAAAGCTCTTCTCACTGGACCTGCTTTGCTATTATACCAGCCAACATGGGGTTCTCTCTCTCTCTCTCTCTCTCTCTCTCTCTCTCTCTCTCTCTCTCTCTCTGCTCTGTGTGTGTGTGTGTGTGTGTGTGTGTGTGTGTGTGCATTCATAACTGCCTAAGCATTTATTGCATTAGAGAATGAATTATCCATAAAGGATTATTGAATGATTTTTCTTTTTTGCAGTCTATTGATAAAAGCTGACTTATTTTTCCTCTTGTCAACAAACCCCATGTGAGGCAGCAGACTTCTCTGGTTCTCTGGTTTTTACAAATTTTCAGATCAGAAAGGCTGAATAAAAACATTCCAGATCAAATAATAGAACTTTAATGCTATTTTATTATTTTACATATTATAGTAAATATGATGGCTTTGCTTGACATCAGGCCTATCTCTCCAGTTATCTTTAGGCTTTAAATTTAAACTATTTCCTTGTGACTTCTATTTTAGCAGAATTTGATTTTCCGTCCTAGGTCAAGGCAGCGCTGGTGATGGCATCATCACCACTGTCCTTTCAATGAGTTCAAGTTTTTGATTTGAAAGCCAGGTGGAAGGAAACAATGAACAGCTTTCCACTGCAGAAACTTTGGGTGGGTGCAAGGTAGCATAAGCATTTACAGATTCAGCCCTAGCCTCAGCCTAATCTCTGTCTGTTGTGTTGTGGAATCCAACAGCCTCGAAAGCGATGTCAGCTGAGAGTGTGCCAAAGCAACAACACATAGTAGTTACTGGACATGAGTCCAGTTCTATGAGCACGGAGGAAAAGGGCAGTGGAAGTTTGTTGTTTTAGCCTGTAGTGAGAATTTTACATCAGAGAGGAGAAAAACTGCAACCTAATAAGGCACAGAAAGAGAAAAATGAAAGTTAAACGGCCCACAAGCTCCTGCATTAGAAAACTAATGCATCCTTGTTTCACACTGAAAGGACCAGTGTGTAGCATTTAAGTGCATGGAGCAGAGAGGCTGCAGGTTGCAGCAAAATGAATTTTGCTCCTGCATTCCACACTGTTCAAGGTAAAGGAGAAAAGAAAACATTCACCGGCACTGCAGTGTTAGTCTCACATAGACAGACCCATCTCCACAGCACTGTGTCAGCTCTATCTAGTCCGTATCACATAATCATCATTCTGCTATAGGAGGAAAGTAAGCGCTCTGGCTTGTTTGTATTTATTTAAATCACTCACCGTCTTCTTGGGAGGGACTATGGCAACAATACTGGGGACTGTGTGAATGAGTAACTGAGGAAAACTTGTTTTGGTGTAACAGTTTCACATGCGGTGACAACAAAATAATCTTTATAATGGCCAACTGAATGAACCAATAAAAGACGCCTGTCAACTTTGTGGTACGACTTATCATCATAGCATCATCGTAATTAGATAATCTGTGCCCAATAGGTGAATCCTGCCGATACTGTAGGAGGAGCTCGCTGGTCTCTTTCAAACCACAGATGGTTTGCTTATGCATCCGTCTGACAATGGATAAACATCGGATATCAGAGTCCTGCATTCACAAATTGTTTGATGTCCTAACACTGTTGTAAAATCAGACTGATAGAAAAGCTAAATATGGAACTAAATATGGAATATAGATACTAAACTATAGATAACTATACTATTCTTATATAGAATTTATTTTTTAATGACGGTTAATACTAGTGCTGTCAATCGATTAAAATATTTAATCGTGATTAATCGCATGAATGTCATAGTTAACTCGTGATTAATCGCAAATGAATCACACATTTTTATCTATTCTAAATGTCCCTTGATTTATCATTTTAACCCTCTTATCACCTTTGTCACCTGGTTTTGACGAGGAGGAGGCAGAGAACTCTCATCAGCTGTGTGTTTTTCCATGAGGTGGTATTTCAGACTGGATTTGCTACGTTGAGAACTCAGTTCACTCTGACAACACACACAGATAACTTTGGTCTTGTCAATCGTAGGGCTGGACCCTAATATCTGAATATCATAATAGTAATTTTAAGATCCAAACAGTCATCTCCCCACACCCCACCACCTGGCCGTTGTCACCTGGCTGAGCATCTGCACCAGCAGCACGCGGTTCGGGAGGCAGAAAAGGAGCCAACAGAAAGGCATGGCAAGCGAAGACACTGCTGCTGTGCCACCGCCAGCTGGAGATCCCATTGGCCTCCAACGGCGAACACCTTGCCCTTGCCAACCGTGTGCACCCCCACCCCCTTCGTTAATCGCACGATAAAAGAATTGACGCTGTTCAAACTGATTTGCGTTAACGCGTCAATAATGCGATATTTTTGACAGCACTAGTTAACACCAATTGCCATATTTATGCCTGGAAAACGACGCTACACTGTCCAGAGATGTATTAAGGTGGCTGTCACAATTTAACTGATGTGTAGAGATCTCCGGAGAAGCAAACTCTCGTCCTTAACTTGCCATTTTCAGTTCTGCTGCTCGGAGGTTGTTGTTGTTTTTTGTAGGGAGGACATTTTTGAAAATGGTACCTTGCAGAAACCAGAAGGGAGGAGAAAGCTGCCTTAAATGAGCAGGGTTATATAGGAAGCCTGTATTTGTGGAGTCAGGCTAGGGATGCAGCAACAGAGCCCCTGCAAGATAGTGATGGGAGGATTGTTTTGGTGAAACAATTGCATTCAGGGAGATAAGTACTGTCATTAAAATGACTAATTCACTAAGAGATCCTATCAGGCCTGCCTTATTGCATCTCCAAATCCAAATCCTTGGCAGGACTTGCCGTTTTCAGCATGATGTCACAAAATTCAGAGACCCAAAGACAGACAGTAAACACGGCAGACCAGATAATGTAAAAAGAGTTTTATTTTGAATAGTGTACAGAATGAACACAAAAAATAAGGTAAGGGGAAAAGGATGACTGGGAACGGGATGAAGGAAAGGGCCAGTAACTATGGACTGGAGACCTCTATGGAAGACTGGCAGGATAACCTAACCAGAAGGAAGTAGAAAGCTACACCAAGCTCAGCCTCACGAGCAGTTACACGAGACAAATCAGAACAAAACTAATCTACAGGAAAATTAGTGACTGGAGTACTGATCAAAACCAGGTCATCTAAGGCAAGGCATAGTGAATACGGATTAACAGACTGATTACGTTAACTGATCGTCAGGAACAAAATGCCTAATGTGGAACAATGCTATACAAATTAAGTATGCACAAGCGCTACCAAAGACAGTAGACCTGAAGACGGAATACACGCCACACTACACTATCCCAGAATGCACCAGCAATAAACAAACACCCAGAACAGGATCGTAGCACTAATCACGATACACAGGAGGTAAACTACTCTACTTAGCTGGCATGCAGAGGTAGGGAGCGTGGTTGGAGATCTGTAGGCTTGGAGGAGTGGAATCGTGGTGTCGTGGCTTCGGAATGGAATAGCAGGTCCATAGTCGAGTATTACAAGCTTTACAAGGTGTTTCCCATTCACCCATTCACGCAAAAAATTCACACACCAATGGCAACAGACTTCTCTGCAAGGTGCTAGCCTGCCACTGGGAGCAACTTGGGGTTCAGTGGGGATCGAACCACCAAACTTGCGATCAGTGGACAACCCGCTCTACCATGGATTATCCAAGCAGGGAGCAGAATGGAACACCGAGCAAGAGAAGAAAAGCAGACCACTGCAGGGCAAGCAACAGCAGAGTCATCTGGTCTGACCTGACTGACTGTTGTCTTATCAACGGTCTGGCGTCGAATGGCGAGTTTATGATAAACGGAAATGATTATTGAAAGGTGAGCCACTCCTGGGTGCAGTTGTCCTCACTCAGGTGATGCGTGATGCACACACATCCCCACACACACACTCAACACAATCATGCTAATAGAAGGGGAAATGAGGGAGAGGGAGAGCTGCTAGCTAAGCTGAGGTGGAGGTGGAGGGCATGACACACGAGGACACTTGGAGGCTGTCGTTGTTTCCCATAGCTAAATAAAATACATATAAATACTAGTGCTGTCAAAAATATCGCGTTATTAACGCGTTAACGCAAATAAATTTTAACGGCGTCAATTTTTTTATCGCGAGATTAACGCGGACGGGGGTGGGTGGGGCGGGGGCATGGTTGGCGAGGTCGAGGGTGAGGTGTTCGCCGTGGGAGTCCGACAGGATCTCCTGCTGGTGGTGGTACAGCGCCTTTCTGTCTGCTCCTTTTCTGCGTCCCGAACTGCGTGCCGCTGATCCAGATGCTCCGCCAGGCGATGGCGGCCTGGGGTGCGCATGATGATTGACAAGACCAAAGTTATCTGTGTGTGTTGTCAGTATGAACCGAGTTATCATCGTAGCATATCTAGTCTGTAATACCACTTGATGGCCAAACACAGCTGATGCGAATTCTCCACCTCCTCCTCGTATAAAATGATCATTCAAGGGACATTTAGAATAGATAAAAAATGTGCGATTAATTTGCGATTAATCACAAGTTAACTATGACATTCATGCGATTAATCGCGATTAAAAATTTTAATCGATTGACAGCACTAATAAATACATATAAATCTATCATCTTAAATCCTACACACTGCTCTTTGAAGCTGCAAATAGAAACTTTCACATCTTTGTTATTCGGAGAGCACTCTTTAACTTATCTATAAAAATAGGACTGGATAGAATCTGTGCAGCAACAAATCCCTGCAGGACTGCTAGCAAACTGGCTGCTTGCTGGTAAAAACCCACAGCCAGCGGTTGTATATAAAAGGACGTGGTTGAGAAAGAAAGCTGAGAATCCCTCAACAGAGAAAGCGTTTAGGTAGACATGTTACCACAGCCCCCTCAATCATCTATCACTGTGTCTGACAAGTCCCAAATGTCAGACAGGGCGATCCCTCAGAGCAACACTAACTAGATAGCAGCAGAGGACAGATATGGTATTGAACGGCGGACAAAAAGTTCTGAGGTAGTGCTTTTGTTCATTACAGTCCACCTGATAAATGGCTCACAGGTTCCGATAGTTTCAGCAAATAGTTTCCAGTCCCTTCTGCCACTGCCAGCATCCTGGAGACAAGCCTGCTACCCATCAGAGAGGAAGAAAGTTTCCATCATTGTCCAGCCTTGTCACCTGGTCCTGTTGTTTTTCTCTCTCTCTCTCAGTGACAGACTTCGAGGCTGAATTTTAAAGATGACAGGACAAAAACTTCCAGCCGATGAATCTTTCATGGATGCACTAAAGTCAGTCTGAGTCTTTGAGATTAGATTATTTCAAATGCCACTGTCCAGAATGTGAAATGGACTGCAGTGTACTCTGACATATTAAGACAGCAGCAGGGAGGAACTTCACTGTGTTTTCAAAACAAAACAATATATTAAATATTTATATCAGATTTTACCTCATTCATCTCTCATGCTGTTTTCTTTTTGAGTTCATTTTGAAACTCATGTAAGAGGACGCCACTGGATATTTTTTTTCCCAGGGTTTGTCACGTTGACCACAAAGCACACAGACTCATTATGTGAAGCTGTAGAGACTGTAGGGACAGACTTTAAAATGCTACATACGAAGTCATCAGAGAGGGCAGAGTCAGCTTTGCAGAAGCAGTTTCCACTCTAGGAGAGGGTGAAGAACTACAGTCTAACCTCCAAAATGATGCTTAGTTATTCTTTAGCATGACACAAATTGTGTTTGGATGACATTGTCAAGAACTATACTTACATCTTCAAAAGAGAGTGCTTAAAGTGTAACTGATTAATTTCTCCCTCGTCCTCCTTCTCCTGATCCATAACACTGTAGGTGAGGGAGGAGGCGGTTGAGAAACAATGTGCTATTTCTTTTATAGCTGAAACCCCAAACACCTCTCATACCTGCTGACAGTCTCAGTGCACTTTACTGCTGAGTCCAGTGGTCATGCCATGTTCTTTATTTTTAGCCTGACAGTCCCTGACTGTTGTCTAAGAACAGTAGAACGTGTCACAAGTTAAGCAAGCGTGGAATCCCAGTATTCATGTTTAAGAGCCCATATTATATTTTTGGGGTTCCTTCTTTCCTTCCATGTTTTATATTATGCCTTTAAAAAGTATTCACCCCCTGTGGAAGTTTTCTGCTTTTGTGGCTTTTCTGCATTGAATTATGAACAATTTCATTTGGATTTTTTGATAAGAATTTACAAAAAACATTCCTAGTCCAAGTGAAAACTGATCCCTACAAATTATTCTCAACTATTCAAAATAAGTAATTGCATACCTATTTACCCAATTAAACCCCTTCATTTACAGCTATATATATATATATATATATATATATATATATATATATATATATATATATATATATATATATATAATTAGGTATTATATATATGATATAAATGTATATCTTAAATTAATTTATATCATTATATATGATATAAATTTAGGTATGATGCAAATTAGCGGCAACAGGCATTAATGGTAAACATTTTTTATTGATGCCACATAATTGTTTATTGAACATGCATAAACCTACATTGGGGGAATGCATCCACTATCTCAGCTGCAGTCTCAATGCAAGCAGTATGATGCAAATTCACAATGATCGGCGTTGAGGGGTTAAAGTGACGTACCTAATTCAACACATCTGCAGCCAATTAGTGCTAGAAGTCACACATCTGAGTGCAATAAATGTGTATGATGTGAGTGTATTATATTATTATATCAGTAGTAAGAGACTAGCAACGGAAGCCACCGAGACATCTCTGACTCCTCTGAACAAGATACAAGCTTCGGTGGCTGAGACAAGAGAGATTGTGTATCTCGACTAGAGTACACCAGAGGCCATGTGGGAGACTCTGAGGTCAACTGGAAGAAAATTCTTTGTTCTGATCAGACCAAAATTGAGCTTTTTGCACACCAAACTAGATGCTATATTTACATCATCATAAAGGCACCATCTCCACCGTGATGCATGGTGGTGGCAGCATCATGATGTGGTGGTTCTTCTCAGCAGCAGGCCCTGTCGGCTTGTAAATGTATATAGTAAAATGATTGCAGGGCAGGGAAATCCTGAATGACAACCTGATTCACTCTGCAAGAGAACTGCAACGTGGGAGATGGTTTGTCTTCCACCAGGACAATGACTCAAAGCATACAGCCAAAGCCACACAGAAACAAGGTGAATGTTCAGGAGTGGAATGGGGAACTTGTAGCTGGACTTAAAAAAAGGCTGTTCACTCATGATTTCCATGTAACCTGATAGAGTTCTTTTCCTTTTGTGAGAAGGGAAAAAAAGAATCATCGCAATGTCCAGATGTGCAACAGTGATTGTGTCCCATCCACAGCATCTCTGTGCAGCCAAAGGTGCACGCAGGAAATACTGACGAGAAGGCAGTAAATGCTTATGTAACCACTTCATTTATATTTTCTATTTTTAATTGATTACACTGTAGAAATCTGTTTCCACTTCAACATGAAATAAGCTTTATGTATAAATTCATTCCAAAAAATCCCAATGAGGAAAACAATGTGTTTCTGAACATTAAAGCATTTAAACACAAAGGAGACCAAACTACAGAGTAAGTAACGCCAAAACTAAACAAAGCAAAGAGATTTTTGATTTCCACATGCTATGCTGCAGATGTTGTGGACATACAGTTAACACCATGGAAGTTATGTGACATGTGTGAGTTAGAGGCAGGCTGCTGTCACAGGCCTGAGCAGAGAGCATGTGTTTCCTCACCTAAAGGCTGCTGCTTAAAACTAAGTGAGTCCATTTCTGGGCTGTTTTGGCAGTTCCTGCCTAAGCTCAATTGAAACAATTGCTTTTATACAAAAATCATCACCTGACATGATTTTCCCTAAAACTCACTTTATTCATTTGTTCACTGACTTACATGCCACAAGCGTTTACACAATTACAAACTTTACACAATTAGAAGAAATGTGTTACTATAGCAATGGTGGAATCAAAGAAACAAAGGAGATGTTCCACAAAATGAGATTCAGTAACAGCCGGACATAGCTTCAAACAGACAGCGATTTTCTTCTTCTTTGTCCTTTTCTCATCCTCTGTCTAAAGGTGAGCAAAGCCGGGTCCACCACCGATCCTCTGTCCTCGTGTCACCTCTCTTCCACAGCGCTGTCTCAAACTGCACTGCAGCTTTGCCGGCCGTCACTTAACAACGCTCTTTCTTAGCAACTGCAAGTTTACAGTGATCCAAAGTGACTCCTTCTAGCAGGCTGGAACAAAGGAAACCATGACAACAACATTCATTGATGTGCTCTTTTGAAATGAGGCTGTGGAGCTGGCTGTGCACAAATCTCTCCAGTAATGAGACTGAAAACCTCAGAGCTTCCTTCAAGATTATTCTATACATCTGTACTTTTTACTATCTCTGATTTTACTGTTCATTTAAAGATCTGCAGGGGTTGGGAAGAACTTACTGGTCAGTGTTTTTAACCCACACATGCCTTTAGTCACTATATGGCAAAGCATGTGATAATACATATGTGATGGTGGATTAAAGCAGTGCCAGGCCGCTAGAAAAAATAATACAAGCATTTGGAAATAAGTATGGATGCATGGTGACACTGACATCATCATCGCTACTGGCCAATAAAGGCTTCCAAAATTAAATACTGGCAACAGCCCGAAGTGAACATTAAGAGGCAGATAACACTTGTCCGGCTAAATGTTCGGTGGTTTCAGTTTGTAAGTGGATTAGTGTTTTTATGTAGCTGAGTAAATGTGCACTTGTATACACCACAGTGGCTTGCATTCTGCACTGCAGAAAAATATCAGTCCAGGCCACAATAGCCTTAGTCATGGGAAACAGTGAAATTAAAATGGGTTATTTTGTAAGGCTTAAATATGCTTAACCCTCAAGCGACCAAGCTATTTTAGTGACTAATATGACCGAATGGGGTCATTTATATTCCTTTATATAGGAATACTTCTATACACATGATTGTTTCAGGGCTCTTCATATTTATTTCACTCTCTAATATATTTGTCCATCGTCTAATGTAATAAGGTATGGAATTTGATGTTTTTTTTAAAACAAAAAAGTAGCTAAAAAACACACACCGATAGAACAATACTACATTTATTTAGACCACCCTTTTCTGTTACATCTTGTAAAGTGTAGCTGTAAATCTTGCTATTCCAGGTCTGTTGGCCATGTTTCCCTGCAAAACAATAAAATATGATGATTAGAGTTGGAAAATGACAATATCATCTGAAGCTATAATGTCAGAAATTCCACAGATCTTCCCCAAGCTTGGGTTATACCTGCCACATGGATCAGCCGATCCTTGCAAAATTCTATGAACAAATGCAGGACAGATCGACTGACAAATTCATGGTAGGAAACTTTTTTCCCATTAGAATTGGAACAATGGGGCTGCCGTATAGCTTGATGAGTTAAGGTGTTACCATGTGGGTGCAGGTCGCTGGCAGTGGTTGTGGGTTTGAGTCCGGCTCACGACCCTTTGCTCCATGTCTCTCTCTCTCTCTCTCTCTCTCTCTCTCTCTCTCTCTCTCTCTCTCTCTCTCCTCTATACCCCCTTTCACCCTGTCTCCCTCCTGCTATCAATAAAATGGAAAAAAACTCCCCAAAAAATATTTTTTAAAAATTTAGAAAAATGGTGCACAAAAATATATGGCCGGGCTCATAAATGACCCCACTCGGTCGCTTGAGGGTTAATTATGCTTGTAAAACCATCTTAACATGTTGCTGCACTTGCTCCTTCAGGATGAGGTTTACCTTTCTTGTTCACCTTTCATGTAAAAATAAATTGAAAAGTTGCCAAGAAAACAACCCTGAAACAGGATGAGGAGAAGGAGAAGGACTGTGGATAGGCTGGAGCCTTTCTCTAAGAAAAAGGTAGAGGTACAAAACTTCCCTACTTCTATAAATGACAGTGTAAACTGTGAAAATGTTGAATATGTTTACTGCTGCTTTAAGTCGATGTGGAGTGAAAGTGCAACACATGAGGGTATAAGTGATAAGCAAAGCTTGTTTTGACAACCAGAGGTCCATCTGTTGATGGAGCAGATGTTTAATGGAGCACTGTGAGCTATTGGATTCATCCCTACATTAATATGGTGTCCCATCTTGAACAAATCCATACACTTGGAATTCAAATAAGGTTTAAACCTAGGCAGTCTGGGGCCCCTGCAACCTAGGTCAGCCTGTGTGTTAATCTAAACTCGTGTAAACCACTCTTCACTCTCATTTTCAGACAGCTCTCTACTGCTGGCAATAGACAGCCCTCCAGAGAGACGGTTTAGGCCCAGCTACATATTCAACAAGCTTTCCCTTTACGTGTGCATTTCCATAGTTTTGAGACATACATGTACGTGACTAGAGTTTGCCTTTTAGTTGTTGTGTCTTTTTTCTTCTCTTATCTCTGTGGGTTTCTGTTGTTGACTGCGGCCGGAGGGATGCACATAGCCTAATGAGCTTTGCTCAAACTCACCGGCTTCATTCCAGAGTCAGCATCCAGGATCAATATGCCCATCTGCATTAATGCGAAGACATACACAGTGGTTGCTTGGCCCTTTATGTTAAAGCCACATTCTCATATGTATAGGTCTTACTGCACCACCGCGTTTGACCTCCCCCACCCCTGAGTGGAAAAGAGGTTAGGACTTGTTTGAATAACATGGAGAGAGTACTAGATCCCTTCCTCTCCTGGGTGGTTGTGTCATTAATTCAAGTGTGGAGAGAAAGAGGGAGAGAAATAAAAGAAGAGAGATAGGGATCATGCCATAGATAGGCCCTGTTCTCCTCATGGCTAATGGTTGCCCATACATTATGAGTGGTCCAGTGTCACTTATTAAATCTCAGATAGATAGCTATTCATTGTGTGCCTGCAGCCTTTTAGCCCAGAATGCGCTGACAGACATTTGACACTCTGTTATAACTAGCCTGCTAATGTGACCTCCTGGATTTCTCTGCATAGCTTGAGCCACGATATAGTGCTTGTCAGGGGTCAGTTGCATATTAGCGGAAGGCACCGGTTTCACCTCATTTGGAAACCGAGGGAAGCCAGTGATACTCCACCCACCTCCAGCTCTCCTGACACTGACGGCGCTGCTGATGAGCATGTGTTTGGCCCAGAGTTCATGGCTGCAGCCCCTAGATTGATGCCATGTTGATATTTAATGATGTGCTGCCAAACAAAAGCCAACACCGGCGCTGGACAACCCTGCCGGAACCCGCTGGCTATGCTAAATGTCACTCTAATTATCCATCCTTTCTCTCACTGAATGCAGAAGTAAATATTTGCACAGCTCTTTGCCCTTTTGGTCCCTCCATTCCTTCACTCGCTCTCCTCTTCATCCCTCCTGCTAAGTGGCTTAATATTACACTTTCCCTATCACTGGCTATTTTGTTCACTATGGCCCCGTTTGAATATGGAAGTAAGACAGGATCCAACAGTTCAGTTGAAAAATAAAGCGTGTGTAGGTGGGGGATGGCGTATATAGACAAAATTTGGTGAGAGTATTTTTTCAACAGTGACAGCACAAATTAGCCAACGTTGTTTCCTCAAACAGTCTGCAGCCTTAAACTTATCCAGACATTACCCTGAAGAACTGTATGTGACAACAGAACTGTTCCAATCAGCAGGACCAGGCACCGAGTGAACTTGACCCTGCCAGTTAGAAAATCTGTGTTACATCTATGAGAGTCCATGTGTAAATAGTGCAGCATGCTAATGACATTTTTATCATGTGACTGGTATGAAACCAGAAACATAAGAACATCTGAAGGTGAAGAAAAAGCATAATTTAGACAAAAATGTGGTGGAGAAACTCCGAGACTGACATTCTGAAAATTCTGTCAGCCGTTTCCAGACAAATTGGATGAAGTCAGTGTACTTGTAGCATCATTTGCCTCCTGCATTGTCCAGCCAAGCGCCATCCCTTGCCTGAACCAAACAGAGCATCTCCATTAGTGAGAATGTGTCTGCTACATATGTGAAAGAGCAGCTCCAAGGACTCCCATGACAGGACAGAAGGAAATTGTTCATTGATGCTGCGCTAATGCAGTAATGCTCCTTGATTTGCAGTCCACTAAATGATATTACAATTAGGGTTGGAGTTCGAGAACATTAATCATATTTCAATCAAATAATCTTTTGAGAGTAAAGTTACAAATACCGACACGATAATACACCCAGACAACCAGCAGTGCTGCAGGGCTGAAATGATCAGCTCATCAGTCTACTAGCTGACAGTAAAGTATTTGTGATTTTGACAGCTCAACCCAGTTATTTGATAAAATGCTAAAAATTCAGCTTCTTAAATTAAAAATATTCCCTATTTTTCATGTTTCTTTAAGAGGGAACTGGGTTTTTTTACACTCACCAGTAAAAACAAGACATTTTAATGTATTTACTTGGACATTTTTTTCCTTTTACCATTATTTACATTTAATAACAATCAGTATGTTATCAGCCAGTTAAAAGGTTATTATATAGCTGTCTGATGTATTGATAATAAACACAGTTGATGTAAGAGTTTTCTGTGATACAGAGTACTCATGTACATGAATGGATTCCAAATATGAAGTTGAGATGCCAAAATGCCTCCAGTGCTTCCATTGTTCATTACCTAAAACTGAGAGAAACAAAGCAGTTTGATGAAACTTGTCTGTTTGAAATGATCACTTCAGTCAAGGAAATTCTTACCAAACTTGCAGTTCATCAAATAATGCATCCACTTTTGGCAAGTAAGGATATGAAATGCATTAAAGCATATCTGGGAAAAGATTCAAGCAGTCTTGAATCTTTAAGCAGACTCAAGACTGCTTAAAGTTACATGAGAAAACAACAGCAACAGGTTTTGTTTTGGGCACACGAATCAGCCACAACATTAGGCACTGACAGGTGAAATGTGTAACACCGATTGTCTCGTTACAGTGGAAGGTATGCTCGGAAACCTTGGGTCCTGCATCCGCTTGGATGGTACTTTAGCACTTTCCAACAATGTTGCACATGGGATTATTTTGACAGTTACAAAAATAGAGAATAGCCCCTGACTCGTCAATCTTCTTCAAGTTAATTTGCAATATCTAATATATTCTGCTAAAAGTAATGCTTGTCCCTTTAACGCGTTGGGACAGGCTGCAGGACCTTAACGTTCCTTTGTTTCTCATCTTAGCTAATCCAGTGGATGTTGTCCACAGGGGGCCTGTTTGGCAAAAGCAATTTGCAAAGACTTTTGTGACAGATTGTAAATGGTGCCAGAATCCATCCATCTTCTATACATCCTCTTCAGGGTTGCAGGGGGCTGGAGTCTATCCCAGCTGGCTTAGGGCGAAGGCAGGTCGCCAGTGTATCGCAGGGCCACACAGGGAGACAACCAACAAGCACACTCACATTCACACCTACGGACAGTTTAGAACCACCAGTTAACCTCAGCATGTCGTTGGACTGTGGGAGGAAGCTGGAGAACCCCTGTGCCAGAATCCTGCTTTGTAAACAACAACAACAACAACAACAACAACAATAATAATAATAATAATAATAATAACAATAATAATAATAATAATAGGCCTTATTTATACAGCACTTTTCTAAAAAAAAATTACAATGTGCTTCACAAAAAGAGTATAGATGACAAGTGATGTCACTCTCAAATTCCAGATACATTGGTGAGTTCTGCAGTCCTCGCCAGTGCTCATGCATCGGTTTTAACCCCTTCTTTTTTAAAGCGCAAAAACTAACACTGTCAAAGATGATATGACGTTGCATGTTTCACATTTCATGAAAAGAATGTGCTTACTGTAAGTGCAAAAGCTTTCTTCAGTGTAAAACTGCTATTTTAGGATTTTTTAGGAGGATTATAAAGCACCAACATTTAATAACCACTAGATACATTCAGGTACTGTGCTCATCTAAAAAACATGTCAGCGAGGTCAATAAGCTTTTAGCAGGACTCTGAGTAATACTTTAAACACAGGGTCCTGCTAAACCCATGGCCACTGCAGCAGCCATGGGTGTGATTCCAACCCACGTCAAGGATTTGCTGCGTGTCACTCCCCCTGTCTCTCAGCTGTCTGTTCAATAAAGATGACAAAGCCCAAAAATAATATTTGAAAAACTGATTGTTCAGTTACAGAAAACAGGGCATGAGGAAGACATCACCCTTTAGCACTCAGTAAGGCTAGCTGTGACTGCACTTAAGGAAGCCTCAACCAGCTGAGGTCTGCTTCCCGATAGAGAACTGTGAGCTCGTCCTTACACTTAGATTGCTAATGGTGCCAGCATTGTTTCATTACAAATGATTGTCACTTGTAATCTGCACACACATTTGATGACTTTTACCGTGTTCATACCTGCTTCACAGCTACAAGTTAGAAGTGTCAAAACTAGCATCAGAGAGGACGATGTCATGTTGCACATTTAATGAATTCCATGCCATTTCGTGACCACACCACATGAAATGTGTCTGACTTGCTCATACAAATCATACAGAGTGTGGTTTGGGTTTGCTCTGGGTTTGATATTCAAAATAATGCATGCAGAGTAATTAATACAAATTTAGTAAAAAAATCATATCAGAATAAAATAAAATGAAACTGCTGGTTTAATTGCAGCTGCAGGAGCACATTCAGAATTGAAAATTACTATTTCCATTGCAATGAGTAGTACAAACTACAATTGCATTTTCAGGTCCTATATATAATCCAGGATGCCTGGGATCTTTCTGTGTGGAGTTTGCATGTTCTCCCCGTGCAGGATTCTGTCCGGATTCTCACCGGGTTCTCCAGCTTCCTCCCACAGTCCAAAAACATGCTGAGGTTAACTGATGATTCTAAATTGTCCGTAGATGTGAATGAGAGTGTGCTTGGTCGTCTGTCTCTATGTGTAGCTCCGTGATAGACTGTTACCTGTCCAGGTGAACCCTGCCTTCACCTGAGTGGGCTGGGGTAGACTCCAGCCCCCCCGTGACCCTACAGAAGATTAAGCGGTGTATAGATAATGGATAAATGGATGGATGTATAAAATTACACCATGACAAATAAGGATATGAAAACAGAGCAGAGCAGTATTTATAATCCCCCAGAGCAACACTACTGCCAGGGCGCAGTAGATTACAGGCTGTATTACCTGAGATCACATTCATTAGTTCAATGCTGGGTGCCTCTTTATTTTATGTGCATTTGGCCAAACTTCAGAGTTCTAAGCACAGTTAATACAGCACAAGAGAAGGCAGAGTAAACTTCAAGGCAGAATTAACTCTACTCCGAGTGTATTTTTAGATTCAGAAGATTGGGAGTCAGTGTGTTTCAACTGGTACAGGACGTGAAATGGCAAAGTAAAGGCACAGTGACATGTGGACAGCATCCAGGCAGGTACCTGCTGAGCTGGATGCAGTGTGTGTTGCGCTGGCCCCTTGGCTGCTGCCATTTTGTCTTCACAGTGTGACATGGAACTTAAGCACAACTCTGACCTGAAAGAGAGGGAGAGGGAGGGCGAGAGTGGTCACGCTTGACCTTTCTGTGTTTCCAATAAATCAGAACTACTCTTCATATCTAATGATGCAGAAACAGTCAAACATGACCTTTAAAGTTACAATACTGTACTGTGGCACCACGACGCCCCCGCCTGCACTCTCAGTGTCCACCAGCACCTACATGGATTTCTGATTTCCACACTTACATGGCTCCCAAATCAAGACAAATGGTTAGGCACACTAAACATAATCAGTATGTAATTGACATTGATTTGCAAGATTAGGCGTGGAAAGTGTTGTGAGATGCAGAGAGGGGGTGGGGGCTGCTGGCGGATAAGGGCATGGATACATATTGTAGGAAGGTGTTAGGCTTTTCAGCCTTATGTGAGAGTTTGATTAGCTGTTTAAACAAGCTTACTGAGGCACAGCAAATAACTATTTACTGTTGGACGAGGAGTATCCAGCATTGTTTGACAGATACAAGTCCTCTATCTGTTGAATTAAGGATGGAGATATACAAATACGAAGAGAGATGACATGCTAAAGCAGAAACCAACAGACAGACAGACAGGGCTTCAGAAACAGAGGGTGAGAAGTTGGTGCTGCCAATCAGTGGCAGAATAAAATAACAGACATCCATCTCTCTTCATTACTAGTCCTTGTTCTTCTGATGACTTCCTGGTGACCGTAATGTCAGCCTCTGCTGCTGGGGAGGGGGGGGCTTTGCCCATCAGCTGTCATCTCCAAGCTTGTTAGGAAGTACAGCGCTCATCAAAGGGAGAATCATGGGGACATTTAGTGGCGCTACACAAATATCCTAAAATACCCCCCCCCCCCCACTGTCATTACTGTGGTCCTGAGAGAGTCGGAGATGGAGAAGAGAGCAGAAAGTCTGAGAGGTGAAAACCAATAAAAGACCGAAGAAGAAAAGGGCTTAACAACGGCAAGTTATCCTGGTTGTTGTGTAGAGTTGTTAGTGTTTGAGTTTCCCCCTGATTGTTACTGGATAATTGGCCACGGGGAGGGGAGGGGAGCGGAGGGGAGCGGAGGGGAGTGGAGGGGAGCGGAGGGGAGGGCAGGCTGTGGATGTGTGTGTCTTGGGACCAGGCTGTTATGAAGGCAATTATTTCACCAAAGTAATTATGTATTTTTCACACATGCATTTTCTCACACATAGTAATAGTTTTTGCGTTGTTGTTTGTTTTCTGTGGGTTTGTTTCTGTTTTGAAGTGAAGTAACATGCTCTCTGGTGGCCATTTTATTCCATGCATTCTTCTGTCTTCTCAAAACCTGGTGCCCACTGCCTACAGTTTAGTGGGAGTCTGATGTGTGTTAGAGAGCAGTGGCTTCTCTGAAGACTTGGGTTAGGGTTAGGGTTAGGGTTAGTGAGTGTCCCAGGCATAACTGTATCAGAAATAGAAGTATGATGGGAGAAGAAGTGCCCCTAACCTTGACGACTCACTTTAGCGCAAACCACCATCTTTGCCTACACCTAACCAAACTAAGGTTGTGCTGTCTAGCCATGGTGTCAGGTCATATGCTTTCCCCACTCTGAGAGATTTAAAGTTGACGATGTTGACCAATCAGGATTGAAGCCGTTGAAATGTGCTTACTACCTCTGACAAGACCAGTCTGACAAAAGAGCAAATGAAAGGATATTAGCTAATGCTATACTGTGCAAATGATATCTAATACACTCCCTAAATCTTTGCCTCCCTTGCTTGCATCTGTCGCACACATTAATGCAACAAAAATAGGACAGGGAAGAGCTATGAAGAGCTGAGTGAAGGAGGCAAGCAGCTATGTTAGCCTAATGCAGATGAATTCAAAGATATTAGGAGAGGAGAGTACAGAAAAGCAAGTAGAGGGGGGAGAGGAGGGAGGCGAAGGAGAGAGAGAATGAGAGAAAAAAGGAGAGTTAAGAAGGAAGGGGAAGGCTTTTAAAATAATTATCCTGCTCATAGCAAGAACGTCCACAGAGACTGAGAGAGAAGCAGTGGCTGCAGAGGGCACCGAGTCTACTTACATCACTCAAGGCCGGCTTCACAAGCAGCGCACACTGTAAAAAGTCCCATCCTACATCCAATAAGCCACATTCAGCAGCCCCACAACCTGCATTATACATGTGTGAAAATCAACAGGCAGCAAGATATTACATTCTGATACCTATTCATCACAGCTATAAATAATTTACCCTGTTTTTTATGTTATTATTGTTCAGGCAGCACTGTGAGGAAAGGATACATATTTATGAAAAGAAGGGCAGTATACAGCTGAGAGAATATGATCTCAAGGACACTACAGCTGTGTTCATCTCCGGCACAGAAAGCTCTGAAAGAAAATAACGTGAAAAACTGTATAATGGTCATATACCCAAATGTAAAAATCACTATGTATGAAATGCAGCACAGAAACACCAGTACATACATTCCCCCTAGAATACTACAGCTGTCAGTTGTTGTGTTTTTTTTTTAAATAAATTGATGGTTAATATTCCATAATTATGTCCAAACATGGATGCTGGATTTGACACTTATAAACTCGGCCAGCTTTGCAGATTTTCACAGAGAAAGAAATCACACATGGCCACGGGGATACCAGCATCACTATATGCAAAATAAATATGCTTGAACAAAGCTTCACAATTTATGAATTCATGATGAATACTTTAAATGTATAAAAAGATAAAATATCAAAATGTACAGATGATTTAAATCACAGTATGTTAAATGCTTTGGGGTATATTCAAATGAATGAGGAAGCTGTGTTTTCTCACGTAGAGCAGAAGCCAGTCTGTGGCCCCAGACTGCAGACTGGTGACTGTCCACACCTTTAAAACAAGAGCCGTGTCTCTGCAGCATGCACAAGGGCGGAATGAGGAAAAAGGGAAAGCTTACAACGATGTTATCATTCCATACTGAGTAATACACAGGTGTCTACATGGGTTGTGAAAAGGCTTGCATTTCACCTGTGCTGTAATCTGAGGCTTATTTTTTAGTTTTAAGTTTAGTTTCACATGGATAACGTACTGTAAGCGAGTCCTGGGATCTGAGCTCTGCCAGTATGTGGGTGACCCGCCTTCAGCCTGCACCTCAACAAACCTATCAGCTTGAACTTAGGTTCCCCAGTGCATCACCTGTTCAAAACAGGCCTGTTCCGAAGGGGTTGATTGCTTGGCCTCCTTGCAGCTTTCAGAATATTAACGAGCAAACACTCATTCAAACTACTCCACACTCAATGCTACCTGCACTGGGTTATCAAAACGTCAGCCTTAAAACTAAAATCAGCTGATGCCTTGTTCGATACAACCAGCAGTCTGAAAAACCCTGAGTCTGACTGGAACTCAGTCTAGGGCTGCATCTAAAGATGGCTTTTTAATTGATTCATTTAAGTATTGCTTTTTTTGTATCAGTGTAATAAAAAATGTATCAGTTATTGTACAGATTTATTACTTAGTACTCAATTAATAAGGCAATTTATTTTTCTGGATGAAATGTCAAAAATGAGTCTCATTTAAACTTCAGTGTGTTATTCAGTCATCCCGTCATTATCATCCAGTCTACATCTTACTGCTGTATGATATTAATTACATCAATACATCCCATTTGTCACATTCCTAAAAAAATACTGGACCTCAGGTTCAAAAGGACACATGGATAAATTTAACTGCTGCATGTCATCGCAGCTCTTATCTGAACAGAAGAATCAGTATTTTTACTGAATTACTTGGCTTGCAACTGACAAAAGTTATGACATGGACTCATCATGGCAGTGATGAACAGCCAGGACAATCACTGTCAAATGTATTTTTGCATCAGTGTGGGGAGTGGATAATAACTTAAATGATCTGCAGCCTAGAACAACAGCCTGCTATGTTAGTCAAAGCCATTTTCTACTCACTTAGGGCGCTTGATGTAGACAGAAAATATGGTGAGAAGACGCATGATGTGACTTTATGTTACCATGACAGCAACAGTACAGAAAGTACTATGTACACGGGGGCAACAGAGAATCTAGAAACTGAACTTTAAGTGATGCTGCCAACAGAGCATTTTAAGCATGCAGCCTATATCTGTACATTCTACATCAAAAAGTAAACAGGATGGTTGTGTCAACAAAACACTCCACAATGATCTTGCTTCAAGCGCTCATGCAGCAGCTGTACTGGTGTAATCAGCCTTTTCCAGTTTGCAGTACATGTACAGAGTAGGATCCTGTAGGGGACTGATTTCTTAATTCCACTCCTGCAATGTGTGCCTAGTCCAGCACCTGCAAACATACCGACTACTCATGGCTGCAAGACAAAGAGGTCCACTGATTTTGTGTCTTCTTCCATCCATCCATAAAGTACAGGTACTTCAGACCAGGCTTGATAAAATAGAATTAATTGATAAGTAGCAGTGAAAAAAGCAAAACAACAAACGCTTATAGCCTATTAGAAATTCTTGCACTTTAAACCCCGACATCAACCCCGGCTACTTAATGCCAACTAAATGTGGCACATCATTCACTCAAAAGAAAAGTTGCCTCTGGACATAATTATCAGTCAGCCATTACTTTGCACCTAAAAATATAGGGATGTCATCTTGAGGGTCGGCCTGACTGAGCTGTGTGTAGGCAAGGACAGAGGTTGCACCACAAAGGAGCAATTGTGCAAAAGCTTGTATTACATGCAATGACAAGGATTGTTATTAGCCTTGCTAGCAGTGTGTTTGTATGGATGACGAAGCTAATGGGTCAATCCAGCTCTCTGGTTCAGACAGGAAGGTCTCAGCAGCTGTTGCATGGATTGAAACATCAAGGACATTTAGAGACAGTCTTTGAACAAACACAGAGGCTACCTTACCCTCCAATAAGCTGCTACCTGGAGTATCCGCATTAGTCATCTTTAATGAAATACAGCCTAAAATATTTGCCGACAAAAAGCTTTCTTGTAAAGTATTTCTAAGGTGTGGCTTGTGTGCTGACATGCGTGGCTGTGCAAGTGTGTACATGGATGTGTCTGAGTGTGGGAAGCCTCTGCTGTGTGACAGTGCCATGCAATGCCTGATGAATGCCCGTCTTTATTAGAAGCCATTAATAAGGCGGGATGCCTCTTACCATCCCATCCTCTCCAAGACAATGTGTGTCAACATGAACAATTACCAGGCTGGTAAAACACACGTGGCCCCGTCGACTTCACCGCCAAGGCTCTGATATATTACAGGGGAAATTTATTTAGCTGCAGAGGAGCCCAGATGAATCCCTTCACATGCTGTTTCTGTTGGGCTGCGATCGCCTTAGGACTGACTGCAACTGCAGAATTACCTAAAGGTGTTTGGGTACTTTTTGGACTTGGCTTTCTTTTTTCCCAACATTATCTTTATTATTTTTTAAAAATTGCTGTAGTTTTTTTGGTGGTGGTGGTGGGGGGGTTCTTTTATTCACAGAGACAGAGTCTAACTGCGGGTAGGAGAGTGACATGCAGCAAAGGGTGTTGAGTCAGACTTGAACTCATGACCGCTGCTAAGGGCTGAGTCCATGTGGTACCGCCTTAACTCAGCCAGCTAAACGGCAGCCCGTCTTTATTCATTTTTAAGAACAACCACATAACAAAACCATACATGCACAGCCATGCCACTAAAGATGAGGAAGGACTTGGCTTTCAAGATAGGACAAATGCTTTATGTTGATATTCCTCATGTGTTTCAGACAGTCAGTAACTGTTGTAGTAGAAGTTAATGGGCTTGTGGGATCTAACTAAATAACACAAAATTGTATTTTTTATTTTTTATAACTCTGGGCTCTGGAATAAGCGGGTCAGTCATAATAAAAGAGAAGTCAGTTTGGTTTATTCACCAGTAATACACATGTAGCTTCTGCTGCAGCGCCACACTGTGACTGAGGCTAACAAGACGGTTGTGTTGTTACCTGGAATCTTACCTTTGAATCTCCTGCTCAGTTAGTGCAGCTGAATGTAGGCCCTAAAATGACTATTTTGTGAAGGTGGTTTTGCCTCCCTTACCTTGCCAGAGCCTACTCTCCTCTCCACTGGTGGGCAGCAGAACTAGCACACTTCTTATTATGCCGTCAGAGGACAGCAAACAGAAAGCGAGACAAAGAGCCCCAGCCGTCAGCCTATTATTATTAAAACCTTGCTGTTTACTCTGGAGTAGTGGCCACTGTTCTTCATCCACCAAAAATTAATGAGATCCTTTCTGCTAACATTGACACTTTAAACGCAGCGAGCAGAGAAGCAGGGGGACTCCAAAAGGCTTTGATGAACTAATAAGCTTTTAGTTACATAGCATCTCTTCATTTAAGAGCGCAGGCTGTCTGCGTAGGTTTACTGTCAGCAGAAGACACAGCAGAGGAGAGGAAACAAACAGTAATCTACTTCAGTGTCCTGCCTTCAGAATCATATGCAGTATGAAAACATTTTGCTGCAGCCAGAGTTTCTACAGCTCAGTTTCATTCTGCCTCTCTCTGTGTTGTTGTGCATCCTGCTTGATATTGAAAAATTGTTTGGGCTCCTGAAAATGAAATAAGAAGTGATCGCAGTCACACCCCATGCTTTCCCTGCAGATTATTGTCTTGCTTTTTACTGTGTTTGCATCTGCTGCAGGCCCTCTGCTGTAAAATCATGCAATATATTTGCAAAAATATTCATTCACCAGCCAGGCTTAAGACATTGCCATGTCAATGAGCAGCAATTGCTTGCTCACTCCAAATGGATTCTGCCAGCTAGATATTCCACTTGAGCATTTCTTCTTTTGATTCTTTTTTTTCTTATCTCAGGCTTTTACTTTTGCAGTGCAGGTGATGCCGAATATGAGAGCATTACCTTCAGCACTTAACGGCTTGTCTGGAAATGGGCTATTTTGTTTCACAGTAAAAACAACCCTACGTTTTCTGGAAAGAGCACGGAAAAAATAGAATCCCTGATTGTTTCTGGGGAAAATATAATCTGAAAACGAAAACCATGTTATTGAACGCATTATCATATCCAGGACAGAGCTGGTGGAGACAAGGCCATGCTGATACAAGCAGTGCAGGAGGCATATTCATAATGTGCTGCTAAGCTCCCATCAACTGAAAACCTGCTGTTTGCCGCCTGAGGACATCACTTTGTGAGGATTTCCAAATGAAATGCTGATGTGAGGTGGATGATAACTCTGCATACTCTAATTACCTCAGTGTATGAGACACAAGCAGACAAAGCATGGGACTGCTTTGTGGGAAAAAAATGTGTGTGTGTGAGTGTGCATGTGTGCACATGTGTTTGTTTGTGGGGGTGGTGGTGTGTGTGGGGTGCAGGGGAGTGGGCGGGTGTGTGGAAGGGCACACCTGCTTATTTTCAGAATGAGCTGTAATTTTCGATGTTTTTCCATCATGATGGCTGGAAAGTTGAAAATAGCTTGAACAATCATTTAAGGGGGAGAGGACACTACTAGAATTTGAGTAGTTAGGTAATGTGATGTCTTGCAACCATCAGTGTTCAATAATGTTGTGGAGCAGCCTCACGTCTGACATGTACAGCCTACGTTGTATAACATTATAGGTACAGATTTTTGTATGGGATATTAGGACTTGCTGACTCTTTTCTGTAGGAAGCCAGAGAAGCTGCTCGGCGTCAGTTCATCTTGAATGTAGTAAGAAGGAGTAGTTGTAGTAGTTCCTGTTAACGGTTGTATGTCTTTAGACCTTGCAGTTTGGCCACACAACTTTTTTATGAGTTCATTTTGTTGCCGTTCATGAGATGTTGACATTAGTTATGTTCGATACCACCGATCTCTTTTCTGATCCGATACTGAGTAAAATTGAGGCTGGTATCGGCTGGATACTGATCCAATACCGATCCGATACTGATCCAATACTGATCCGATACTGATCCAATACCGATCCGATACTGATACTTTGTGCAAATACACCTAATGTGTCTGGCAAATCTAAAAAAAAGTAGTGTATTTCAAATTATAGCTTCAAAAAGAATACAAGACAACAAAGTTATTTATTTATTTTAAACTCGAAAGTATATTGAGGTAGCGGCCTCATTTAATATATAGCCGAACTAATACATATACATATTTATATGTAATATATATTTTTCTAAGTTCACCATGGCAGTTTTATCGCAATTGTTCTGTCTAATTTAATGATACCTAGTCCATGTAATCCATTTTAAATGATCAGTTCTTTAGGAAACCTTACCTGAATAAATCGAGGCTTTTTGCCTATGTGAGATATTATTACTCCAAGCTAAACTCATGCAGGTATTTGTTGAAGCATGTATTTACTCATTATTACATAACCATATTTATTAATCTGAACAACTCCAACAGCTACAGTGCTTAAAGCTCCACATGTTCTCCCTGTGTACCTGGACAGTGTCTGTCTGCAGTCTGTCCGTCCGTCTGCCCTTGCAGCTCCTGACACTGTGCTCTCCTCTTCTGTCCGCCTCATCATTAATGCCTCGTATTCTGTGTTGTGGTTTAACCTGAGGTGTTTCACAAGGCTTGTTGTGTTGCCACAACTCCTTACCGTTTTTCCACAAACATTACAAAACAGCTCCACACGCCACTCCGTTTACACTCTGCTTTTGGGTCTATAGAGTACAGACTGAGACTTACTGACACTAAGTCACTTACACTTACGCATTACGCACTTACCCAGGTGGAAGGAAAAGTAGTTCCCACCAACCGTGTGTCATTTAGAGAAGATCTCAACAGTTCAGTTACTTTCCACTGTGTTCCTGTTAATGATATACATTACCTCAAATGACTGAAGTATCAGAATTATTGATATTTTGATTTAAATATTGATTTTAGAGCATAAAGAGCTGGTATCAGAGGTATCAATACTTCAGTATCGATCTGCACATCACTAGCTGATATAGTAGGTATATGAGAACAGTGCAGTTCAGGGTTAGGGTTAGTTTAAAATGATGGTTATTGCAGTTGTGTTTATTCTGTTTTGAAAATATCTGATAATTTGTTTGATTATTAGTTCTGTATCTACTGTTTGAGCTTTACAGTGGTTGCTTAGTTTGGTAACTGTGGTAACTGCCACTACAACTCTGGCAGTTGTCACCTGCAGAAGTTCTCCAATGATACAGCCATTGTCAGGTGTCTATCTGAGCACAGGACTGGTAGTCCTGTACTCCGGCAGCTGGGAGTACAGGACTGCCGTCACTGACTTTGTCAACTGGTCTGAGCAGCAGCAACCATCTCCAGCTCAACACCAGAAAGACAAATGATATAGTCATCGACTTTCACAGGAGGAAGACACCCCAGATTGCACAGGCGAACATCCAGGGTCTGGCCGTCGAAATGGTGGAGACCTATAGATACCTGGGTGTTCACCTCAACGATAAACTGGACATAAATGTTCTGTACAAGAAGGGCCAAAGTCGTCTCCACCTGCAGAGAAGACTGAGGTCCTTTGGCGTGTGCAGGACTCTGCTCAGGACATTTTGTGACACTGTGGTGGCATTTGCTCTTTGTATGCAGTGGTCTGCTGGGGAGGAAGGAGCACAGACAGGGACAGAAAGAGATTGAACAGACTGGTCAGGAGGGCCAGTTCTGTCCTGGACTGCTTCCTGGACTCCATCGAGGAGGTGGATGAGACGAGGATGTTAGCAAAGCTCACATCCACCATGGACAACTCCTCTCATTTGCTACATGAGTCTGTGGGGGGTTTAAGCAGCTCCTTCAGCAGCAGACTGTGACAACCACCCTGCAAGAAGGAGCGCTACTGCAGGTCGTTCCTCCCAACTGCAATAAGACTTTACAACATCAGCATCACTGGCTGATGTTAACAAATCTGGATTCATCCAATTAACCATCAGTCATCACCACAACTCATTTGCAGAGCAAATTTGCACTGCTTTTTACATTTATTCATATTCCATTTTTTTTGGTGTACATACTTACTTTATTATTTAATTTTTTTTTTTTCTTATATTTCTACTTAAATATTTTTTTCTTTGGATGCTGCTGTTTCAATTGAAACAGCAATCCCTCAATGGAGCGTCAGTAAAGAATATTCTATTCTATTCTATTCTATTCTATTCTATTCTATTCCCTCCCTCCTCTTCCCCACTCCCAACCCAACCAGTCGAGGCAGATGGCTGCCCTCCCTGAGCCTGGTTCTGTCAGAGGTTTTTTTCCCCCTTCCCCTTTTTTCCCCTCTGTTTCCTGTTTTCTGTTCTTCCTTACAATGTTTAGTGCTGTGTGATGACATATTCTTTAAATATGCGCTATATAAATAAAACTGAATTGAATAGTTCTATTGTAACCCTGTTTGCTGCTGTCATATTTGTAGCTACAGAGAAATGGAGAAATGCTTTTCATTTCTCTTAATGGAAATATGGTAATCTTGTGGAAGGGGGCTCTAGACCAAGCAGGCTCATTTCATGGTAGCACCAGAATTTAAACTGACGGACATTTTGTCATGCTTTTACCAACACATCTCCCGAGCAACCAAGGGAAGCAACATGCGGGACCATGTGTAGATCAACAGACAGGAGGCACATACAGCAGTACCCCACCCCCACTGGTGCTTCTCTGACCACATCTCCATCCTTCTGGTTCCTGCTCATAATCCTGTGCTCAGAAACAACAAGCCCACACAGAAGACCATCACTGTGTGTCCCAATCAGAAATCCTGGCTGAATGGAGAGGTGCGTACTTCTCTGAAGGCATGGGACTGAGCCTTCAGGTCCTGAGATGCAGTGGCACTGAGAACAGGACGGAACTGGAGAATGGCATCAATAGAGCAAAGGCCACTTGTGTCCTCAGGACACAGGTCATTTTTCCACCAGTAACCCCTGGAACATGTTGAAGGGCATAAAGAGCATCACAGACTACAAACAGAGGGATGCTGAATGCCCTCTGGACCCATCTCTTCCTGATGCTCTGAACACCTTCTCTGCCTGCCTTGAGTCATCCAACTCTTCCTACAGCACTAAGCTCACATTCCCACCAGGTGAGCTGCCTTTCAGTGTGTCTGCTGCAGATATAATGGGGACACTGCGAAGGATAAACCTCCACAAAGCAGTAGGCCTGGACAACATCTGGGGAAGGTTCTGAGAAACTGTGCTCAGAAGCTTTCAGGTGACTCTCCCAAGCTGACGTACCCGTTTATCTGAAGACATCCATTGTTTTCTGCTGCCTAAAAAAAATTCAGCTGTGAAAAGCAAGAATGACTATTATCCAGTGGCCCTCCATCTGATATTCATGAAATGCTTTGAAGGGATGGTTTTGGCCCACATAAAAGCCACTAACAGCACCAACATGGACCCCATCAGTCTGCTTATCAGTGTCAGCTGTTGTCCAGTCTGCTCTCACCCACCTGGAGGGCAGGGATTCTTTTGTCAGGCTCCTCATTCTGGACTTGAGTTCTGCTTTTAACACCATCATTCAGCAGACTGCTGCTGTTAAGACTAAAACAACATGGTGTTTTTTCCCAACTGCAACTGGGTCCTGGACTTCCTGACAAACAGGCCACAGTGTGTTAAGATCCATGGCGTTTCATCTTTCACCATTACACTCAACACCAGCTCCCCACAGGGATGTGTTCTGAGCCCCCTGCTGTACATCCTGCTCACATATGACTGCTCTGCAAGGTACCCAAGCAATCATATAGTGAAGTTTGTTGATGAAGCGGCTGTGGTTAGACTGATGTCCAACAACAATCAAAAACCTCCATCCTTCATGGAAATAGCAGCTGTAGAGAAGGCCTCAAATACCTATGCCTGCTAATCTCCAGCCACCTCACATGGGCCACCAACACACACAGCTAGCATGATAAGGAAGGCCCACCAACATCTGTGCTTCTTAAGGAGGCTGAAGTGGATGGGCGTCAGCCCTGCTGTCCTGATCTCCTTTTACCAGTGTGTGGTGAAGAGAATACTGAAATCCTCCATCAACCATGGTGGAATCAGCTCAAAAAACAACTAACAGCAGCCTTCCTTCCTTGGAGGACAATTATGTAAAGAGGTGCAGAAACAGAGCGTGAACTGAACTGCTCACCCTCCTCCCCTCAGGCACAAGGCTGCGCAGCCTCAAAGCCAGACAACAAGGCTAAAGTGCAGAGTCTTCCCAGAGGCTGTGCAGCTTATGAACTCTCTGGCTTAAAGGCTGGCCTCTGCACTATGTGATGCTGTGATTGCATTTGGTTATTGATGCACTATTAATTTATTAACATACTGCTTGGTTGTTTTTTTAAAGCTATGTGTTCTATTTATTGTATGCTTTTTAGTATTAATTATTATTTATTTAGCACAGGTCTGTCTGAGTTATTATGTTATCATAATGTTATTCTGTACGCTGCTGGACTTCAAGTGCCTGTGTCTTCATGGCTGCCTTTTGTCTCTGCCTCATGGTTGCCACATGGGCTCCTCTGTGATTCTGACGAAGGTGATGTAGTCAGGATTGTTTAAAAGTCTTTGGCTGTTTTAAAGACTTTATTCATTCATATGAACATAATGGTGGATTTGCATTGTCTGACAGTCTCCTGTTTGGTGTATATTGGTGTCTGTTTGGCTGAGGTTGTGATGCAAAGTTTGTCTGTCTTTGCATAATAACTAAGGCAAGGCATGGCTTATTTTGGCGAGAAGTTAACAGGGGTATGATAGTTAAAGGTAATCTGTTATTACATGTTATAAACATGTTATAAACCTGTTATTAATGTGTAATGTGTTTTTATTGTATTGTAGGTTTTTATCGGCTGCTGTTTTGCCTTGGAGGATGTTCATACTAGATGTGTGCTGTGTTTGGGCCATCAACATGCACTGTTATCAGAAGAGAAAACCTTGCATGGACTGATGTACAATGCTTGCACATGCAAGGGTGAAGCACATGGGTTCCTTTCCCCTTTTTGCAGGTCTTAGAGGGAAAACTGGAAGAAGGGCAGAGGCCACTAAAGAAAAAGGGGAGCATTCAGGAACTTGGCAGTTCACTCTGCCCTCCCCAATAATGAAGTCCGCAGCATTTTGGTGTCATACTAGCCCCCTTCCTCCCCTCGCTCTAGGGTTGAAAGTGGTGGAGGGCAAAGAGAAGAGGAGGACATGGATGTCAAGGCCGCCTTCTCCTCCGAAGAGAACAACTATTTTTGTGTGCAGCAAATGGCTGGCACCCCCTTTAAAGATGAGATGGCCTAGAACATGACCAACCAGACTTTCCAGCTTCTGCAGCTGTGATTCCCCATACCAGCATGTTGCTCACGGCTTCGTTAGCTCAGACACGATGTGGGGCTGCTCAGCTCAGACTTTCACATCAGTTACCATTGGGAAAAACACTCTGTTCCAGCACAGTTGAGCATTCCTCAAACAAAGAAAGGAATTCTTTACAACTGGGGCACCTTGAGAGCCCCCACTTTCAAAAAACCTTAAATCTCAGGCTGACAGGACCCATTTCCACCCCTTCCTGGCTGAGCTCAAATTTGTGGCCTGGCCTCTAAGAGGGACAGTCTTCTGCCCTTAGTCTTGTCAAGACCTGTGGTAAAAAACTGCATAACAGGGTCCATCACCATTCCACAGGAACTGCCTACCTGTACTGTTTGGGGTATTTACCACTTGGTGTGGCCCTCACCAGAGGGATCCCTACTCAGCCCAGCCCAGGAGATCCTGATGTTCAAATTTTCTTAGCTGAAGACCAGAAAGTCTGTCACTACCCTGCAATGTGACTATCTCAGTGTTCCTTGGGTGGGTCTTGTATTTTGCAGATGGGGCTAAACAGCCCCTCTACCTCTCAAGCTTAGCCTTTACATCTTTCAGGGCTTTGTCCTACCTTGCAAGGTATAGTGGCAACACAGGACTAGATCCTGATCCCTCCATGGATCTTAGTTACTGTCCTTAGTGCACTTTAGCATCCCCCTTTTTTGAGACCCTTGTTGTTGTTCTGAAATGGCCTTCCCTTGGAACTGCCTTTCTGCTGGCCATAACTTCTGCCAGGCTAATGGCAACTGCTGCAGGTTTTGTCAGCGGTGTCAAGTGTAGTTCTCTGTCCACCTGTCTCAGTCAGTGGATTGTGATCAATTGCCAGTCTGTGCTGTGTGCTGTCGGGGCTTCGGCAGAGTACATCCAGTGCACACAGGCTGTCACAAAGACTGACCAGTTATTCGCCTGCTTTGACTCCAGCAGGTTGGGCAGCCCCTTGTTGAAGTCTCATCTGTCACACTTAATTGTGGACACCATTCAGCATGTGCACTGTGGCAAGGCATCTCTCTCGCTGCCATATGTGCAGCAGTCTCATAATAATCTCAGTCCAATTTTTCTGAATTGACGCGCTGTACCATCTAAGGCTGGATGATGTTGCCAATTAACAGTGACTGTGTCTGTCATCGAATAAACAGGAAGTGGAGGAATTAGACGAATTACACAAGTTAAACCAAGCTCTCATTGCTTTTATCTCCAGCTGATGTTCAACATCACTCCACACCATCCCTTTCTAATGCTACCTTCACTAGTCTTCCACCTCAGCCTATCTGCCTCAGCTCTCTGATCACTCCATGCCTTGTCGTGACTTTCTGATGCAGAAAGTATTCTGATTGTGGAAAATATTGGGATGTGTGACAGTCTATCTGTGGTTTGTGTAAACACAATCTGTATCAAAAGCTGTATTAATGGATAAAACTGATCACTTGTTACGGCCTGGCATTGCTCCCACTTTCTGTTCTTTCCTGCTATATATGTCTCTTTTGCAGGGAAAGGGTGCAAATGTGCCGGGTTGTCTTGATATGATTCTAGAGTAAAACATTTCTTTGTAAATCTGTGGCTGTGAGTTTGACTGCATAGACAACAGACCACTGGGGCGGCTGTGGCTCAGGCGATAGAGCAAGTTGTGCACTGATCACAAGGTTGCCGGTTCGATCCCTCCTCATGCTGAAGTGTCCTTGGGCAAGACTCTGAACCCCAAGTTGCTCCAAATGGCAGGCACCTTGCATGGAAGCTCTGTTGTCATTAGTGTGTGAATGGGTGAATGCAAGATACATTGTAAAGAGTTTTGAGTACCACTAAGGTAGACAGGCACTATATAAGTATAAGACCATTTACCATTTACCACTGGACTAACATCAGATATGTACAGCACATGCAATCTCACTCTGAGTATTTACCTTCCTTGAGAGAAAGTCTAGTTCAGTTATAGATTATAGGTCATCATAGTCTCATGTAAATTGATATTTGACCCTTTGTAAACTATAACATACAATATACAATAATCTTACAATCAAACAAAGACAGACAATAAGTCATTAGAACCAAAAATTCTCTTTTTGATAAAGCTTATAATTAGGACTAGGAGACTCTAAGTCATCCCTTAGCTATATTGTATAGTGAAAAACAAACATCAGGAGAAGAGGTTTCAAAAAAATTAATTATCCTACGGCTTTTTGACTTCTGTTATTGATAATATTTCTCTTCTCTCTCTTTTTAATACTTATGGCAATATTGGCATGAGTTCCATTAATAACAACTTGATAGTTATACATACTCCTTTTAGTCAATCTGGCTCTTTGACATGCTCTGAGGTTGTATGCTGGTCAGACACTCTAACTCAGAGTGTACATGAGGACCAAAAGAGACAATACAGATATTACTGATAAAATTAAATCCGTAAATGTAATTCGTGAATGTTTGTGAGTTTTTGTATATAATATTTTCAGGTTGAGCACATGCATGTAGGAATACATGCAGAACTAACATTTTCCACCACCACCACTGCTGGAGACCGAGACAGCCGAAGGACCCACAAAGCACTGAACACCTCCTTGCTACAATCCTCTCTTTCACTCTCCTTGCAGTTATATGCCAACATCACATGTCATTACCTTTGTGTCATCTCGCTCCTGTAGTTTGGGTTTTGTCCTCTCTGCAGGTATCTCTGATACAGAGCTACGCATTTCTGCTCTGCAGTTAATGGCACAACCAAGTCGTCTTACTTGTTCTCTTGTTTGTCGTCTGTCTGCTTCTCTCTGCTATCCTTTTCTTTCTCCTCTGTACCCCCACCCTAACAGGTGGAGGCAGATGGTGACCCTCAATGAACCAGGTTCGGATGGAGGTTCAGACAAAAAGGGAGCTTTTTTTCTACTCACTGTTGCCAAGTGCTGCTCAAATGGAATTTTCTGGTTGCAAAATCCTAGAAAAATTCAATAATTTCCTATAGGCTATTTGAATGCCCCAAAATGTTGTTCAGTGTTGAATGTTCAATGTTGGTCCTGTTAGACTCAGATCGCTTCAGACTCATTTCTGACTTATTCTTGGTTGCTGCACACTTTTCTTAGAGTCATGTATTTAAGAATTTGGGAATAGTTTTTGATATCTCTGTAGGATCAACCAGTCATGACTGACTTTAAAATAAAGAAAGAGCAGATGTGTTCCCCCCTCTGTAGCTTTGGAATT
The DNA here is from genome assembly GCA_024666655.1 of Dascyllus trimaculatus. Taxonomy (NCBI): domain Eukaryota; kingdom Metazoa; phylum Chordata; class Actinopteri; family Pomacentridae; genus Dascyllus; species Dascyllus trimaculatus. The sequence goes on along the minus strand of CM045466.1, from coordinate 28,951,089 downwards.
AAAGACATTTGTGACCCTCAAACTGGAGAGACAGGGTCCACTGTAATTAACAGAGCAAGGACACTAATACACATCACACCAGATGTAGGTGCCCAAAGAAAACATCTTCCAGGTCTGTCAGGATGGGGTAAAATTTGTGTTCTCATTAGGAAGTAGACCTCCATGAGAATTGCACAGCACACACTTCCAGATGAGGACACTGGAAATGTTTATTAAGTCATATTTTGGTTGAGCGACTGGCTCATGCCCCTAGACACTATCAAAACTATTAATGACCTAATAGCCATCAGAAACACCAAAACCAGCTTTTAACTGTACAAAATAATAATAAGAATTCAAGTTGCCGGCGCTGTTGTTCCATGTGCAAATGCTCTCAGTTCACACACACATGGATCATACTGGTGTCTGATGCTGCTGATGGTAAACAAGCTCAGAGAAAATTGTTCTAAACAGCTGGAGAAAGCTTCTGTTAACACCTTGTGGGGAAAAAAGACAGTGTAATCATGTTACATAAACAACTGTAAATCCAGAATTTCAGAATATCAGCTGGCATTTATGAAGCCATCTATAAGAGCCATCTCCCTTAAAAACCTTTTGTACCCATGCAGCCCCAGATCATCACACCTCTGTGTTTCACTGTCAGGACTTTACATTTACTGTGGCAGTCCTGGCCAGATTTAGATCAAGCATAGTGGACTTATCTGAGCCAAACCAATTTATATTGGTATCATATAACCAAAGAATGTGCTCCCAAAATTCACAAGGCTTCTTTTTGTGTTTGTTAGCAAGATTTCATCCTATAGTTTTGTGCCTAGGAGCAAGCTAGGGATGACATTCGTAGAGGGCCACATTATGCAATGTTCTTCACAGTATCTAAACTACCATGGAAACTCTGATTCCCATTATAAAATTCACGTGCACTTCTGTTTTTCAGAGCTAAATTACGCAAGCAGTGCATTCCCCTGGCACCACTTCAGGAGGACAGTCAGTACATCTGTGATTAGGGACACTCATTCTATACCTTGTGATTACTGCTGCAGCTGTGTTTCAGCTGATTTCTAGTTCTTTACTTATCATTCTGGATCCCTTTCCATCTTTGAGAAATCTCACAGTCAGATTTTCCTCCTGACAGTTCTTTTCTAAGTGGATGCATCTGCAGATAGACACAGTCCATTGGTCCAAAACTGAGAATGATGCGGTGCCCACAGATCATTTTAAAATCTTGTTCATGCAGATAGGCTGATTAGAAATCACATAGCTCAAAGCTTCTGTTGCTTCTACATTGGGGCCTATATTTTCAATCAAGTCTTTCTTGAGTATTTGTTTACTGATTGTTCATAAAATGAAATATTCTACTTAACAACTACTACTATTATTGAGAGATGATAAAATTTTAAAACATTTGAAATTCAAGTGATATTGCACAGGCATGGACCCACTTCTATTGTATATAGCATTCTATCCACACTGAATGCACTTCACTGCCATTTATAAATATCTACCATAAAAGCTGCACTACACAATCAATGCATATGTAAACAGTTCTATACTTGTGTGAGTGGCCCTCCACAGGCCTGTGCTCTCCTCTTGGTGTGTGTCTAAGTGGGGAAGTTACCCCTCACTCGTTAATTCCCCCAGATTAGCATATTGATGACAGTCAGGAGAGGATTGTACATGCCACTTCACCAGACTGCTGCACAGAGCTAAGTACAGCAAGGATGTCTTGGACATGGTTCTGACTGTGTGTGTGTGTGTGTGTGTGTGTGTGTGTGTGTGTGAGAGAGAGAGAGAGAGAGAGAGAGAGAGAGAGAGAGAGAGAGACTGAAAGCAGTGGTGTTAATTTGTGTAGTTGCACTGGTGTGTGACTTTGTGGTGTACACACTGAGAGACATGGGGGTAGTTGTGCGTTTTATGGAAATTGCCTTCATGCCAGGATGCCAAGTTGATCTCAGGCACAACATGGCACTGAGGCTCTGTGGAAATGCAATCAGTCAGCTCCTACAGGGGTCTCCCAATTCATTTGAAACTGAAAATCTCAAAATTGGCCAAAGGAAATTGGGTAAGACCAAGCTGGTCAAATACTTCAACATTGATTTGCCTTCAAAAAAAAAAAAAGAGCTCACGTGCAGCCTGGAGCATTTTGACAACGGTTAGCTGTCTTACAGAATGCAAGTATTGAGAGACAAGCAATTACAGTGGAGCTGTGTAGAGACAGGAGGTAGTGGGAAAATGAATGAGAATTTTTTTTTTATATTGCAGAGCTCAGCTTCAGGACACAGCAGAGTAGAGTGCTGACATGCTGCTTTGAGAGCAACAAGGTCAAATGAAAATCACTAGTTTGCTGTAATTTCAACTTCTGACATCATTTATATGATCATTCATATAGTTGCCAACACACATAACATACAGCTTACATTACGTTCTATCTTTGGAGTCCAAACAGATAACTCTATAATAGCTTGTGTATAACTTAGTAAGTTGTTAATTTGCATAACTAACAACACATCACCATAGATTGTCTAGGGTTCCCCTAAATTATTTCCCTACTGATACAAGAATGACTTTATTCTAAGTTTCTGGGTCTGTCACACCACTCCAGCTACAATAAATACAACAGTCTGCACAAAAAGAGGTTTGAAGGACTATTATCTTTCTGACACATGTATAAGAGAAGAGATCATTTAGTGACACACATTTTAGAAGTTAGCTGACGGATCAAACTGTTAACAGCAGTATGGCCAGAGATGCACAATGTTTTGGAGTCAACCCACTGTATTTCTGAGTTTCAAGCATATGATGGTCAGTTGATTCGTTCTATCTCATTTAGTTATAATGTGCTCTTTGGAGGTGCAATATTGCAATGATACACCTCATGTTTAATTGAGGTGCAAACAAAGCAATAAAAATCAGCTCCTGAGATACTATTTTGTTGTTGGACTTGAAAGCCCAGCTCTGACACTAGTTCCGACCTTAATGACAGAAAGTACCCCATTGTCTCGGTCCAGTACCACACCGTGTACAGAAGAAGATGGAAACATTTTCCTCACCACCATGATATAAAATTGGTCTCCTCTCAAAAGCACTTTGGTTATTTCTTTGTATTTTATGATTGCTGTACACTCATAATTGCCATGTAATATAGCCTACCAGTCAGATGAGGAAAACATATAGATATTTTGACATATCTGGACAAGCTTATGATCTTCTTTGAAACAGTGCATATTAATAAAGTTGAGAGACACAAACAAAAGACAGTAAATTGACATTTTGTCATCACAACTTTAATAAATAAATAACCTGTGCTGCCACAAACATGAATAATTTGAACTTCCTTAGGGAGAGACATCAGGGTCTGATGCTTTCCTTGCCTGTATGGTTTGAACAGATGATCAGTGATGAAGCTGCTTGGTCACAGTGATAACAGACTGGTTGGTCACAGACCAAAAGGTGCACTTCAGGAGAACCTAATACCACCTATGGAACATGCTGGTGGTGATGGGGGAGTTTGTAATGTTGCTCTGGCGCTGCTTTGCTATACCTCAGGGACAGGGCAGTTTCCTGTCGTCAGTTCAACTATGAATTTTGCATCATATCAAATAGTGTAGAACTTTCCATCAGGAAGCTCCTGAATAACGTTGTGGTGTGCATCATTTTGTTACCTGTACTTACGTAGTTGACGTTGCTGTTTATAATTTGGGGGTGTGACTTTAAGTTGTTTACGTTAAGCACATTCGAGACCGGTACGCTTGTCGGTGAGTTCTGGATTCTAGTGTTGATGTATGTCAATTTGTGACTGTCAGCAGGATAATTACTTAATATCACCGTTTGGTGCTTGTGTTTTTCAGGTTTACAACCTACACTACGACTACTTACCATTAATCCTGACTCAAACGGGAGTTTAAGTTTGAATGACTGCATAGTTAACCGGAGCTAACAAGTAGCCTACTGTATGCTTTTAGTAATGTGCAGTTTGGAATAAAATGTGTTGAGTTGAGCCCGCCGTACTGGTCTTGAAACCCTTCCAGAAGGGAGTCCATTAAGCTACGATAGATAGTTTTTAAAGGAAAATCTGGACAGTTGTAAACCGCTGTCGGAGCTACGCCAGAAATTAGACGGGCCCCGAGCGGAGGAACGGACACGACGGAGGAAAGCAGCGGCTGACAAGCCACCACAACAGAGAAGCCGAAGCCAAGAGCTAACGGGACTGTTGGAGGGCTGGAGGATTTCCACGGTCGTGAGTAAAACTGTTTGAATGAAAAACACGAAGCTGGTTCTGTAGCCGATCGGCTAACGTGCAGCGAAATCGTTGAGCTAACGAACTTTGCTAAAGGAGCTGCATAGACCGTGAGCTTTGCCTGAAGCTACTGTCGGCGAGCCGAAGACCGTGTGTGTCATACGGACACGAACCGTAACAGCTGGTTGAGATCGTTAATGCCGGTGAAAAGTTCACGTCAAACCCCTCGCTACATACTTTGCTAAAGTGACTGTTGAGACATATTTCACCTGGAGAGAACGATGGCAGATGATAAGCCAGACGTAGACAGCCTAAAAAAGAAACGTTCCAGTGCACAACGTTGCTTCACAACACGGGTTAGCCGCCTCAGTGTCAACGCGAGCCGACTACGTGAAGGTGAATTATCCGTGGAGTTAGCGCGATTGAGGGACGATTATAACAGGCTCCTCGATGCCAGTAATGATTACATAAGTGCACATGGCGAGATAACAGGTGATGGTGATGAGTTACAAGATGCCCTGGCAAAGAGGGATGCCAGTGAGCAAAAGTTCTTTGAGAGCGAGGACATGATCATGGACTTGCTGTGGACCAAGTATGCGGCACCCGACATAGATGCTCTCATTTCTCAGTTCAAAACTGCTTTTGACCAAGCTAAAGCATTCGGGAAAGATAAGGTTGTGTCGTGGGGGCAGCAGGAGGTTGAAAGCAATAAGCTGGAAAGAAAACTCCATGACATCAAAAATATTGTGTATTCCTGGAAAGACTATAGACCACATGGAAAGGACAGGTGGACAGTCTTTTCTTCACTGAGAGAGGACAAGGAGCAATTGATAGACGAATGGAGGTTACGCCGCGAAAGTGAGCCCATAGGAATGTCAAATTTAGGGCATAATGGTGATAGTGACAGTGGTGAAAGTGAGGTGGTAGAAATTAGAAGCGTGAGAGAAGAAAACGCAGTCAGTGAGCGTCCTATGCCTGCGAGTGACAACCTTGCGGTTGCTGATAATGTCACTTCATCCCACCTAGAAACCTTTGCTGCCACTGTGCCCCCTGCCAACACTCAGTCCACCGTTGTCGCTTCACTTAGTGATGGGCAGGAACCTATACAGGTCACAAGGCCACCTTCATTCCTCCCCACTGATGGGGAAAGAACTATTACCAGCACTCCCCTAGCTACCACCACCAGTAGCTGGAGCCTGGGCAGGCACATGGGGACTACGTTGCTCAGTGCTTCCCACCAAACATTACCACCCACTCGGCAGTCGCGACCATCAGATGGTGAACTTAATGTTGGTTTTGTTTTGCCTCCTACTTTAGCCAGTCCACCACAGCTGCAGAACGTGCGTGTTGCTCCACCTGTTGACTTGAGCATGGGACAGGGGAGCAGCGTGCCTCATAACAGCCCTAGTGCGTATGTTGGAGGGGATTTTAACTCTCAGTGGGTCAGACCTAAAATAAGACTCACGCCCATAAGTTTACCAAAGTTCTCCGGAGACAGGAGAGATTATTGGCGTTGGAAAGCGGAGTGGGAGAGTATTCAGGCCCAAGCTGAACCTACAGGCTCACGAGAATGCAAGAAACTTCATTTGCTAGACAGCTTGGACAATGTTGTGAAAAACGAACTCAGACTGTTGCGTTGCAAAGACGCCAATGATATCTTTAGGGAACTAGAAAACCGCTATGGCGACATAGCACAAACGGCGGAAGAGATTGTGATGGAGCTACAGTCACGACCTGCCGTAAAGAACCACCAGCCAAGAGAGACATTAGAACTGATCCTAGCTGTGGAGAGGGCAGCATTAGACCTCACAGATCTGGGGTGCGTTGATGCTATACAAAACCAACTAGTAATTCGGTCCTTAGAGAGCAAACTTCCTGACGTCATGAAGAGGGAGTGGCTCATGTTTGTAAGAAATCCAGATAACAATGTCGACCCGGGGAACCGTCTTGATAGGCTCCTGCAGTTTCTGGCTGGTCAGAAGTCGTTGCTAGTGAGATTGGAGCAATTGCTGCCTGGCAAGCTGTGGCCTGTTAGTGCTGAGAGACCAAATTATCGCGAGAAGCAAGGTGACAGGAAAAGAGAAAGAAAGTCATTCACCAAAGCAACAGCGAGCGAAGCTAAAACAGGCTCTCACCAGACACCATGTCCCGTGTGTGGTGACAAAGAACACGGAAAAAGACTGTTTCGTTGTAAAACTTTTAAGAAAGCTAATCTATCAGAGAAGAAAGCTCATGTAAAGAGAGCTAAAGCATGTCTTAAATGCCTGGACGTACATGGGGTCGATGACACTTGCACTTCAAAGTTTCTCTGTCATAAGGAGGAGTGTAGACATGGTGACGCCCTGGCAGACCACCATTACTTCCTCTGCCCCAGAGCACTGGCAAAGAAGGATGCTGGAAAGAGTGATAGCAAAGTGGAAGATAAGCGGGGACCTCGTGGTCCAACAGAGGAACAAGAGGCTGTATTCGCTGAGCTGGGACTCACTCCCTACCAGTTAGAAGCTATTCGTAAAGCATGTACTAACAAGACTACATCAAAAGCGTGTCCCAGCAAAAGCCTGATAGAACAGGCCGGTTTGAGAGAGCATCCAGTCCTCATGATGCTCGCGCATGTCACGTCAAAAAGAGGAGACAGTCTTGGGGCTCTGGTCGATCTGGCATCTGACACTAATTATATCACGCTCCAGGCTGCAGAAAGACTCGGTCTGACTGGTGAACCAATCTCGCTTATTGTGTATGGTGTCGGCACGATGAAGGTAAAGGTTCACACAAAGAGATATCTTGTGACGATAAAGGTGTGGACGCCACGGGGAACCTTGAAGTTCCACGAGATGATCTGCTATGGAATGGAGGGCATTGCTAAAGTGGGTCGAACAGTAACATCAGAGTGCCTCGAACAATTCTTTCCGGAAGTTAAACCGGGGGAACTCGCCCGCCCAGAGAAAATTGACCTGCTGATCAGTGCACGAGAAGGCCGGTTGGCTCCTCAGAGACTCCAAAGAGTTGGCGACTTAGTACTATGGGATGGTCCCCTAGGCAAGATCGTGAGTGGTGTACATCCTGACCTCTTTGAGGAAGTAGATGTCACAGCGTGGCGCTCCAAGACGCACTTCGCACACTCTATGAAGCTGGCAGCTGTCAAAGTGGAGGAGATTGGAAACCGATCAGAACAAAGCAGCAAAGAAGTAGTCCGGGCAACAGCACTATGCAGTAAGGAAGTTCTTGAGTGGCTAAGGTGGGATAGCATTGGAGCTGCCTGTAACCCTGCCTGTGGAGGGTGCCGTTGTGGAAAATGCCCACCAGGAGGTAAGGAGATGTCTCTGGTGGATGAGAAGGAGTTGGAGATAATAAGGGCGGGCCTAACCTTCAAGGAGAGTGATGCTCACAGCAGTCAGTCACACTGGGACGCAAAATACCCGTGGAAGGAAGACCCAGCGTCTCTCCCCAATAACCGGAAGGCTGTGGAGGCGACGTTTCTGAGAACGGAGAAGCGGCTCATGAGAGACCCTGCGTGGAAAGAAGCATACATAAGACAGGTCCACGAGATGGTGGAAAGAGGTGCTGCTGTCAAACTCACCAAGGACATGAAAGACAGCTGGAAAGGTGCCGTGTGGTGGGTGAGCCACCTAACCGCACCGAACCCCCACTCAGTGACTACGCCGGTCCGCCTCGTCTGGAACAGCAGTCAGGAGTTTCAAGGTGTGAGCATGAATAGCATCTTACGCAAAGGTCCAGACGTCCTCAATCCCATCCGGGCCGTGCTCCTCAGATTCCGGGAGTGTGAACACGCTGCCATCGGAGACATCACCAAGATGTATAATTCAGTGTGGCTAGAGGAGCGAGAAGTCCACGTGCATCGGTTCCTGTGGAGAGACTCACCAGAAGATGAGATTGAGGACTACGCTGTTGTGAGAGTGAATATGGGAGATAAACCAGCTGGATGCATTGCACAAGTAGCCATGCGGGAGACCGCTAAATTGCCTCAATTTGCTGACATGAGAGAGGAAAGAAGAGTCATCGAGGAAGACTCTTACGTTGATGACCTCCTCACGTCTCATAACGACCCACAACGACTAGACAAGATCCTAGAAGGAGTGGAGAAGATACTGAAAGTTGGTGGCTTTCACCTTAAGCCCTGGATCCGGTCTGGTCAGAGTGGGAGGCGTGGGGAGACGGTGTCTAGGCCAGTAACCCTGATGCTGCCCAATCAACTAGGAGAGGGAGACAATAAAGCTCTGGGCGTTGGCTACCTCGTCCAGGAGGACAAACTCTTTGTAATGGTCTCCGTTAATTTCTCTAAGAGAAAGAAAAAGATGAGGACTGAGGTTGACCTCACAGAAGAAGAGGTAGAAGCAAAGACACCGAACCCTCTGACTCGACGGATCTTATTGAGCCAGATCGCTGGGCTGTATGACCCAATTGGTCTCGCGACGCCGATCAAACAGAAAGGAGTGATTTTGGTGAGAAAGGCCTTCCAGGAAGCTGGTAAGCTTACTAAGGACACCTGGGATGAGCCTCTATCCGATGAGCTTCGGGGGAAATCGGTTGAGTTATTCAAGGAGTATGTCCGACTGGGCAGCGTCAAATTCCATAGAAGTCTCACGCCGCCTGATTGGGGGAGTAAGCCTTGGGGGATTACATTTTCTGACGGTAGTTGTGAATCCTATGGTGCCGTTCTGTATCTGCGATGGGAAACGTCAGGTGGTGTGGTCATCCGGTTAGTAGAGTCGAAGGCCAAGTTAACCCCAATCGACCAAAAGGGTGACGCGGTCAAGGCTGAGGTCTGTGGAGCAGTCTTCGCCACACGCCTAAAGGGATACATCTTGAAGCATGGGCGACTAGATGTGAAAAAATGGTACCACTTCATTGACAGTCAGACGGTGTTGGGTGCTATTCAGAGGGAGAGTTACGGATTCCAAACATTCTTCGCAAACCGTATCGGAGAAATACAAAAGTCTGGACCCACAACTGACTGGTGGTGGATTCCGGGTGAGGTCAACGCCGCTGACCTAGTCACAAGGGGGTGCTCTCCTGAACTGCTGGGCAACAACACTGTATGGCAGAAGGGCCCTAAGTTCCTGTATGACCCAGTCAATGATTGGCCCATGAAATCAGCCTCAGAAGTAGCAGCTGATGCGAGAGCGGTAGTGAGTAAACTACAAAGAAAGGCTTTTTCAGCAGTCCTCACCAGAGCTCGGGTAAAGAGGTTTTCCAATAATGACAATCCAGAGGGCGAAGGCACAGCGGTCACAGATGGAAGTAGTGAGGCCCCTTATTCCTCAGTAGATGGACAAGAAACAGCCTCAGTCAAGGCAAAGGAGACGCTGTGGGGAGCCGCACTTGTAGATCAGGTGGATCCAGTACGGTACAGTTCCCTAGCTAAGCTCTGCGGGGTAATCGGTTATGTCCGTAGAGCTGTAAGGAAGTTCTTGACTTGCATAGGGAGAGTCCCTGTGCTAGTAAAGTGGGAGGCAGTGCTGACTGTAAGTGAACTCAAAACTGCGTTCCAAGACTTATGCCTGGCAGCCCAAACAAAGGTCATGTTTCCGGTGGCAACACTGAATAGACTTGTCGTCGGGAAGGATAAAGTCTCAGGGCTCCTGCTGTGCTATGGTAGAGTTCAGGCTGCCATGCAGGGAGGAACCGGTGTGCCCTTAGTTCCCTATGATGCATGGATTAGCACCCTCATCACGCGGGAAGCTCATGGTGCTAACCACGAGGGTGTTGCTGGCACACTCCTCCGAGTTAGGTCTAAAGCGTGGGTGGTGCAGGGACCACGAGTCGCCAGAAATGTTATTGACTCCTGTATGCACTGCAGAAAGACCAAAGCAAAGATGTGCAAGCAGATAATGAGTGAACTTCCTCTTGAACGGACTAGACCTGCCGCACCATTTGAATTTACCACCCTAGACCTCTTTGGCCCTTACGTCGTTAGGGACTCTGTGAAACGAAGAACACGGACGAAGGTCTGGGGCGTGGTGTTCAGCTGTATGGCGTCAAGAGCGGTATATGCTGACATTGTGGAAGATTTGTCAACAGAAGCGTTTCTGAAAGTGTACCAGCGCTTCACGGCCCTTAGGGGTCATCCACGAAAGCTCTGGTCGGATCAAGGGACCAATTTTGTAGGCGCCAGGCCACTACTACAGGAGCTTCATGAGTACTTAGGTAGCCTCGACAAGCACGAGATCCAGAAGAGAGCTTCAGTTGTAGGGACCGACTGGACTTGGGTGTTCCACCCAGCTGACTCGCCCCACCGAAATGGGGCAGCTGAGGCGGCAGTTCGCGTACTCAAAAGAGCTTTGAGTAGTGTTGGGGAAGGAGGCAACCTGACAGCGCTGGAGTTTCAAACTCTCCTCTTCCTGGCCGCCAACCTGTCAAATGAGAGACCAATCGGTGCTAAGGCTCAGGTGCAAGACGAAACTGTGGAAGTCATTACTCCCAACTCCCTTCTACTCGGCCGTGCAGGACCCAGTGGTGACATCAGAGGGTTTGAGTACCCAACTTATCCCTTTGTGCGTCTGAGGGCTATACAGATTGAGGTTGACAAGTTCTGGGAGCGGTGGAGCCAACTAGCAGGTCCAGGCCTTTTTGTCCGGCAGAAGTGGCATGCACCCGCTAGAAACGTCACAGCAGGGGATCTGGTGTGGCTAGCTGATCAGAACGCACTACGGGGTCAGTTTAGGCTGGGTCGAGTTGTGGAGGCCATTCCTGACGTGAAAGGCATAGTACGAGATGTGAAGGTGAGGACATGTCAAAGCCACCTAGTTTTCGGTGGTCAATCCAAGAAGGACAACAAGAAAATGGGCTGCCCTTTCACCATTCTCCACAGAGATGTTAGGAGACTGGTGGTATTACTACCAGTGGAGGAGCAAGAAAAGACCCCCCCACCATGGTGTGTTTCGGTTGGTAACGGACGGTAATGGATCCCCACCATGGTGTGTTTCGGTAGAGGACTAAGACTTCCCCGCTACCATCCCCTTTGAGGGTTGGTAGTGTGTTTCGGTTAAGGATTAAGACTTCCCCGCCGTCATCCTCTTTCGGGGTTGGTGGTGTGTTTCGGTGAAGGATGTTATACTGTTGTTAAAGATAGAGGGTGTTGTGTATGGACATTAAGAGTTCCTTAAGCCATCCTTTGGTCACGTTAAGATTGCACTTAATCAAAGATGTTATGCCACATTGTTAGCCGCAGGTACAAGTTAGCCTTTGTAATTTGTTTGCTAGTTATGGTGGCCTACTTGGATTCTAAAATCAGTAGACCAAGTGGGAGGTGTAGAACTTTCCATCAGGAAGCTCCTGAATAACGTTGTGGTGTGCATCATTTTGTTACCTGTACTTACGTAGTTGACGTTGCTGTTTATAATTTGGGGGTGTGACTTTAAGTTGTTTACGTTAAGCACATTCGAGACCGGTACGCTTGTCGGTGAGTTCTGGATTCTAGTGTTGATGTATGTCAATTTGTGACTGTCAGCAGGATAATTACTTAATATCACCGTTTGGTGCTTGTGTTTTTCAGGTTTACAACCTACACTACGACTACTTACCATTAATCCTGACTCAAACGGGAGTTTAAGTTTGAATGACTGCATAGTTAACCGGAGCTAACAAGTAGCCTACTGTATGCTTTTAGTAATGTGCAGTTTGGAATAAAATGTGTTGAGTTGAGCCCGCCGTACTGGTCTTGAAACCCTTCCAGAAGGGAGTCCATTAAGCTACGATAGATAGTTTTTAAAGGAAAATCTGGACAAATAGTGTTTCCAGATAATTTGAAGCTATCTGCCTGAAAGTTAAAGATGAACCGGAAGTGGGCCAAACAGGATAATGATGCTGAGCCCAGCAGACAATCCACCAAGGAATGGCTGAAAAAGAAGAAATGAAGGTTTACGAAATGCTTACTTCCATGCAGTACAAACGGCTTGTTGGATGAGAGCTTTGGAAACCCCCTTCTTCTGCATCTGTCCAATATGAGATTACAGACCATTTCTATAAAAAACAACCAAAAACCAGACAGTATGATCTTCACACCACCTTCAAGCCGTGATTGGCCAGCTGTCTGGAGGTAAGGTGTGAGGACGGAAAGAAGGATCGTACTTTTCTCTCTAACTTGTTTTTTTTTTTTTTTTTAATTTGTTACAGATAATTCAGTTCACACAAAAACTGGCTGAGTGCCACACAGTGGATGTTTCCAGAGAGAGTCAATGTCCAAATGTGAAAACATACACCAGCCTTTTTCCCTATTTCAACAATATTGCATATCCATAGACAGCTTGTCCCTTCACCTTTTGGTGTGGCAGTCCGGATCATCTCAACATCCTAAGAGCCGGTTCTGTTAACATAGAAAGCTCTCTACAAACAGGACACACCATATCTTGCACTGAGACTAAATATTGGCACTGGGCATGGATTGTCTAAAATGGACTTCATAGAATTCTGCATTGGCTTTTGGCTTTAGATTTATAGAGCTCTGTTTTCAAGCTGGTCCAAGTCCAGTAGTAGTGCACATGCAACTGTAGCACTTATGTCAGGTCATGTTTATTTGCACTGTAATTCCTGGCACCAAACAAACCCACTTCTGTCAAAATGAGTGGATTAGAAGCACCGAATACTGAGATCTAACCTTCAATGAAATACAGCTGAATCTGTAGTGTAGATGTTTGCAAATTTATGCAAAGCAAACAGATTAAATATTTGTTATTTTCAGTAGCAACTTAAAATGTTTGGTGTCAGTATCAGCTGCATCAGTCAAAGCCCAGAGATGATGGTACAGCTGACTACACAAGAAGGAACACTGTCGTTACCATGGGACCTGCTGAGGGAAGCAGCTCATCTGGCATTTGAAGAGAATTCTGGGATTAGCACAGATTGGGGAGATTTACATCACTACAGCACCTGTAGCTTGGCATTTCAGAGACTCACACTGACTGGGTAACAGTTACATTCTCAACCTCATCCACATCTGTTAGATGTTGGGAGTAACAGAAAGACAGGCAGAGAAACAGAGCTACAGATGGTCAGCAGGTTTTACATCAGTAATACAAACAGGAGCATGCAATATACACCCCCCTCCAAAAGTACCGGAACACTGAGGCCAATTCCTTTATTTTTGCTGTAGACTAAAAACATTTGGGTTTGACATCAAAAGACCAAAGTCATTTGGCAACTGGTTTATTCTCACCAGCAACACCCACATATGATCACTGCCAGGCTTGTTGAATGTAAGCAACACTAGATAGAACCTGTCTCTTTATTGTGAAGTAGTTAAAGGGTCTCAAAAAGTAGCACATTATGCCAACTTCTAAAGAGATTCAAGAACAGATGAGGAACAAAGTCACTGACATTCATCAGCCTGGAAATTGTGCCCTTAACATAGCGGATAACCCCTCTCCAGTTATCCGAGAGGGGTCATCATTGGTGCCCATCATTTGTAAATTTTCTGAACCTGATGATCCTACACTCACAGCTATACATAATGCTTTGATACGTCAGTGTTTTCAATCTGTTGCTACTTTCACTTTGTGGCTACTGTTTTTAAAGGTGCTGCATACATAAGACATGCAAAAAAAACAGAAACAAACAAGAAAAAAAAGAATTTCCTTCTGAGCTTCCGTACAAGTCTGAATGCCAAATTAAGTACCACCATATGTGAAACTGTAGCCACAGTGCAACAAAGGAAAGTCCAGAAAGTCAGAATATTCTATGGGATGGTCAGATCTTTTTTTTTTTCCTATTCAAGATGAATACACTTTTCAAGCAATAATGAAAATGCATTGAGTGGTGTTTGTTACTGTGTCTCTTGCTTCACGGTTGTCAGGTTGTATGTTAGTTCCTGATGTGAGCTGAATAAATAGATAAAGAGTTGAGATTTTCTCTTCTTTAAGATCGAGTAGCTTGTAAATGTTCTTGTGTTTTAAGGATTAATGTCTTATTCAAGACTGGAAGAACTTTCTTGGAAGTCCTGTTTTTGATAATCCTCTGAACTGTAGTAGTATGTGGAGCTGCACAGAAATAAGAGTCTTTAAAAACCAGTGCTTTGAGGTTACATCATTTTGGTCTTGGCTGGATTTACACCAGTTCAAGAAAACTTCTCAAGTGGTTTCTGCTGACACCTCTGGAAGATTTGTTTTTCTTATAATGAACAACTTTCAATTATTAATAGAATAATATATGTTTGAAGCCATTTTTCCTCTGTCCTTTGCTTTCCAAATGTCTCTCTTTCTGTTATTATTGCGCCCTCTCTCTCTCTCGCTCTGCTTTTCTACAGATTTTTTCTCCTCCATTTGTCTTCCCCCTCACAGAGGGAGTTTTGCTTCCTATGATAGAAACATTAGGCCTTATTTCCCCTCATACATACGGCACTATTAAGAAAAGACATCAGCTTATGAATAAACAACAACAAATACATGGGAGGAGAAAAGCAGAAAGTAGTGGAGAACAACACAGGCAACGGGTGAGGGGCATAATAATTGTGTGATTTATCCTCACTAAACTACCGCAGTCGTAGCATAATTAAACATGAAAAGCTAAATTTATCGTGGCGTGCTCAGCCTCCTCATTAATTTAAAGCTGAGACATTCAGAGAGGAGGCCTTTTCTAATCCACCCACTGCTTCTCTTGTTGTCTTTTCTCCCTCTTTTTCCTCCTTTGCCATCCTCCATCCTTTACCCATTACGGAGCATTAAAATGTATATTACCCTCAGAGCTCCATCATCATAAACCACAGGGCCCGCAGAGGGGGGATGGAGGAGAAAGGATGGAGAGAGCTGAGTGAAATCCTCAGAGAGAGCGAGAGAGACAGAGGGAGAGCATGAGACAAAGGGAGAGAGTCAGTTAGGCTCATTAAGGATAAGAAAGGCTCTCATTAAGACAGAGCTGTCTTGGTCCCATGTCCTGCATGATAGCCACCTATTTGTTGCCTAATAGCTGCAGCCACTGCAAACTTGTGAGATCCATCTCCTGTAATGAGAGGTAGCAGAGGTAATGCTCTCCCACCCAGAATGCCAAGTGCCTCTGCGTCATTAACAATCATCCCAACATCCAGTAATTGGCCGCTATGTATTTTTCTTTTCCCTTCCCTCCTCCATGCCTCTCCCTCCTTTTTCAACACGTTTTCACCCGCAGACAAACAAACTTGTCACCAGTTTGATTTGTTTATGTGTTCTATTTGTTATACTTGCTTCCTTAAACTGTAAATCAGGGAAGCAGCGTAGCATGGGGAGCTAATAACCCGCCTTGTACATCTGCCTTCATAAATTATGCAGCAAGCCATGCTGCAGCTTGTTGTCTGTCAGGCAGGCTGCTCCAGTCCTGTCAGCACCCACCACATTGCTTAAAGTTGGAAAAATGACTCTCAGAGCAGCCGGAACCTGTATCAGAGTGAAGGGTGGGTAGAAAATTGTCACTAGTCACTTTTTCACACTTAAAAACCAAAAAAGGAAAAAAAAAATCATGCAAACTGGCAATTAAAAAAGTTCTTACTAATGAGCAGCTCTGTGCACTTTGCCTCCCTGAATCTGTCATCGTTCAAGTTGAATCAGTCTTTGTTTTAGGAGAGAGCAAAAGAAAAACAAAGCAGAGAACCTGACTGGTTCTGTAATGGCAATTAAGTAAGAAGAAAACACTGCTGTTGGTATTTGTTATAACAAAGCAGAGGGATGTGTGATAGTATATGTTGGCTTCTATTGCTGTAAGCTAACAACACAAGCCACAGACAGTACAAGTAAGAAAGGAGAAGCATTTGCCAGAGTACCGAGGGAAATGTTCACGAATGACAAACACAAGGCACTTTGCAAATTACTGACCAGAATTCCACGTCCACACATGTATTCATTGAATTTCAGTTTTATGTTTATATGCAAGGACTTAAACCTGGATCGAGTTCGGACAACACATTCAACGAAGGACAACATAAGTGTGTTTAGTGGTGACCTGTCATCAGACATCAGACAGACATCAAACCTCACACTGCCCCGTCCATAGTCAGTCCTGTAATGTTCTGCCTTCTGTTATTCAAGAAATCATGCATGAACATTTGTGCTGCTAGCTAGATTTAACAGTTCAACACGTAGTCTCAGCTCCACAACAACAGGGCTCTTGTTCATCTGTTTATAACCCACAACGCACTTAAGACTATACTGCCAACTAGTGGTCACTTGATAATACTGCTATCATTACAAGTCCCATATATTTAAAATAGAAAAAAAAAACACACACACACACACGCTTACAGCTGAAATCTGTGTGTGTGTTACAAACCTATCAAAGTACTGTAAAGTACTATACTGCCTATTGCCAGGTCTTCTTAGTCGTTGTAGAATTGAACGTGTTCTACTGAAAGCAGACAGGTCAGATTTCTCATTATTCATTAATGTGAGATTTCATTGTGTTTCTAGTAGTGCTGTCAAAAATATCGCGTTATTAACGCGTTAACGCAAATCAATTTTAACGGCGTCAATTTTTTTATCGCGAGATTAACGCCGGCGGCGGTGGGTGGGGCGGGGGCATGGTTGGCGATGGTGTTCGTCGGAGTCCGACAGGATCTCCTGCTGGCTGTTGTACAGCAGCAGACTCCTCGCCTCCATGCCTTTCTATCGGCTCCTTTTCTGCGTCCCGAACCGCGTGCCGCTGATCCAGATGCTCCGCCAGGTGATGGCGGCCTGGGGTGCGCATGACGATTTACAAGACCAAAGTTATCTGTGTGTGTTGTCAGACTGAACTGAGTTCTCATCGTAGCACATCCAGTCTGAAATACCACGTGATGGCCAAACACAGCTGACGCGAATTCTCCGCCTCCTCCTCGTATAAAATGATAATTCAAGGGACATTTAGAATTAAAAATGTGCGACTCATTTGTGATTAATTGCGAGTTAACTATGACATTCATGCGATTAATCGCGATTAAAAATTTTAATCGATTGACAGCACTAGTTTCTAGAATTACCACCGCTGCATGGTAGCTGCTTGGCACATCTGTTGGTAAAATGTTGATTGACACTCATGGTTCCTAAAAAAGACTCAACTGTGAATATTAAGGACTACTGCACACTGAACATGGCAGAGTTGTCTGTGCCTTTTCCCCATGGGCTCATTTTTTTTTAATCACATAAGCGAAAATCTCCAGTTGATTTGGACATGCAAGCTCTTTTTGTGACTTAGATCCAACAGAAATTGTCCATCACTACATAAGCTTCAACACTGTGGCTTTGTGTGTGATATTATTGCTGTTACCTAGAGCACAACTCCACACAAAATGGTAGCCTACTCTTTTGCAGCTGGTGAGGTAAATGTGCTTAGGGTGAAATATGAGCTGTTCTGATTAAAACAGAAACATGAATCCTGTCCGACTCATGACATACAGGACTGAAAATGCTGCTGGAACAGCTCCAGTGTAGTAACCACCTTGCATTTTGACAAGCATGTCAAAAGCACGTCAAATTCATTTAAGGAAACTAAATACACTGTTACCCATAAAGTTGGAATAATGTAGTTTTCAGACACATTCCTCTTTTATTGCTATTTATACACATCAGTATCATTTTGACCAGGTTCAATGGTTACATACTGAGTCCATGGCTCTGTTGTCCTTCTCCTGATTAAAATCTGTAAGCAGTAAGTCTACGTTTTCAGAACTGGCTGCATAATTTTTAACCAAATTTGACACAGAAGTTCCCCAGGCTGTATGCCTCATCTGACACAACTGGCAATACACCAAAGAGAGACTGCACTCCGACAGGATGGACACCAACAAGCCAGCTCTGCTTATTTCCTTGGAATATCACAGAGTGCGGTCTGTAAAATCCTCAAGCATCATTGAGAGGAGGGTCATTTGAGGCCACAAAAATCTCCAGAATGACCACGACTAACTACCAGACCAGATGACCGGCAACTGTTTAATCTGTGCTGTAGAAATCAGAAAATGTCAGCGAGCCGCCTTCATCATTTGTGGAGAAGACACAGAAGTAAAAAATATTTTATTTCAACGTTATGGGCAACAGTGTGTATAGTTTTGAAAAAAAGCTAGCATTCTGTGACTTTTCCTACAGTCCTCCTCCATAGTTCAGCCTCATAGCCTTTGTTCTGACTGGGGCCAAGTCTGGAGCTGGTTTTGTTCTCCCACTGGTTATCCCTGAACACAATCAAGATGTACAGTTATTGCCTTGACTGCTGGGGATTCCTCTATGGGTTGTTTCATTAGATACACTCATATCAGGCTCCAGAGACTCCTTGGACAAATAACTTTACCCTTCTCTTTCTCCATCTCTCTTTTTGTACCTATGAGGAAAGTCACAGCCTTACATTTGTAGTCACAAGGAAAAAACAACTAAGGTATCACACCCAGTCTTTATCTAAATTAATGCATCCATTCATCCGTCCATTATCTATACACCGCTTAATCCTCTGTAGGGTCAGTAGGGCTGGAGTCTATCCCAGCCTACTCGGGTGAAGGCAGGGGACACTCTGGACAGGTCACCAGTCTATCACAGGGCTACATATAGAGACAGACAACCAAGCACACTCTTATTCACACCTATGGACAATTTAGAATCATCAGTTAACATCAGCATGTTTTTGAACTGTGGGAGGAAGCTGGAGAACCCGGTGAGAACCCACGCTGCACAGGGAGAAGATGCAAACTCCACACAGAAAGATCTAACTGGATCTCACTAAGAACATTTTATTAACAACATCCTGTATCTAGCTCTACATTCCTAATCTATCCTACTCTACCCTACCCTACCCTACCCTACACTACACTACTCTACCCAACTCTACCCTACTCTACCCTACCCTCCCTACCCTACCCTATCCTACTCACCCTACCCTACTCTCCCTACCCTACCCTACACTACCCTACCCTACCCTACCCTATCCTACCCTACCCTACACTACACTACTCTACCCAACTCTACCCTACCCTACCCTACCCTAGGCCTACTCTGCTGGGCTAAACTCTATCAGAGTCACTAACTTACATTTTAATATTTCCCTTTAATCTTTTTACATTATTCCCAAAGGTCTATTCTGTTTATTTCATCACCTCTATCAATGCGTGTCTCAGGGCTGTGGTGCTTCCAGCAGAGTGTGTTTAAGTTTATATTAGAGCTTTTATCCAATCATATTTCAGTCATCATGTGTTGCCAGTGTCAAAGAAATCTGTCCTGAGACCTTCAGAATCAAAAGTGCTCTACTACTCTTTGTGAGGAAAGTAAGGAGGATGAATTTTGTGTTCAAATAATCACAAGTTTTGTGAATAAAATGAATTACATTTACACTTCTATATATATATTTGTTATTTTATTGCGTTAATCTTGATGCTCCTGCCAGATGTGATGTATATGGTGCAGGTGAGCAGCAGTGCAGTTGTGGATGCAGTGAAAGGAGACTTGTTGAATAGTTTTAATTGGGTTTTTTGCTTTAGTAATGGCATTCATTCTACTTCTGTCTACATGAGATTCCTGTCTGCGATGCAACATTCTGTTATATTGCCTTTCTGTGTAATATTGATGGTTTCTGTAGCCGTGGTGTAATAATGATGGCATTAAGAGGTGGTTTGATTCAGATAGGATGCCTCTGAAGGCCTAGGTGTAAAATACATTCCTGCCACTGATGTAAGGTGATAAAAAGAGGGAATTTTCAGATCCTTTCAGATTCTACTTGTTAAACTTAATGGACTTCAGCACATACAGCAGTAATATTAAATCATCTAAAGTACATATAACTGATTGTTTTTCTGTTACAGTATTTATCATGGTTGTATTATGCAAGTACCGGTATTTTGTTCTACAGCGCTAAAAATAAAAGGCTAAAATGCATTTGTCAGGCATATTTTTATGTTAAATATGGTGTATTAAAATATATATAAACCAAAACAGTGTTGAATCTCTGTTGTTAAATCTTCAGATCTTATAAACCTTGAACTTCGGTCCCTAAAGGAACTGTGATGATAGCCAGTAAAATCTGAATCTTTCTCATGTTCAGCATGAAATTTCCAACATGTGACACAACAGCAGCAGTACGGGCTGGTGAGGTGAGTAACTGCATACCAGTGAGACACAGAGAGAAGAAAACACCAAATATGAGTAAGAGGAGTGATGTAAATGCATGGAAAGTGAAAGAGAGAAGAGGATAGGGTAGGAACTCGTTGCATTATGGGAAGTCCCCCGGCAGTCAAGACCTATAGCAGTAGAAGTAAGGGACTGTTTGGGGTCACCTGGGCCAGCTGTAACTATAATCTTAATTAAAAAAGGAAGATTTTAAGCCTAATCTTAGGAGCAGAGAGGTTGTCTGTCTCGTGAAACCAAAATGGGAACTGATTTCACAGCAGAGGAGTCTAAAAGCTGAAGGTTCTGCCTCCTTGTCTGCTTTTGGAAACTTTAGGAAAACCACAAGTAACCCTGCCGAGAGTGAAGAACTCTGTTGAAACTGTAGTAACATATTAAGGTTTAAGGCTGTGAATGTCATAAAGATGCTGATTAGACCACAACAAACTGTAGCTGCAGACGTTTTTAAATCAGAGCCTCAGATGAAGAGTTTTGTCTTCAACAATTAAGTAATTAAAACAATGAGTTGGCCTATTTACATTTTGAGAAAAACCAGCTGAGTTTAACAATGTGCAACTATGCTTCCAAATGGTACCGCTCAACTCCCCACTGGAAGCCTGGGCCTTAAATGGAGTACACCTGGCGCAAATGCATTGTAAGACAGTCTCGGAATCCCTGATTGTGGCTGGCAACCATCATGAGACTATCTCCTTTCACCTAATCGATCCCTCCAGTCCTCCCCTGGTCCTGGGTTATCCCATAAACATAACCCACATATTGACTGGCAAAGAGAGGATGTAATCCTGGAGTCCACACTGTCATGAACTTTGTCTCCGCTCCGCCCTGACCCTGTCTGCTCCCTCTGTTTCGACATCACCCAAGCCTGTGAAGCCAGGACCAGGTACCCCAGAAACACCATGACTTAGCCCCGGTTTTTAATAAAGAGGATGCCTTCTCCCCGCCTCCTCACGGACCATACGACTACGCTATAGATCTTAATCCTGGAGCCACTCTACCTACCAGCTGCCTGCCCTATCAAAACCTAAACAGACTGCTATGGAGACCTACATCTGCAACTTCCTGGCATCATCACACCCAAGTCCTCACCAGTTGGCACCGGCTTCTTCTTTGTAGACAAGAAATAATTACCCCATATCAGTAAATCTTGCGCCTAGTGTATAATTTTCCCGCCAGTCCTTAGGGGCTTAGTCTTTCACTTCTGCTATTACCAGGTTGCACTTCCTGTTGTAGTTTTTGTATTTATTTGTAATAAACATAATGGTACTCCACTGCCTGTCTGCCATGTCTCTGTTGTCCTGTGCCTGAGTCCCTGAACCAGTCCGTAACAAACAATGAGCTAAACGCAGAGTTCAGCCTCTCATTCTCTTGTCTGCATGGATATTAAAGTCACCCACTATAATGACCTTATCTGTACTGAGCACTAAATCAGCAGAATTCAGACAGAAACTCAGAGTTAGAGGCATGTGGTAGATATGCAACAGCTAACAGAACTGTTTTTTGTGTTTTCCAGTTCAGGTGTCTAAGACTAAGACCAAGGTTTTTCAAATTATAACTAAGTTTTGGTCTCTGGTTGATTATTAAGTTTGAGTGGAAGATTGCTGCCACTGCTCCCCCTCTGACTGTACTTCCAGGTATGAAAATTACTTTGACTGGGTGGCATTAACTCATTTACACTGACATATTCTTCATTCTGGAGCCAGGTTTCAGTCAGACACATTAAGCTAATGTGATGATCTGCTATCAGATCATTAGCTAAAAGAGATTTGGAGTACAGAGATCTAATATTTAATAATCCACATTTAATTGTCCTGTTTTTTGTTTCTGATGAAGTTGTATTAATCTGGATAAGGTTGTTATGAATAGTCCTTCTATTGTTAATTTTAGACTTATAAAATCTGGGTGGTCGGGAGACAGACTCTATAGCAGTGGTTCTCAACTGGTGGGTCGGGACCCAAAAGTGGGTCGTGAAGCCATTTTAGAGGGTCGCAGAAACATGCCCCCCCAAAAAAAGTAGTGGTATAAAGTCTTTTATTAAGGAGGACGTGTTTCTTATGACACAGTTTGCTTTCAGTAGCAGGATATTTAGTGGTGATGACACCAGGAGCTGCCCACTATTAACCTCTTGATTTGGGTCTTCCGGCTTATTGGAGAAATTTAAGCTAAAACGTCCCAAAAATGAACCAAAATGTTCTCTGAATCTGTCAAAATGGGCCTAAATATGCCCAAAACTTGGCAAAAGTGTCCAAATATACCAAAATTAGCAAAAAAAAATAAGCCAAAATTTTCCCAAGCTGTATCAAAATGCATTGAGACTACACCCAAATAAACCTTAATTTGTTAACAGGAACAGCAAACTTCAAAAATTTGGGTCGCGACTGTTATTAATAGAGACATAGTGGGTCCTGAGGCTGGACCAGTTGAGAACCACTGCTCTATAGGACACTGGGCGGGTGACAGCTGTAAGGAAGCATCAAATTTCTAACCATTTCTCTTTATTCACCATCCAAAGTGGGACATATGCCATCTCCCCTAATAAGACCAGAATCCCCCACCCAAACTTTTCCAATTAGCTATTAAGCCCACATTGTGGACACCACCTCAACAGCCAGGAGTTGAATGATGACATGCAGTGATACATGTCATCACTGATCAAACTGGGCTGTGGAGTCTGACATTGTTTTAACAAATTTACACACCGCTTCCACATTCATTTTAGTAACCTGTGTTTTAGAGCTGGATTGTACAACTAGCATGCTGTCTGTGGCGTCATTTTAGGGGGATGCCTGCTGCAGCTCTATATTGTCTGATTACTACTGGACTTGTATTTTCACTGATTTGTAGTTGGTTGCTAATCTTACTGTATGACTTTACATTTTTGTGAATTCCCAGAACCAGATTTTTCAGGTCCCCAGGCAACTATTTTCCATGTGAAGCCATGATGATGACGTGCAGTCAGATACAGACCATAGGTCCACAACTGAAAAAGGTGTTCATAGGTCATTTTATATCATGTTCATGTATGATATACACTTACTTGTATATGTCCTTGAAAGTAATCCATTATTTTGAAAAGCTATTGGATGTTCAGTTCCTGGATCACAGCCTGCCATTTTCTACAAAAAAGGTTTACCTCGGCCATTGTAACACTGATGTTTTGATGACTTAGTCTTGTCCTACACTTTCACATCTGTATTACCTGACACAGAGCAGACACGGGAAGCACGCTGCTAGTAAAAAGCACAAAGAAGTCCAAAGCAGCTCGGTGCTAACCAGGTTTTCAGTCAGTTTGTTCCATTGTAGCCCTCCCACCTCTTTGTTTTTCTCCCTCCTTCTCTCTCTGAACCTCTGGTCTCCAGCAGCGTTGGACAGTCTGTCTGCTCTGAAGTCTTCATTAGCACTGCTGGCCTGCCAAGTATAGCAGACGGGACAAACAGCTATTTAAGATCCTGCACTCCCCTCCTACTTCCCACATGCACCTCAATCCTCCTCCAAATCAGCCTCCTTCTCCTTCTTTCAAAACTTCAAAACAGTATATCTCCTGCTGCTCTCAACTCCCTACTCATCACGTCATCATTCCTCATGTTTTGCTCCTTTTCCCACTTTCTCCTCTTTTCTCCATGCTGCTGCCACGCACCTGGCCCTTTTTCCTCCATCTCTGTGGGCTACCTGGGGGTACATGTTCAGCAGCTGAGTACATGCTGTTCTGACCTGTTCAGGGACCAGCAAGTCATGCGGGTTGGTGTGTGCCATTTGGTCGTCACAGTTCCCAGCAGCAGGAGCTCCTGGACAAACACACACAGAGATCAGGAAAGCTTCAAATAGCTCATTGAAAGTGTGCATCACACTGAGAGACATGTATCTTACTGCAATGCTTACACAGAAAAGCAGCTACTCTCACGCCATTTTGAGGGAGGACCTTTCCACTGCTTGCATTCATCCACCAACTCCCAACACTCAACAAGCAACTAGCTCCAACATTAAAGTACTGACAGGTGAAGTGAATGACATGCTTTATCTCGTTACAATGGCATCTGTCAAGAGGTGAGATATAGATGCTTTTATTTTAGAAAAAAATAAATAAAACCATCCTCCTGTCCCCTCTCTGTCACAAGCTCCTCACACCAGACTAGCATGGTTTCCATACAAGCTCGACTGATGGCCTCGATCAGGAGTTTGTTGTGGCGTCCGGCCTTTTACACAGGTAAACGTTACCTTCAATATCCATGGTCTCAGGTGTGTACAGACACAATTGCTGTCAACATATTGAGAAATATGAACAAATGGTATTTATTCTTTGTGTTGTGTAAAATGATAATGATTAGTCTAGAGCACTGCTAGCTAGCTTATGATAATAGTTTAGTCTATAGCACTGCTAGCTAGCTTATCAAAGAGGTCAAAAATTCAAAGCAAGATGATCCTCCAATATCATTGACAGAGCACCATGAAATGTTGAACAGGTGCCTCAAACTACAAGGTAAGGCTATTCATAAATAAAATTATCATTCATTCCTTGAAGGTCAGAAGCTGCTGGTGGGGTGTCTGTTTAGAGAACTCAGCCTAATTTTTCATGTGTCCAGCACCAGGTCCTCATGTCCAGGACACCAACCCCCAACCACCTGAGTGGTGTGTGTCTATGATGGTCAGGGAAATGCCTGGAGAGGAGGGTGTGCTTCCCCTGGAATCCAGTTCAATTCAGTTTTATCTACAGTGCTGTGAATAAGTAGTTACCCCCCTAAACAGATATCTTCTTCTATTTTTGCATATTTGTCACACACACGTTTCAGATCATCAAACTAATTTTAATTTCAGACTAAGATAACACAAGAAACCACAAAATGCAGTTTTTAAGTCATGACTTCATTTATAGAAGGTAAAATGCTGTCCAGCCCTGCCTTGTCCTATGAAAAAGTAGTTGAGCTATCAATCTACCAAATGACCAAATGCATTTGCCAATTGGGTTCAATTTCACCAGCCACACACACACACACACACACACATGATTACTCCTAGGCTTGATTCAAAAATAGACAAGAAACAAAGTCACTGACATTCATCAGTCTGGAGGGTTACAAAGCCATTGCTGAGGCTCTGGGACTCCAGAGAACCACAGTGAGAGACATTATCCACAAATGGAGAAACATGGAACAGTGGTGAACCTTCCCAGGAGTGGACCAACCACCAACATTTCTCTATCAGAAAATCCTCCTGGAAAATATCCATCATCAGTTCGTGACCTGAAGCTCAAGCACAAATGGGTTCTACAGCATGACAATGACCCAAAGCACACAAGCAGGTCCACCTCTGAGTGGCTCAAGAAGAACTGAATTAAGGTCAAAGTCTGGACTTCAATCCAATTAAGATCCTGTGGCAAGACCTTAAAAGGGCAGTTCATGCTTGAGAACCATCTAATGTGGACAAATTAAAACTATTCTGCAGAGAAGAGTGGGCCAGAATTTCTCTATGATGATGTAAAAGATGGATCTCAAACTATGGAAAATGTTTAACTGCAGTTATTGCTGCCAAGGGACCAACCATTCATTGGGTATAGAGGGGCAATTACTTTTTAGTCATATAAGTTTTCAATAAATCTTCAAAAAATCATCATTTAAAAACTGCATTTTGGGTTTTGTGGGTTGTCTCTGTATAACATCTAACAAATATAAATATTAGATTGATGATCTGAAACATTTAAGTGTGAGAAATATGCAAAAAATATAAGACATCAGGCAGGGGCAAACACTTTTTTTGCACTGTCTATGGTACCAGTTGACAACACAAGTCATCTCGTGACACTTGACATCGTAAGGTGAAGACCCTACAATATGATATGATAGAAACCGAACTGTTCCGGCTTTGGAAAACCCTCCAAATCCAGAAGTAAAGTGCAGATGCTGATGATTTTTTATTTTTTTTTTACAGTTATTTACAGATACATTTTTCACACTGAGAAATAATTATCTGTATTGCTGTACGTTGTTTGCATCACTGTTTTTGTACAAATAAATCTATTAAAGGATGAACACTTGATTCTTTTGTTCACACTGATTTTGATGGTCCATTGATGGGTGAGAGGAGGGATGACTTACAACTGACACCTGTCACCATGTTGCAACTGTGGTTTCTCCCCAAACAAACTAATTTAATATCGTGCTGACCGTCACCCAGGTGAGACAGATCACAAAACCAAAGTGGGGTTGAAAGAACTGAAAGCTGTCCTGGAGATGAAGGTGATAGAAGAGGCACAAAGTGTTTTTTGTAGTTCCATCATTCTGGTTGTTAGGAAGGATGGGGTTGGATTATAGAAAGGTGAATTCAGTGTTTAACACCTTCTTGATGTCCCAGTTTGCTGGACCAGTTGGGCACTGCTCACTTTTTACAAGGCTGGATCAGACCAGGGGCTCCTTGCAGAATCCCCTGTCACCAGAATGTGTTCCTTTCAGATTGTTTGGTGTGTGACCCAGCTACCTTTCAGTACATCATGGACTGGGTTCTGTGCCTGCATGCCACATATGCTTCAGTCCATCTGGATAATCATTCATAATTACAGCTAAGGGTTGACCACAGTGCTGGAGTTGCTGAGGCAACCTGAGGAAGTGCAGCTTGACAGAGGGATATAGTACACTGTCTGGGGTACCACTTGGCAGGCTATCTCAGGTCAAAGGTAGGCCCTGTGATAGCCTGCCTTTGCCCTAAGACAGTTGGGATAATTCTCCAGCCCCTCACGACCCTACAGAGGATTAAGCAATGTATAGATAAGGGATGGATGGATGGGTACCACTTGGGCAGAGGAGAGGTGCACCTTTACATGGACTAGACAGCAGCCATTGCAGCCTGTTGATGGTTCAAATCTGAGTAAGAGACAGAGTGGCTCCTTGGACTAGAAAGTTACTTCCAGAGGTTCATTCAGAACTTTACAGAACTAATCATTCCTCAGTGGCTCTGATCTGGTCAAGTGGACAAGAAAACTGCTAGGTGTAGTTAGAGATGGTGAAATAAGCTGTCTGTGGGGAGCCACTGCTCCACATTCCTAACATCTCTCTTCCTCTTTTTCCACAGACTAAGGCTTCAGCAGCTTGTAGAGCATGGTAGCTTTGGTGATAGTGGTGACTCGGCTCCAGACTGGCACCTCAGAGTAGTTGAAGTAGATGCAATGGATCACTTTGAAACAGAAAATAACAAAAATGAATGCTCTGCATAGCGAGCTAATTTCTGCCAGGACATGCTGTCCTAGATTTACAAAAAATAAAAAAATAAACTCATTTCAGTAAATTCAGTGCAATATTGAACCAAACTTCTTCCATTGGTGTCTAGGAAATGTATTTCCATGCTGTATGTTCATAGGGCAACTAGAATAATTTAAATAGTCAGAAGGATTACTTGACACAGTCACCTCTTTAAGTAGGTCTGCTAGTCATTCAATTTATTTGCAGAACAGCTAATAGAAAAGCCTATTGACAATGGACATGTTTTTTTAGGGGCTGCACGGTGACTCAGTTGTTAGCAACGTTGACTCACAGCTAGAAGATCCCCGATCTGTGTCCCGGTTAGGACACCTGGGATCTTTCTGTGTGGAGTTTGAATGTTCTCCCTCTGCAGCGTGGGTTTTCACCAGGTACTCCGGCTTCCTCCCAAAAACATGCTGGATTAATAATGGATGATTCTAAATTGTCCATAGGTGTGAATAAGAGTGTCCTTGGTTGTCTTTCTCCATATGTAGCCCTGCGATAGGCTGGCGACCTGTCCAGGGTGTCCCCTGCCTTCACCCAAGTCGGCTAGGATAGACTCCAGCCCTCCTCTCAACCCTACAGAGGATTAAGTGGTGTAAAGATAATGGATGGATGGATGGACAGATGTTTTATTATATCCTGAAGACCATGAACTTACTCAGCTTATTTATTTGTCTGACCAACAAATACCCAAAAAATAGCTTCCAGCTCTTAGCTGATTTAGTGCTCAGTACTTACAACTTACTCTTATAGAAAACTAGTCATTTAATTTTGTCAACTATTAATTAGTAATTCTGAGTAATTAGCTATTAAACTGCCATTTACAATTTTGGGATGCATGCAAACATCCACAGAGGAGTCCTCTCAGACTTAATTGGATGACAAAATTTACATCAGACATATCCTGCACAATCTTGGGTACAGGTGAACACAAAATGCATGAACTGGATTTGAGGGTGAGGGTGTTTAATCAGGCCATGTACGACAACAGTAGTGTTAGGAATAACAAATGCTATGTTTAAAGTCAGCACCCTGCTATATCAGATCAGCTCACGAGGTTTTGCTAGCACTCCTTAAACTAATGAGAATTGATTCTGTAAATACTGACTTTATAATGATAATGGCGATAATTGAGTGTTTATAATTTACTGAAGTATGAAGATAATAACTCACTTCACTAAAAAATAATTCTCAAAATTGTCAACTCACTTCTTAATTGAACTGACGTGGAAACACAATCACATGCCCATAGAGTCCTGTGTCATGTTATACATCTACCTTTAAATTGCATTTGATCGAGCTTTTCTTTGATCTCCTAAATGCCCTCTTCTCAGTGGAGAGCTGTCTGTGTTCATGTGTCTCTACCGAGGTCTCGTCCCGTGTTTCCCCCCCTCCTCCCTTTAGAGTCTTCCTCTCAAGCCTTCCATCCTTTTTCATCAAAGGCGATACATGTCGTCCACGTTTCCCACTGCTGCTGCCACCTCCACCCCCCACCTGTGCTGTGCAGTAAGTAATGCGATCGTGTTAACCCCCGCTGTGTTTGTCTATGTGGGTGAGTCATGCTGGGCTCGTGTCATTGCCACCCCACCCCCCACCCCCCCCGACTCTCCCCTCTGTCTGCCTGCAGGCCAGTGGTGCCCTTTGCACCGCAGGTGAGCTGTCACTGCCTATCTGAGGCGCCTGACACACTGGCCTGCCAAGAATAGACTGGACTCCACTGTTTGTAACTGATACACACACACGAACATTTACACCTGCCTGCACGAATAAAATGCATGTATACCTGGTATGTTTTTTCCAATGATTGTGCAATATTGCAATTTATATTTTTGGCAAATGTTTAGTATGATTTTATATTAAAACAAAAACAAGGCCAGCAATGTTATATATTCATATTATTATTGTTACCATTGTCATATTGCTGCCGTTTTCAGATTGAAATTATGTAAACTTGTTTGTGATTTTATCTTACACTATTTTTTTCCATTTTCCCAAACATTTGCTGTTGTACATCATCTCATTTCATCTTCATAGATCATGAAAATATGTATCTATAAATCTATAACTACGGTATAGAACAATTTCATCTAAATGTCAAATTATTCTAAACTGTATCACCTCTCTATGAAAAATAAGTTGACAAGTAATTATTTCCTCTTATGACCGACCAAAATCAAAAAGTTTAGAAACACTACTGACCCACTGGTAATAATGGTTAATGGTACAAAGCACACTGCCAAAATCACACAAGAATTTCTGAAGAAAAAAGCCATACCTTGCTAAGTATGTCTCATGACTTGAACCAAGTAGAACACTTTTAGAGGACGTTTACTGAGCAGTGTAACCTCCTCTGACAAATGGCAGAACATCTCTGCAGAAATTTGTTCAACAGTGTTATCCTCCACACTAAGGAGGATTGAATCTGACATCAAAAATCAAGGTAGACGTATCAATTATTCCAATAAAAAACATACAGCATACAAAACATTTGAATCTAAGTAATGGTGTGTACTTACACAGCGGTTTATTTACCCACTCACACACCAATGGCAACAGAGCTGTCATGTCAGGCGATTGCCTGCCATCAGGAGCAATTTCAGGTTTGTTGTCTTGTCCAAGGACACTTAGGCATGGGGATTTATCCCAAAATGAATCCCAAATGAGAAAAAAAGCACTACTTGCCAAATTATGACCAAAATGATAAACCTGCATACTGTCAACAACAAATGGAATGAGCCATTTATTTCTGAGAGAGGAAAGAAGGGAGTGACTTCTCTTCCAGCCAACTGTGAATGACAGAGACTTTAGTCCTTTGTTAAAGTGTTCATCTGTGTTTATTGTCATCCTAAAACCAAATGTATCTGTTTGTCTACGGTATCTGTCAAAGTCCAGACTCATTTCTCTCATTGCTTTCAGGTTAAATTGTGGAATTTGCTGTAGAACACTGTTCCTGTATGCAACAATAGGAGTTCCATAATAAAAGGAAATAAATGTGGAAATATAAAGAAAATCAATCAAGGATCAATAATAAGAAATAATCAAATTGAATGGAATCCTTCCATTCTACTAGATGGAATGATGGTACAACAAGTGTATCAGCAGAGACCTCAGTCAGAACTCATTTCAGTTTCATCTGTTCACACCAGGGATGAGAAAACCAGAGTTCACCTCCTCTTCAAGTGCTTTGACTTTAAAGAACTTGACATTTAAACAAGTCTGTTTCAATCCTCAACAACCAAACTCTGCAGTGGTCAGGATCCTCAAGTCAAACAGGTGAGAAACATTCAAACACCAACATGATCTAACACATGATCATACATTGTGAAGAGACTTTGATTCATTGGTAAATGTTGAAATATGCTGAAATATGTGCTCATAAGTGATCTTCTGTGACTGTTTTAGGATGAAATCCACATGAAATGATTTTTGTTGAAGCTGAGGATGAGTTTGTGTTGTACAATTAACCAGCTAACTGTAAGCTATAAATGAGCAGTCTGTGCTCTCTGATCCAGATTTAAACTTCTCATCCTCTATTTTTTACAAAAAAAATCTGCACCAAGTACAAACTGATTGACACACATGACTACCAGTGAAGCTGAAGATTGGCTGAACACAAAACCAAAGTAGAAAACAAACACAGAGACTCCAGCTGAGCTCCAACTCAGTCAGGCTACATTCACTTTTAAATGACAGACCTGAGACTATGTTTGATTCTAAACTGATCATAAATCAGTGATGTACATTAAATGTGTTGTTGTGTTCACTCATCACTGTTATATCTGAGATATTCTGATGGATGTTCCTCATTTAAATGGTCTAGAAATCATCAGTATTAGTTGTGTGTTTGTCCCTGATGTGCTGACTGACTGTAGTGATTGAACACCTGATGTCTGGTAGGATCACTGATTACCAGTTTGGGAGCTTCAGGTATCAGGGCTTCTTTAGTGACATGGCTCGGTGCAGAGAGACAGATACCAAAGACACTGTGGCCATCAAGATCTTCAAGAAGATGACCAGAGACTCCCAGCAGCCCAGCAGGGACGTAGATCCAGAGTCTTTGTCTCACACATTTCATCCCATTGTCAACATGAACTGTCACTGAGCTGCATCATCTGTCTCATGTCCTCTGTTTTCTCTCCAGCTGGACATTCTGAAGAAGATCCCAGGCCTTGATTCTGTCCACATTGTTTGGTTCTACGAGAACTTTGATCACAAAGGACACACTTGTGTAGTTTTTTTGAAAAGCTGGACAAGAACCTTCATGAGCTGTTGAGGGAGAGACGTGGAGAACCTCTCTCACTTCATGTAATCAGACCCATTACACAGCAGGTATGTGGATTTGATGATTGTATCACCAGACAATGTCTACTGATTGACAGAACATATCAGATCAACATATCACCAACATGTGAACTTCAAAATTCAGTCTTTGTTTCTTCTTCTGTCCCTGCAGCTGCTCTCTGAAGACTGCTGGCATCATTCACACAAATATTAAACCACATAATGTGATGTTGGTGAAGCAGGAAGACCAGCAGCCCTTCACAGTAAAATTCATTGACTTTGGCTCAGCCATCCCAGCTGCTGAAGCCAAGTACAGCTCCGTCATGCAGCCTGTTGGATACAGGTGGGTTTGAAGATTTGTCCTCCAACATCAGTTACTGCTGCTCTTCTTTGACTGATCTGATCTGATGTCACCGACGATCATCATCATGTAAATCTGTGCTGGAAGTCACTGGAATCACTGACTGTTGTCTTCCTTCCTCAGGACCCCTGATGTTGTTCTGGGCTTTTCCATCTCTGAGGCAGCAGACATGTGGTCTGTGGCTGCTGTTGTGACCACCATGTACCTCGGCAGCCTGCTGTTCCCTCAGAGGTGTCAGTATCACCTGGTATGTCCTCCAGTGTTCTAGGATTTAATAGCAGAGCTGTAAGTTGAAACTCAAATAGATGCTGGAGTATCTTTTATGCTGATGTAGCTGATATTCTTTGTTTTGATGAACACTCTGGTGGAGACTGTGGGAGGATGAGCTACTGAGTGAAGGCACCAACACCCTGCTCTACTTTAACTCCACAGAGCACACATGGACACTCAAGGTATGAAAGCCTGTCCTGCACATATTTCTGTTACATTTGGCCAAAGTTCCTGCAATTGCTTTTATGTTTTAACATGTCAAATACATTCTATTGTTTTCCAGACACCTGAAGAGTACAAAGCCATGACTGGCTTCCCACCTCAAATTCTGAGACGCTACTAACCAGGTTCACCAGTCTGTCTGAGCTGGTGAAGGTAGGGGCTCCTTCATGGTCTGACATGTAAATGCTGCTTTTAAACATCTGTGCTGTTTTGAACAACCATTAAATCTTTTTCCAAATGCAGCTGTATCCAGATGTGGACAGTGATGACAACAAACTGTCGTTTGTCAGCCTCCTGAAGAAGATGCTGCATCTGAGTCCTCAGAAAGGAATCTGACCAAGCCATGCTCTGAAGGACTCGTTTTCAAACTCGTTTGTTTATTGTTTATTGTTTACTATCGTCAATATGGTCATCAACGTCAAGCCTAGAACCCTGCTATAGTCAGTGGACACAAACATTGCTCCACAGTCTGAGTTGCATGACGTTTCACGTGTTACAGAGTTGCCTGACATGTTCCCCGTCAGAGTCACCACCACAAACACGGTTCAAGAGTCAGCTGACATTACTCCTGTTCTGCAGAGACTGCTCTGAAATCAGCTGATGCCTCTCCAGTCACCAAGCTCACTGACACTACATCTGTTTCTCAATCGGCCAACAGTTCTCCTCCCTCAGGGTCACCTGATGCAACATCTGTCCAAACGTCAGCCAACAGCTAAAAGTGATGCTGAACTAGATCCAGAGCCAAGCCTCCATTGTCCACCCAGTGATCATCTGTCTGTTCTGCCTGCTGGGACCAGTCAACCACCCAACTTCTTTGGCTCCCAGCTTTCTACTTGTGCTGCAACCTGAACTAATCCCCAGTGTCCTGTCCACCTGTCTCTGAGGACACACATTCAGTATTGGCTTCCTGCTCATCCTCCAGAGAGGAGGGGCTGGAACTGGTGCTGGTGGACCGGCGGGGTAGGTGGGGGCTGGAGTGCTCAACGTTCCCTGGTGTGGATTTGAAGGTATGAAATTGAAGTAGCCAAAACAAATCAAAAGTTCTTGGTGACTTAAGCTGCTTGGAGGTTGGATTTGACTGCTAGAAGCTATTACTGGATTTTAAAATTGCCTGAAGAGGATGAAAGGGATTTCCCCAAGTGCTCTCCGAGATTTAGGACATATCATTGTGAACTTCTCAAAAGCTTTAGTGACAATTCTGCAGTCCTACTAATCACAGTCAGGAAGTAAGAACAAATCTCCAAACACTGAGTTTTGTAACCTGCACGGAAGATCTCTGATGAGGAGATAAACAGCAGCGATGATTTGCGGATCTGTAGAGGCTGGTGTAGCAGCGATGTGGTGAGCGTGGAGCGGGCAGAATGAATGAACGCTGCCTCAGTTAAAAACATGCAAAGTGGGTCAGCTGGACTTATGTAGTGAACGACTGGACAGAGAAGAGCCTTGTGACTCCCTGACAGAATTATGGGAGTTCATTGGAAACTCAAGCCTGCCGTGATATACAAGGTCTTTACAAGTGTTTGATAACTTTTGTTCATGACTGTATGTCATTAGAGCATAAAATCCTCTCCCACTATAGTAATCAGCACCTTGTGATTTTATGTTTTTTTAAAGGCCCTCATTGTTTGATTTCTGGTTCTCTGAGGTTAAAGTACAGCAGAGTTTTTACTGCATTGCTCCATAACAGTGAAATATCACTCAGACCTAACAAATTGTGACTGTATGACAGGCTTTCACATGCCCACAAGAGACAAACCCCAGGATGTTTTCCTTGTAACACAGAGCTGAAATGCCTCCTACTGTAAAATCAAGATGAAGGCAAGAGTCCAACCTTCAAAGAGCAAAGTAATCACAGCTCCCCTTAAGGCCTGTTACAGCTATAGGTCAACAGTCCAGCTTAGTTCCCGACAACAGAAAATACATAGCTTTATTTTGTTGACTGAGAGGTGGTTGTGTGTGTGTGTGTGTGTGAGAGAGAGAGAGAGAGATAGAGAGAGAGGTTAAAGAGCAAGAGCGGGGCGAGAGAGCAATCCATAGAAAGAGCATAGAAAGAGAGAAGGAGAAAAACGAGGCAAGACAAACCCAGGTGCTGACCCTGACTGTGACTGACCTTTTCTCCCATTTTCTTTGGAGACACTGCTGCTAGTGGATCCCTTCTCTTTCTGTCTGTCCATTTTTACTTGTTGTTGAGTAATTTTAGTCTATATGGCATTTTATAAATGAGTAAATCCCAGTCAACACAGAATTTACAGTGTATAATATTCTTGTTTACAAGTCATTTTTGACCATGGAAAAGTGTCTGTAAATAATGTGGAGACATCTCAAACACTTAAACCCTGTTGTGAATCAGTTCTCAACATAAAATAAGGCAACCATTCCACCAGTTAGTCGACTCAACAATTAAATGCTGCTACTCTCGTTAGTCCATCAGAAACATCAGTGATTTGAACTATTTATTAATATCATATATTTATTAATACATATATGGCTGAAAAACAAGTCATACAGTAAATTCAGTCTGTAACTCCCTTAGTTAGGCTTAAACAAATTCCCTTTTTTTTACTCCACCTATAAAACAATGCAACATTGTTTTGTGTGAATAATTTCATGTGTAGATAAAAAAGGTAATTAGGCATTTCTTTAACAAATAACACTTTCTATATAGGTCTACAGACAATCACGGGTTATGTATCAGCAGCCCAGCAAAAGAGGCCACTCCATGACTTATCCGTACAGCAGTGAACAGCATATATACTGTTAAGCAAAGTTAAAAAATAGCAATACCACAAATGTCAGTTCAAATTTTATGTGAGGCTTTAACACTTCATTTAGGCTATTCTCATATATGCATAGCCCTGAGTGTACAGTTGCTGCATTTGAAAGTCATAGAAAGATTGTAGAACATCTCTAGCACTCTTACCACATTTTAAAATCTTGGAGTGCTAACAAAATGACATGAATAGAATTCACCTGCTTTTGGCTTTTTTGAAAATCCCACTACCTCATACCTATCCATCTAAGAACTGCTCCTCACCCCTTCTGCAACTTTGGTACCTATAGGAGTGTTTTATTAAGAAACAGAACAATACAAACCAACAGAGTGAGACAGAGAAAGGCATAAATATAGGTTACATTAACCATTGGTTAACCATGGTTTTGTGATTTTCATTGTGTTTCCATTGTCTGAGTTGTGTGGTTCTTTGGGTAGCTTCACGCTGCTCACTGACGTCACAGAAGATAGGTGTGTTTCCCTGCTCCCATCCCTGGTTTCTTCAAGAGGCATGTGTTCAGGTGATTTTCACCTGACGTTAGTGATATAGAGTAGAATATGTTTTTAGTTGGAATACGTGCAAGGTTCCCAGCTCTTTATTATTTTTAAGGAATTTTTCATTAATGATTCCCTAATTTTTCTCTAATTTTAGAGCCTTTTTGTAGGGTCTCCCTAAGATACCTTTTTCGTTTTATGAGACATTGTATAGGTAAAATAAAAGAATGTATTTCAATTTGCCATGTATTGATGTACTTTAGCATATTTTGATGACAAGTATTTTTATTGGGTATATTATATCGGCTAAAATATACCCAACGTTAGTGATGGTGTTACTAATTGTTACATTAGTGTTCTAAGGTTAAGAGTTATGTGCTATGCAACATAACTATTAACCTATGTTGTTGTAGAAGGTACAACAAAGTGCATCAGCCATTAAATTTTCAGTACCTTTTATTTTGGGGGATATGCAAATGATAGACTTTCATTTGCAAGTGTTGATTATGATTTTGTGAGAGCACAAAGCAGTATGAGGACTGTGATCTGTGTACACTACAAGAGGATATGTAGAACCAACATCCACATGTAAATGCTATATTATTGTAAGAGCCTTTTTATAAGTGACTAAACAGTTCAACCAATAAGAAGTGAACATTTTTGTAAACAACCCAACCAGCCTTTCCACCGCCGACATCATCAGCGAAGAACAGTATCGCTCCTGCCCCGACATGCCTGCCATCAACCTGCAATGCATGAGGTGTAAAACTGGCAAAACAGGACAGGAGAATAGGAGATCTTAACATTTTCAAAAGCATACTGGACCTTGACTGACATCACAAACCTGAGTATGGACCTCAAAAGGTCTGTGCAGTGTTCCCACCAGTGAAGAGAAGTTTTAAGAAAAGCATCTGTTCTACACCATCACCCTAAGAAAAATGATGTGGGTTTCTTTTTTAATAGGAGGGGGACAATTTTTGATAGTGTCCACTTTAACTTTAACAGGGTGAACCTCCCACTCTCCCACCACCCTGCCTAAGTAAGTAACTGTAGCTCTGGCAAATTCACACCTGGCCAAATTCACTGTTAACTAATCCTAACACCAATCTGTGACATAGTGTGCATATTCCCTGCAGGTGGTCATCCCAAGTGTCATTGAAAATGGCTTATCATCCAAATACACACTACAGCCAGAGAGACCTGCCACCACAAGTTTCATCAGCCAATGGAGAGTGGGCAGGGCATGACATAAACCAAAGGGCATAACTTCATAATACCAGTCAGTGGGAGTTATTATCTTCTGGGCCTGTGGAGACAAAGGGACCTGCCAGCATC
The DNA here is from genome assembly GCA_024666655.1 of Dascyllus trimaculatus. Taxonomy (NCBI): domain Eukaryota; kingdom Metazoa; phylum Chordata; class Actinopteri; family Pomacentridae; genus Dascyllus; species Dascyllus trimaculatus. Next base: position 28,913,840 of record CM045466.1, on the reverse strand, counting down.
CTTCAAGTCATAGGTGTCAAACTCTGGCCCGCGGGCCAAATTTGGCCCGCAGCGTAATTATATTTGGCCCGCGAGGTAATACCAGATGACTACTAAAGCTGGCCCGCTGGTATTAAACAGCGCATGTATCACTAATACTACAAATCCCAGAATGCTCTGCTCTGCATCGGCGCGTCAATCAGGACAGGACCCATAAACACCCTCACCTCTGTTAACAGTAATCATAGCAACCGCACGCTACTACTGACCCAACCACCTCCACCCCTCGCCGCCGCCGCTGCCATCACCTGGCTGAGCATCTGCACCAGCGGCACGCCAGGACGCTGCTACTGTGCCGCCACCAGCAGGAGATATGCGCTAATGCCGTCGGACTCCGACGAACACTTCCCCTTCGCCCACGCGGCCCCGGTCACAGCCAGCGCGGCCGTACAACCAAAATATTGGGATATTTGTCAGTAACTGGACCAGAATATCCAGAACTCAGCTATTGCTATTCAGACCAGCCCCGTCTAATATGTGGAGCCAACGTGGATATAACCAAGGAGAACAACATTAGACGACACTATGAAACGTAACACCACGATAAGTACGAGGACCTGGACATGAGTCAAAGGTGCATGAAAGTAAAGGAGATGAAAAGAAGTTTGGTTTCACAACAGACTATGTTCAAAAAAGCCATATCACAAAGTGAGGCTGCTGTAAAGGCAAGTTCTATTGATATATATCAATATAATAATGTTGATAATTATAATTATAATATATATTATAATACATATATATATGTATATATATATATATAAATATATACATACACACACATACACACACACACACACACACACACACATTATAATAATATAATGTTGGCCTGCGACTTTGTCCAGGTTTTCAGATTTGGCCCACTGTGTATTTGAGTTTCACACCCCTGCTTTAAGTGAATCAAATTTGTGCACAAGTTTGGCTGATCCTACTTGGCCAAAACAATCCTTCATGTGTTGCAAAAGAGAACATTCTAGCTTTGTTACACTGTTGACTTTCAGTCAATCAGTGCATACTAAAGGGGTAAAGTAAGGTTTTTTGAAAAGGCCCAGGAAGAATTAGATGGTTCCACTATTTTATTATCTAGCGTATACTTAACCACAGTCCTACGATACCCAATGGGTACCCTGTCCTTGTTTTGTCTGTGTAACCAAGGTTAAAATCCCCAAATTTGGCCCAGTAGAGGTTTTTCCCCACTCTCTATAGTCCTTTAATGCAGCATGTCACATGAATAATCACATGACCTAAAATCTCCAATCATATGCCCCCAAAGCACTATATAAGCTGCCCTGACTTCATTCCCCTCAGGTGTGTGGGAGAGAAATTGAGGGACAGGAAGCTGCAGGTCAGTGTCTCCAAACAAATTACTGTGATTCAAATATTTTGCAGTTACCTGGTTGTAAAAATGTTTTTTTGTAACTTTAGATCCCGACCATTGTGTTTGTGCTGGGGACCTTTTATCTTGTGTGTGCTTTGTGACTCTACTGAACTGGTGAGTTTCAAATGGGAACAATGTGATAACTGATGTTGGCTTGTTAGCATTATCCATGCTGCTAACATAGAGGTTAATGCTAACATGAGGTCCTATGAACTTGTTGATGCGTACAGGTTTGATTTTTAATGTCACTTTGGTATGCTAATATGCTAATGATTAGCATGCTAATATTCTAATGATTTGCATGCTATTGCTAGCATATGTAACAATGATTCTAAATGCATTCTAACAGTGTTTTGAGACCTTTTTAATGTATTTTTTATTTGACATGCTAATGTTAGATTAGTGTAGAGTTTTTTTCTAAGTGGATTGTTTGGTCCATGCAGACCAGGTGCCCTGCCTGAGATCAAATTCCTGATGGTGAACTACAAAACAAGGCCAGGAGCCTGAGGACGCCCTTGACACAGTCAGCTTTACCTGCAGATCCTCTGGTAGGAAGTTCTGCATCCTGTTGTTAACTCTCCCACCTCCTCGAACTGAGCATTGCCACTACATTCTAACCTCTCTGGACTATGTGCGCTTCCCTACCATTACCCCTCAAACCCATAACTCACTAACTCAAGGCTCATTTATTTGATCATTTCTTTGATGGAGGACCAGACAGCCAGACTACTGCATTTGTTGTTGGTGGCGGTTTGCCCAGTTAAAGTGTTGAACTGTTTTATATACTTGAATTATTACTGAATCTTAACTGTGCACTTTGAATAATGTTGAACCCGTCAATGAACAACTGCAGTTTTGTAAATATTTGGGATTTATTTTGATTTTTGTACACTTTATATTAATTTAATATATTTCCACACTCAACCTCAAACTGTTTCATTGTCTTTATTTAGTGTACCTGCTCTCCAGTAGTCATACCAAGAATCTTTTGATATTCGCCCACTACCCATTTCAACCCTCTTCTGTAATAACACCTTACTTGCCTTGTGTTGACTCAATACATGCTACATTTGCTATAATAAGCCGTCTTATCTGGTGAAACAAGGTAAAAACACATCTATGATCTGTGAAATTAGATGTGTTTATGATGGTGTATCAGACAATAGAGCTGGGTAGCCATTTATCAGTAAAACATGTTGATTTTGCTTACCAAAGTGCCGAAATACTATTTGCAAAGACTTTAACATCTAACAATTATTTAACTGTACCTGTAACACATTGGAGCTGGAGGATGAGACCTTAGCAACCAGGGCTTCAAAAGATTTACATGACATTTTCTGTAGGCATTGAAATCACATGATCGTGTTCAGAGACTTGTGTTTAACTGTAAATGGACCAGAAAATGTGCCTGAAATGGTAAACCCACAACTGGAACCTGAATAAAATGAAATTTTTAATATTTTTTAAAAAGTTTTGCCTCATATACGAAGTAAACTGAGACAACGCCTTCACCAGAGACTTGGCTGTAATGGAACGTATAAGGCAGGCTGCTTGATAATGGGTGGCCTGACACGTCACAGTCAACAAATACTGACAACTTGATTTTGAGGGAGGAAGCAGATCTGCACAGTCCATAATCAAATATTCAAACGGCTGTATTAAGCTTGTGCATCTGGCAAGCATGGGAAGTTTTCAGCTCAAAGGTAGGAGCGGGAAAGACTGAAGTAGGTGATGCACCTTTGGTAAATTTGGTGTGGAAGAAGAGTCGCATGATGTGTCAAATATAGCCTTTTATGAAGCAGGCACAGACCGTAATGAGGAAAATAATGTTAACAAAGACATTTGATAATTACTGTTGGTTACCCATTATCTCTATCTGATATATATTATCTCTGATTGATACCCATTATCTCTGACTGGGGTTCTATATTTTTTTGAGCCAGCTTACACACACACACATGCACAAGAAAGCCTGGCTTTGTCAAATTTGCTTTATAGCACACCCCTCTGGAAATCCATCCATCCATCCATCCATCCATTATCTTCCGCTTATCCGAGGTCGGGTCATGGAGGCAGCAGACGAAGCAGGTCGTTCCAGACGTCCCTCCCCCCAGCAATGCTTTCCAGCTCATCCTGGGGGATCCTGAGGCATTCCCAGGCTAGACGAGATACATAATCCCTCCAGCGGGTTCTGGGTCTGCTCCTCCCAGGCGGACGTGCTCAGAATACCTCCAAGGGAAGCCTCCCCGGAGGCATCCGAATCAGATGTCCAAACCACCTCAACTGGCTCCTTTCGACGCGAAGGAGCAGCGGCTCTACTCCAGGCTCCCTCCGGATGTCCGAACTTCTCACCCTATCTCTAAGACTGAGCCCAGCCACCCTGTGGAGGAAGCTCATTTCGGCCGCTTGTACCCGCGATCTTGTCCTTTCGGTCACTACCCAGAGCTCATGACCATAGGTGAGGGTTGGAACGTAGATGGACTGGTAAACAGAGAGCTTCACCTTACAGCTCAGCTCCCTCTTCACCACAAGGGTCCGGTACAGTGCCCGCAAAACCGCTGACACTGCACCCAACCACCCGTCCATGTCGCGCTCCATTTTCCCATCACTCGTGAACAAAATCCCGAGATACTTAAACTCCCTCGCTTGAGGTAGCAACTCCCCCCCAACCCGGAAGGAGCACTCCACCGGTTTCCGGCTGAGAACCATGGCCTCGGACTTGGAGGTGCTGAGCTGCATCCCCGCTGCTTCACACTCGGCTGCAAACTGCTCCAGTGTGTGCTGAAGGTCATGGTCTGATGAAGCCAACAGCACCACATCATCTACAAAAAGCAGAGACGCGATACTGAGGTCCCTAAACCGGACACCCTCCTCACCTCGGCTGCGCCTAGAAATCCTGTCCATGAAAACCACAAACAGGATCGGTGACAAAGGGCAGCCCTGGCGGAGTCCACCACCCACAAGAAACGTGTTTGACTTTGTGCCAAGAATGCAGACAAAGCTCTCACTTTGGTTGTACAGAGACCGAATAGCTCGGAGCAACAAGCCCGGCACCCCATACTCCCGCAGTATCCCCCACAGAGCCCTCTGGGGGACACGGTCGTAAGCCTTCTCCAGATCCACAAAACACATGTGGACTGGCAGGTCGAACTCTCATGCGCCCCTCAGCAGCTCTGCAAGGGTAAAGAGCTGGTCCACTGTTCCACGACCAGGTGGTTCCCCCTTCTTGAAAATGGGAACCACCACCACCCCGGTATGCCACTCCACAGGCACCATACCCGATGCCCACGCGATCGGATCCAACTCACCACCAGGTGGTGATCAGATGACAGCTCTGCTCCTCTCCTTACCCGAGTGTCCAAGACATACGGCTGCAGGTCTGATGATACGACTACAAAGTCGATCATCGACCTTTGGCCTAAGGTGCTCTGGTACCAGGTACACTTATGAGCCACGTTTTGCTCAAACATGGTGTTCGTTATGGACAATCTATGACAAGCACAGAAGTCCAATAACAAAGCACCGCTCGGTTCAGATCAGGCAGGCCCTTCCTCCCAGTCAACCCCCTCCAGGTTTCTCCATCATTGCCCACGTGAGCATTGAAGTCACCCAGGAGAACAATGGAGTCCCCAGATGGCACACCTTCTAGGACACCACCCAGAGACTCCAAGAAGACCGAATACTCCAAACTGCTGTTCAGTGCATAAGCACAAACAACAGTCAGAGTTTTCCCCTCTGCAACACGCAGTCGCAGAGAGGTGACCCTCTTGTTCTCCGGGGTGAACTCCAACAATGCGGTGCCCAGCTGGGGGCTTGCGAGTATCCCCATACCCGCCCAGCACCTCTCACCATGGGCAACTCCGGAAAAGGAGAGAGTCCAACCCCTCTCCAGGAGTTTGGTTTTCAGAACCCTTGCTGTGCGTGGAGGTGAGCCCAACTATATCTAGCTGGTATCGCTCCACCTCCCGCACCAGCTCAGGTTCCTTCCCCGCCAGTGAGGTGACGTTCCACGTCCCCAGAACCAGTCTACGCCACCAGGGGGCGGTGCGCCCAGACGCCCGCTCCTGCCTACTGCCCGGTGTGCATAGCACCCAACCCTGATTTCCTGCCCTGAGGATGGTGGGCCCACTGGGCGGTGGCCGCGTGTAACTTCTTCGCGTTGTGCCCGACCGAGCACCTCGGGGCCCCAAGGCTCGGCCACCAGGCACTCTCTGGCTAGCTCCTCTCCCAGGGCTGGCTCCAGGAGGAGGCCCCAGTATCCTTAACCCGGGCGAGGTGGTGGCTTCCTCTGGAAATCCTGCCATATAAACATGTTAAGCACCATCTGCAATAAGCATTGCATCTCCTGAACTGTGTGAAAATGGTGACCCTTTAACTTAAATTTCATTTTAAGGAAGAGGAAGAACTCTTTGAGACCCAAATCTAGTGCGTATGGTGGGTAGGGAACGATGAATATGTTGACAGGGCTGAAAAACCTGTCCATATCCATACCACTGGGACTGGACAGCACATTGGAGTGCCCACATGCCATTGCACCACAGATCAGGTAACTTCCTCTAAATGTTGTCCCCCAGATGCCTATGAGTGGTACAACAGAACTTCGGGTTGACAGTTTGACCCTGGGGGACAAACTCATGGTGAGTACCATGTGAAATATGGAGAAAGATGTGCACTTACCAGTGGTCACAAAAATGTGTGTAACGTAGTTCCTGCTGTTGATAGTGTGATGTTAGCTGGTCTCCTGGCTTTTGACAGCTACTGTTCACACACGCTTCACACACGTGATGGTGACATGTTCTGTACACACTACAACATGAACAGTATCCCAACTATGTGACTGTGCCACACATTAACATTAAAGTGCATACAGCACTGAGTTAGGGCATTTGTCCCTGATCTGCAGCCGCTGGCCTCACCATCCCCACCCCAACCTCTCCTGCAATCCCTCCCTCCGTCCTCATCCCTACTCTCAACCCAACCGGTCGAGGCAGATGGCCGCTCTCCCTGAGCCTGGTTCTGTCGGAGGTTTTTTTTTTTTCCCCTTCCCTATCATAGGGGTTCTTTTGTTCCTTCCCATCGTTGCTGACTGCTGCTCATAAGGAATCCAAAAGCAACTTTGAATTGTTGGGTTTTCTGTTTCCTGTTTTCTCTTCTCCTTTACAGTGTTTAGCGCTATGTGACGACACGTTGTAAATATGCACTATATAAATAAAACTGAACTGAACTGAATTTGGAAAACCATACGTTTTATAGGAATAATGTCATTTTTACTTGTACTTGCAGGTTCATTTTGAAGACTAGTCCTGATGCCACTAAATACCAGTACCACTGTAAATATTTGCACTGCATTGTTGTGTTGCACTAAGAGACACTATTCAACCGGCTTACGGTTTGATTTCCTGGTTTACGTGGTATCCAAAGATCTGTGGTAAAACCCAGAATGGAGTACTTTCTGTTGCTTTGTGTTTGATTGACTTGGACTGGATTGGACTAAACTGTGTGGGAAACCAGGGCGGACTTTTTCTTTGAATGGACTGAACTCAACCGCACCGATCACACACGCACATTCGTACTGTCACTGTGATTATTGATTGTTTCTTTTGTAAATACACTGTCCCATGCTGAATTGGTTGTGGTCTGGTTGTTTGGGAGCACTGCTGATTTGTTCTATTTTGTGTTTGAATTCCTTATATGGGTAATCCCTCAGTTTTGTATGGTTTGACTGTACTGTACTGTTTGACTGTGCACTAGATGCACATCCTGTTTGCACTAAATACACTTTACAGTTCATATTTACATTGTTTTTTATTTCTATTTTATTTGTATATACTATTTTTTTTTTTACTTGTTGCTGGTAATCTGAGCGGACAGCAAAGTAAGAATTTATATTGTGCAGGGAAACGTGTTTCTTTACTGTGCACATGACAATAAAACTTTGAATCTTGAATCTGAATCTATAACTTTTTGGTTCTAGGTTTTTTTTTTATTTTGACTCTGACTGGCACACCTCTTAATTAACCAGGTAAAACCCACTACAAGGGTCCAAAGAAAAAGCACCAGAATGAATTCTCTTGTAGTGTCTTTTGTCAGAGAGGTTTTTGACTTTGTTTGGCACACTTGTTGAACTCTTGCTAAACTGTAATGCAACAACTACACACTATGTTTGTGTTAGTGACTTAATCGATTAATTGCTGTAAATAATTTAATAGATTAAAAATATAATAACATAATAAGGCAGAGGACGGTGGACATGCGTGCTAGAAACTATACTGTAGATTAGCTGTAGTACCTTTTAGTGTTTAATACTGTAGCAACCAGGGAAAGCAGTTGCTCAGACTATGGGCAGTATATGTTGGCATGTACTGTGTGCATTCCAATATCCATACTACCATACTATGTATAAGGGTGCTCCCCAAAACTCTCGGTCTCATGAGAAAATGTCACTTGAGAAAGATTTTCTGTTCTTGCACTTTGTCCACCTGTGTTCAAGCTTCACTCTCCGTTTGTGGAGGAAGGTCACATCTGCAGCCTCCAAAAAGTTGTGAACACCTGTAAAGACCATGTATACTCTGGCAGTCTTGAGTTTCCAGCGAGTCCTATAACCACTGAATCCATTTTTCTTAAGAACCCATATGACACATCTACTACAATCATCTCTGCCAAGCCTGTTTTGGGTCCACAACCGAACTGGACATGAGGATACCTCTATCGGAACATCTATCCAACTGTACATGACTATTTGGGCCTCATAGCTTGTCCTCGCATGATGACAAGTCATCAAGTGTGCTACCTGGCAGTAAAGGTGTAGAACAAACAGAGAGCAGCATCTGAGAAGACACCCAAGACCATTAACCATGCTACGTAGTCATCATCACAATTATGTCTGTTTTGTGGATTTGTCTTATTGTGTGTGTTACGACCCAGGCTGTAGGGTCAGCTGGGTGCAACAAAAAACAGATGTTATAGATTGGATAAAGCAATTTATTGCTTAGTGACAAAATTAACACAAAAGAACAGAGATAATAAAAAGAAAACAGGGCTGGTGGATGCTGCTAAATCAAAGAACCAAATAAAACCAAATGGAGGCTAACAGAGTTATAAAAGCTAGCTAAACAAAAAAAAGACTAACTCCTTAGCCAAACTTAAACACCATAGCAACACCATAACTAAGAAGAGAATCTAAACAAGCACATGCCTCAAAACACATTAACACAGAGACACAAGACATGAATCACAACAGAAACCACAAGTTACACAGGAGTAGCTTCTTCAGAAAGTGAACAGCTGCCAACAGAAGTTCCACACATAAGGAACCTCTCTACTAAATTTACAGCTGGCACCCGAAGCTACAATTTACACCAGCAACTTCTTCACTGAGGTGACAGCAGCGAACCGAAGTTACAATCTATAAACACAAAGACACATGAGGCACCAGGGCGTTCACATGTTCACATGAAACCCCTGCCGCCCTGGCTGAGAGGTTGGTTGTAGACTTATACTCTCCAGGTGTGATGATGACTGCAGGTGGTTGGATGAAGGTGGAAGGAACCAGGTGGTGGCCCAATCAGACAGGTCGGGAGGCGGGGAGAACAAGGGCTGGAGTGCAGGTCTTCAGCTCCAGGCTAATCAGCTAAGATGACTGGCAGCTGAGGTTCTGGGGCAGGATCCTAAACTGGCCACAGCTGGGTCTACACAGGTCATCTCCCCACACAACAGCTCTAAAGTCCACCACAGAAGTGAGCCGGCACACTGTCACCAGCAGCCATAACAGTGTGTTACTATTGTGTTGTAGTTAGCAATAGTTATGTTGTTTTTAGCTTAATAAGTGTTAATAGTTGTATTAAATGTGCTTGATTGTATAGAATGGATAGATGCCAGCTACTTAGCTTTTCATAATTAGCTTTCCCATGCAATCAGTTTCTGAGTCATGACCAAAACTTTCCTTGACTGTGCATCAAGAGGAGCTCCATATACAGTACTGTTACAGCAGTCTTATCAGATTATTTTGGCAGCTGAAGATCAGCTCATTTGAGCACACATTTTTCTACACAGGACTGCCTGAGGGCTGCCACACATGAAATAACTGTGTGATATCATATTGTTTATATTATAAAGCTGTTTAGGTTTAGTTGTTCTTCTTAGAAAAAACAGTGCTAATAGATAAATCTTACTACATTATATTAATCATAGATTTAGATCACACCAGACTGATTGGCTTACACCTGATTATCTAATATATATCCCATGTGAGTGTCTTCCATATGTGGATTTATTTTCCTTCCTTCTCTTTTCCCTGCTCTTCCCCTTTTCCTTCGAGGCTCGGAAAATAAAAGCCCCTTTCATTGTTAAAGCCACAGACAATTTGTTTGACAATGTCAGTCTGTGCAGTGCTGCAGAGAAGAGAATTATTTCTACTTATCACCCCTCTGATATCTTTCCCTCCCAGCCTTGCTTAATTCTTTCCCTTTATTTCCTCCTTCCTACCCCTCTACTCATTTGGCATTAACATGGAACTGCTGTGAGCCCTGCCATAAACACAACAGGAGGCTCGCTGTGTGTGTGTGTGTGTGTGTGTGTGTGTGTGCATGCTGCTGTGTAAGCCAGGGTGCCTTTGATCCGATAAAAACCTCTAATTTGGATGGTTGAAAGAGTTTACGTACTTTATTTCCCTGCATTTCTCTTGCTTTTCTTCTGCTTCCCATTTACATTTGGCTTTATTCAGCTGTTCGAGGCTGCGGCTGAGTTTCACGATGTGGACCGAGCCAGTGCTACGAGAAGGAAATGTTTTGACAATTGGCTTTGTCAAATTTGGTTTGAGATTTCTTCATCGCCTTGCGCGGCAGACCATTAGATTAAGACTGCGCTTGTGTAAATCCTTTTCGCTCCTCACATGATTGATGTTCTATTTCAAAGTAAAGCAACAACAAACAAGTTTCCACAGAGCGAGGGCTTTTGAATAGCGTGTCATTCATCACCGGAATGCCTGGCCTTTTACATGAATGCCACAAACTGTCTGGAACAGGAAATGTTTTCAGACTCGGTTATCAAACAAGTATTTTATTATAAAGACTTTTCTCTTTTGATTTGATTCAAATTGATTTGAAGCATTTGCTTGAAAGTCCTTTTTTCAATATAACAGACTAAAACACAGCTTCCTTCAAAGATTACAGTGAAGCCCTGAGGAGGGCTTCATATAACAATGGTGGAATTACTATGAAAGCAGAAGAAAACATGTACATTTGAATGTGCAATCTTTTTTCCTGCTGTGACATGCTGCTAAAATACTGTGTCTGTTGAGGAAGCCTCCTGCCACCTGGATAGTATTTTCCCTCAAAATATCAAGATTGAAGAGATTTTCTTCTTCTGTACATGCAAACTAAATTCTGGATAAGTCTGGACAAACATACTCATTTTGTTAGGTTTAGATAAAACTGCTTGTAATGCTTAAACAAACACACATGTCTACAGTGACTATATGGGAGTGGATGTGAGCATCAAGCATAGTAAGACTCCAGCTCTATACCTCTGCCAAAGCAATCAACACTGTGATCCATTCAACCCTCACCAGCTGCATCATAGAAATAAAGTCATGGCTGCAGGCAAACTTCCTCAAACTAAACTGTAACAAATCAGAAGTCATCATAATCGGTCCAGAATCACTCATCAAATCCACCCACAACGTCACCCTCACCATCAACAGCTCCATTGTACCTCACCTCCCCTCACATCACAAATCTTGGCATCACCTTTGACCAAACCCTCTCCTTCAACCAGCACATTAAGCACATCACTAAAACAGCCTTCTTCAAACATAAAAACATTGCCCGCCTCCGTCCATCCCTCCCTTTTCAGCTGCAGAAACTCTCATCCACGCATTCATGACATCCAGACTTGACTACTGCAACAGTCTTGTTTGCGGTACATCATCCAAAATACTTAAGAAACTTCAATACATCCAGAATTCTGCTGCCCGCCTGCTCACTCACATTACCGTTAGAACCTCCACTGGCTCCCCATCTCCCAGCAAGTCAACTTCAAAATCCTCCTGATCACCTCCAAAGCGCTCCATAACCTGGCTCCCCAATACTTGACTGAACTTCTCCACTGGCACACTCCCACCCACACCCTCTGCTCTACTGATGATAGCCTCCTGTCTACCACCATCCGGACCAAATACCAGACCTGGGGTGACAGGGCTTTCTCCAACGCTTCTTCCACCCTCTGGAACTCTCTTCCCTAAAGCATCAGAGAATCCTTCTCACTCTCCATATTCAAGAAATCCATAAAGACACATCTTTTCAACACTGCCTACAACTCATAAGTCCCCCTTTTCTATATGCTTCTTTCTCCACTGTATTCTATTTGTAAAAGACTGATCACAAGCTGTAACAAACATTTCACTGCCCCAAGGGTGCCAAGGGTGGCCCAACCTGTTATTAGGTGCTGTAGGAGGTATTTCAAAAAGAGAATAGATATACATCAGTCACTGAAACCAAGTAGCTGTATAAGAAAAAGCACTGTTGTTTATTCACCCCATTTATTTCTTTGTTCTGTGATACAAAACTTTTAAACCACTCATAAAAATGAATACTTGTCAGAGGGTTCAGGATTCGAGCCCCAGCACCATCAAGCTGATGCTGCCGGGCCCTTGAGCAAGGCCCTTAACCCTGTCTGCTCCAGGGAAATGTAATGTGATTCTATAATATGTACCTTGTATTATAACTTGTTGAATATTACAGCATGCTGCCTGACAGACTGACAACTAAGTATAATGTCTTATCTCATGAACCGAAAGGACTTTGGTTCAGGTGACTGATCTTGTTTATGCCCTGGTGCTCATGAAGCAGAAAAGCGATGTTCAGATGAAGTTCAAGTGGTCACAAAAAGCATGGAATGTACCTCCTCAATAGGCTGCTATTAATCCACAGATTAAATGAAGATATGCTGTGCTGTCACACCTGATGTAGTAGGGGGTCTTTTCACCGTACCTAGGCCCTTTCGCAGCTCTTTCGTGAGCAAAATATTCTATGAGGTTTTTTTCTCACCAGTGTCTGGTGCACAATAATTTAACTTTTATATTTTTAGGGGTCCCACCTGTCGGTTGGGGTGATCAAAGATCTCTTCCAGGACCTCCTGAGATCCACTGTCTTTCCAGACCCAGTCTCCACAAAATCCAATTTTAATGCAAGTGCATTATGGTTTGAAGGAAAATATTTTCTGCTGGGTTCTTCCACTGAATTTCATCGTTTTGATGCCTGAGCCTATCTAGAAAGTCTGTGACAACAGAAAGCAAAATAGTTTATGCATCCATCCTGCCCTCCTACCTCCGAACATACATTTTGTGACTCGTTCAAACTGGACACCTTTCCTATGATGTCACAGGTGAGAAATCAAATTAACTTCAAAACAAAAAAAATTATGTTCCCCTTGTTACGTCTCCATAAACCTAGAGCAGGGGTGTCAAACTCAAATACACAGTGGGCCAAATCTGAAAATCTGGACAAAGTCGCGGGCCAACATTATATTATTATAATGTGTGTGTGTGTGTATATGTGTGTGTATGTATATATATATATATATATATATATATATATATATATATGTATTATAATATATATTATAATTATAATTATCAACATTATTATATTGATATATTGATATATATCAATAGAACTAGCCTTTACAGCAGCCTCACTTTGTGATATGGCTTTTTTGAACATAGTCTGTTGTGAAACCAAAATTTCTTTTCATCTCCTTTACTTTCATGCGCCTTTGACTCATGTCCAGGTCCTCGTACTTATCGTGGTGTTTCATTTCATAGTGTCGTCTAATGTTGTTCTCCTTGGTTATATCCACGTTGGCTCCACATATTAGACGGGGCTGGTCTGAATAGCAATAGCTGAGTTCTGGATATTCTGGTCCAATTACTGACAAATATCCCAATATTTTGGTTGTACGGCCGCGCTGGCTGTGACCGGGGCCGCGTGGGCGAAGGGGAAGTGTTCGTCGGAGTCCGACGGCATTAGCGCATATCTCCTGCTGGTGGCGGCACAGTAGCAGCGTCCTGGCGTGCCGCTGGTGCAGATGCTCAGCCAGGTGACGGCAGCGGCGGCGGCGAGGGGTGGAGGTGGTTGGGTCAGTAGTAGCGTGCGGTTGCTATGACTACTGTCAATAGAGGTGAGGGTGTTTACGGGTCCTGTCCTGATTGACGCGCCGATACAGAGCAGAGCATTCTGGGATTTGTAGTATTAGTGATACATGCGCTGTATAATACCGGCGGGCCAGCTTTAGTAGTCATCTGGTATTACCTCGCTGGCCGAATATAATTACACTGCGGGCCAAATTTGGCCCGCGGGCCAGAGTTTGACACCTATGACCTAGAGAATGATGTGAATAACAAAGGATGAAAGAAAAAACTGGGTTAAACAAACAGGAAAACTGATCAAGATAAAGTGATTTAATTACAATTAAAGCAAACGTAAATAGAACTTCAACTGGACTTCTTAGGATGAATGTGAAGCTGATCAGGAGCTCAGAGAGCACCACAGAGGCCTGGCCTGGCTGAGACAAGACAGAGAGACACCGACACCACACGGCACACTAGCTGTGGATTTGACCTCCTGGCAGCGATGATCAGGGCAGCCTGGCTTTTAAGCTCCCTGTTAATGACAGAGTGGCCACTGGTGTTCCTGGCCACTCCTGATTATCCTTTAAACCTCTCCTGTGTGTTCTCCTTTTGGGTCCAGACTTAGCCCCAAGCTTGTAACAGGTTGTTATTTTCACCATTGTAGTTTAAGTGTATTAGTATGCTAATTTTGCTAATTAGCACTAACCACAAAGCGCAGCTGAAGCGGATGGGAATATCATTAGTTTTGCTGATATTTGATCATAAACCAAAGGATCAGAGAAGCTAAACCATTAAAATGTTAATGGATCATCGAAGCAATGAGACCCAGGTTCGTTCTAAAGGGAAACAGCAATGTGTGTATTAAATTATATGAAAATCCTCATATTTTGCTCAGAATAATAAAGGTCAATCTGAAGTTACCACTGACTGGAAGTCAAAGGAGCACTAAAGCTTGTGCCAGTCCATGCTGAGAAATTTCAGTAGTTAAACTCTAATCTGCTAGTAACTCAGAGGGGAAGTTCACATGATCACCAGAGTTGAGTAAACATTCTTTTTTTTCTTATCTCTAATCTTTTTTTAACTGCAGGGATCAAATGTACAAATCAGAAAGTCAATACATTGTTCTGCAACCTCTGCTTCAAGTAGGACAGCCATTCCTTCAACAGAGAACAGTTTGGATTGTACATAGGGCTCTAAATTGTTCAGCACCAAATTTAAAAAAAATGTTGAAATAATTCACAACATTACAACTCTATGCCTTTTTAGTATTCAGTCCCCAGTGTAATAATTTTATGCCAAGAGGATTACAAGCTGCTTTCTGTCCAAGAATCAAAGCCAATGTATTGGGTAATACACATTCTTTATGCATTTCTTAACTGCCTGATTCTCCTGGACAGCCTTACTTGTCTGCTGCTTTGACATGGCCTCAAAACCTGTCAACTTCTCAGTCAGCAAAACTTTGAAACCCAGGCTGTCATCAAGTCAGTTCAGTGTAATTCAATTTGATTTGTATAGTGCATGTTTACAACACAAGTCATCACAAAATGCTTTACATAGCAGAAAGAAGAGAAAACAGAAAACCCAACTATCCAAAGCTGCATTTGGATTTCCTATGAGCAAGCAGTCAGTGACGGTGGGAAGGCCATTTCTTTAGTTTCCCTAGGGGACATCATCATGTTTCTCACTTATGTAGTTTTGTTATTTTTACATTTCCATAGATTTTGAAAACAACCCCACTCTTGTATGCATGCTGAATACACTTATGCAAATACTGAAGAATGTTTTATTTATATCCATGTGGAGACAATAAATTATTAAGGATATAATAATACCTGTACATAGTGAGGAATAATGCCTGGTTCTCAACTTGGCCATATGGTAACAATATATATCAAGAAAACAAGTAGAATTAAGAGCTACAATATAAAACACACTGTTGTCACATTATCCACACCAACACCACTCTATCAATATTCCCTTCCTACCGCTCATTAACTATTCCTTACAGGTAATTAAAGGTTACTCAGATGGAATAAGGCTTATCTGAAGAGCTGGAGAGTCACTCTGAGCTAACTGCTGAACAACACACACTCACACACAAGCACACACACATTCAACTTACACTCACTGTGAAGCCATTCACTGGGCTTATCTTTCTGAAAAGACTATCACAGACTATCTGCATCACACACAGGGAATCTGTCTTTTTGTGTTTCTGTCTCGTATGCTTTACACACTTACTACACACACACACTGAGGTGAATGTTGGAGCATGTGAGATAAGATGTGCCTATCATCCTAAAATCACATGAGTGCACAAACGTATCTGGAGAAGCCATCACCAGGAGCTGACATGTCGCTCCATTGATGTGAGCGAGAGAGGCTGTCGCTACCAGAGGATTAGCGTAAAAACCAAACACTACATGTTTCAAATGTGACAGGGAACCACCTGAGTTGTGTCGGCCTAAAGGATTCCTCGTGTTGCTTCCATTCACAGGGAAAATCCAGCTTTTCACTAACAATGAGTAATTGCACTTTTTTTGTGTGTGTGTTAAAGGAGGTGCAGCCGTGTTGGTTCACCTTGCTCACTGACAGTCAAAACAAATTGTTTTCCTTTGTGGGAATGCAAAGCTGGGCCACACAGTTTGTGTATTTAAAAACTGCATTTTCTCAGTGCTAGGGCCCCCATGCTGAGTTAAATGAAGGCATTTATTCTCCAACTGAATCCGTCGTGGAGATACGCTTTCATTAGGACTGTGATTAGCATAAGGCTTGTTACCGCCGGGCCTGTTAGTGAAACAGAGCTGTCTGTCTGTTTCTACATGTCCCCTCATTACAAACAACATGGAAATCTGCTGTAGAATGGAGTTATATGAATCACAGATAGGACACATAGGTTACAGCTGGAAAACAGTTTAATGGCTTGAGAAAAGATGATGGCTGATTTTAATGTGCCTCAGCATATGAACAAATAGAAGAGAGATTTGCTATTGTTTGGTGTTTTCATCTCTTGTGTGCAATGGGGTGGGGGTGGGGGGGTTGGATAGGTGAATGTGGATGTTGTAGATATGAGTAGATAACTAGCTTTAATCATTTCATCTTTTTTAAGCAAGGGACAACACTGTGTCAAGACACCATGTTGTACAGTGATGATATTCATATATAATTACAATTATACATAATCTAATCTTGATTAAGGTAATGCAGGCATTTAAGGCTTCCATTGAAATTCTTGCCAGCAATTTTCACAACACCAAATATATCTATATCTAGACCTAGATCTATACATGTACAATATAAGTCCCTTTGTCACCCTCCTCAGGGGGTGGTGTTTCCGCCTTCAAGCTCAGGTCCAGGTGCTTGTGCACAGTGTCTATGGTGTGTATTTTCAAATCATCAACTCTCTGCTCGCATGCTACGTGAACTGGAGAGGGTCAGTCAGCGGGTTAGTCACCTTGACTATGTGCTTCTTTATCACCAGTGTCCATAAGGGGACAGGGCTCAGTCTGCCATTTCAAACAGTGAACAGTTGGATTCAGCCATAGTAGGCTATAAGCAAGCAGAGTGATTGCCCCATGAAGTCAGTTTTAATTTACAATTTGAAGTATTATTGCTGTGTGTGACTTATATGAATTACTGAAAACATTTGAGTTATCAAGCCAACCGATGCACAGCTCTCACTGTAACCATGTTTGGACTCTGTAATAACCTCTAAATTATTCTTTTGCTGAGTCTGGATTCATTCATCGCTCCAAAGAAGAAAAAAAAGGAGGACATTTTATTATGTTATGGAGAGCAGATGTCCTGGCTCACTGCATTTAGCCTAGATGTGGCCCATCTCCTCAAATAAATCGAAGTGAGAATTTCTAAGTAGTTCCCAGGCAATTGAGACAGCAGGCTCATTTTATTGTCTCAGAAAACTGGCACTACACATTGATTCAGCCCTGCCTGAGATCTTGCCTGATGCTTTTAGAATCCCCAGTGCTTTCTGCAGGGCTTCTCAGTCGCTCCCATTTGTCATTTCTTTCACACATACACAAGGCTCTTAGTACTATGGTTAGAAGTTTAGACAGTTTGCAAATATTACAGCCCTCACTGGTCTTTAATTGAAGCTGCCGTGTTCAGCTTTTCTCACAGTGTTTTCGAGTTGTATTGTTATTTAGTTACTTTAATTTTCCCCCCCACACTTTAAAAATACAATAAAAATGACAGAGATAGCAAAAAAATACACTGTACAGGGAGAAGCAGAGAATCCAGTGGGCTTTTATGAAGCCTCCACCTAAACAATATTTTCCCAGTTGTAGAGAACACAGATAGTGATCATAGATGAATAGTAATGTCTACAGTGTATACATACATATCATAGCAATAACATTATAACAAAATATAAATATAAGTATTGAAAATGTGTACATATATATATGTGTGTATATATGTCAGTGAGTGTGTTCATGTGTGTGAACTTGTATTTGTGTCTGAAGCAGGGCTAATGGTTGCACACCTGACTCCATGCGTGTCACTGTGCTGTAAATAAAACATGGACACATGGACCGCTATACATAGGTAAAGCAGTTTCAGAACAGCATTTTACAGAGGAACACATTTTTAAAGAGCAACACTCAGGTTCTTCTTCTTTCTTTTGTCATTACTCACCGTTGCTGCTGGCCTGTTTCTGTTTTGATAATATACAGTTTGAAAAACAGATAATGATTATATTATTATGAGTGTGTGTATGTGTGTGAGGGTGGTGGTGGTGGTGGTGGTGGTGGTGGTGTGTGTGTGTGTGTGTGTGTGTGTGTGTGGGGTAGTTAGTGAATAGGTGAATGTGGATATTGTAAAGTGCTTTGAGTACAAACAACACCATGGGGTCCAAGGGAGTCACACATGGATATTTTAAAGTAAAGGAGAAATAACAAGTGCTTTAGTTTGAAATAGCGGGTACCTACCGGGTACAGTAATCAGTGATACAACTGAAATCTGGAAAAAAAAAAGAAAAAAAAAAAAAATGAACAACCTACCTGTTAGTGTGCAGATCATTTCCAAGTACCAAGTACCAGCTGAAAACAGCTAGTCCTGTATTGCTTGATTCCTACAATAAAACTGGACAGTTAAATTAGGGGTTCTATATAAAATGTTTCTTTAAAAAGGATGATGTTAGCACTGTGATGCAACTTTAGGAAACATTCTACAAACTATTATTTCACAGTGCCAGATTATCAGCTTAATTGTTGGAACTGCACATTGGCGGAGAAGTCAGTATCATGTTTGTTGCCATATATCTCTGTTTTTAGGGGTGGGGATGGTGCTGTCCATGGTGCTGATTAAGCTGTCATGATGTCACTGTTTTAGTGACTTTATTTTGCACTAATAGCTAACTAAGGCCTTAAACTGACTGTATATGGTCTGTGAGGTTTAATAGGGAGGTGAGACTGAACAACTTTAGCATACTTTACCTTTCTTGTTTATTTGTATTGTTTGAAGTATACAGTAAATAAGGACCAAAGGGTTACTATTTTAGGCAAGCTGGGCTTTAGACTTTTACTTTCTGGAAATGGGGTTGGAAACAGTGGAGGTTGTCTTCTACTGTATTCCACGACTGGAAAAAATAGTTGTTCACAGTGTCAGATATTCTTTTTAAATGAAAGGAACACCAGTGTGACCCTAGCTCCTACACAGAGTAAAGCAAGCCAATTCATGATGTGTTCAAAAAGCAAGTGAAGACAGTCTCCTGATTCCTTACCATAAAAATGGATCATGGATTGAATTGTCTGTTTAACAGCCAAGAATTACATCTGTCACGGACAATTAGGAGCTAAAAAAAAGCATCTGAAAAATGCTAAAAGCCGCATAAAATAATTTCAAATGTTTCACAGTGTGGGATTTACTGTGTGTTCTGCTTTGGTATTTCCTCTCCCACTTTTAGTTTTTTCCTATCATTGCTTGTAAAACACAAAATATATAATGTACACCATGAAATTAAACTAGAAGTCAGACATATATTATTATTATTATTATTATATTATATATATTGCTACCAAATCTTTATTTAGTCATAGCACCCAAACAAGAAATGGTCATAGGAACCCTTCACAGCTGTTATTTCTGTGGGTTTTGGAATGACATATTTGGGTGTTTGGTTTTGAGGGCATGTTGGAATGAACCTAACTCGCAATGAAGTATGCGTTTTAACACTATCACAAATAGCAGCAAGATTTTAAAGAAAGTAAAAATATAAATTCACATATTCAGTCTGACATTTATTCCACAGCCGTCCACTTCTTAGAACGGAGAATCAGATATCTCCTCAACTCCCCCAGACCTCTGAGCCTCCCGTCTCTTCTCTTTTACTTCACAGAACAAAATGCCTGAAGGATGCCATGGCACACAGTCCAGTGATATTTTGTCTTATTCCACAGGTAGACAAACAGTGTCTGGAGGGCAGGCAAATACATTTCATGAGTCAGTGAATACGTGCAATTACTACTGTCAACAGAGCACACTCACAGGATGAACTCGAGTGGACAGACAATAACCTTTTTCTCTGAGCTTTTGGTCAGCAGTGGAGTGAATGCAGGAGTCTCTGCTCTCTACCAAATCAATAAAACTAAACACTGAGCACATGGCGAGCTTGTTTAACTGGCTTTTGTTCATATTCTTTTCACTATGGCTTTTGAATTTTTTCTATGCATACAAATAGCACTGTTGGACAGGGGATTTGTTCATAACTTGGCATGCTCCAGAACACTGTATGTATGGAATAAACAACGGACTCAACCTTGAAATGTTTAATCTTCAAACTAAATCTGTATTTGAACTTTTACAGTTTTGGTGGCCATTACTGATCATATTAACAAAAAAAGTAACTAAAATGGACAGATTCTGCCAGATACTGATTCTAGTCTTAAATCTTTTTTAACCAAACACAGGTTTTTTGCTTTCATAGGGTAGTATTAATAGGCTGGTCTTCCGTAACACGTTCTGTAAAGGGTAAAAGGTGTCCATTGTCTTTTAGAGAATCCCTGAAGCAAGGAAGTTCTTCAAATGTCTGAGAAGAGTGTTGTTCTGAAATGTTTAAATGCTAGTTATAACACCAAGACTTACTGTTTTGTATGTAACTGCATGTATACACATATAGGAAATGTTCTTTTCATTTTAAACATCAAATTTATTGCCACAGATTTAAATAATGCAGCTGATCAATCCTTTGCAGTGAAATGTTTATGTTTGTTCACAATATGTATTTTAATTAGGATTGCTGATTTAATTTTGGACTGTAAACAAACCACAGTCAGAATGAAAGACACCTGTCTATTGGTCAATGGCACAAACTTGAATGTGTGTAAAAAAATGCTATAAAAGAAATACAACTGGATATGGAAGACAGTGATTTTGAATACAGAAAAAAAGGTATGAATTTATTAGTTAAACTGACATAGTGAACCTGTGAGAGTTACTCCTGACGGTTTATCAATGCTGTCTGTTTGCACGTCCCTTTTTATTTGAGAAAAGATCAATTCTGGTGCAGCCATGAATGGGCTTCATTACATTGTTTGGTGGGGGAATGTGCCTAATGTCTGCTCCAAATCAATCACAGCCACCTGTAAAATCCAGCCTGCCATCTTCTCTCTGGTTCTGTGCTGAAAGGAAACAGTGGTGGGATGTAATTCTAGACGTACAATACCTTCCGAGAACCATCACAGCCTGAAAGACAAAAAACCACCAAGATTATGGTCCTGATGATGTCACAGGCTTACACCTTTTGTTAGATAGAAGATCAATACATAAATGAGTTTATCTCAGCTATTTGTTTGACCAGAAGAAAAATTGTTGTGGATCTACAGCCTTCAATACCAAATTTATACAGTAACTACAAGGACAAACATTACTTTAAAAAAATAGACCAGACAGGAACAAAATTAGACATTGGAAAAAAATAATAGTGCAAGTCAAGAGGAAATTGCTTTGGCCTTGCATATTAGGCAAAAATAAATGTATGTTTGATATAATGGATTTCTGGAAGCTCCACAACATTTTGGGTTTTGATGCAGGTCATCACTGCCCATTTAGCCCTGCAAAGTACTTACCAATCGAGCATCCATGTGTGGGGCATTGAGTCATAGGCTTTCTTGTTGTCGGTCCAGGCAGTGCTCAGTTGGTTTACTGAGCTGCTAGGTCTAGGGTCAGGTCAGTCCTATGGTTTGCTACTGGTACCCTGTAGTCCAGTACTACTACTTGCCCCAGGGTCGGGCTGACAGCGACTAAACTGGCGCCCCCACCAGACTGGTGAGGTGGGTGGCTAGATACCCTGATAAAACTAAAAACAAGATCTGTCAGAGGGCGCTGGCTCAGGACAGTCATTAGCAGCCATCTAGCAACAAGGGGAGGTAGACTTCTTCAGCCTAGTACAGTAATCTACCTAGATGAGGGAAACTACATCTGATACTGCACTGATGGTAGCCTATTCAACTTGAGGCATCTACAAACCCACACCAAAACCCTGGAACAACTGATCCAAGAACTGCTGTTCACATATGATGCTGCTCTTGCTGCCCACACAGAAGCAGCCTTACAACACATCACTTCTTGCTTTGCAAGGGGTGCCCAACAATTTGGCCTGAAAGTCAGCCTAAAGAAGACTAAAGTCCTCCACCAGCCTGCTCCCTGACAGGAATACCATCCACCTATGATTTGAGACTCAACTCAAGACTGTACAACAGTTCACCTACCTCAGATGCACCATCTCCTCAGATGCCAAGATTGACAAAGAAATCGACAACACACTGACTAAAGCAAACAGTGCCTCTGGTAGACTTTACAAAATACACTTGAACTGCAACCACCTGAAAATAAAGACAAAGATCAAGGTGTACATAGCTGTCATTCTGACCACCCTCCTGTATGGCTCCGAATCCTGGGTCACCTACCCGCACCACATCCGTCACCTTGAGCACTTCCATCAGCACTCTCTTCATTCCATTCTCAACATCCACTGGAGCGATTTCATCACCAACATTGAAGTCTTTGAGCAGACAGGGGTCTACAGTATTCAGGCAATGTTGCTAAAGACACAGCTGCACTGGGCCAGGCACGACTCTGGAATGGAGGACCATCGCCTGCCAAAGATTGCACTGTACAGCGAGCTCTCCACTAGACACAGAGAAGCACCAAAGAGGAGGTCAAAGACTCTCCTAAGAAGACGCTCAAAACCTGCCACATCGACCAACGCCAGTGGTCAGAACTTGCTGCTGAACAAGATGAATGGAGACTTGCTGTCCGCAAAGCTACCTTTTCCTTTGAGGAAGCACAGAGGAAAAACCTAAAGGACAAAAGGTAAAAACAGAAGCAAAAAGATACAGCGCCCATCCCCGACCAGCCCCCTTTCCCCTGCAGTCTCTGCAGTCTCTGCCTGTCCTGCATCGGACTTCACAGTCATGGGCGAGCATGCAGCAGACATGGACAACCCCCTCCATAATCTTCATTTGTGAAGCCAAACCAAGAAGAAGAGGTCTAGGCTGACTGCTCAATCAACTAGTGACTGGTCCTTTGACCCTGTACAGACTGAGCTTCGTTAATGTGCTGGCTCATACGACTGCTAAATTCAGTGACTGTGATGGCTGAGATGAGCTTACATGCTGAAACAGATCTATGCAGGACTCTAAACGCTCAATGCAAAAGTGCAAGTCGTGGCTTGGCTTTCAACCAAGCCAAGCCACTTGGTTGAAAGCCAAGCCAACATGCTGGCTGTTAACTACCAGCATGTTAACAGCTGGTAGTTTGAAGGTGGTTTACCATTGGGGAGATCCCTTTTTTTAAGAACTGTTCTGCCCTGTTTAACAAGTTTGCTTGATTGTGCAGCCAGGAGACCATGGAGTGTTGTTAGCTTCCTCAGTCAGTAGAGGTGCATCATGTCTGGACCCACACTTGGAGGGTGAGAGGGAGATTTATTTTAATATCACAGAGATTGATAAAGCTATTAGTAACACTTGTGCCTTTCTGGCTAGGCCATCACTTTGGCCTGTTTCCTGTCATCTGTCACCGTACGCTGGCGCGTTTGACAGCCGCTACTCAGAGGCTGGTTTTTAACTCTTTATTTGTTTAAAACTTTTATATGCCTGCGAAACTGCCTCTACCGCTGGTAGTGTTTTATACTGGGGAGCATAGTATTAGTTACTTGAGTCTTTAATTCTAACGTTAGAGGGTCTTAGCTAAGCTAAGCTAAGTGCCACAACTATGGCTACTTTCCTGCTCTCCCAAGACTTTCCACCATTAAGTCTCACACAGAAGGACATTACTGACCTCAAAGAGGATGTTCGCCGGCTCAAAGCGGAGTTAGAGGCCAAATCTGCCATGCTGACAGCCTGTATGGACATCGCTCACGAGCAATCGCGGCAGATCTCCTCGCTGACGGCGGCTCTCCAGGACACGGTGCCCTGGCAAGGCTCCATCAACCCCCGGCCGTCCTCCTGCTCGACACCTAACCACTATCGGTCCTGGACAGAGGTGGTAGTCCGCGGTAGAAAGAAAGCAGCCAGCCGCTCTGTCTCGCCTCCCCAGCTCTGCCTCTCAAACCGCTTCGGTCCACTGTCAGGAGCTGGTTCGGCCCTGGTTGCTGGTCCTGGTGTGGGCTCGGGGCCTGGAGCCGATGCTCCCCCTTCTACATCGGGCCTGACGCACGGGGATGCTGTGGCTGGTGGGTCCTCGTTACACCTGCGCCTCCGCCGGCCGGTGGTACCCCTGTAGCTGTCCGTCCGGTTATCTCAGCGTCCTCCTCCCTGGCACCTGGAGGAGTTGTCCTGTGTTCGGCTGCGGCGTCGAACCGTCGGCTCCCATCCCGGACATCGACATCCCGGCGGCGACTCCTGATGGAGGCAGTGCGCCGGCACTCTGTGAACCCCCACCGGCCTGTCAGTGTGAAGAATGCTGGCACCGGTGCTGGGGCTGCAACATCTCCACAACGAATGCCCTGTTCTCGGGTTGACCAGCAGTCTTCTCCGGTGGTACAGAGAAGTTCTCCCCCCCGTCCACTTTTCGTACCAACCACACTTATAGTTGGTGACTCCATAATAAGGAATATCCGCTTTTTTAATTCGATCACCCGCTGCTTTCCAGGAGCCACGATTTTATCCATTTTAGAGAGAATCCCAGAGCTGTTGGAAAGTCTCCCATCCTCGGTAACGCGCATCATCTTCCACGTTGGAACCAACGACTCAGCCAGAGGTCACTCAGAAGTGGTAAAGAAGGATTTTAACAAACTGTTTTCTCTTTTAAAAGACTGTGGTCTGTCCATTTTTATCAGCGGTCCGATTCCCACTTTCGGTCACGGAGATGTGCGTTTTAGCAGACTCTTGTATCTCCACTACTGGCTCCAAGCAGCCTGCAGATACCAGGATTTTGTTTTTATTAACAATTTTAATTTGTTCTGGAACCGGCCCTCCTTGTACCGCGCAGACGGACTTCATCCCAGCTACCACGGCCGCATGGCACTGTCAACAAACTTTTACCATGCGGTGCGGTATGTACAGCTGGACTGACTGTTCACTTCTGGTACTACACACCCACACCTGTCTACCTCATTCACCTCACTACAACACATGTCTTCTGGCAACAGCTCCCCCTACTGCTCTCCACCGGCACCACCCATCTCCCGTTGTCATTCATCCACCGATTTCCATCAACTCTCTACTACCAATAGTAACACACCCAGTAGCAGTGACTTCGTTATCTCCTCAGTAATCCCAGTAATCATCACGAACAGACACAGCACCAGGTCCAACAATAACACTAACCTCAATAACCTCATACACATACCCTCAGTGTCACCCATCACAGAGCCCAAGCAGACATACAACATCAACATGGCTCTTTTTAACATTTGAGCTCTTGCCAGCAAGACTTTTATTGTAAATGACTTGATTTTAGATAACAAGATTGACTGTATCTTTTTAACAGAAACTTGGCTCGGCACTGATGCTCCAGCTGTTCTCACTGAGGCTTCCCCACAAAATTTTAATTTTTTATTTTCCGTGAGGGGTGGGAAAAAAGGTGGTGGTACTGCTTCAATTGCTTGCAATTCGCTTTTAACAAAGGACATTTTCTTAGGTGATTACACTTCATTTGAACACCATGCCTTTGCTTTTAGCAGCCCTCATATTTTATGCATTGTAATTTACAGACCACCTAAATACTCATCCTCTTTTATCAGTGAATTCTCAGACCTCTTATCAGTTGTACACTCCACATACAATAAAATTTTAATAACTGGTGATTTTAACTTACATATTGATAATGAATTTGATAATTTTGCTAATGACTTTATTAATCTTTTAAATAGCATGGATTTTAAACAGCATGTCACACAGCCTACTCACAACAGAGGACACACCCTGGACTTGGTCATATCCTATGGCCTGTCCACTGGTGTGTCCTCTGTTGTTGACCTGGCTGTGTCTGACCACTATTGTGTGTTTTTTAATATCACCAGTTTTAACCAACGGGAGGCCCCGGTGAGAACAGTGAGGAAACGCTATCTTACTTCTGAAGTGGCTGCAAATTTTATGCAGATTTTACAGAGCACTCCTGCTGAAATTTTACCTGCTTGTTGTGATGTCCTTGTAAATAATTTTAATAGTAAACTGATGTCGAGTCTTGACTCAGTGGCTCCACTTGTGACAAAAATTATTAAAACCAAACCTTTGCCTCCGTGGAGAAACAAGGAAACTAAAAGGCTGAAAAGACAATGCAGGAGTGCAGAATGTAAATGGCGGAAAAGCAAATTAACTATTCACTATGACATCCTCCGTGAACAACTCAAACTTTACAATAACACAGTCAAACAATTAAGAACTTCCCACTTCTCAAAACTTATTTTTCTTACAATAAAAACAATCCCAGAGTTCTTTTTTCCACTATTGACCTGCTAATTAATGCAGATTTTAATAAGTCCTCCAGGATTTTAACGGACACTGAATGTGAGGACTTTGCAGACCACTTCAGAGGTAAGATCAATGCTATAAGAAGTTGCCTTTTATCATAACAACAGGTTGTTTTTAATACACCTGAACCTTTGCTTTTACCTGAGGAGACACTGGACAGTTTTGTCCTTGTTGATGCTGAAACGCTTGGTCGAGTTTTCTCCCAAGTTAACCCCACAACCTGCCTTTTAGACCCAATTCCCACACCGTTTTTTAAAACGTTTTATGGGTTCTTTGAGTTTGAGCTCCTTAACATCATGAATTGCTCTCTTCAGATGGGTGTCTTCCCTGCCGCCTTTAAAACGGCGGTGGTGAAGCCCCTTCTGAAGAAGAGTAATTTAGACCCGAACACTCTTGATAACTACCGACCAGTATCCAACTTACCATTTTTAAGCAAAATTTTAGAAAAACTGGTTTTTATCCAATTAAATGACTTTTTAAATAGAATAAATATTTTAGAGAAATATCAATCTGGTTTTAGGACGAACCATAGCACCGAGACAGCCCTAGTAAAAATTGTTAATGACATCAGGTGTAATATGGACGCTCAGAAACTTTCCGTCCTGGTGCTACTGGATCTTAGCGCTGCCTTTGATACAGTAGATCACCACATCTTGTTAAACAGACTTCGAAACCTGGTAGGACTGTCTGGCACTGTTTTTAACTGGTTCGCTTCCTATCTCTCAGATCGTTGATTTTTCGTAAGCATGGATACTTGCTCCTCAAGAACCCATGAAATTAAGTGTGGAGTTCCCCAAGGTTCAATCTTAGGCCCAATACTTTTTAATCTTTATATGCTTCCACTTGGGGACGTCATCAGGAGACACGGCATCAGCTTTCACAGCTACGCTGATGATACGCAGCTGTACATTGCTGTGTCTCCTGATGACACAAGGCCAATAGACGCCCTTTTTAACTGTATTTTAGATATAAAGTCATGGATGGCAGACAACTTCCTCCAGCTCAACAAGGACAAAACTGAGGTTTTAGTTATCGGTCCTGAAGGCCAGAGAGAGAAGCTTTCACCAACATTACAGATTTTAAAACCTCACGGTGTGTTAAGAACCTGGGCGTTCTCTTTGACTCTGAGCTTGATTTTATTCCCCATATTAAGAATATAATGAAAACAGGATTTTATCATCTAAAGAACATAGCCAGAGTCCGCCCTTTTCTCTCTCTGGCCAGCACAGAGGTGCTGATGCATGCTTTTATCTCCAGTCGTTTAGACTATTGTAACGCCCTGCTTTCTGGTCTTCCCAAAAAGAGTACTACCAGCCTCCAACTACTCCAGAATTCAGCAGCACGAGTGCTGACGAAGACCAGAAAGCGGGAGCACATTACACCTGTTTTAGAATCACTGCATTGGCTCCCTGTGCGTTTCAGGATTGATTTTAAGGTTTTATTAATAGTTTTTAAGTGTCTTAATGGTCTTGGGCCTTCATATTTATCTGACCTGCTTTTACGCTATGAGCCCTCGCGGTCCCTGAGGTCTTCTGGCACCGGCCTTTTAAGGGTTCCTGGAGTCAGAACGAGGACTTATGGTGAGGCCTTGTTCTGTCACTATGGCCCACGTTTGTGGAACAGCCTGCCGGAGGACCTCAGGGCCGCAGAGACTGTTGGTGTTTTTAAGAGCAGGCTTAAAACTCACCTTTTTAATTTAGCTTTTAATTAATTAATTACTTATTTATTTATGTATGTATCTATTTATCTAGTTATTTACTATGTTTCTATTATTATTCTT
Organism: Dascyllus trimaculatus; assembly: GCA_024666655.1. Classification (NCBI taxonomy): domain Eukaryota; kingdom Metazoa; phylum Chordata; class Actinopteri; family Pomacentridae; genus Dascyllus; species Dascyllus trimaculatus. The sequence goes on along the minus strand of CM045466.1, from coordinate 28,885,584 downwards.
ATTCTTACTCTTTATTTTAGGTATTTATTAATTTTAGCCCAATTTTAACATTTATTTGTTTTATTTGTAACTAGTGTTTTAGTTCAATCCTTTATTTATTTATCAATTCATTTTACTGTTTTCTTATTTTACTCCAGTGTTCCTCCTCATGGGGCCCTCTGCCTCGGGAGGTGGTTCTGGCCCATCTGCTGGGGGCGTCGTCCTGGGGACTGTTCTGGCCTGGGTGGTGGGGGCTCTGCACTATGGTTCCCTGACCGTGGTGTGGGCTCCTATCGGGCTGGGCTGGGGTGGTCCCTGTGGCGGGGCCCCTTTAGCTGTGGGCTGTGTCACATTTCGATGTGGACGGCCCCCTAGGATGGTGTTTCCTCTCCTGGTCCATCAGTGCCACACCATTATCAGAGCTGCTTTTAACTGTCTGATCACTAGGGAATGAGGGTTGGGTGGGAAATGGGCGGTTGGTGGGTGGGTGGGGTGTGTGTGTGTGCGTGTGTGCGTGTGTGTGTCGGGGAAGGGATTTGTTTTTTTGTATTTTAATATAAAGGTGTTTTTATTTTTGCATGTAAAGCACTTTGTGTTACATGTATTGTATGAAAAGTGCTCTACAAATAAAATTTGATTTGATTTGATTTGATTTGATTTGTCTAGGCATGTGACATCATCAGCCTAATATATGCAGTTTTGCAAATTACCTGACACATCTAGGATCTATTTTATTCTGATACTTCTGTCTGCTTCTGATGATGGTTTAAGTAAAACTGTAAAGCTTGAATAAGGAAATCATATATACATATATTTTTAAACTCTACCCTTACACACTCCAAATATCAGTCAGGTCTTACCTTGAAGTACAGTAAAGATGGCTGCATACCTTGTGCACTTTAGACACGTATAGTTTTACATTTATTTTTGAAAACATTTGTTTCACTGCTGCCAAACTACAAAATCATCTACATAATTTAAAATAACTTCTCCAGCAAATGATCTTAATTTGATCAAAAACAAACTATTGTCTTTTGTCAAGTTTTAAAACTAGTAGTGAAATGCAAATAAGTGCTTTGCCCCGTCCACAGAAACTGAAGGCATTCTGATTTGATCAAGCAAAAATTTTCTTTTATCACATAATTAAAATGTTTTCATTAAATCAAGGAAGGTTTGGCTCCATTGCTAAGGATCCCGTGCCGAGGGATTTTATGAGGCAAACAGGTGAAGGCAGTAATATCCAAATATTAAATCATTGAAGGAGAAAAAGAAAACAAAGAGCGAACACATTTATTCACAGGATGTGATTCAATTTGCATGCTGATTTTAGAACTGATTATTCCCTCGGCACAAACCACTAAAGAAGCAGTGAACTTCAAAAAAATAAAAACTTTTCAGGTTAGAGGGTTTGACACATTCCAATAAAGAAGTTCAATTACTGGTCTCAGCAGCACACGAGCATGAAACACACACACACACACACACACACACACACACACACACACACACACGCACACTCAAATAAAGAGACTCAGAGTGAGCATGTGCGCCGGTTTAGCTCCACAGTGGGTGTAACGTGGCTGCAGTGGAAATAGAAATGGCAGATGGGAATTAAGTTGAAGCCATGATGTCCACAGCCTGGGCCCAGCGTGAGCTCCTCCATACCTAATAGCACATTACTTCATGTCTAGAAAACATTTTGTGGGTGTGAAGTATACATTATGAAGGCAGAGTGAGAATTTTACTATTGTTCTCATGAAGAGAAACATTATCTGAGAAAAAATGAAAAGCAACGAAAAACAAGAGACAGTAGTCAGCATCTTGACATCTTTCCAAACTCCTTTATATTGATATTGTACTGCATGTCATGACATGCTCAGTCGATGAGAACAGATGGCTCACCATCTTCATTCTCCCAATCAGTAACATACTAAATACATTCAGACACACCAACTGGATGAGTGAATGTCTGATGTTTCCTCTGCCTTACATAATCAGGAAGACAGCTAGAGCACACCAACAGGGAGGGAATGAATGGGAAAAAATAAGAAGCTGTTAGTTGCATTGTAATTACAGATACCTGTTACATGAAAGCCCAAGGTGTGGTGATTCATATTTTTATATTAATAACAGAGTAAGAGAGATGGGGTGGATCTCATTATGATAATCAGCTCTACAGAGCTTTTTAGCTTTTTTTAATCAAATTGTTCTGGTTTTCTGCAAACTCCACTGTCCTCACCCACATTTCCAGCACAGGTGGAACCAGTTTGGTGAGAGGCATCTGGCTGCAGACCTCCACTGTGAGGCCACTTCCGCCGCAGGCTCCACTGTCAGGACAGGAAGTAACAGGTAAAAAAAGAAAAGGACATTTAAAGCGTCCAGTCCAGTAGGTGGCGGTAACACATATGAAGTTGGTTTGCTAACCGTTAATTACATCAAAAGAAGAAGAAACCATTTAACGCGAGTGATTGTGGTCGTTTCTCCTGTCCACGGTAGTACTGTGACTGTTAAACAAAATTTAGTTTTAAGATTATTTGAGGCGAGAAAGTGGTTGTATAAACATCAAATCTGTGGGCAGTTTATCCAGATAAATTCTGCTTAAAAATTTACTCCAACGATTTCGGAGATGTGAGTGTCGCCGTTAGACAGCTACTACTAGGCGGTCAGCGCTCACAGCTCCCCGCTGACAGCAGCCTTAGCTCGGCTAGACTTTCTGAAATCTGCCGCTGGCTCTGACGGTTCTGTAGTGGGATATAAGTACTTTTACGGGAATCTAACGGTTACACTTTGGCCTCACTTTGGTGTATTTTCCTAATTATTCATCACTTTATATTGTTATTTAATGTCCCCGGTCGCTGACTTTGTCATTATATTAGTAATTATTGTGTTGTCTTCGTGACCTGTAGTACGTCTTTGTTCTGTTCTTATGACTGTAACTGTGCATTAAAAATAACATTTAAGGATTATTTTGTTAGCAGGCATAAAAACTCACAATGGGGCTCATTCTCAAAATAATCACAATTTTAATACATAAATTAAAATGACATATACTATAGACAATGGTCTAGTAGATTTTACGTTGTATTGCTAATGCATTAGCGTGAAAATTAATTCCACTGGAAGTGCCCATGTGATTTTATTTTGTAATGCATCCCGTGCATTTCCTGTCCTCACAGTGGAAGTGACCTCACAGTGGAGGTCTGCAGCCAGGTGCTCTTAAATTTGGCAGAAACTCTGATTAACGCACTAAACACTACCTGCTCAACATCGAACAGCAAACTGACACAGTTAGAGATTAGAGTGAATGAGCAGTAAAGACTTATTTCCTGTACTGATTGGATGATGCATTTAAAATGACAACAGTGTGCTTCACATGAAGAACCTTGTTCATTGTATAGGTATTGTGAGATGATCTTGAGGATCATTATCAGATCTCATCCAGGCATTTCTAAATGTATCAGTACTGGTCAAAATCAGCCTGTATAAAATCAGATTCTTTCCGCAGACCGGCCGGCTTTTTTCTACTTGGACAGATTTTAATAATAACTAGAACTGCAAGCAGTTATGACAGGGGGCCAAGCCCCCTTGCGCGACTCGGTCCCCAGGTCTCACGGAGCCCAGGTCTCGCTGAGCCAACGGCGGTCCGGCCAAAAGGACCACGGGCACGGGGTGAGCGTCAGGATACCGGCCACCGTCTCACTAGCAGTGTTGTAATGGTAATGGGAAGAGCAGCGGAAGGGTGAAAGGCTCAATGTGTCAGCTGTAACAAGTCACGCCCACTTTGACCAAACATTACTATATTTTACGGCTGGCCTCGGGAGTGAACCCACATCATGCTCACCAAATTTGGTGCCAATCTGATCAACTTTCATGTCGTTTGAATTTTTCCTGTTTATAGCGCCCCCTATTGGCCAATTTGCGCCAAATTTGGCACAGAGCCTCTGGTTGACCTCTGACACGAGTGAGTTGAGTTCAATTTCAACAGCTTTCACGTTGACAAAAATATGCAACGGTATGTGCTTTTTCGCTAGCACAAAAAAATGTGTATTTATAAGTCACACATTTTTTGGAGTAGCAAAATTCTTTTGATAACTTTTGCTCGTGCACGTCTGGAGATTATATGTGCGAAGTTTGGTGGAGATAGAGTGTAAACTGTAGGAGGAGTTCGAAAAAGTAGGTTTCTGATGTGTACGGACGTAGACAGAGAAATGTGCAGTGGAAGTGGGCGTGACCTATGTCAGAAGATGTGACACTATTTAGGGAACACGTAGATATAAAGTTTATGAACACCTGATTTGAAACGTGAAAGTGACAGGCCAAAGTGCGTTTGCAACCGTTATAGCGCCACCTTGTGGAGTAAACGCACATTTTTTGGTGTGGGTGGTCTGTGTGCTCTTCTACATAGACCCTGTAATTTTCACAGTTCAGAGCCTAATAGTTTAGCTGAAATAAATGTTTGTTGTTTGCCTTGTAATAAGCCACGCCCACTTTGACCATTCATGAATAACATTAAGATATGGCCTCAGGAGTGACTCAGCATCATACCTACCAAAATTTTGGAAAATGGGTCTTGCCATTTAAAAGATATAAATTTCCCATAGTTACAGCGCCCCCTAGTGGCCAACATGAGCCAAATTTGGCTCATACCCCCACAGTCACATGACAACATGAGATCTCAAGTTTGGTGTTATTAGCATTTCTTTTGACAAAGATATGCAACAGTTAGCATTTTTATAGCAAGCTGTAAAACTTTATGCATTAATAATTTATGCAAATTTAGACGGAACAACATTCTTTTGATAACTTTAGATCAGGTCCAACTGAAGACTGTACGTACCAAGTTTCACGCTGATTGAACAAAAACCCAAGGAGGAGTTCAAAAAAGTAGGTTTTCCAGTTTTTGCAATATTGCGAAAAAAATTTATAGGCGGAAATGGGCGTGGCTTAACCCAGATGATTCAGTGCTCTTCAGGGAATCTGTGGATATCAGGTTTTTAAATGTGCAACATACAGTGTGGGAGTTATAAGCCAAAACATATTAATTGTAGTTATAGCGCCCCCTGCTGGCAGACATGTGCAATTTTTTGCGTCTGAGGTAAGGGCAGGGTTCTGGACCAACCCTCCAAATGGCACCACCCTCCCTTGCACGGTTTAGCCTGCAGCACTACTTTTACCAACGGAAAAATAAGGAAAATAATAACTAGAACTGCAAGCAGTTATGAAAGGGGGCCAAGCCCCCTTGCGCGACTCGGTCCCCAGGTCTCACGGAGCCCAGGTCTCGCGGAGCCAACGGCGGTCCGGCCAACAGGACCACGGGCACGGGGTGAGCGTCAGGATACCGGCCACCGTCTCACTAGCAGTGTTGTAATGGTAATGGGAAGAGCAGCGGAAGCGTGAAAGGCTCAATGTGTCAGCTGTAACAAGTCACGCCCACTTTGACCAAACATTACTACATTTTACGGCTGGCCTCGGGAGTGAACCCACATCATGCTCACCAAATTTGGTGCCAATCTGATCAACTTTCATGTCGTTTGAATTTTTCCTGTTTATAGCGCCCCCTATTGGCCAATTTGCGCCAAATTTGGCACAGAGCCTCTGGTTGACCTTTGACACGAGTGAGTTGAGTTCAATGTCAACAGCTTTCACGTTGACAAAAATATGCAACGGTATGTGCTTTTTAGCTAGCACAAAAAAAATGTGTATTTATAAGTCACACATTTTTTGGAGTAGCAAAATTCTTTTGATAACTTTTGCTCATGCACATCTGGAGATTATATGTGCGAAGTTTGGTGGAGATAGAGTGTAAACTGTAGGAGGAGTTCGAAAAAGTAGGTTTCTGATGTGTACAGACGTAGACAGAGAAATGTGCAGTGGAAGTGGGCGTGGCCTATGTCAGAAGATGCGACACTATTTAGGGAACACGTAGATATAAAGTTTACGAACACCTGATTTGCAACGTGAAAGTTACAGGCCAAAGTGCGTTTGCAACCGTTATAGCGCCACCTAGTGGAGTAGACGCACAATTTTTGGTGTGGCTGGTCTGTGTGCTCTTCTATATAAACCCTGTAAATTTCACAGTCCTCAGCATAATACTTGAGCTGAAATAAATGTTTGTTGTTTATCTTGTAATAAGCCACGCCCACTTTGACCATTCATGAATAACGTTAAGATATGGACTCAGGAGTGACCCAGCATCATACCTACCAAATTTGGGAAAAATGCGTCTTGCCATTTAAAAGATAAGAATTTCCCATAGTTGCAGCGCCCCCTAGTGGCCAACATGAGCCAAATTTTGCTCATACCCACACAGTCACATGACAACATGAGATCTCAGGTTTGGTGTTATTAGCATTTGTTTTGACCAAGATATGCAACAGTTGGCGGTTTTATAGCTAGCTATAAAAATTTATGCGTTAATAATTTGCGCATATTTAGACGGAACAAAATTCTTTTGATAACTTTAGATCAGGGCCAACTGAAGACTGTATGTGTCAAGTTTCATGCTGATTGGACAAAAACTCAAGGAGGAGTTCGAAAAAGTAGGTTTTCCAGTTTTTGCGATATTGCGAAAAAAAATTATAGGCGGAAATGGGCGTGGCTTATCCTAGATGATTCAGTGCTATTCAGGGAATCTGTGGATATAAGGTTTTTGAATGTACGACATACGGTGTGGGAGTTATAACCCAAAACATGTTACCCTTGGTTATAGCGCCCCCTGCTGGCAAACATGTGCAATTTTTTGCATTTGAGGTAAGGGCAAGGGTCTGGACCAACCCTCCAAATTGCACCACACTCCCTTGCACGGTGTAGCCTGCAGCATGACTTTTATCAACGGAAAAATAAAAAGGGTAAATAATAATTAAAGCTGCAAGCAGCGTCGGACGGGCCCTCGCTCCTCATTGCACTCCTCTTCACACGACCTTGTGTAGGGGGCGCTGTAGAGCCGATTGGAATTTCGACTGTGCAAATCTGTTGGTCTTGGGATACTATATGTATGTACCAAATTTCATGTTTGTAGGATAAAGCAGTGATTTTATATGAGTATTTGAATATTTTTAGGGGGCGCTGTGGAGCCGTTTGACCACGTCCATTCCTGAATTGTATATTAAATATTAGGTCTTGAGATTAATGAGGATTTGTGTGGATTTGGTGATTTTACATGGATCCCTTCACCTCCAAAACCCATTTCGTTCCACATGGCGATTTTGTTCAAAATGGCCGCCATGCCACGCCCACACCATGTGACGTATCCACGAGAATTTAATAACTTTTCATCCTGGAGGGGTCCAGATGCCACACAGTGAATTTGGTGAAGATCGGACAAAAATCCTGGGAGGAGTTCGTTAAATTCCAATGCCTGCGCACAACGTGTTCCATTGTACAATGTTCAGCTTTTTTGTTCAAAATGGCCGCCATGCCACGCCCACACCGTGTGATGCAGCCACAAGATTTTAATAGCTTTTCATCCTGGAGGGGTGTAGATGCCACACAGGGAATTTGGTGAAGATCGGCCAAAAATCCTGGGAGGAATTTGTTAAATTCCAATGCCTGCGCACCACGTGTTGAAGTGGGCGAGGTTAAGCTTTTTTGTTCAAAATGGCCGCCATGCCACGCCCACACCGTGTGACACAGCCACAAGATTTTAATAACTTTTCATCCTGGAGGGGTCCAGATGCCACACAGCGAATTTGGTGAAGATCGAACAAAAATCCTGGGAGGAGTTCGTTAAATTCCAATGCCTGCGCACAGCATTTTCTAGGGGGTGCCATTGAGATTTTTTGTTCAAAATGGCCGCCATGCCACGCCCACACCATGTGACGTATCCACGAGATTTTAATAACTTGTCATCCTTGAGGGGAGCAGATGCCACACAGCGAATTTGGTGAAGATCGGATAAAAATCCTGGGAGGAGTTCGTTAAATTCCAATGCCTGCGCACAATGTGTTCCATTGTACAATGTTAAGCTTTTTTGTTCAAAATGGCCGCCATGCCACGCCCACACCGTGTGACGCAGCCACATGATTTTAATAACTTTTCATCCTGGAGGGGTCTAGATGCCACAGAGCGAATTTGGTGAAGATCGGCCAAAAATCCTGGGAGGAGTTCGTCAAATTCCAATGCCTGCGCACCACGTGTTGAAGTGGGCGAGGTTAAGCTTTTTTGTTCAAAATGGCCGCCATGCCACGCCCACACCGTGTGACGTATCCACAAGATTTTAATAACTTTTCATCCTGGAGGGGTGTAGATGCCACACAGCGAATTTGGTGAAAATTGGATAAAAATCCTGGGAGGAGTTTGTTAAATTCCAATGCCTGCGCACCACGTGTTCTAGTTGGCGCTGTTTAGCTTTTTCGTTCAAAATGGCCGCCATGCTACGCCCACACCGTGTGACGCAGCCACAAGATTTTAATAACTTTTCATCCTGGATGGGTCGAGATGCCACACAGCGAATTTGGTGAAGATCGGATAAAAATCCTGGGAGGAGTTCGATAAATTCCAATGCCTGCACACTACGTGCTCTAGGGGGCGCTGTTGAGCCTTTTTGAAATTTTAAAAGCAGGAATGTTTTTGTCTTGGGCTACTGTACCTGTGTACCAAATTTCATGAGTTTACGTGAAACTAGCCGTATTAACTCCACTAAAGCACAATTTTCTAGGTGGCGCTATTGAGTCATTTTGCCATTCATATGTGTAATTCCCCCAAAATATCAAATTTTTCACCAGTCTTGATGTGTGTGCCAAATTTGGTGAGTTTTTGAGCATGTTTAGGGGGTCAAATTGAGGTTCAAAGTGGCGTAAGAAAAAGAAACCGCCAAACCGCCAAACCGCCAAACACTAGAGGAACAATAGGGTCCTACGCACTGTAGTGCTTCGGGCCCTAATAATCTGAACGATTACAATAGGGTTCCCAGCCCTTCGGGCCTGGGAAACGCGTATGCTAGCATACGCGTGTCCCACGCCCCTCGGGCTTGGCCCCCTAATAATAATCTGAACGATTACAATAGGGTTCCCAGCCCTTCGGGCCTGGGAAACGCGTATGCTAGCATACGCGTGTCCCATGCCCCTCGGGCTTGGCCCCCTAATAACTAGAACTGCAAGCAGTTATGAAAGGGGGCCAAGCCCCCTTGCGCGACTCGGTCCCCAGGTCTCACGGAGCCCAGGTCTCGCGGAGCCAACGGCGGTCCGGCCAAAAGGACCACGGGCACGGGGTGAGCGTCAGGATACCGGCCACCGTCTCACTAGCAGTGTTGTAATGGTAATGGGAAGAGCAGCGGAAGCGTGAAAGGCTCAATGTGTCAGCTGTAACAAGTCACGCCCACTTTGACCAAACATTACTACATTTTACGGCTGGCCTCGGGAGTGAACCCACATCATGCTCACCAAATTTGGTGCCAATCTGATCAACTTTCATGTCGTTTGAATTTTTCCTGTTTATAGCGCCCCCTATTGGCCAATTTGCGCCAAATTTGGCACAGAGCCTCTGGTTGACCTTTGACACGAGTGAGTTGAGTTCAATGTCAACAGCTTTCACGTTGACAAAAATATGCAACGGTATGTGCTTTTTAGCTAGCACAAAAAAAATGTGTATTTATAAGTCACACATTTTTTGGATTCGCAAAATTCTTCTGATAACTTTTGCTCAAGCACATCTGGAGATTATATGTGCGAAGTTTGGTGGAGATAGAGTGTAAACTGTAGGACAAGTTTGAAAAAGTAGGTTTCTGATGTGTACGGACGTAGACAGAGAAATGTCCAGTGGAAGTGGGCGTGGCCTATGTCAGAAGATGCGACACTATTTAGGGAACACGTAGATATAAAGTTTACGAACACCTGATTTAAAACGTGAAAGTGACAGGCCAAAGTGCGTTTGCAACCGTTATAGCACCACCTAGTGGAGTAGATGCACATTTTTTGGTGTGGGTGGTCTGTGTGCTCTTCTATATAAATCCTGTAAATTTCACAGTCCAGAGCATAATACTTGAGCTGAAATAAATGTTTGTTGTTTGTCTTGTAATAAGCCACGCCCACTTTGACCATTCATGAATAACATTAAGATATGGCCTCAGGAGTGACCCAGCATCATACCTACCAAATGTGGGAAAAATGCGTCTTGCCATTTAAAAGATAAAAATTTCCCATAGTTGCAGCGCCCCCTAGTGGCCATCATGAGCCAAATTTTGCTCATACCCCCACAGTCACATGACAACATGAGATCTTAGGTTTGGTGTTATTAGCATTTGTGTTGACCAAGATATGCAACAGTTAGCATTTTTATAGCTAGCTATAAAAATTTTTGCGTTAGTAATTTGCGCATATTTAGACAGAACAAAATTCTTTTGATAACTTTAGATCAGGTCCAACTGAAGACTGTACGTGCCAAGTTTCACGCTGATTGGACAAAAACCCAAGGAGGAGTTCGAAAAAGTAGGTTTTCCAGTTTTTGCCATTTTGCGAAAAAAATTATAGGCGGAAATGGGCGTGGCTTATCCCAGATGACTCACTACTATTCAGGGAATCTGTGGATATGACGTTTTTGAATGTGCACCATACGGTGTGGGAGTTATAACCCAAAACATGTTGAATGTGGTTATAGCGCCCCCTGCTGGCAGACATGTGCAATTTTTTGCATCTGAGGTAAGGGCAGGGGTCTGGACCAACCCTCCAAATTGCACGACCCTCCCTTGCACGGTTTAGCCTGCAGCAACACTTTTACCAACGGAAAAATAAGGAGGAAAATAATAATCTGAACGATTACAATAGGGGGCCAAGCCCGAGGGGCATGGGAAACGCGTAGGGTTCCCAGCCCTTCGGGCCTGGGAAACGCGTATGCTAGCATACGCGTTTCCCATGCCCCTCGGGCTTGGCCCCCTAATAATACATTTTATTTGTATAGCGCTTTTCAAACACTCAAAGACGCTTTACATAAAATCACCAAACATTGGAAATGTAAGATGACATTAAAATATAGAAATAAAACAAGTCATAAAACACATCATAAAAATAAGTTCATGTTAAATGTTAAAAGCAGATCTGAACAGGTGGGTCTTGAGGAGTGTTTTAAAGGCGGTCAGGTCTGTGGTGTCACGGATGTGTTGTGGCAGGGAGTTCCAGAGTGTGGGGGCAGATATGGAGAAGGCTCTGTCCCCCCAGGTTCGGAGCTTGGTTCTGAGTGGGGGAGAGAGAAGGTTTGTGGTAGATGAACGAAGGCTGCGGGAGGGAGTGTTAAGGTGAAGCAGGTCTCTCAGGTATGGGGGGGCTCGGTTATGGAGGGCTTTGTGGGTCAGCAGAAGGATTTTGAACTGGATGCGTTGTGGGATGGGGAGCCAGTGGAGGTTTTGGAGGACAGGGGTAATGTGTTCACGGGAGTGGGAGTGGGCGAGAAGGCGGGCGGCAGAGTTCTGGATATATTGAAGTTTATTGAGAACTTTTGAGGATGAACCATAGAGAATGCTGTTGCAGTAGTCGATACGGGATGTGATAAATGCATGGATGAGGGTTTCAGCAGCAGGAAAGGAGAGTGACTTCCAGAGGCGTGCTATGTTCTTCAGATGAAAGAAGGCGGTCCGAGTGATCTGGTTGATATGGGGTTCAAAAGTGAGTTTACTGTCAAATATCACACCAAGATTGCGGATGTGGGCAGAAGGGGTCAGGGTGGTGTTGTCAATAGTGATGGAGTGGGGGGATGGTGTGAATGATTTGGGTCCAATGATGATGAGGTCGGTCTTGTCACTATTTAACAGGAGAAAGTTTTTCCTCATCCAGGGTTTTATGTCAGCCAAGCAGCTGGAGAGAGAGGAGAGGGTGGCGGTGGAGATGGAGTTGGTGGAGATGTACAGTTGAATGTCATCGGCGTAACAATGGAAGAGTAGGTTGTTGCGGCGGAAAATGTTGCCAAGGGGGAGGAGGTACAGGATTAAGAGGAGGGGGCCAAGCACTGATCCTTGAGGGACACCATGGGACAGGGGGGCAGTGGAGGATGTGCAGTTGTTGATTTTGATTAATTGTTTCCTATTGCGGAGATAAGATGTGAACCAGGTGAGGGCGGTGGCAGTGATGTTAATGGAGGACTGAAGGCGGGAGAGGAGGATGGAGTGGTTGATTGTGTCAAATGCTGCAGTGAGGTCGAGGAGGATGAAGATGGAGACTGGACCAGAGTCTGAGGAGAGGAGGAGACCATTGGTAATCTTGAGGAGAGTGGTTTCAGTGCTGTGGTGTGAGCGAAATCCAGATTGAAAGGTTTCATACAGGCTGTTAGAGGTGAGATGGGTTTTCAGCTGGGCAGCGACTACGCGTTCTAATGTTTTGGATATGAAGGGGAGGTTGGAGATGGGCCGGAAGTTGTGAGGGGAGGTTGGATCCAAGCCGGGTTTTTTGAGGATGGGGGAGACAGAGGCGAGTTTGAGGGGTGAGGGAACAGAGCCAGTACTGAGGGAGGTGTTGATGATGTTAGTGATGAGGGGGGAGATGACAGGGAGGCAGTTTTTGAGGAGAACAGTGGGGATGGGGTCCAGGCAGGATGTAGAGTTTTTAGTTCCAGTGATGAATTTGGGCAGGTCCATGGTGGAGACGGGCAAGAAGTGGGCCAGGGGGGGAAAATTTGGAGGGCACGGTGGAGGAGAGGAGGGGTCAGGTGAGGAGGGAGAGGTGACAAGGCTGTTATGGATGGAACTGATTTTGTTATGGAAAAAAGAGAGGAATAGGTTGCACTGGTCAGTGGTGAACGAATTGGTAACAGTGATTTAATGTTTCTAAAAAAGATTGTCCGTTTTTCCTTGGGCAGAGGGGTGGGGAGGTTGATGTTCATGGTTATTGCTAGATGGTCAGAGATGGGGAGATGACTGCTGGAGATGTTTAGGACTGTGAGACCAGAGGAGCAGACCAGATCGAGGATGTGTCCATGGTTGTGGGTGGGGAAATTGATGTGCTAGGTGAGGTTGAGTGATTGTAGGAGGTCTTGGAAGTCAGAGGCAGATTTGGTATGAAGGTTGTCCATGTGCAAGTTGAAATCACCGAGGATGAGGACTGTGGGAGATGCAGCTAATAGCTGGGTGACAAAGTGGGAAAAGTCAGGGAAGAATGAGGGATTTGGTTTGGGTGGGCGGTAAATGATAGCGGTGACCATTGGGGTGGGACCAGGTAGTTTAAAAGCAAGGTGTTCAAAGGAGGGGGGGGCGGGGATGGAAAATGGGATAGTTGTGAAGGCCTGTTTGTAGATGACTGCGATGCCGCCTCCTCGACCTTCTGGGCGGGGTGAGTTTAGGTAGGTGTATCTGGTGGGTGTGGCTTGGTTGAGTGGGTGGAAGTCTAGTGGTTTGTGCCATGTTTCTGTTAGACAGAGGAAGTCCAGTTTATTGTCCAGGATGAATTCTTGAAGAATGGGGCCTTTGCTGGTGATGGAGCGGGTGTTGAAGAGGGCAAAGTTCAGTTTAAGTGTGGGTGTTTGATTATGAAATTGCAGGGAACAAGCCTGTGAGGTTCAGGGAATTGTGCGGACGTTGGCAAGGTCACTGTTTCTCGGGGTGGGCTGTCGGGGTGGTCTGAAGTTGATAATGGTGGAAATTTGGCAGCCTGTTGAATTTTGGAGGAGAGTGGGTGGCAGGCAGGGGGGGCCTGTGGGAAGGGACAGTGGGTGCACTGATGATGATAGAGGGGATAATGGGGGGAGTTCCAGGGGGGGACAGAGGGGGGCGCTGTGGCTGGGAGGTGGTTCAGTGGGGCATGAAGAAGAGAAGGATGAAAACACTGGTATTAGTCAATCTGAGGTGTGTACGGTGTACTGGATATTTGAGCTTAAAAGTGATCTGCCGGACCTGTTTGGATGAGTGCCATCACTGTTAAAATATTCTGGCCTGTTCCAGAAACAGTTAAAATTGTCTATAAAGTTGATTCTCCTGGTGCGGCAGAACAGGCTTAACCAGGTGCTCAGGTTGAGGAGTCTGCTGAAGCGCTCAGAACTATTGTAAACAGTTGGAAGAGGCCCGCTGATAAAAATGGACTTTCCACAGTCATTCAATGAGTCCATCAGATATTGAAAATCCCTTTTGATCTGCTCAGACTGGGGTTGTGCTGTGTCGTTGCAGCCGACATGAAGGATGATACGGTGTACTGAGGAGGGGAGTGAGCGGAGAAGGGAAGGAATTTTGACGGCAATATCAGCAGCTGTGGCACCAGGAAATGACAGTGTGATGGCATTAAAAAACCTGATGCCTCTTATGATACTGCCGCCAATGATGAGCGTGGTGGGGGCCAAGAGTGGGGCGAGTGGTGGATGGGAGGTTGCAGACTTACTGGAGCGGCGGTGTGGAGGGGTTCCAGGTGGGGGCGTGTCGGGGCCGGTGTGCTGAGGAGCTGCAGCGGGTGCCTGGCGTCCCTGTGTTTCAGTGTCGGTGATGGTGGAGCGATGGAGCCGCAGCGATGAGGAGTCCACTGAAGAATCCACTAACTCTCTTTGTAGACGGCTGCCAAGTTGGTCCAAGTCTTTGTCTTTGCCGACGGACCCGGTGGAGTGGCGGCGAACCGCGCCCCGCAGCAGACGAAGTCAGGAGGCTGCAGAGAATATCCGGGTTTGGGACCGCTGGGTTTGCTGCTCACCGGAAGAGGACCGTGCGCTGCTGGTCACCCGCGGAGGAGAGACTCTGCCGGTCGCGCCAGGCTGAGCCCGGGGACCAACCCACGTTTGCGCGGGGGTAGACTTTGCGCCGGCAGCCAGCGGCGACCGAGAGGTGGCCGACCCCGGTGTGGGGGCTGGGCGATCCGCAGCTTTGGATGTCGGGGGATCCTGCGCCTTTGGCGGTCCGTCGGCTTTTCGGATGGAGTCCGTGGAGGCACCGGCAACTGGCAGTTTGGATGGAGAAGAGGCTGCATCGCTACCGGTCAGCATCTGGGCCGGGTTGGCGGGCCGGGGCTCGGCCGGTTGGGAGAAATCCGTGAAGCTGATGAGGTTTGGTCGGGCCGGGGAGACGGTGTGGTCGTTACAGCTGTTTCTGCCATGAATGACGACCTCAGACCAGGATGGATGTCGGTTTGGTGTTGAGCAGGAGGGCCGAGGGCTGACGGGGACCCACGGTTGAGTTTCGTTGAGGGAGGCCTGGACTGAAACGAGGTAGCGGGACTGCTTCATGGCGACGTTCATGCAGGAGGTGAGTAGATCTGATTTGGTTTTTAGCTCTTCAGTTAGTCGATGGATGTCTGCCTTCAGGCGGGTGATGGTTAAGTTGGCTGCATCTAGTTCAGAAGTGTGGAGGGCAGACGTGGAGCTGGTGATCGGCAGAGAGTTCCTGGCTGTGTCCGCCATG
Source organism: Dascyllus trimaculatus (assembly GCA_024666655.1). Classification (NCBI taxonomy): domain Eukaryota; kingdom Metazoa; phylum Chordata; class Actinopteri; family Pomacentridae; genus Dascyllus; species Dascyllus trimaculatus. The sequence goes on along the minus strand of CM045466.1, from coordinate 28,870,310 downwards.
TTAGGATGATGTATGCAGCAAATAGTGACTCAAGAATTGACCTAAAGTACTCAAAAATTGCCTACAATAGCTCAAACTTGTCCATAATCACCCAAATTTGTCCTCAATGACTCAAACATGTTGGTATTGACTAGAAATTAGTTCAGAATGACTCGGTTTTTTACCTTAAAAACTATTCATACCATTCTTAGTAAACAAACAAACATAACAAACCCATTAGATCTAGTGGGGACAAAGGAAAATGATGCTTTTAATCCAAAGCCTTTTCAGTTTTACTGGTGTAAATATGTGCACACAAAACAAAATGATCTCCAGCAACTATTTTGAATAACATCTCACAGAATGTAAAGTCTTAGAAATAGTTTAAGCTACAGCTACAGAGTTAAATCAGGCACCAATAAATAGTGCTTAAGTCTAGAGAGATAAAATGAGATTATGTGGAAGAAGGGGGTAAAAACTGGATATTTTAGAAGAAAATAGAAACAAACTGAAGCACTAAGCACCTTGGTTTGTCGGAAAACACAACTGAAGTTTGGAGAAAAAAAGGCAATCCTGACCTCTCAGGACTTCATTCCTGTCAACCTCACTTGTCCTTTTGTGACCACTGTGGATGAGGAGTGGTCCTCTGAAAAGACAGCTGAGAGGTGAAGTGGGCAAACAACCCCAGTGTGGAATGGGACACCATACTTGACTCAGCCACGTTTTCAGAGGCCCATTAGCAGAGCAGTCCAAGTACAGCATACAGTCCAGGTGACAATTAGAATGTGCAGAAATTTTACAGCACTGTTCTCATCAGTGCCCTCTTACTAGTTGTGGGGGATCGTTTAGTGCTAATACTCTCCAGCTGGAAGAATGGTTGACTTTCTACTGTTATGGCACTTTAGCAGTGGGACAACAAGATACTTGCTTTGAACACACTGCCAAAACAAGAAAGAACAGAGATTTCTTTCTGTCTAAAAAGTGGAGATCTTTCAAGGCTACTGGGGGATTATTGTGAAACTGTCTGTGTCTGTTCACCACCAAGTCTTTTTACTTTGATCACTGCACTCTTGGGTTTTAACTCCTTAGTGATTAGGCCAACTGATGATTATCTGCCTTTATACATTATTTATGTATCTACTGCCACTAATATCTCTTGTGAGTTGTCAATAAAACCCAGTACTTTTTTAAACTATTCATTTCTTTTTGCACCGCCCCAGGTCACTGTCACAGGCAACTGTGTTATGCTGTTCCATCACCACAAATGCTTAGGTGCATTTGGTACCAGAACCATCAGCTCAGATGAGAGGGGAAATATAAATGTTTCTATTCAGTAATACTCATATCCACTACATGATCAAAACCATGTGCAAGTTTCTTGTCAAGATCTGCACACACACACACACTCAGAATAGTCATTGTTCAATGAAGGAGTCATAAGTGGTATATATCCTGGTGGAGTGCGATAGGGTGTTAGTTCAACTTTCAAGTTTGTTTGTTCAGCACATTTTATACACAGGTAAAGTCAAAGTGGTCCAAAGTAAAAAAAAAACAAACAAACAAACAGAATCAACACAAATATATAAAAGTAAAAAAACACATGAGATGTGTTCCAGAGTCCATCGATCCAAACACTCACTCTTCACAAAGCTCTGGATGGGAGGTTGGTCAGAAGCCACGAGGCGAGGGAAGTTTTGAGACAGCTTTTAACAGCAGTAAATGTTGGGGCGAGTCTGAGGTCATCTGGTGGGTTATTTTAAAGGCTTGGGGCACAACAAAGAGAAGCAGCTTGACCAGATTGTGATTTAATCCTTGGAACAACAAAGAGGCTGGTGCCAGATACCTTGAGAGAGCGAGCTGGCTAAAACCAAGTTCTTTAAGGGATAATTCAGGTTTATTGCTCCTTCAGTCCCTTTTCTGTAGCCGCTAGCTATCATTCTCACACTACATACGTACACAGATGTCTGTTTTATCGTTTGACCAAAAAATTGCCAACTTTTTCACAGTTACAGTCCTTGATTTACTGTTGACCAATGAACACTGTACCATTTAAAAAGATAGTAAACTATGAAATTTTCCAGAATGGTTTTTGATGCAAGACTCTTTGGGAACCCTTGTTGTAAATCAATTCATTTAAGAAGTATTATTTAAGAAGTATTAGTATTATACAGTATTGTTATTATTATTATTATTATTATTATTATTATCTTCATACTGTTTACTCTATTACTTTATTTTATATCTTACTAGTGCTGTCCTTTTCCTCTTTTATTACTGTTCTGAGCAACTGTGACAACAAAATTTCCCTTGTGGATGAATAAAGTCTGTCTAAGTCTAAGTCTAAGTCTAAGTCAGCTTGAAACTGAAACTAATAATTGCTCATTAGACAGGACACAACGTGCACTCACATGTCAGTTAAGTACAACATTTAAATCATTATTCTTAGAAGACAAACGTAGCAATTAGTAACGCCATCAGTAACATTGAGAATATTTTACCTGATATAATATACCCAATAAAAACACTTCTCATCAAAATATATCAACGTACAACAATACATGGCAAATTGAAGTACTCTCCTTTTATTTTACCTGATACAATGTCTCATACAACGAAAAAGGTATCATGGGGGGACCCGATAAAAAGACTCTAAGTCAGCCGTATTAACTCCACTAAAGCCCAATTTTCAAGGTGGCGCTATTGACTCATTTTGCCATTCATATGTGTATTTCCCCCAAAATATTAAATTTTTCACCAGTCCTGATGTGTGTGCCAAATTTGGTGAGTTTTTGAGCATGTTTAGGGGGTCAAATTGAGGTTCAAAGTGGCGTAAGAAAAAGAAACCGCCAAAGAAACCGCCAAACCGCCAAAGAAACACTACAGGAACAATACGATCCTACGCACTGTAGTGCTCGGGCCCTAATAACAAAAATGAGAGCCAAGTTGTAGTGAACATCAGTTATCCCACAGACTGTGGTAAGTAATGGCAATTATCAGGATACTAGTGTGTTTCTGTGCCCAAGTTAGACCTCTGCATTTTCAGTGAGCTGGGTCAACACTCAGTCCATTGAACAGTACACCTTGAATGACTGTAGTAGTAGTCAGGCTTTCAGCTGCAGCCTCAGTGTGTTTGCCTCCTGCTCTAAGTATCACTAAAAGAATTAAAAGCTCTTCTCCTATCAGCAAGCCCACCGTACTACTTCATCACATTACATTTAACCAGGGTGAGGAGTGTGTGTGTGTGTGTGTGTGTGTGTGCAGCTCTTGATCATATTAGATGTAACCTGCCCAGGCTGCCAGGCTCTGCCTTCATTGATCACAGTCAGACACTGTCGACACTCATTTAGTTTGCTGATATCTAACTAACGTCCTTTACCGGCCAAACAACATGCAAGTAGACAGAGACAGAGAGAGCAGGGAGGAAGACGGAAGGGAAAAAAGACACAAAGAGAGGACATTTGCAGTGTGTATGTGTGTGTGTGCGTGTGTGTGTGTGTGTGTGTGTGCATGTGTGTGTGTTCAGGCATACTTAACTCAATCAATGCCTGAAAGAGAGATCATTTCCTTCTTGGCTTAGCTTAAATAATGGGAATCAAATACAGGAGAGATGAATAGTGTGTTAGCATGGACGTTTCTCCACATATTTCACCTGAGCACTTAGCAGAAGAGACACCATACACAGCTCGTCCTTCCTCACCCCTCCCCCCCTCTCTCCCCCATATATCCTCTATCTCTGTTCTGTCTCTTTCCTTTTTCACGTTTAGCTTGGTCCTTTTGACAGAAGCCTGGCGGTCAAAAAAGGTGGAGAGTTTCTTCATTTTGACCATCTTGTCTGTCGCTTATGCTAACATTGTACTCAGCATAGTAATGACTGAGAGCTGAGAACAATGGAGCAATCGTAGGATCATAGGTTAGAAACAAACCAACCAACCAAATAAAGACCTGTATTTGACGAGAAACCTAAGTACTCCCACAATGTCTATGAGTTTGCAAACACAAAGTGATGACTACATGTGGGTTTAAAAAAGTCATATATTCTAACAAAAACAGATTAAACACTTTACAGACTTCACTGAAGAAGAACAAGCAAGCAGTACAAAGTACATTTATTCAATGTATTCCACAAACAACGAAACAAACAAAACAAAAACATATACAGCTGCAAAAAAGAGAGGTACTGTGTAAAAGGCTGGACATAAAGGGAAGGTTTGTAGTTAATTCTAAAGCCAGTGGTAGCCTGTGCAGGGATCAGAGATCCAACATGATCAAACTGGACCTTTCTGCTTAGGACTGGCGGTAGCATTTCAGATGAGCTGTAGTCTGCCTGTTGTTGTTTTTGGGTAGAACAATGAGGAAGACACTGCACTAGTCCAGACGACAAGGAATAAATACATGTGTGATTTTTTTTACACCTGCTTGAGAAAAGAACCCACACAGCTTCTCTAGATGTAAAAAGCAGCTCTGTAATGTTGAAGTCATCCCTTTAACATGTTATGTCCTCTGGAAGCCCAGATTTTAGTGTGGTTATTCAAACAGTGATTTGACAGGGCTAGAGTCTCCTGGAAAGATGGACAGATATAAATGTGTGTCATCAGCATACTGATGATGGTGTACCTTGGGTTTACACATTATGTGGTCTTGCATAACCAGACCATTGTGCAGTGCTGACACAGCGCTGTGTGGAATGATCTGGTTGCACCTCATTATCATTGTATTAATGGGGAAGAAAAGCTCTGGATTGTCTGTCTATATGCAGTCATCTAGATGGTGTTCACTCAAAAAAGTCATGGCAGAAAGTTTCACTCTGCCTCCACCTGATCTCTGATCCTCAGGCGGATCTGAGCGATACCAACTAACTCAGTGTAGAAGAAGAACTACTGCATTCAATCCTAAAGGATGACGTGGGGCTAGGGTTGCAAAATCCAATGAAAACTAGTCACAACCGTGACTTTGACCTACCGCAATTAGACAAACAATATCGACTGCAGTATTAAAATGCTCATAGAAAACAGTCCATGTACCATGTAAAACAACTACTGATCAGCACACAATGTGACTTAATGCAATGCTGTACCAAAAAAGGAGAGGGGAGGAACGAGCAAATCATGTCTTAATGGTACAGTCCTATGTGCAGCTAACTGAATAGAGTGTTAGATATTTTTTCTGTGTTGGGATGATACAGATATTTCAATATATGTTGAATATCTTCCCAGTGGATTTCTCTTGTGTTGTTCTTTCAAATAGTAGGCCTATGGATGTGTAAAAGATAGGCGTCATCAATAAGTCCAAGGGTCATACTTGATCAAGTATACGTTATTTTCCTCTCAGTCTTTTACAGTTGTTGGTTGTTTACTTGTCTCCTCTCTGCTCTCTGTGAACACAGCCTGAAGTTCAGCCCAGCAGTCCATGGATTTTTGTCACATGACTGTTGGACACATGGCTTCTTATTTGTGCAGAGGTGCTCAGATTATTATTATTTTTATCTATTTGCAGGATCGAGTGCAAATCGTTCTGTTATTATTCATTCTTTTTTAAAATGAGACATGTACAATTAAGTGATTCTGATGAAATATCTCGTGTTTGACTTTGTCAGTTACTGCCAGAAAGTTGAAATTGAGAAGAGTGACTGTTTTTACAGTTTCCTACTAATAAATGGTGAAACTTTATCAGTTGAAAGATGGCATGCCTTCAAACCCACCAACAGGTTTTGGGGTGCAGATGGTGAAACTCTGCTCGATATTTATATATAAATTCTCTAGAAACATTGTTAGCTTGTTTGCATATACTTCTCAGCGTGCAATGAGGTTAAAATTCCAAGTTCCAAAATTCCAGAAATGTATTTTTTACGTATGAGTTATATCACATGATGGAGGCCATTAAGTGTCCAGTTACATTTTTTACTTTAATTGTTTACATTGTTTTTCAGAGAGAGGAGTAACAATTTATTCATCAAACCAGTCAAACCCCAGCAGTTACACTCTGTGTAAATTACACCATGGCTTTAGGGCTTCTCCACTTTTATGACTTCATCATGACAGATACAAAATTTGAAGCTTTTAATTATCATTCTATCTATTGATAAGAATGTGAATAATTAGACTGAGAACACAGCCGCTGTCGCCTGCTTTCAGCACCAAGGCAGCGTGGACGACAGTATCTGTTTTGCTGTATGCTGGTTCTTTCATTAAAGTTAATTAGTGATGAGACGTCCTCATGTGTGCATCATACCTCAGTAAAATCTAATGCATGGTAAAAATAACCTGTTGTCATTACTGTCATTAGTTTAGTAGTCCCACATTGCCAGACTTATCTCCACAGTGTTCTGTCAGTGCTGGGGAATGATCTGGCTTCCTCATTATCATTCCACTGTTGGGAGATGGGGAATTATTTCGGTGGAGCATTAAAGAGGGAGGCATTAAAATAGTTAAAGGAACCAAGCTGGACCACATTATTGCATGATCTATATCTTCTGGAAAACCTGACTTTTCTTCACATGCAGGTTGCTGCTCAGAGCTGTTTGTCCTGTAGTGAAGGCTATTTTGAACATGATAACACACTAAAAGCGGAAGGGGACACCAGCTGAAGTGATGCCAGACATGACAGGCTTATACTTAAGGTCTGCATCTGGGTAGTCAGACATATTATAGAGACCCCTCAGTGTTTTTTCTCCAAGGAACTCCCGTCTTATGGAGAGGAGCTGAACTCCTCTTGGCTCCCCTTAGTGCCCCGGTTAAACTCTGAGCTCTAATCCACCTGCACATCCTTTACTACACTGGGTTGCACTTTTTTTTCAATGTGGATTTGCCTTGTCTTCTTTACATCTTTGTGTCCATCTTGCTCAGCTGTATTAACCCATTTATCTCTTGCTCTTTCATATCTTGTGCCGTCTCAGTCTCTCCTCTGACATCGCCTCCTCTCCCCCTCCTCTCCCCCTTCCATCTTAATCCTCTCTCAGCTCCACTGCGCTCATCTTTTCTTTCTTGTCTGCTTTCCCTTTGGTGACTCTCTCTATATTTCCTACCTCCCACTTTTGACTTCCGCTCGTCCTCCCTCTCCCTCCTTGTCAGAGACAGCTTTATCAGGTGCGGCTCGGTCTGGAGTACTGCAGCCATTCACAAAGCACATGTCTCTGTCACCTTCAGCCTCTTAATCCACTCAGGGCCAATCAGAGACACCGTCGCCTGAGAAGGGAGCACACAATGCACTCCAATTCACACACATACACACACACATAGGCATATTTAAAGAAACAGTCTGAAAAATGTAGACATTGCCTGACTTTTCCAGGTCTACTTTCAACCCTGTTTGCCTTCGAGTGAAGGTTACGGTTAGTGGAAGCAGCAAGACTTGAGCATAGAGAAGTTGTCTCCAATCGTCAAATCATGTCTTGACTATGATGTGCAGCATGTCAAACTGAACTAATCGATGTGGCCTGGTCCGAGACACTTGTTTGCTTCCCATCTACACAGTCTGGGCTATGTGCAAACACCAGAATATTTTTAGGGAACACACAGAAGACAGCGAGTAGATTGTGAGAAGATACGGAGAAACAATAAAACTACTTGACCTGTTGCACATATTGACTCTGTTTTTTTTTATTCTTGTTTGTTTTGTTTTTCCTTTATGCTAAAATATACAATTAAGGGAGTTCGACTTTATTTTTTATAATACTGTATATGGCATTATATCTTTCTTCTACTAGATGGAAGGCATTTTTGAGTTCTCCAACCATGTTTGTGCTGCGAGACTTAATAATACAGTGAAACGTGAGCCCACAGTGAGGGAAAATGGGACAGGAGCACAAAACTGCCAACAGCTAGTCAAGGTTCAGAGCATTATGTGACCATCATGGCTCTTTGAGTCATACTAACTTTGCACTCTCAACCTCTATTTTGCAGATTTGAGGAGACAATGAGTTACATGCATGAAACAGAACATTTTGGGGCAATTATATCAATTAGATCCCTGCATCTTTCCAGAGAAAAAAGTCTTTTTTACATGAATCATTTTGAATATTTGTGTCTGAGTCTGCATTAGGGAGCTCTGTCAGACCTAATCACCTGTATGTTCATACTCAAACACTGGTTTGTTTACATGAGTGAGCTGGATTTTCTAAAAGCTTTAAAGCAATAAGGAATGGTTCATTAAACCGTGGATCATTAGGAGGATGATCATCGGTCATTTCAGTTTGAAACAGGATTCCACAGACAATCAGCTGAACCAAATGGGAGACAGGACAATGGAGGAAGAAGACAGAAGCAGAAAAACAACCAACCATCCTGAAACTGGTGGTTTTCCTGCGCTCACTGCTCTCCTGCTGACTGAGGAAGAAACCATTTGACGTAAAGAGCAGGACCTGTGGATGCCACAGAATCTGTGTGTGTCCATGGAGGAGAGTAACCCATGTTGTGTAGCTATTGTACAACAGTTGCAGCTGCAATCCTGGAGATAGAGTTTCACCTCAAAATGAGCTGAAAAAAAAACAAGAAGAGCTGGACCAAACACTCAGCTCTTCTATAGACAGTACACATTGTTTCTGCAAATAGAAAGTCATTTTATGAGCTGGATGTCTCCTTTCCAACTACCTCTCCAGTACAAACACACACTAAACAGATAGCCTTGCATATAAGCAGACCAGCATAGTGCAGCTGTCCCTGGTGAACAGCCAACAGAATGCAGGTTAATTCTATATCTCGTGTGAATTTCAGTCAGACTCAAAAACAAACATCTCAAATGATTCATCTAAAATCAGCTTTGTTTTTTCTTCTTTTTTTGGTAAGCTGGAAGGAATAAGTACCTGTCACCCTGGTATATACTACCCATAGGCTGCTTTCAGTGACTCCTCTTTCCACAAGTGTCTCCTATGGAGCTGGAGAGTACAAAGTTAGCATGACCCATAGAGACAGTAGTCACATTACTGGGAAATATGTAATACTGAAATGAACAGAAATTCTCTATTTAATGGGAGACACATTTTCACTCTATTTGAGAGTATCTGACTCTTGTATTTCAAAAAAAACATTTGCTGTGTTTGTGTCTGCCTTCTAAATTCCATCAGCAGAGCTTTACTTCCTTAAATCTTTGAGGTAAAATAAAGTAACCTAGACATGAACGTAGAACATAGAGGCAGAATGCATCATTTCCCCTGAATTCTGTCAAATGCAGTCAGTGGTGGGTGTGATTTTGCAGGTGATGGATGAATGAGCGAACCATGGTAAATAATGCCGAACACTCACATAAACACACACTTCCACCGCTCATACGTTAGTGAAAGAATTTAATCGCTCCAGTAAATCAGTTATTTCAACAACACAGGCTCGGTCTGAAGAGCTACTGGAGCTTTTGATTGAGTTAAGTATGCCTGAACACACACACATGCACACACACACACACACACACACACACACACACACACACACACACACACACACTGGTACACCAACAAACACCTGTCCAGGTCATAACACCTGTTTTGTGTGCCTGTTATTTACAGTCAGGCGTGGCACAGTGCTGCAGGCTCAACAACGTGGACGCTGTGCTCATTGTTTCACGCCATGTCGCCTGTCCTTCACATCACAAAGAGCTAGCTAGAATAGTCTCCTACCCCAACACTTACAGGAACACACCATGCTAACACATACAGCACAGACTTATATACTGGTTTAATGAAACAGTATTTAGATCATATTTGACAGTTCATAGCAGTCGGGCTGGTTTAGGGAAGAGTTTTATTGTTTAACTGTGTCTGGTTACTTTGTTGCACATCAGAAAAAAAATACTGCAGCAGTATTCAATCCTTATAAAGGTGGTGAATCTGGTCTTTCTGCTGCTTTGACTTCATGCCGAGAGAAACAGTGCACAAGTGTAGCTCATAATATATGGAATTTAAAACACCGGCTGTATGTGATGATCCCATTGTAACACAATGGACATATGCTACTATATCAGCTTTACTCTGCAGCTTACTTCATGGAAATTATAGAACAACTTGTTTAAAATTTTATTTTGAAATGCTGGTCAGTTTTGTTTCTTTCCTCTCTAATAGAGGTAGTCTCTATCTTGTTCCTGTAGTTCCAACCACAAAATGACCTGTTTTTATCACAAAGCCTAAGTAAATAACAGACAGAGACTGCGATGTTGGTAAAGCTAACCATTTTTGCAAATGATTGTGTCTGAAATCAATGAAATGCCCCTTTGATAAAGGAAAAACTTCCTTTATATGTGAGCTGATGGGCCAACGACTGCCAAATATTTATTTGACTAAATACACCTCCACATAGACAGATAGAGTGCACGCTACGTAAAAGCACTGAGAAACACTCACATGCAGGCAACAGTGCACACACACACACACACACACACACACACACACACACACACACACACACACACACACACACACACACACATTTACACAAAGAATCAATCTTTGGGTTTTCATCACTGTTGAGTTGTTTTGACAGTGTGATTTGATTTTGATGCATGTGTGTGTGTATGTCCAACTCCTCCTCCTTCAACAACCACTGCACGTAAAGCCAGCAGCCCCTCTGTTGAATAATTCTGTTCACACACACACGTACACACACACACACGTACATACACACACACGCACACACACACACACACACACACGGAGCTGGACTGAGAGAACAGGACAGCAGAGAGGAGCAGGAGGATTTGGTGTGTTCTCTTCTTTCAGCAGATGCTCAGGGATAAAAAGCTAGTGTTGGATTACAGCACATACCCATTCATAGACTGTCATTACACTCCAAAGAGCAGAGAAAAAGAAAACAAATGTGAAAATGAGAAAGCATTTTTAACAGTTAGTGTTTCACTATCTAACAAATACACAAGCAAACAAAACAAACAAAAAATAAATGATTGCAGTTCCTCTCTTTTTTCTTTGCTGTTCATCTTCTCACACTGAAAGAGACAAAATGAACATGCAGCTAATCATGTTTGAGCCAAACAGTTGTTCAGAGTACAAGACAGGTAATAAGCTAGAGCTTTGGTGGTCAACGTGACAGAGAGAGTGTGCAATCCAAGAAAGCTGACATCAGTGTAATGGACAGGCCATTTGAATGACAGCTGATCTCTGTCTCTTGTCTCAACTTTAGTTTTTAATTGGAAGGCTTTGGGGCCTCTGTTCTTTTGTATTTGGGAAGTATTATATTATAAGTGTTCAATGCAGATGTGGAAGATGTCTTACTACTGTTGAGCTGTGGACTGAGGTAAAGAGGAGGACCTGGTCATGGTAGATTCAGAAAACATTTTTTTTTTACAACATTTTGTTGTCATATCTTTTATTTATGTCAGAATACAGATTTTAGATCATTGGCAAAGGAAGAACATTCATTGAGCTGTGACATCAAGTTCCATGTCATCAAAAAAACAGCACCTGTTTGTTTCGGTCACCAATATGCTGCACACTTGGTTCACTGGTGGATGAATCTGCCACTGAAAACAGTCCTCAACAAATACAGTAAATCTTCCTGTTTTAAAAGATAAAACAAACAAAGTGTTGAGGAATGAAACTATACATCTGTGATATTTGTGAAGATTCATCTCTTCAGTAGTGTTTGGAGACGAGAGCTGTAGGTTAGGAAGGTGAGTCAGAAAGTAGTGCAAGAAAGACAGAGTGGCTCAAACTTATCAAAGCTGCATCAACCCAATCTGTCAGTGTAAACCTGCAAGACTGAGGAATGATAGCAAATCCTTGCTTCTGTCATGAGTAAAGTGGATGGTGTGGTCACCTCACCTGACACTGAAACACTGTGAAAGTGAACATAGAGCCTGCAGGTCTGCTCTGTACAGCCAAGAGTGCAGCATCGTCTGTCAGCACATTATACAAGTATTCAACCAAGGGTGATATCATTGTCTCCCTCGGTGTATTTCATAGCAGCCGCACACACAGCACACATGCATATCTACGCACTTACATGTGCTCATATACAAATCGAGCAGAGGTAGTACCCGTCGGACTGCGGATACACATGTGCACACACACAGTGGAATACAGCAATATGCTAAAGCGTGGACCAAGTAGTTGAAGAGGCTGTAGTGCATCAATAAATGATGTGGGCTGCTTTAGTCAATGCATGGCTAAAAGATGTTCAGGGAGGATGAGCATGAAACATAAAATACGGGCAAGCAGTGATGCCTATGAATATTTTGGACTGCTTTGAATATGAATACAGCCAGGGTGTGTTACCCCAACACCTCCCCCACTACACACCCGCACGCACTACCACCAGCATACAAAACACACACTGCTGTCTCCCCTATGAGTCTCCCTCTGCATATAAAGTGCACACATTCAGCTTTCTTTATCGACTCTCCTCATTGATCCGTGCTGCTCCAGTATTTGTCGTTGCTTTGTGATATAGTGCGACAGTGTAAACAGATTTCCTTTTTCGCTCTGTAAAAATCAGGTTATCTGAGTGCAGCAGTTACATTCAGCTCATTGCCTGTGTTTACATTATAAGAGGCTTAAATCAGGCTTTAATAATGTGCTATATAAAAGCATGTTTAGTGATACGTCCATATTTAGAGGGTTATTCTACTGGAAATACACAGCATCATGCAGTGTTCCTCTAATTGTGTGGGAGATAACTAAATAGATAAAAATAGGACTGTTTTATTTTATTACTGATTGGTTAATGGGACATCTGATAATGTAATAATTTGTCCTATAAAATGTCAAAAGTACAAATTTTCATCACAGTTTTCAAAAGCCGATTCAGAACAAACATTTAGCTCAATAACATTTCAGAAAAAAAACTGAAAATCTTTCAAAAGCTTTGCTTTAAAATGACCTATATGATTAATTGATAGCCAAAACTGCATTTTCTGTCATTTGTCATCGGTGGAGAGTGCTGTTTATAAAGTGTCATGGTAACATCCTTTTGAGAAGCTTTTTTTTACCATCCTTTGTTCATCCATTTCACAGGGCTGGATGAACTCAAGTGAACACGTCTTTTTTTTCCCTCTTGCTGGTCTTAGTGTAGCATATTCTTTAAAGGTGCCTGTTTAGATAAGAGAATATATTTTTATTGATAGATGGATGACTTAAACAATGAAAGCATTTTCTTCATGTATCATGTATAAGGTTTAGCTAGAAAAAAGATGAAATTAAAGTTATTTAAACTTTAAATTTCTGATAAAGACCTTTTGTTCTGTCCCACAGGTAGAACAGCTGGTTTAAGAACAGTGAAACTGTAAAAGACACTGATACAGTTAGAAATGATACCATAGAGTACTTAAGGGCTGCTGATGACCTAATAGTTGTGTGGATTTTGGGGGAAGACATAACCTCAAAGACTGGCTTGAGATATTATAACTATGAAAACTAATTGTCAGGTTGTAATGGCCGTGAATGATTGTGAATGGATGACGTTAATCATATGATAGCCACAAAGCTAATGAATGAGACTTCAATTTCAGCTCTGTCTAAAGTAACACTATGCTGCATTTTCATTGCAAAATTCCTTAAATATATATGTGCAAGTACATTTCAGTGATGCATCGTCACACTAATCATCCTTTACTGGTCTTTTTTTTGCTATTCTTTTGTTAGGTAATTTTCTTGCACTTCCACAGGTGTTGAATTCTCTTACAAACTCCCAGTTAATGTTTATATGGTGAAGTAATCAGATCTCTCAAGTTGGAAGGTGCATGTGTTCAAGAAGTTGTTGTGACTGAGATACATAAACTTACTTGACTGCAAGTAAATGCAGTGACTGTGACAAAGAATAGGACATATTGCAGCTGTTAAATTTAAAAGAGTGGGGGAGTTCAACAAAGCTTTTTTTTTGTTACCATAACTCAGAAAGGCACTGACAGTTGGAAGAAGAGCTGTACAGGTCTTCAGTAGTTATCTTGAGCCAGTTGCCTTAGAAACAGCAAACCCATGAAAGCAATTTGTTTCTGTGACTCCTTGACTTCAACTGTCGATGACATTTGTCTCTTAATTGAGAAGAAAAGTATTATCATATTACATGTAATGACACTGAAAATAACATGCATGCATTAAAAAGTAGATGCCACAATGAACGTAGAAAGCACAAAGAAGTGTGCTTGTTGTCAGAAGTTTTTCAGTCACATTTAATTGTTACCAAACCAGTCAAAGTTAGGTAAAAAAAAATATTAATTACTTTTTAAAAAACATATTTACTTGAGAATAGTACTAGCAGACCTTATGACCTTATGTAATTTAGAAATTATCCCCCAGGTGGTGCGAGTAAGCCAAGTGTGTGTTTTACTGGTATGTGCTGCTTTATTTGCTTTACTGCTTTATGTTTATGGACATGACAGTAATGGGCTGCCATGTAATAACTGCTGAGCCTGTTGAAAGACAGCAAAGTGTTCCTTTCTGCATGTTGGCATGCATGTCTTCCAGCAAGTCATCTTTCATGATTTTGAGCTCGTTCTTTCTGTGAATGGGTCTCCATGCTGTGTACCAACATGAGCCTCCTGAATTTGCATACAGAATGCTCCAAACACTCATGTACAATTGCTTACACAGTGTTCAAAATTCTTGATCAACAACCTCCAAGACATCTTCGGGGACATCTGCCTGTGTTTGGTGAAATAAGGTAGGTAATTTTCTATGGACCTTTTCTAGTACAATTTATGGACATGGCAGATTTGCACAGGAAAAAAAAAATCACAGGTAACTTTACAAGGTATCACAAATTACTAGAGGTCCAAAGGTAATCATATCCATCAATCCATTTTCTTCTGCTTATCTGGGGTCGAGCCATACAGACAGCAGATGAAGCAGGTCATTGCAAACATCCTATTTTCCAGCAAGGCTTTCCAGTTCCTGGAGGATCCTAAGGTGTTCTCGGGCCAGACTAGATGCATAATCCTTCTAGTGGTTTCTGGATCAACTCTGGGGTCTTGTCCCAGCTGGACATACCTGGCAAACCTTTCAAAGGAAGTCGCCCAACAGGCATATAAATCAGATGTCCAAACCACATCAAATGGTTCCTCTTGACGCAAAGGAGCAGTGACTTTACTAAGAGCTCCCTCTAGATTTCTTTAGGCTGAGCCAAGCCGCCCGATGCAGGAAACTCATTTCGGTCGCTTGTGAAGGCAATCTCATTCTTTCAGTCATAAGACAGAGCTCATGACCATAGGTGAGGGTAGGAATGTAGACTGACTGGTAAATCATGACCTCCGCCTTCTGGCTCAACTTTCACCACAACGGTTTGGTAGAAAACCTGCATTACTGCTGATGCTGTACTTAGTTGCCTGTCCATCTCGTGCTCCACTCATAAACAAATTCCCAAGATACTTAAACTCCTTCACTTGAGGCTGTAACTCTCCCCCCCAACTTAGAGTTAGCACACAGCTGGTTTCCAGCAGAGAACTATGGCATTGAAGCTGGATGTGCCAACTCTCATCCCAGCCACTTTACACCTGGCTGAAAACTAGCCCAATGTGAACTAAACGTAATTGTCTGATGAAGTCAACAGAATGATGTCATTTCGACACAGAAGTTTCTTGATTACCTTGGTAACCTCAGCCATGGACAGAAGTGAGACTCCCCCAAGTCTTTAGGCTTCACGTCTTTAGTAGAGAACATGTTACCTGGATTGAGGACTTCCTCGAAGTGCTCTTTCCATTGCCCAACATTGTTGCCTGTCCAGGTCAGGACAGCCTGGGCAAAGCCCTGCTTTCCCTTCCTGAGGTGTCAAACGGTTTGCCAGAACCTTCTCGAGACCAACCGAAAGTCCTTTTCCATAGCCTTTCTGAACTCGCCCCACACCCAAGACTTTGCTTCTGCAGCTGCTGTAGTTGCTGCCCTTTTGGCCGACCGGCATTTATCTGCTGCTACAGGAGACCTCCCGGTCTGAGAGGCGTCCCTCTTCAGCCTGACAGCCTTTCACTGCTAGTAGCCACCAGTGAGTTGTCAGGTTGCTGCCACAATAGGCACAGCTCCTAACAGTTGCTCCTGCAGTAGAGGCTTTGAACATGGCCCACTCTGACTTACTGTCCCTAATCTCCCCAGGGATGCAGAAGAAACTCTACCAGATTTGGGGT
Organism: Dascyllus trimaculatus; assembly: GCA_024666655.1. NCBI lineage: Eukaryota > Metazoa > Chordata > Actinopteri > Pomacentridae > Dascyllus > Dascyllus trimaculatus. Next base: position 28,854,284 of record CM045466.1, on the reverse strand, counting down.
TGAACACCCCAGAGACATGGACCTCCACTAGGCATTCCCAGTTCACCCTCACTACACATTTGTGTTTACCAGGCCTGTCCGGCAGCCTTCCCCGAAATCGAATCCAAATCACCACCAGGTGTTGATCACTATGGTTGTCAGCTGTGCTCATCTCTTCACCCAGGTTCTGAGTCATATGGCCACAGGTCTAATTACACACCGACAAAGGCCTAAGGTGCTCTGGTTCCTGGTATGAACTAGTTATGAACTACCTTACGCTTGAACATGGTGTTCGTTATGGCCAATCCATGATTAGCACAGAAATGCAATAACAGAACACTACTCGGGCTCAGATCAGGGAGATCGTTCTTCCAAATCACCCCCCTTCAGGTTTCTCTGTCATTGACCATGTGAGCATTGACATCCCCAAGGAGAACAATGAAGTGCCCCAGCGGAATCCCTTCCAGAATCCACCATCTAGAGACTCCATAAAAGCAGGGTACTCTGAAGTTCTGTATAGTGCATAAGCACAAACAACAGTCAGAGTTTTCCCCTGCGCAACACACAGTGGCAGAGAGGCGACCCTCTTATTCTTCTGGGAAAACTCCAACAAAGCAAAGCTCAAATGGGGGTTTGTGAGTATCCTCACACCAGCCAGCACCTCTCCCCTTAGGCTACTCCAGAAAAGCCCTCTGGGGGCGACCCCATGTTGTTCTTTTGGGTCCTAGACAAATATGACTTCAGACTGTGTCTTAATGTCTTTCGAAAGAAAGTAGCAGAACAGCAGACAGACAATGCAAACAGAACAATGGACATTTTGGAAGTTGGTGAGGCCAGAAACTGCAGATCCGGGAACAAACACAGAATGTCAGGGAAGACACAAAGTTGGTAGTAATAGTCCAACCTACACTATATTACCAAAAGTATTTGCTCAGCTGCCTTGACTCACATATGAACCTAAGTGCCATCCCATTCCTAACCCATAGGGTTCAATATGATGTCGGTCCACCTTTTGCAGCTATTACAGCTTCAACTCTTCTGGGAAGGCTGTCCACAAGGTTGAGGAGTGTGTTCATGGGAATATTTGACCATTCTTCCAGAAGCGCATTGGTGAGGTCACACACTGATGTTGGTCGAGAAGGCCTGGCTCTCAGTCTCCACTCTAATTCATCCCAAAGGTGTTCTGTCGGGTTCAGGTCAGGACTCTGTGCAGGCCAGTCAAGTTCATCCACACCAGACTCTGTCATCCATGTCTGTATGGACCTTGCTTTGTGCACTGGTGCACAGTCATGTTGGAAAAGAAAGGGACCGCTACAAACTGTTCCTACAAGGTCGGGAGCATAGAATTGTCCATAATGTTTTGGTATCCTGAAGCATTCAAAGTTCCTTTCACTGGAACTAAGGGGCCAAGCCCGACTCCTGAAAAACAACCCCACACCATAATTCCTCCTCCACCAAATTTCACACTTGGCACAATGCAGTCCCAAATGTACCGTTCTCCTGGCAACCTCCAAACCCAGACTGGTCCATCAGATTGCCAGATGGAAAAGCGTGATTCATCACTCCAGAGAACGCGTCTCCACTGCTCTATAGTCCAGTGACGGCGTGCTTTACACCACTGCATCTGGCGCTTCGCATTGCACTTGATGATGTACGGCTTGGATGCAGCTGCTCTGCCATGGAAACCCATTCCATGAAGCTCTCTGTGTACTGTACTTGGGCTAATCTGAAGGCCACATGAAGTTTGGAGCTCTGCAGCAATTGACTGTGCAGGAAGTCGGCGACCTCTTTGCAATATGCACCTCAGCATCCGCTGACCCCTCTCCGTCAGTTTACGTGGCCTACCACTTGGTGGCCGAGTTGCTGTTGTTCCCAAACTCTTCCATTTTCTTATAATAAAGCTGACAGTTGACTGTGGAATATTTAGGAGCGAGGAAATTTCACGACTGGATTTGTTGCACAGGTGGCATCCTATGACAGTTCCACGCTGGAATTCACTGAGCTCCTGAGAGTGACCCATTTTTTTACAAATGTTTGTCAAAACAGTCTGCATGCCTCGGTGCTTGATTTTATACACCTGTGGCCAGGCCAAGTGATTAGGACACCTGATTCTGATCATTTGGATGGGTGAGCAAATACTTTTGGTAATATAGTGTAGGTGTTATAAATGCATGGACTAGTTTTTCAGCATCATTCTGAGACAAGATGTCCCTGATTTTGACTATATGACTTAGGTGAAAGAAGGCTGTCCTACAGAGTGCTTTATGTGGGAGTTGAAGGACAACAATAGAACAATAAAAGAAAGCAAATAAGCAACAGCATGTTCAACATGCAACAGGTGGTCAATTATGTATAACAATGAATAACACCAGTTAACACTGTCGCTTCACAGCTCGAAGGTGGGGTCTTTCTGTGTGGAGTTTGGATATTCTCCCTTGCCTGCGTGGGTTCTCATCAGGAACTCCAGCTTGTTCCCACAGTCCAAAGACATGCTGAGGTTAATTGGTGATTCTAAATTGTCTGTAGGTGTGAATATGAGTGTGCTTAGTTGTCTGTCTCCCTGGTGACATGTCCAGGGTGAACCTTGCCTTCACCCTAAGTCAGCTGGGATTGACTCAAGCCCCTATGTGACCCTACAGAGGATGAAGTGGTATAGAGACAGTGGATGGATGGATGTATAGCACCTCTCTTCCAGTTTATACTGGATGGGGCACTGCTGTCTGATTTTGTTATAGTGTTGCTACGCTGCTGACCAGACCTAAGGAAGATCATTTAACTTTTGGCTCAGGTGGTAGAGCAGGTTGTCCACTAATTATGAGGTTGGGGGTTCAATCCCAAAGTGTCCTTGGGCAAGACACTGAACCACAAGGTTGTCCCAATGTTAGATGAGCACCTTGCACAACAGCTCTGTCATTACTGGGTGTGTGTGTGTGTGTGTGAATGGGAACTCATTCTATTGCTTTGTAGAATGTAGCTCAGGCCCTATAGGCACTACATAGGTGCGGATCATTTACCATTTACTTTGGAGTAAAGCAGGTACATGTAGTTTTGGTTTAGCATACTGCTAAGGATGCACTGTAGGAACAGTGAAGGTTCCAAGGCAGATTTCTATGGGACAGGTATCAAGTGAAGTTCTTGAAGGCAGCGATCTACAAAAGAGGCTTTAGAAATTGAATACTATAATATGCTGACTTTCATTTTTGTCTGAAATTCACTTTTAGATGTGAACCCTGCACAGGAACATCTATTATGTTTCCAAAGAAGCTGGAAGGCCAGAATAATCTCCAGTGTATTTTTTACACCCCTGAGGGTTCAGCCTGTGGGAGACAAAGAGATCTTAACTCTACTCACTGGCAGTGTGAATGCCGTGTGGGGCAGCTGAGTGTGGAGGATGGAGGAGAAAGAGAAAAACTTACTATAAAAAAACCCTCCACCCTCGTGTTAGCTCTCTCTTTTGGGATGAATATGTTGGAGTGTTTTTTGTTGTTGTTGTTTTGTTTTTATTTTTTTTTAAATCAGGTATCATCCACTTGGTGTTGCTTAACCCTAGAACTCTAGTGTCACCCATGTGACTGTGGTTTTGTGATTTTCATTGTGTTACCATTGTCTGAGTTGTGTGGGTCTTTAGGTAGCTTCATGCTGCTCACTGACGTCACAGAAGGTAGGCGTGTTTCCCTGCTCCCATCCCTGGTTTCTTCAACAGGCACGTGTTACTGTATGTACAAATGTATGTAAAAAACCTCAGACAGAACCAGGCTCAGGGAGGGCGGCCATCTGCCTCGACCGGTTGGGTTGGGAGTGGGGAAGAGAAGGGAGGGAGGGACAGCAGGGGAGGTTGGGGTGGGGATTGGAGGTGGTGAGGCCAGCGGCAGCGGCTGCAGATCAGGGATGTTGAGCTCCAGATCCAGAGACATCCACTTCAATCTGCCATGTATTGTTGTACTTTAATATATTTTGATAAGAAGTAGTTTTTTTATTATATATAATATACCCAGTGTTAGTGATGGTGTTACTAATTGTTATGTTAATGTTCTAGGGTTAATTAATAAATAAGCAAGAAATCAATATTTTACTCTCAGGGAAGCTCTTAAGATAAATTAATTATAATACCAGACTTGCAGTTATCATATGACATTCAATGAAAGAGAATTTATATGTTGTGGGAGAAGTACTATTGTTAGGTGTAAACAAACTATAGACTGAAACAAGGTCAGTTCTGTGAAGCGCCAAAGGTCCCAAAAAATATATTGCCTCAGATCATTCCAAATCTGCTGTAATTACTGGATAGTAGTCTCCTATAATGATACAGTAAGATGTGGTACAATAAAACTAGTTTTAATGTTACCATCACCGGGATCTTGTGCACACTACCACCAGCATTTCAGTTCAGTTGAGTCAGAGGACTGCTGTTTCAGGAAACAGCAACACTTTTGACTTACTTTATTTCACTGTACATTATAAGATGTAGCATTTTTATTAGTACTGTGTTTCTAGTATGACTGTGTCGCCACAGTTCAGCAGAATTTTCCCTTATTTTTTTCATGACACAGGAGTAGCTTCTCGTGAAGCACATCGCAGCTGAGTGAACATGGGGCTGTTTCTATATTTCCATACAGTCTGCTGTGTTTGCTGTTTCTGATCTGTGTGCTGCTCTGAGCCACAGCCACTGGGAGATCACCCCTCAGTCATGGAGAACTGAAGTGAACTCATTCTCTTCTCCAGCTTACTGCCTTCTGTCCCAGCCTCACACACACACACACACACACACACCCTCACCACAGCATACAGCTCCACTGAACTGATGTGCTAATATATGCTATATGTTAGGAAATTATTTTGACACTATTTTGTGATTCCTATGCCTCATGTCTTCTCTTCTCATTACTATGTTATATCAGTTGATGTTGATGTCAAAGTCACATGTATGTCACATACAGTTTGATCTGTGTGGTGCTTTATTGATCTTTATTGGTCATGCTGATTGACAGCACATGCATTTGCATAGCAAATAAAATGTTTATTAATTTTGGTATCTACAGTTTTTTATTGCACACATAATAGAGAGGTGTATTCTAAGTAAAAGCAAGAAGGAAACTTCCTTTGTATAGAAGAATCCTGAAAGCATAAAAAGGGGCCATTCCTTTTGTCATTGAATTTTCTCTTTCATTTTTGCTTTGTCTTCCTTGCCATGCACTCCATGTAAATTTTCCATAGGACACTATTTTAAAGAACCAATCTCCTAATATTTTTAGACCTCAGTAAGTTTTGCGTAATAATATTTTCTGGAAATGTAACCTGGCCAACAAAGTTACTTTTTGAATTTTTTTTGCAAGTCTAGTTAATTACAGTAAAAGTTTGTTTTATTTTGAAATCAAGACACTAACTGAAGACCATTGCAAGCTGTACCTCTGCCTACTTCCAGAGAGCATAGCGATAGATGTAGGACCTGCAAAAGGACTCCGCTGAACAGCTGAAAGATGTCCAGCTGGAGCCTGTTGCCCCGTAATGATCAATGCTATAGTGAGAATCCACCCAAAGTTGTCGGAGGATACTGGCTGGCATCAACAGTTAGGTCTCGACTAGAGTCAACTAACGCATCACAATGTAAGACTCAGTGCCTCGACAACAGGCTGTTCTGTGTTTCAATCACAAAGAGCCATGGCGATGTTAATGTTAAATCCAGACTTTTAAATGAGTAGTTTTGTGACCGTTATTTCAGTCATATAGTGACTGAATTTCAAAGCTTTCGCTAGCAATGGGCCCCCATGACAAAGACTGTCAGAAAGTGAGCTCAGTTCAACAGAAGTTGTGTGAGAAAATTCAAGAACCAAAAAAAGAAGTCTTGTTGCTTTTTACTGAAGCTCCTAGGATTACCATGACCTGGATGACTGAGAATCTACGTAAGGAAACTTTTATCTCTATGTTTGCACAACTAAATGTTACATATTTATTTAAAAGGTCTAGTTCACACAACTCTGTTTGCTGTGTTTCTACATTTGTTTCCTTCACAACATCATGTTGTCTCAGCTAGGGCTTAGATTTGTACTACTTGAAAAGTCTTTATTATCGCTACAATAAAATAAAAAACAAACAAAAGAAAACTTCAGCCTTATCTTTGTAACTATTTAGTGTGAGTTTAAGGATCTCAGATATTGTAGTACACTATGTATAAACAACTTGAATTTCCTAGTTTGTTTAACTTGAGATTTTAAGACAGCAATGCTGCAAATTATTCTAAGTTAAGCACGCTTGTTCATTTCTACAGTATTTATGGAGATTAATACTACCAAATACAACATTTTTTTTGACATTATTAAAACAGTACGTGTACAGAAATTTTGAAGAAGTAACTGACTTCTGTGACACACCGGGTTTGTGTCCTTTGCAGCAAAAATACACAAATAGGTACAAAGTTGTTCGGGCATTGGGGTACTGATGGAAATTTGGGAGTTCAAGCCCCACCACCACCGAGCTGCTTCTGTTGAGTCCTTGAGAAAGGCCCTCAACACTGTCTGCTCCAGGAGCTCCACAGTGAGACTGACCTGCACCCTAACCCCAGCTTTTGAACAAGCTGGGTTATGTGTTGTACTCTGTGCAATGGCAGTAAAGATGAGTCTTATCTTATTAATAAGTATTTCAGTATTTGTAACTATGGTATTTCATATCTAATATGGTGTATACATGAGTTCCTTTTTTGTTTTTCTGTAAACAAAAAGCCTAAACAGAAGTCATGTCTATCTGTCATTGCTTAAAAACTGTTTTTATAAGAAAAGCTAATCAATAAATATATTTTTCAAAAGTCATTAAGTAGAAAGGCGATAAAAAGATGTTAAGTTAAATAATGAGGGCCCCAGTGTCTCCAGGACCTCAAACAGAACATTAGGTTGAATCCATTGTCTTATGTTTAATAACTCACTTTAATGCATTTTCAACTTAGGCATTGTGTTGTCTTAAATTGGTTATGACACATCATTATTTTCAACCACTGAGCTCAGAACTCTTGTTGTTTCCAGGGAAACACTCTCCCACCAGGTACCACACGGAACACTGTCCCCTTCAGATCTGCATATTGCATCAATTTATTTAGAAAACTCCATGCTGGGGGGCCACATCACTGAGCAATTAGGGACACATTGGCACATGTGCCCTGTAATAGATCCTCAGTTCACATCTACTGATACTTTTCAGTTTTATCAGTTAGTCACTGTACTACAGCTGCTGTATTTTTTTCACACATCTACCACTATTAAAAGCATGTAACTAATACTATACATAAGCTAGACCATCGAATGCCAGTATGCTTCTTAAGCCAAAGGTCTGCAGATTTCCATTTTCACCATACTTAAAGAATCATGTACATCATTGTGCACAGGTGTGAAGCATGTAGCACTAGACTCTATAGACTGATCAGACAAAGCACCATCACAGAAGCATCTGGTTGTTTCAAGCTCATTCTGCAGCAAGGCAAGGAAACCAAACACACAGCCAGAGTCAAAAAAGATCCATCTTTAGCCACAGAAAGCAAGGACTCCCCACAGCCCTGATCTTAACACCATGGAAACAGCCTGGGAGTATCATGACAATTGTTTTCCGCTACAATCATTGATTAGACATAGTCCTAGACAATGGCAGCAGCAGAGTCTGAAGTGGTTTAGTGTTAAAGTTTCCAAAGGGCCAGGGCTTTAAAAGAACGGGAGTGCCCCAAATGATCAGAGAACGGAAACGTAGTGTTTATACTGCACAGGGTCTTGATGGCTGTAGCACAAGCACAATGCATGAGCACGTGAAGAGAAACAAACAGGCGCTAGTTGGCATGGAGGTACTTCTCTCCTACTCTCTGTGCTCACAATAACTGTAGAACTACATGTTAACCAGCAGTCACTTCCAAGCTGTTGCTCTGCACTGTTAAAATTATGATTTTAAAACTGCAACATCATCTGACAAAGTTACCAAACACAGAAGTAAAAGACAGCTGTCCCATGAATTTATCTGCATGTTCATAGAATTCAAAGCCAGAGTCAAGTCAGAGTGATCACACAAGGGGAAAATGAGCAGATATAGCAGCTCTGTGCCTTTAAAATATGCACCACTTCCATGTGCCACATTATTTAAGAAGTATACAAAGAAAATCATTTTGCTAAGATGTTTAACAGAAACGCTTTTGCACAATTTACTTAAATAATGGGCCCTTTTTATTTATCATCATGACAGACTTTCCAGTTTTTTGTTTTTTTTTCAATAACAATTTTATTGAAATTTTAGAACAATATAACAGCTAAAAGACATGTACATGGACACAACCAGAAAGAGACTTTCCAGTTTAACTCTATAGTTTTGCACTTCAATATGAAAACTGTTGCTTACATTTTGTAACTCTGCATTACACAGCAACAAACAGCTGGTCAAGATACATTACTTTAAATGGTCATTTTTAAATGGTCATTTGCTTTTGTGGAAAAAATATAGACTAATCAGTAGATTGATTGGAAAGCAGTCATTATTGGTAGTCCTTTATAAAGTATATGCCATTGCTATCAAGGCAGGTCTGGGAACCCAGGTGCGGACAGAGAGCAGGCAGGGACTGGTGAGGGCAAAAAGGCTTATTTAATCAAGGAAAAAAACCGAAACCAATATAGCTTAAAAAACTAAACTCTGGAGGGGAAAAACTGAACAGAACCTCATTCAAAACAGCAAAACTACAAACACTGTAAACTAACCAATGAGGAGCAAACCTAAGAAAACCACATATGAATTAATTAAACTAACAAAACAGAGACATAGACACTGACTAAAGCTAATACAAAAAGGTTGCACTAAACTGAGGGAGGAGAACTGAATGAGGAAACCAGACTTAATTAACCAAAAAACCAAGGAATAACTCGCACTAAACAAAGAGATTAGGAACAAGGGAAAACTGCTATGAACAGACAAAAGCTAGGCTAACAAAACAGGTTACTCACAGAACCAGAACTAATAAAAGGGGAATGCACAAGACTGGCAGGGAAACGGTGGTTGAAGTGTTCACGACCTGGCAGAGAGTGGGAGAATGAACTAGGTCTTTATGGGGGAGCTGACTGGAGGCAGGTGAGCTGCCTTCCACAGCTGTCCTCAATCACTGCAATCATGCTGCCAGCAGAGCTTGAGTGCAGGTGAGGAAGAGAGGAGCAGGTGTCAAACCAGGGATCCTGACAATAGCTTTCTTTTGCATTTTCCTTTTTTCCTTGCTTTGCTGTATTCAATTGCTTTAACTAATTTAATCTGTTTTCTAGCTCTATAGACTGTTCTTGTACTGCTGTTATGTGAATCTTTCCTCTATGGATTAAAAATCACAATCCCAATGTCCAACCGATGTCTTCAAGCAAAATGTGAAAATTGCATTGGAACTTTCATACAATGCTTGAAAGTCTGTAAAATGATAATACATCTCACACTGAGATCCCATATTGTCAAGTCCAAAGTGGTTTTCTACTTCAGACAATGTCTCTACAAACACTGCTGCATATTGTTATGGCACAAGAATTCTGAATACCAATGTTGTGACCCTGCTTCTGTCTTCAGCATTGCATTATCAGAAAAAGTAAACTTAAACAACTATAGTTGCCAAAAAAGCATATGGGAATGTGAAATATATTGCTTCTATACTATTTACTGTGAAGTTCTGGCAATAACAGGTGGTAATAACTTACCGTAAATAACACAGAACATTTTTTACAGTGTATAGCCATATAATCATGGTCACTGTCCACTAGCAGAGTGCAGCTGAAGGCAATTTAAAGTCTGCGTTGTCACGTACAACTGTTTTAAAAAGTGTTAACGCTTCGAGGTCAGGGCCTGTTTTGGCCAGTTTTGCATACTTTTAATTTTGCTTTTATATACCACATAAAAGCATGAGCAAAACATCAGCAGAAAATTATCCATGTGATCGGATTTTTCACTTTGTAGCGTACGTATGCACCAATATAATGTAGCGTAACTACACTTTACAATTAAAATTTGCACTCGTTAATGAAGGGGCACCATCTCAGATTACTGAGAAAATTATCATTCTAGATTAAGTCTCAAAGAGACTTTAATTGAATGAAGTTGATCAGTCTCTTAGCTGAAAATCGTAAATTCTGATTTCATTGACCTCCAGTTCCCAAACAAAGAAATACACGGCAGAACCGATGGTAATTATACACAAACATTTATTAACTAACACTACAAACAAACAATAAACAACGATGACATAACAACAGACAGTGAATGAATGAATGAATGCATGAATGAATGAATATAAACTAATTAACTGTGATCGTCACTGGAAGCAGCTGATAGAAAGATGATGAATTTAGAATCTCTTTGGAATTGGAAGCCAATCGTAATTTATAAATTCACCCGTTTAGCAGAAGGAAAATGATACTTGCGTAGCCCTTTGATGGAGAGAGAAGGCGGCCGCAGGATGTTCAGCTGTGATGATCTGCTGGATGCATCGGATCAGAAACGCAGAGATAAGGTGGCACTTTGGTGTAGTCATGTTGTAAAAATGTACCAAAGTACAAACACTAAGAGTCGAAGCTCATAGTTAAAAGAAAATGTCCGTGCTGTTGCATTATTAAAGTTAACTGAAGAGGTTTAACTTCAAGCCTTTAAGAAACAAAAACACAAACCCAAAAAAACTTAGCCTGATAAAAGTCCTTAAAAGAAGTAAACCCTTGAATGAAAGAAAAAGAAACCCTTAAAGTTCTTTAAAAATAGTAAAAGCCCCTAGCACCCCTTTTATATAGAAAGTTTTGGAGTCAAATTCAAATCAGCATCTGACCAATCGTGGCTGTGTCCATCCCAAGGGGTGGTCTTGAGTCTCACTGTCCAGGAGAGATCAGAGGCCAAATACCTTTAGAGCATACTTTAAGATCATTTCTTAAACATGCAAATCCAATTGTTAATATCTATGATGATCACAGATCTGAAATCTCACTAAATGTGTGATTAAAACGACACCAAACATGATATGTTTATCTCACATGGTTCCTGAGATAATAATAATAAAAGATATAACACGAGAATAAGCTTACAAATAGTAGACTTCTAGGCTACATGAAAGTAAACTATTAATGTGACTACGGATACAAGCATATACATTCAATTATAAGAAAAATTTCAACTTATAAGTATACATGCTGGGAATCAAAGATCTCTCTCTGTCTCACTGTGTGTCTTTATGGTTGTGATCTGTGACAGAGAGGAGGGGGTGTTGGTGTCTGGTGTATGCGTCTCAATAAACACTTCAGATTCAGTGTGTTCTTCTTCCATGCTGGTCCTGATCAACCTGGTATCACAGAGTCCAGATGTTGGGTCATCACTCCAGAGATGTTGAATTCTTTGATTTTATTATTTAGAAGTGTTTAGTTCGAATCATCAAAGAGTTCCTTGTGTTAGGAGGAATGTCATCTCTCTTCTCCCGAGGTGTATGGTTTTCGTCACCTTTTGGCGCTTTTATGACCCTTATCAGATTCTGGTGCAGAAGGGAGACATCCTGTCGTCTCCAAAAAGGGGGGATTTGGGTTGGCTGTCTCTTGAAATGGTTTCTTACCCAATTTACAGCTCTGAGAAACAGTTTCTGGATTATCTGTGCGTTGACTCCCAATGTTCTGCTTGATAGCTTGGAATGTTCTGCTCCTTTGTACGCTACAACTTTGACCTACTATATAACAAAACTCTCAGTTTTTTGTTATATATATATATATATATATATATATATATATATATACACATAGAGAGAGAGAGAGAGAGTAGTATAGTACTTAATCCCAATACCCAATATTCAATGTGTGTGAGATGGGTTACATGCAGAACTGAATTTCCCCAAGGGGATTAACAAAGGTTAAATTATTATTATTATTATTATTATTATTATTATTATTATTATTATTATTGTCATCATTGTTATGATTATTATTATTATTGTTATTATTATTATGATTAACATATTGGGCTCAAAAACACACAAAATATAAAATCTGACTTGAAAAAATCTGTTGATTATTACAATACAAAATGCAAACATGCTTGTATGTGAACATTGGTTGCAGATATGAGCATAAAAAGGTGAACTTGATCGTCACATCACATGACTGCCAAGGCGTTTTCTTTTTTGTTCACCTTTATGCAGAACTGGTAAGGCTTACATCCTTGTGGTGCTTTCTGGCTGGCATCTGTTGGCATGGCAACAGGAAAGTGGTCAGCTCTCCTGTTGCTGGGCACACCTGAGATGTTTACCTCAGAAAGCTGGACCTCAGTTCAGTGAGGTGCTGCTTTATGGTACTGATTTCTCAGTGTAGGATGTAGGAATTTGTGATGGCAACATCCACAAGGTGCAGGAACAGGGTCTGGTACCAGAATGCTGTTCTGTGATGGATTGAGTTGTTTTGGAGCAGCTGGTCTGAGGTCAGCCCCTACCATGTATTTATTGTACACCAAAAAACGTGAATCTCTCTCTCTCTGACTCTCTCCTACTCAGAGTAAGAGTATAAAATTATTTGTAACGTTTTAAGTGTTCCCAGGAGCACAGAAGTTTGGTACCACCAGGAGTCTGGATGGAGTTGGCCATAGCTGTCCAGAGTGTCTTCTGAACAATGTGAGTGGGGGTCTATGCAGCTCCTGCGGCTATAAAGTTTAAACAAGCACATCTTGCTGAGCATATTTTTATTTTGTTGCACCTTTTATTTTTATAATGGCAATAAACTGGTTTTAAGGAGCATCTTATGTTTTGACATTGCTGTCAAAGTATCTTAGCACAGACCAGCAAAGCACCTCCAATGATGTTTTAGTGCTGACAGGGGGCAGATTTAAAGACCACAGTTTTAATTGCAATTCTTTTGATTTCTTTTGCAAAAAACACATGAATAAATGAATGCAAGGCTTTAAACTTGCTCATTTTTATTCAAGTCTACGACAAAACAGTAATAATGATCGTCATAAACCTGCATGAACTGATGTTTTTCAGAACAACTGTGAACACAACACTTAGACATTATAATCATTTACCAAGCTCTTGCCTTTTTTCCACATCTGACAGACACATAGTACCATTCGTTTGGAGTTGCATTTACGTTCAGTCCACTGTTCACTCTCATTTTTTCACCACTTTTTTGTCTATATTAGCTCCTGAAAAAAATATCAGATCTTTTAGCTTGTAAAAGCTCCATACGTACACCAGCTAGATTCTAACTGTGTCCGACTGCTGTTTGCTGTTGAGTGACTACTGTACAATGAGTTAAACAGAGTTTTTACGTGGCTGCTGCTAAGCAGCAGTAGATGGGAGCACTGAACAGAAGCAGCAAAGTGGCAGCCAGAAGAACCAAAATAATTAGCAGAAAGACACTAAAATATTCTGTAGAGCTGACGTGAACTGTAGAGTTGGTGATAATTCCATCCTAGACAGAAAGACATGGCCACCCACAGCATTGTTCTGGTACGTCAGAACGAAGTTCTTCTAAAGTTGATATTTTTGATCACTTTCAGGCTATATTTTATGCTGCACTTTTAGATCCTGGTTGTTTTATCAATATATTGAATACTGCAAAAGATTTTAACAATCAGGCGCTCAGGTCTTAAGTTGTAAAACTCCCTGTCACGACAAGTGGAGTGTCGCTGGCTTGCTTTTAGCATGGGAGCTAGCTAGCCAATGGAGTTAGCAGATCATACGTTTCTATGTTTTGCCACCAATACCTCCAACAAGAGGCTGTCTTCCTACTATTGCAAAGATTGCATTTATTGTTTTCAACCTTGTCACAACGTCTGTGCTCTGTTCGCCTAGCGATCACCACCAGACGTCACAAGTCATGCCTTCATTCACCTCTCATTCCAGGTAGACAGCTGTTTTTGTGTCACCCAGAAAATGGCCAAACTTGAAGGGAGAATATCCACCCTGTACCAAATATGTGAAGAATCCTCAAATCTTTGGTAACTGTGGGAACCACTGTTGCCACTTCAACCACTAGAAAGCTGGACTCCTGTCTAGTGCCTGAATGTCATTGTTGCCTGGCTGCTGGCCATTGGACTCAGCTGGGAGTGAAGCACAAGGCCCTGGTTAGCTCCACCAACCCAGAAGGCCAGAAGGAAGCATGGAGTGCTGGCGATAAAGGCAACCATGGTGGGCAGCTGCTCTGCCGTCACCAGGCACGTAACAGCCTACAGCTGACCAACAGTTTCTTGGTCCTGGACAAGCATGACTGCCCTCTACTTGCCGGTCACTGCAGCCCCTCCATCAACACATGGAGCCTGAGACTCCAACTGCAGGAATGCTCCGTAACAAAACTGTCCGTTTACTGATTATGTTAATCTTTTCTGGGAGCTTGCGTATTTTTTTTAACAGAGGTGGCATTCTCCCCAGATTCAAGGTTCTCGTGCCCTTGCTGCAAACATTGTTCACGTCATCTCCATTGATAAAAGCACATGACAAACAGTTTCCGCAGTACACCTGGACACAACATCGGTCACTGAATTGAACTCTTCTTCTTCTCTTCTGTCATCACCCATCTCACTCACTACTGTCACCCTCAGGCACATACAACCATCTCTTTGCAGCACCACGTCTTATAGTTTTTAAATCCCAGTAATCATAATGCAGAGGTCTGTCAACCAAAAGAAACAAACCCACAACAGAAATGTAAAAAAAATATACCAAGTTCTTATTTTAGATGATTTTATTCTGCATATTGACAATCACTCAGACTCTTTTGCTGTGGGATTTTTAAATTTGCTTAACTACATGAGCTACATTCAACATGTAACCCAGTCTACTCATAATAGATGCCACATTTTAGACCTTGTCATCACCAAGGCCTGTGTGCTCAGATCTCTCCAGTGACGGATGTAGGTTTGTCTGATCATTCATGGGTCTTTACTGTTGATGGTGTTACTGCCCCCGGTGGCTAGATGCCTTGTGTTGTTGTGGTGGATCCTTCTGTGGCCTCTATGTGGGGAGACAGTTTGCAGGAACTTGATTACAGCGGGCTGAAGACCATGCTCCAGACCCCACCTGTCTGACATCAGGCCTAGATAGCTGGGTCGTAACAATGGTTTTATAAAAAGATATTCCAGAGAGAACTATTAGGAAACATTATTTCATTACTGTAATAGACGCACATTCTAAGAAAACACACCAGCAGAAATTTTACATTCTTTGATTTTATTGTGAATAGTTTTAATAATAAACTCAGGGCATCCTCGACACTGTGACATGGTGCCACTGAAAGAGATAAGGATCACTACAACTGCCACAGCTCCACGCAGAAATGCAACAGAAATTATGAATAAATAAATAAATAAATAAAGTTGAACTACATAATAGTAGAGAGAAAAAAAGAAAAAAAAGCTAAAAGTCAATTAGCACATTTTCTGTGAACAGCTCAACATTTACAATAAAACAGTCAAACAGACAAGAAACGCTCACTTTTCTAAATCACCCACTTCCACATCCTTTGAAAATCATTTTATGGCTTTATTTTTTTTATTGAAGATCTTCTGTCATTTTGAATTATTCTATCCAGATGGGAGACTTTCCCTTACTTTTAGGACCGCCTTAGTTAAACCCCTTCTGCAGAGAAATAATTTGGATCCATCAGTACTTGATGACTAAAAGCCCGCGATCTCTTATTAAGCAAGATTTTAGAGACATTTGTCAGTTAAATTATTTTATCAGCCGCCACCGCTTCTTCCAAATATATTGTTTTTTCCAGTACAGACACAACACCAGTCTACATTGTAAATGACCTGAAGTCCATCATGGATGTGAACAAACAATCTGTCTTGATACTTTAGGACATAAGTGCTTTGATACAGACTTTATAAAAACTGGTTTCAATTGAAAAATACAAAAGGGGCCACTTTAATGAGGAATTCATAGTGTGAGACGTACAAATAATACATACATACATAAACTATAGGAGGCAATGGGCATTACTTAACTTTCATTTTTATTTATTTTATAATATTTTTTATCCATAAGGGCTAAGATGTGATGACCTGATCTTCCCCACAAAGCCCTGAACAATGAAAACAACAATAAGCAATAATGGGCTCATTTAACATTTGAAAACAAACTATGACAAGTGACACAAAGATGACATCTATTTTCTGCCAGACATGATAATGAGGACTAACTGATTGTTTTGGCAAATGGTTAAACAAGCCACCTCTGTAAAATTGCATGACAGCAAGGTTACTGATGGGGCCATGTATTTTATGTGTCTAGTAAAGTAGTGTTCACATCAGACCGAGGTTGTTTTCACATCATGAAAGGCAACACTCCACACTCCTTAAGCCTTGATTATATTTCCTTGTGAACACGCACACAGACAGCTATGCACACCATGGATGTGTAGTTGTTATCATTATGCTAGTCCGCTTGGAGTCTGCTGGCAGGATGGTATTCCATACATGCACAGCAGGTTGACGTCTACATATTCCGTGCATGCACACTACTGCCAAGCATGTGAACTACTGCCCTTGCAACGTACTGGACACAAATTCTGGACACAAATTGTGGGCTGCACTCTTGTAGAGATGACAAAATTTGCATCATGTGGTACCTAGTATGTACTCATGGCTGGCGCTGGCCTAATTTGAAAGGTAGTGGTTCGCAGTAGAAAAAAATGGCACCAATAATAATTAGCAGCTCTGGACTACAACCCAATTCAAACACACCTTACTATGATCAGCTTTATGTACAGTATGTGATTCAGGCCAGGTTAAGGGTGAGCAGCACAAGTTGCACTCTATTCACTTCTGCTCTATTGAGATGGACACTTTGAGACAAATTTCTCCAAACCTGAACGGAACACAACTATCTGCATAGCCAGATATCAGTAGAGACCATCAAGATGTCAGTGGTGAGCAACAGCATTCAACATAGAAATCAGCTTAGTGTGCTTTTACCAGGCACTGTTACAAATTGGTCTACACCTAGTTGTAGGATTCAGGTCCAACAGCCTGCTGGTGTCTGTCAGCTGCTGCCCTGCTACAAAAATAACACTAAGCAGGTTTTGCTTAGATAAAATACTGCTGCAATAGCTTCTTCATCAATATTTAATGTCCCCTGTCTCCCTGCTAGGACCATTCCATCCTTTCACTGATCTGCTGCTGGGATACAGCATGTGGATGGTGGGAAGAAGAAAGTTAAGAACAACAATGAGTGAAACAGCAGAGAGAGCTAATTAAAAACAAAAGAACAGAAATTGTAAAAGGAGAGAAAGGCAAGAAAAGCAAAGCAGGATGGAAACAAAAAAAGTGAGGAAAGCTGAGGCAGAAAAAAAATCTAAACTGGTGAATATCTCAAGGACCTGGTAGCTGACCTGGTCTGCTGGCCTCACACTGACACGGCCGTCACAGAAAACTCATAAATAGCATTAAGAATGCATCAGAACCGCAGTAGCTCTGCTCCTGGTGTGAACTGGGGATGAGAGTTATGTTGAGGAAAAGAATGAAGCACATATATGAATTATTGACACCACTGTATCAAAAGCAGCAGGAGGATAATATTTTTGTTGTTCATTGAAAGCAAAAACTGTCTGTCCAGGGTGGACACTGCCAGGCAAACTGTTGCCTTTGCTTTAACATATAGAAAAGTGATAAGAGTAAGAGAAAATGTAGTTTCTGGTAGTATGTGTGATTGTTCACCACCGTCCAGTAAGATTTTTGTTCATTCATTTTTCTCATCTGAAACTGTAAATTCTCCTGTGTGAATCATTAACGTGACACCATGTTCTGTAATGACAGAACTAGCACCCTCCACATGTGACGCTGACTGGATGAAAGCCTGACAAGAACTTTAGGAAATACAGCTAATACAGGAAATTCACCTGAGTTCTTTTTTCCAAATGAGCCTTGAGGTTACTGTGCCCTTTTCATCGACTGAACAGTCGATGGCTTCGCCTCTTACACCAGACTCATAAAGCACTTGTCTTTCACAGCTCCCCGTCAATAACCCATGGCAACCACATCGGCTCTGTTTCAGTTGCTGCTGTATCAGTCAACAAGACTAAGACAAGTGAACACAAGTGAAAAGAAATCCAGAAAAGGCTTCAACAAGCAGGCTAGTGACTATTTTCAGGTCCTGGTGAGTGGGCGGTTTCAGATGCGGACCACTGAGCCTGTCCATCTTACTAGATGGTATTCTGATGTCTGTAATTACCCCAATGATATGCTTGACATACAAAAGAGTCAACAGTCCCAACTCAGGCATGATGTGCTGGTAAAGACTACCTCAGTGAGCGCGCTCACAGGTTCGTCCATAGATGATGCTTCCTGTCACTACTCACCCCATCCTCCTCATCCCCACTCTCACCCAAAGTTGATGCAGATGGCTGCCTTGCCTGGGCCTGGTTCTGTCGGAGTTTTTTATCCTTCCCAGTGAAATTCTTTTTGTTCGTTTATTCCTTCCCACTATCACAGAGTTCTTGCGCAAAGGGGATCCAAAGGAAACTTTGGACTTGTTTGGTTTGACTTTACTTTGTGAAGTGCTATGAGGTGACATATGCTGTAGATTGATGCTATATAAATAAACCCAAACTGAACTAAATTTAATTGCATGGATTTTGATCAAAGCTGATCTGACTGACTGACTGACTGACTGACTGTGTGTAAATGTATGTTTATTAGGGATGTAGCGATAATACTATATACCATGCGCTAGCATCTTTGTTTAGACAGGCTCAGACCCCACAAGACAATGACAGATGAAGTAAATGACACTTCACTGAACTCTATACACCCACATAAACTACCACTGTTTAACTTGTTGCAGTATGCACTTTATACTGCTGTCAATCACTTTATCACTGCAATAGTCACTTTATGCAAACCTGTTGCACAGTGCACTTTGTGGCCACAGCTGCTGTCAGTTTAAGTCTGGTTATTTATTTAGTAATTGTTTTAATTTTATACATTTTTCATACATTGGGTCATTTGGTTAAGGAGGACCAGCAAAGTAAGAACTTCACTGTACAGTTTCTGTGCACATGACAATAAACCTCTTGAATCTTGAATGAACACAGCAACAAAACAAAGTGAAGAATTTGGACTCAAGACTGAGAAACTGCGAATTCTGCCAGAACACATACAGAATACATTGCCAGCGACGAAAGGCAGTTTGTTGTGATCAACAATGATAGATTTCAGAGGTTTGTACAACATGCTGAAACCAAAGTATACCATACTATCAGGACCATACTTCAATTCTGTAGCAAGAGACAAAATGGTATAATAGTAAATGGTCTGCACTTAAATAGCATCTTTTTCTACCTGAGTGGTAACCAAAGTGCTTTACAATGTGTTTCACATTCACCCATTCACACATCAATGACAACAGAGCTGCCATGCAAGGCACTTGCCTGTCATTGGGAGTAACTTGGGATTCAGTGTCTTGCCCAAGGACACTTCGGCATGCAGAAGGGTCGGGGGTCAAACCACCAACCTTGTGATTAGTGGACAATCTGCTCTACCACCTGAGCCACAGCAGCCCCCGAAAGCTAAAGTGCCACAGATCTTTAAAGAAGCAGACTGTGTCTCAATAACCACAGAAGCTATATTACAGTCAGTGGCCTCCTTCCATACCACACACTGGACTCAACATCGCTGAGGTGTGAAAATTTGCTGTTCTAGAGTCGGAGCTTGTCGTGACAAAGCAACAATCATCATGGTATTGCTGCTGGTACAGACAAAGCATGGATCACACATGTGGCAGTGAAAGGCTGGACTGTCAACACATATACAGTGCTGTGCAGAAGTATTTGCCCCCCTACATAAAACTTCTATATTTACATATTTGTGACACTTAAATGTTTAATAATAATAATTTATCCTTTATTAATCCCCCTTGGGGAAATTCCTCTCTGCATTTTGACCCATCCTGGTTAGGAGCAGTGGGCTGCCACGTTGCGGCGCCCGGGAGGCAGTCGAGGGTTGGGGGCCTTGCTCAGGGGCCCACAGTGGCCGCAACGGGGGATCGAACCTGTGACCTTCCGATCAGTATCCCCAGGCTTAACCTGTTGCACCACCACTCCCCCCAGATCATTAAACTAATTTTAATATTAGAAAAGATAACCCATGAAAACACAAAAAGCAGTTTTGAAATGCTGATTTAATTTTTTGAAGGAAATATGTTGTCCAGCCCATGTTGCAAAGTAATTGCACCCTTACCCACCAATCTTCCAAATGACCAAATTCATTTGGCAGTTGGGCTCAATTTCACCATCCACATCCACAAATGATCACTGCCAGGCTGGTTGAACCTAAACATCACTAATAGAACCTGTCTGGTATTGTGAAGTAGCTAAATGGTCTCAAACAGCAGCGCATGATGCCACGTTCTAAAGAGATTCAAGAAATGATGATCAGATGAGGAACTGACATCCATCAGTCTGGAGGGTTACAAAGACATTACTGAGGCTCTGGGACTCCAGAGAACCACATACTTTTGCACGGCACTGTCCAGTGTTTTGAAGGCACTTTAAACTTTGCACTGCCATCAAGCTTGAACCTAAACTGCACCAGCTGTCTGCTTGTTCAAGTGAGGTGTGTAGGCTGCAGGGTTTGACTATGTTATTTCTTTATTTGATATCAGTGGCACTAGGACAATACCTACGTTCTGTCTAGTGGAAGTAGATTAGTAAGAAAAGCACTGCATGTCTGTTTTTCAGTCTGTGATTGATTGTCTAACTTGAATTTCTGTTTTATTCACTTTAAAATGCATGCATGCCTGGTCTGCTACATAGGTCAAGAGTACCTGGCTGCAGACCTCCACTGTGAGGACACCTCAACTGTGATGACAGGAAATGCACGGGATGCATTACAAAATAAAATTGCGTAGTAAACAACGTAAAATCTACTATACCATTATACTACCATTGTCTATAGTATATGTCATTTTAATTTATATATTAAACTTGTGATTATTTTGAGAATGAGCCCCATTGTGAGTTTTTATGCCTGCTAACAGAAAAATCCTTAAATGTTATTTTTAATGCACAGTTACAGTCATAAGAATAGAACAAAGACGTACTACAGGTAATGAAGACAACACAATAGTTACTAATATAATGACAAAGTCGGCGACCGGGGACATTAAATAACAAAAGTGTAACCGTTAGACACTCGTAAAAATACTTATAGCCCGCTACAGAATCGTCAGAGCCAGCGGCAGATTTCAGAAAGTCTAGCCGAGCTAAGGCTGCTGTCAGCGGGGAGCTGTGAGCACTGACCGCCCAGTAGTAGCTGTCTAACGGGGACACTCACATCTCCAAAATCGTTGGAGTAAATTTTTAAGCAGAATTTATCTGATAAATTGACCACAGATTGGATGTTTATACAACCACTTTATTGCCTCAAATAATCTTAAAACTACATTTTGTGTCACAGTCAAGGTAGTACCGTGGACAAGTGCGTATATCGAGAAACGGCCACAACCACTTGCGTTAATTGGCTGCTTCTTCGTTTGATTTAATTAGCGGTTAGCAAACCAACTTCACATGCGTCACCGCCACCTACCGGACTGGACGCTTTAAATGTCCTTTTCTCTTTTTTACCCATTACTTCCTGTCCTCACAGTGGAGGTCTGAGTGGTGTCATTGCATCACTTACTGAACAGCAGTCTTTACCCTATCATGTACATACATACCTTGTTTGATCATCCTATGTTACACTTTATTTCATAGATAAATAGTAACTTAAACTTGGTTTATTCTCTCGTTGTCCTAGCCAATGTGTTCTCTGTCCTTGGTGTGAGTGTTAAAGTTAACTCTGTATGCTTCTTTGAAAAGCCTTGCAGTTGAGGAAGGAATTCTGCATAGGAAAAAAAGTCAAATCAAGCATGACACAGCAAAATAAAGTGCTGGCTCAGTGCCATGCCATGTTCCATTTGACTAATGGTTAAAAAAAATCCGCTGGACATGTTGTTCTTTTTCATTAGTTTTCTCTCACTTTGTTCACTCAGAACAAACATAAGCCAGACTCAGCAGACTTTGTTCTACTTGGTAAATGACTGAGTGTGGAAAAAATGAAACAAAATGCTTTGAGCGCTTTCTTTCTTGTCGTTTTCCAGCCAATGACTGTAGGTAGTCTCGTCCACTTTGTCCCATTTCACCCCAGAGAGAGGCAGAGATTAGGACCACTTTTACACCAAATCTGCTCCATCTGTCAGTGCTATTACAGAAACTTACCAGCATCACTGCCTCAGACCATCACACAGACACAACACACAGACATGAATTTTTACCCACCAACACCATCCCTTCCACTGCCATCACCACCAATCTGGCTCCACGGGCCCTCAGGGAGGTTGTGGTGCAGCTTCGGTTAGCTGGTAGTTGGTAGCAGTATAGTGGTAATTCAGGCAACACTCACCAGAGTGTCTCAGCCATATGTGGTGTGCTTGCCTTGGCCAATGTCTCCCCAGGATGTACCGTCTGCCTGCAGTCCCATCAGGCCCTGCATGGTGTTTTTTCCCCATCATGCCATCTGCACCACCTGTGGAGAGAGGGGTATTGCTGCTACGGGGAAAAATCCAGAGAATAGTTGGTGACTATGGGGCTGAGCAGGTGAACAATCAAGGTTTTGAATGGTCAACATTAGAGCAGTGAAGGTTAAGATTTTCAGGTTGTTTTCTAGAATGGATCAAACTGCAACAAATATTAGATCCTAAACTTCTCAGAATGCAAATATAAGTCAAATTGAATTGATGCTCCTTTAGAGACAGCCATGCATATTTTATTTTAAATTCAACACCACTGGTTTTTCTGCAGACTTTATGTTAAAAGACTACATTTTAAGCAAATGGGATGAGATATTTGAATCTGTTTTTGTGGCATACACATCTAATGTAATAGAGTTTTACTATCTGGAATAAAATTACAGCTACCAACAAAGACTAAACAAAACAACAGTAAGTAAATTAGTAAGTAAGTAAATTTTATTTGTATAGCGCCTTTCGCAGACCAGGGTCACAAGGCGCTTTACAGTTACAATAAAAAACAGTTAGAAACATGCACTTGTTCTCTCCATGGATGTCTCTGGATCTGGAGCTCCACATCTCTGATCTCCAGTCGCTGGCCACACCACCTGCTATCCTGCCATCCACACCCCAGCCCCTCCTGCTATCCCACCCCACTCATCCCCACTCCCACACCAACCGGCCGAGGCAGATGGCTGCCTTCCCTGAGCCTGGTTCTGTCTGAGGTCCCTTACAGAAATACTCTCTATTTCAATACATCTGTGATTACATGTTAACAAGGCAGAATTTAATTTTGAGGTATCTATCTATATAAAAGTCCACACAGTGTGTGGACGGTTCCACCCAAAGACCAGTGCTACGAGACTCAACAAGCAGTAAGAAGAGGAAAGATGAGGATTAGTGAGCGTCAGGGCCATGATCTCGGATGAAACACGAAGCATCCAAGAATACATCAGGAATATGGCCCCTCAGAATGACCTGCTCAGAGACAGCCCCAGGCAGCAGAAGACCGAGGGTAATGAGGAGGAAGAGGAAATATCACGGGGAGAACAAATCCCTCCATAAGATGTACCGTTGGCAGAGAGAGGAGGTGACTGACATCAAGAAATCCTACAAGTGGCTCGAAAAGGCCGGCCTTAAGTCCAATCAAATCAAATCACATTTTATTTGTAGAGCACTTTTCAAACAATGTGGAACATACAGTGCTTTACATGTAGAAATAAAACACCTTCATATTAAAAACAAAGAACACCCCCCGCCCCCAACCAAGCACACACACACACACACACACCCTAACCCACAACCACACAACCCACCCACCACCAACCCCCACTGCCCACCCCAACCCCACATTAGCTAGCAATAGAACAGTTAAAAGCAGTTCTGATGATGGCCAGGCACTGATGGACCAGGAGAGAAATCACCATCCTAGGGGGCCATGCACGTCGAAAGGTGCCACAGCCCACAGCTACACAAGGACCGCCCCAATCTGGCCGGATAGGAGCCCACACCATGGTCAGGGAGCCACAGTGCAGAGCTCCTATTATCCAGGCCAGTACAGTACAGTCCCCAGGACGACACCCCCCACAGGCAGGCCAGAAACAACTCCCGATGTGGAGGGACCCATGAGGAGAACAAGGACAGCCCAGAGGCTCTGATCATGGCAGCACTTGTACAGGACATGAGCACTGGATCTATAGAGGCAGCAGTCTGCCACAGCAGGCAGGACACCAGGTGCAGGCTGTGCAAAGAGGCCCCTGAGACAGTCCAGCACATAGAAGCAGGATGTAAGATGTATGTAGCTGCTGGCTAACCAACCTCACGGTGGATAACAAGGAGCAGAAGAGGGCAGTTGTGGTAGATGTGGCAATTCCAGCTGACAGTAACATCAGGAGGTATGAGTACAAAAGATCAGAAAGTACCAGGGGCTGTAGAAGGTGAAGTCTAAGGTGGTCCTAGCGGTAACAGGACCATTAAGGTCTGTAACCACCAAACTGAACCCTCAGACTCCCAAGCATCCCAAGCTTGAGGAAGACACTCACCAACCCCCACCAAGTGGAGTTAGGATGGATATTTTATATATGTTTTTGTACTTACCCAAATTCACACAGTAATAGCTGTGTCCCATTAAGTCTCCTTGTCTGTGGTTTCCTTGTGTCACCCTAAACCTAGAGAAAATGCATCTTCAGATTAGATTAAAGTTCTGTCCTGCTGATGTCAAAGAAACATCAGAGAAAATGGATAAAGGAGCTCTGACACCACAATTAGAAGAGGGACTAAAGTAAGCAGCAGAAAGGAAACAGAAAGAGTTGACTTTGTCATAAGTTGAAGTAAATTTTCCCTAGTTTTTATGTACATTTTATTGTTCTACTGTATTGTTTCAGAAATACTAAATACTCAAATGAATCCAGAACAAACAAGAATAAAATATAGCAGTCATCAGAGCATGTTTAGAGACCAGAACAAAGTCATTTTGCACAAACAGTTTATAATTCATACAATGAAACACCAGTATTAGTTTAAATGTGTATCAGATACTGACGTTTGTAAGCACTGTCCAGCTCTGTTACTTAGCTGTTAGCTAAGGGAAATGATTTGGCACATGGCTGAGCCTAAGGGGCAGAGGGGCTGGCATGGACCAGAGCCATACCATTTAACTGTTAGCAGCGGGGGGTATTTAACTGGCACCAAACTGGACAGCAGATCGGGCCCAGGACTGGGCATGAGGACAGGGGGAGGAAAGAAAGCCAGAGGCTGTGTGCTTCCATGAAGTACTGCAGGGTGCCTTTTTAGGTGCCTGACAGTTCTGCCAGTGTTGCCAAGTTATGGTGCTACAGCCCAATGGTTGCAGCTGTCTCTTTCTAGGCATGACGTAAAACAGCAAATGCATTTAAGAAAAGGGATCAGCCCTTCAACTACTGTGAATATTGCATTTGTCATTTGTTTAGAAGGTACATGCTTATGTTTTTTCAACATGTATTACACATTTCAGTGTCTGTAATTATGCACTCATGTGTATTTGAACACTGTGTAGTGCCTTCACATGCTGCCTTGGCTGGATGTGGCAGTTGGAGTGATTTGGACAAAATGACGGCCTGGTGGGCCCAGAGATAGATGTTAATCTCTGACTTGGGGTCCTGAGACAAAGCAAGCAAGAGAGCAATGCAAACACTAATAATAATTAAATGGATAACGTAACAGTAAAACTCACTACAGTTGTAAACCAGTTATAAAATTGCATCTGTGTGTGGTTTTTAAAGGGCTGACTTGTTTTTCTTAACAAAGTCTAGTGTATAAAGAGAACGGCAGCCCCAGGGCCAACTTCTGCAGTTGTTTTCATCCACTTGTCTTATCCTTTTTTAACAGTTAACATTTTCACATAGACTGTTAATCAAAAAGTCTGTAAGTAGTCAAAGTATTATCAGCAATGCAAATTACCTTTTACTAATTTCTAGTTAGCTGAACTTAAAATGTACATATAAAATATGTATTTTATAAGTGAGGCTGCAGGAGGATTTTCTACCATTGCTCTCACCTTAGTTTTCCTTTTCCACTGCAGACCTTCTGACTGAGTACCAAACCTCGGCAAGCCTTGACATTTCCTGCTGAATGTTTTTCCAGCACTTCAAATTCAGTCTCAATAGGACTGAGGAACTCTGTTATATTGGAAGCTTGCCCTCCAAAAGACCTCTCTATCGCTGTTGACAAGACAATAGTGAGACCTGCCCAGACACCCAAGAAGCCCTTTTTTATACGAAACAGCCAACGATGATGCGATAAATACACAACGCAGTCATGAGCTGATCATGTTCACTGCTGGTTTCTTGTGCTTTTAATTTCCAAATTCAACACTACATTAGTTAGTTTACACTGGAGCTTTTCGTTCCAGGTATGTCAGTTCACCTGGCCTTAGAATGTGTCTCCACATGACTGTCAAGTGACCATTTGTGATTGGACCTCACGTTCCCCTCTATACACAATTAAGCATGTACATAATTCACAGCTGCGACGACCAAATTGTTGTTCATTTTAACCAGCAGGAGACAACGAAGCTCCTTTTATGCCAAGTCTGCCAGAAATTAAAAAGTGGAAGACATCAAAATACTACTTACAGATGAGTGTATATCTGCACTTTTCTATGCCTTTGGTGCACCAATGAGAAAATACGTCCTCTTGCGCAGAGGATGTCAGGTGAGTATGCAGCCCTTCACTGTGACCCAGAACCTATTTGCATACACACTGTTAAAATGTAGCCATACATGAGGTCACAGCAACTGGATCTCAGTGTTGGGTGCATGTGTGCCTGTACTTAGAGCTGACCACTTATGACCAGATCACTCAAGATGCCAGGTAGGAACAGAGCCAGTATCAGTGACATTAAAGCTCAGTAGCATCTATCAACATTTTTTAAACTGGTAATTATAAAGGTATTCTGAGCTGCTCATTCAGCCTGACTTGTTATGTTAACTTAAAACTGTAATCCCTATCACCATTCTCTCTAAATAGAGCATAATGTCGTCCAGACCTGCACGCTAACACTGTCTTTATACTGACTAGACTCTATTTTCTAGAAGAAAACTTTAGAAAATCAATGTTCAGTAATACTACTAACACAATCTGTTTTTCACGTTAATAATCCTAGCATCCTGTATCATGCGTGGCTGGGGACAAAGCAGTAAACAGAATGGGGCAACCTGTCGCTGCAGTCTGCACAAAGCGCTCCAGGATGATTTCTCCTCATGCTCATGCAGCAGCTGGACTGATGTGATCAGCCATTTCCAGTCCGCAGTGCTTCCAGAGCAAATCGGTCTCTGTCTAAGATACTCCCACATTTAAGATGATCTTGGGTGAGGTTTTTCAGCTGCAGCTTGTTCCCCAGTGTGAGTCCATGCTTTGAGCAGGTGCAGCCATCTTAGCAACTTAGCAGCTTTAACCTTATCGAAATCAAGGCTGTCACTCACAGACAGCGCAGCAAAAGCCTCTTGAGCCTTGCCAACAAGCGTACACTGCAGCAGCAGACACCAAACATTTCGTGGCCAATTTAGTGTGGTGGCAACTCTTTCAAACAATGTGAAATATTTATCTACATCCTTTTCATTAAATGGAGGCACCAAATGAATGTTCTTACTCACATCAAACTCTGACTCTCTGGCCCCACGTGACTGACCCGCAAGCTCCAGCTCCCGTATACGGATCTCGGCGTCTTTTTCCACCTTGATTTGTTCCAGGCGCAGCTCAGTCTCTCTGAACGCAAGGTGTCCCAGCTCCACCTCCAACTCTTTCAGTCGCACTGCATCTTCTGCACCAGAAGAGGACAGCCGTTGCCCTTCAGGCAAAACCGAGCCTTGGATTACCCCAAGCTGGACCAAACCTCGCAACACTTCGCCCTTAATTACTGCCTTTTTGGCCTGTTTAGTGACAGTAATTTTAAAATGATCAGCCACTGACATCAGTTGCTCAACTGTGCATTTATGGACGGCTTCCACAGTTGGTGTTTTAACAAAATCCTCTAAGCCAGTAAACTCCATAATCAACCCCGAGTCAAACTGTCAACTCGGACCAAACGTCACTGCAAAAAGCACCACCCAATGAACTCTTAAAGTCCAGCTAAACCTCCCTACCTCACTCAAAAGAACCCCACAAAAGCCGCAACAAAATGCCCCAAATTGTGTTCACAAAACCACAAGAACACAACTGAAAGTTACCAAATAACCAAAAAGTAACTAAGGCACGACTTGCTAGGGTAAATATTGCTTTCTGTTTTGACGAGCCCCCAATAAATATGTTACGACCCATAAAAGGAGTCCAACATATTTAATGAAAGGACACAGGAAATCAAATAAGGGATCAAACAGATTTTCTTATTGTTAAAGTTTCAGACTGCTTCTTCGTTCTGTTCAGGGAGAGATTTCGTTAGAAAATGTTTTAGAGGTTATTAACCTGAACAGAAAACAAAGATCCCTTACCACCCGTGCCCAAAAACAAAAGAAAACCCAGAGTAACAACCAAAAGATGGCCCAGGAGTGCCAGCCAAACTCAGCAAAAGGTCGTGGTCCCCGTCCAACTGCTACGCAGTTGTAGGAACGGTTCCCACGGCCAACCTAAGGAAAAACCCCGAAATTAAACCCAGACCAAAAGAAATACGAAAACAGGACTACTGGTCACCCCTGGGCAAACAAAGTACAATATGAAAATAGAACAAAAGGCTAACCGGCTACCATGGCGTGGCCAGCGCCATGTGGACCAAAAATCCTCAGAGCGAGGAGCGCCGTGGTGTGTGACGCTCCAGGCGAGGCTGCAGTGACGAGGAGAGAGAGCGCGCACGGCCTCAGCCCAGCCTCTTTAAAGGGCCACGCGCTCATCAATGAAATACAAAAGTAACAAAACTTCTTAATTACTTAATACAAAAGTATCAAAGAAAACTGTCCCAACAGATGAGGAAGAATATTTATTAAAAAAAACACTAAAGGGAAAACCAGACAAAAAAGGTAAAGTGCACAATATTATGTGCCTCAAGCACATAACAGCCCCATTGTTGCATTTGATGAAGTCTTTGAGCCGACTCAGCCCTACCTCATCTACTGCCTTTTATTGTTTATGATTTTATGTTTCTCAGTAACCACTCATCCAAACTCTGGAGGTTTTAGTTAAATACTAAACATATCCCAGCTTTCTTCTGAACATTGGTTGCTTGCACGCAGCAATTATCCATGTGTCAGAGTGTCTTTGAGCAGAACACTAAATTGATAGCTCAGCACCTCATATTGTTGCCCACTGCCACGGGTCTGTAAGTGTACCATACCTATGAATGGGTGTATGAAACGAAGCTTTGGTTATAAGTGCTATTTAAATACAGTTCAATT
This sequence comes from Dascyllus trimaculatus, assembly GCA_024666655.1. Taxonomy (NCBI): domain Eukaryota; kingdom Metazoa; phylum Chordata; class Actinopteri; family Pomacentridae; genus Dascyllus; species Dascyllus trimaculatus. The sequence continues at coordinate 28,824,953 of CM045466.1, read as the reverse complement.
GAAGTCCATTCAGCAAAAACAGCATGTTACCATGCACCTCTTAGTGTTTTGCTCAAAGCCCGACTGTGCACAACTGCAGAGTTGCTAAATATCTGTTTCTGATGTCATTTCCTGTTTACCTTATAGTGTATTATATTTACTGTTTGCTACTTTATTTAATTTTCTGAATTCTAAGTGAATGCAAATGTTTTCATGCATTTGGTTTTGTGTTCTCAGAAATTTGACAATGAAATCAGAAAAAAGCAGACACTATTTCCTGTTAGAAAATGTCACAATCCATGGTGCTGGAGCAGTCTGCTGGGGGATCTGAGAACAACTAAAACTGTTCACATGTTTGAAATAAATAAACTTATGCATAACACAAATTTATAATGTTTGAAACTGAAACAAATTACTGAGACCTTAAACTCTTTAGGAAAAGGTTTACCAAAGTTACAAAGCAAGTGAGAAGTAGGGTCATTGTCTTATAGACTTCTCTACAATGTGACATAATGTTGCCGCCAGAGCAGTCTCCCCTCCTACCTGTAAAATGCATGTGATGGCTTTTTATCTTTGACCCTAAATCTGCGTGGATCTTTGACACACAGTCTAGATAGTTAACACACTAAAAGTGGGAAAAACAGGCAGGTATAAACGTGAACAGTTTGAGAAGAGCCAAATCATTATGGCTTTAAGGCTTGTAGGGTACTTCTGGTTGGAAGTGGTGAGTGCCTACCAACAGTGGCCCAAGGAGGGTCAAAGGGTCTTTCAGATGTGCAGGAAAGTCTCATTAGTAATGACTTCCACTTGCAACTGCAGGAATCTGCTGCCATCTTCTTGGTGCCAGACACCACAGGGCACATTTAGAGGTTTGTCAAGTTGATATCCCGATGAAAACAAACCATCTGGCAACAAGTGAATAACCAACAGCAGTGCATCACACAAAATCTGAGGTTCTAAAGGAAGACTGGGGTGTCAGTCACTAAAGAAACACAGGTAAATATAGGAACAATGTTGCTGCTTGTGCAATCCCACAGTATGAGCCATATGTCTCAGATGTTCACCATCCTTCTACAACTGTTAATAAGTCGCTATTTATTGTTACTTTAACTTGAACAAAAGGGATGATGTTACACCCATTCACATGTTCTTCAAATGAAAGTGCTAGCTAATGCAGCCATCATCTTTCACATTGTTGTTTTGTTTTGGAGGAATTTGTTTTTCATCTTGCACAGCACCCATTTTTATCTAGCTTGCATTCTTTCGTTACTTTGCTTCCCTACTTCTTTTCTCTCGTTTCTCACAACTCCAGCAAATGACAAATGTGGCTAAAAAGCAGCATTTCATGAAATTCACATAATGCACTGACACTGATACATTAGGTAGCCAAAATGTTCCCTTTCATCTTCACCCCCTGCTATCCAACCCTCCCCTACAACCCCCCATCCACAGGTATGAAGTTCTCTGCAGTATGTGCAGTATACAGCTGGAGTGTAAAACATGAGTGAGCTTTTACGCTCTGTGATTTTAATACTTTCTCAGATGCCATCCACCAGATATAACCGGTGTTTCCTTACTAAATCCTGTCTTCATCAGCTACTGTAGGATTGCATTAGGGAAACGTAATGGTTATGTCACCTCTTCACCGGCTGCTTTTATTTTGGCAACATGACATTGAACAGTAACAAGTGGGCTAGCATGATAATTACACTAAATACTGATCCCTTTTTTATTTTGAAGCTTTTTTTTTTTACACGTGAAGTAAAACTTTATCCAAAGTGACATGTAAAGCTGGAGACTAACTTGGAAAAATGAGTCATTATCCAGGCTCACAAATTTGGTATCAGCATAGAGCAGCATCCTTGCCCTACTATCAGAGGTGCTACAGATAAGTCATATTTGACCAAATAAATTAATGATACTGGCAGTAAATGGAGACTAGAACAGAAAGAACAACACTGGACTCTCAGCATTAATTGCTTTTTTAAATGCTTATATGAGTTGTGATAATGTTACCACAATCTTTTACTCTTGACAGTTTCACCAAACCTTTGTAGAGTGGTTATAGATAAAATTACATTTATAGAAATCAGATTTTAAAATTAGGTTGCTAATATTTTTGGGTGGCACTGAACACAATATTCTGTAAATAGGAGAGCCAGATCACAAAAAAACAACAAAAAAACTAACATTTCACTGAGATACTGAAACTGGCAATAACAATATTAGAAATAAGAAAAAGAAAAATATTTTGGAGTTATGATCTTGACTTCTGACCTTTAACCACCATCATTTAAAAGCATTTCCTTGCAGGCGTTTTGAGCTATCCTGTTCACAACAATAGGACACAAGGCTTGGCCGTCTTGTTGTCACTGTGGGTCTTTTTATTGTTTTGTGTTTTATGTGATCATCACGTGATCCTGACTTTTTAGCCTGCAGACCGCAGAACGTCAGGATAGGAAGACATACATCCACAACCATCATCCTGAACACTGGTGTGCCACAAGGCTGTGTGCTCAGCCCAGCCATGTTCACCATCTTCACTCAGGACTGCACCTCCATCCACCCCTCTAACACTACAGTGAAGTTTGCTGATGACACCACTATAGTTGGACTCATCAGTGATTACGAGGAGGCTAAATGCAGGGAGGAGGTACAACACCTGACTGAGTGGTGTTCAGAGAACAACCAGCTTCTGAACACCAAAACCAAGGAGGTCATTGTGGACTTCAGGAGGACCACCCTCCACCACTTCACATAATGGTGAGATGGTGATGGTTGTGGATGTAACCCATTGTAAAAAGGGCCAATCCTGAGCCCGACCACCCGTGGCGCTGTCATAAAAATGACAGAGTGCGCTGACATCCTGTCAGCATCTGCTCATCTGCTCCGGCTGTGACCACGGGCTCTGCTCCAAACATTTCCACAGAAAACCACCGAAAACGTAGCAAAAGCTCCGCCAAGTCGCAAGAAAACTCAACGGTGAGTTAGTAAAACGTGTTGGCTATTAAAATCTATTATTGTGTACGGTAAACGTGCCGCTAAAAAAAAGTTATTGTTTCGGTCGCGGTAAATTCCCTCATGGAAACCGCTGTTTAAAGTGCCATATTTTAACATAGGCACTCGAATGTGTGTTTATTCACATGTACCTTTAGAATAAAGCCGTAAGGGTCGACAATATTAGCCGTTGGCTGATATATGCCTTTTGTTGATTGTTTGTTTGCATTGTGTAGTGCTGGTGTTGATTATGCTAATGCCGCAGTTAAAATACATTGAATTGCGTTAGCATTGTTGAATGAATGAAGTGACACCTTGGCACTTTGATATTGATGACTTAAGTTGCGCAACTGTGAATTTGTTTTTTAAGTAATATAAAAATGGCCATTGTTTGATGCTTGTTACTAGTAACTGAAATTGAGTATCATTGAAACTTATGAGTTTTTGTTATGACCTTGTTTTTAGGTCAGGTTTTTTTTTTACCCCTCGGACCAGATTTCCTCATCATGGAGGTGGCGAGCTACGGGTAGGACCTTTTCATTTTTTTGTATTGGACTCCTTTTAGGGAACTGCGTTTTTTCCTACAAAGGACCACATGAAGGATCCAGCATCCAGCTAAAAAGGATGGTTAAGACTGTGTTTTTCTTTCCTTCACTACGGGATTTATTTTGAACTGAACTTGGGAAAAAAAGATATACGTGGACTTTGAAAAAAAACCTAAAAAACTTGGGTTTCAAAAAGGTCTTTTGTTTTTGTTATTATTGTATTGGTTGTTTAATATATTTATGTGCCTTATTTTCTTATTTTTGTGTTACTGAATATTTACTTTTGAAGATAAATCAATTTAAAATTCTCATTCTGTTTCCAGTCTTTCATTCACCCCAAGCTCCTATAACGAACCTGGTTTTCTGTTTAAGTCAAATACCTTCCATTGCAATAATTAGTCCTAACCTTATTTGTTTTCCAATAAGCGTTACACGTGGCGAGCCAGCCAGGAGCTTGGTTAGTGAATGAATAATATAAATAACTTGATTATTGAACATTAATATTATTCATATTAATTTTGAGTGTTTGGTCCTGTGAAATTATGGATTTTTTTGAAAAATCTGGGGTTGATGTTTTGAAAAGTGTCATTGTTTCTGGTGTAACTCACACTAGCAAAGATGATGAAATATTTAACGTTCTAAAACAATACGGTCGGTATAAATTAATAACCGTTAATGATGAAAATAGTCCGTTCTTTAAAAACCTGGTCGTTGAGTATAAAACTGATTCTGCTATTGCAGAGCTTAAAAAGGTTTTGCCGTACACGCATATTTCAGAGAGCGACCCTGAATTAAAATTTTGCGTTACACTTCCGCAAATTGAGAGCACAGTCCCAGCTGGAGCAGAGGGTTCTTCCCCTAATTACTTGAACGAACTCAAACTTCTTGCACGGAGGAGTGGACAAAAATTTGAATGTGTGTTACAGGATGTGCTTCTCCAGATAAATGAACACCTGGTAACACTGGAAGTGGAGCCTCCTAGTGGTGAGGATTCAGTACAAAATGTGGACCTAGCAGCATCCCTGCCTGGCCAGCAGGGGTTGCCAGCTGAAGCAACTGCACCCAGTCATTCCTTGCCTGAGCAGCAGAGACCAACATCTCCACCACAGAGACTTTCACTCTCTCATGCTGATCTCAATCCACCTGAAATACAAAGAGTCATTGTTGAACATATTGTGAGAGCTGATGAACACAGTATCCACTCAATACCTACCTTGAGACTCCGTCCATTCTCCGGCAAAGTACCTAAACCTGCAAATGAAACAGATTATGAAACATGGAGATCACACATTGGCTTGTTGTTGGCTGATGTGAACTTACCTCCGATTCAGGTCACCAGAAAAATAATTGAAAGTCTGCTATCACCTGCTGCTGATGTTGTGAAGGGCCTGAAGCCAGACACTGTGCCGTCTGTGTATTTACAAGTGTTGGATTCAGCATATTCCACAGTCCAAGATGGAGAGGAGCTGTTTGCCCAGTTCTTAAATACGCTTCAGGATCCTGGTGAGAAACCCTCCAGTTATCTTCAGCGTCTGTTGCTAACATTGAACACAGTCGTTAAGAGAGGCGGAGTCGCAGCATCAGACGTTGACAAGCATTTGTTGAGGCAGTTCTGCAGAGGGTGCTGGGATAATGGCATTATTACAAAGCTGCAACTGGAACAAAAGAAGGAAAACCCGCCAGCATTCGCTGAGTTACTCCTACTTCTACGAACTGAGGAGGATCGACAATTGGCCAAAGAGAGCCTAATGAAAAAACATATGGGTTCCTCCAAGCAGCGTGCAGCTCTGCAGGCTCAAACCTGTTCCTGCAGCCACACTGAGACAGCCACGTCTTCCATCAATGAGCTGAAACAGCAGGTGAAGTAGCTGCAACAGCAAATGTCAGCGCTACTTGCGCAGATGACGCGCACCTCTGCAAAGACCACCAGCCACAACAAACCCTCCACACTTCAGTCATCAAGTGGCAGGACACACAACATGAAGCCCAGGGCTGGGTTTTGCTTTAAATGTGGAGAGGATGGCCACATTGCTACAACCTGCAACCAGTCAGCAAATCCAACTCTGGTACAACAGAAGAAACGTCAACTTCAACAACGACAAGGACAATGGGACAAAAACAATAATCAGAAACATTCAAACTAGATTCAGCCTCTTCTGTGGGACAAGCAGAGGCTGCAGTGACATCACAACGTCCCAAACACCGATCTCAAAAGCACTTCAATATGCTGCCAAAGGGACTCATTGGTACCAAATGCACTGCTCAAATCATTATCAAAGGAACACCAATCAGCTGTCTTCTGGATACAGGTTCACAAGTCACCACCATTCCAGAATCATTCTACAATGCCCATCTATCAGACCATGAACTAAAACCTCTGGATGACCTTCTTGAAGTTGAAGGGGCAAACGGCCAAATGGTGCCTTATCTGGGCTACATAAACCTTGATGTTACGTTTCCTCCTGACTTCTTTGGAACTTCCATAAATGTAGCTACATTGGCTCTAGTGGTGCCCGACATTAAAACTCACCAGCCATTCATTCTGGTTGGCACCAACACACTTGATACAGTGTATGCCCTATCCAGTGAGCAACATTCTGATTTCCAGCCTGTTTCATATGGTTACTGTGCTGTTCTTAAAATCTTGGAACACAGACACAAAATGAGCAGTGAAGATTATCATGGAATTGTCAGACTCCACAGTAAAACTCCACAAGCTATTCCTGCTGGAGAGACTGTCATTCTGGAAGGCATCACAGTTTCTCACTCACTGCAAACAGAAAAAACAGTTATGGTTGAACACCCTACCTCATTTCACTTACCTGGAGGATTGATGGTACAGTCCTGTCTTGTTGATTTCTCTGGTCATCATCGAGTGTTTTTGCCTGTTCCTGTCAAAAATGAGTCAGAACACGATGTGATTCTACCTCCTCGAGCCATGCTTGCTGAAATCAGTGCTTATCAGTCTGTATCATGTGCTGCACAAACTACTCCAGAGTGCACGCCATCAAACTCTCCAGAGCCATTGGTTGAATACAACTTTGGGAATTCTCCTCTCACACCTGAGTGGAAAAACAGAATCATCACCAAACTCAATAGCATTCCTGAAGTTTTTGCAAAACATGAGTTGGATTTTGGAAAAACGGACAAGGTGAAGCATCAAATTAAGCTTCTGGATCCAACTCCTTTCAAACAGAGACCTCGACCCATACATCCTCAAGACTTGGATGCTGTCAGGAAACATCTCCAAGAGTTGCTTGAATCTGGAGTGATTCGAGAGTCTGATTCGCCTTTCGCCTCGCCTATTGTGGTCGTGAGGAAAAAAAACGGAAGTGTGAGGCTCTGTATTGATTACAGGAAGCTCAACCTACAAACGATTAAAGATGCATATGCCCTTCCTAAACTCGAAGACACATTCACAGCACTTACTGGATCTCAGTGGTTCTCGGTTTTGGATTTAAAATCGGGATATTACCAGATTGAAATGGATGAAAGTGACAAGAACAAAACAGCCTTTGTGTGCCCACTTGGATTTTGGGAGTTTAACCGAATGCCCCAAGGGGTTACCAATGCACCGTCCACATTTCAACGCTTGATGGAGAAATGCGTTGGGGAGATGAATTTGAAGGAGGTCCTTGTTTTTATCGATGATCTCATTGTCTTCGCACCCACGTTGGAAGAACATGAGGAAAGACTTATGAGAGTCCTGAATCGCCTCAAAGAATTTGGGCTGAAACTCTCTGTAGAAAAGTGCACTTTCTTTCAAACTTCTGTACGCTACCTGGGACACATTGTGTCGAAGAACGGCGTTGAAACTGATCCTGATAAAATCAATGCTCTGAGATCCTGGCCAGTGCCCAAAAATCTAAAAGAACTTCGATCATTTCTTGGATTTTCCGGATATTACCGGAGATTCGTTCAAGGCTACTCAACCATTGTGAAACCACTTCATGAACTTACCTCGGGATACCCACCATCACAAAAGAAATTGAAGCCCTTGGTTAAGCCAGAGCTCTACCTCAATCCAAAAGAGCCATTTGGAGGTCGTTGGACATCTACTTGCCAACAAGCATTTGAAGCCATCAAAGAAAAACTTACGTCTGCTCCAGTGCTTGCTTTTGCAAATCCGCAGAAACCTTACCTGTTACACACTGATGCCAGTTCCACCGGGTTAGGTGCCGTATTGTATCAAGAGCAGGAAGGTCACAAAAGAGTCATTGCTTACGCCAGCAGAGGATTGTCAAGAAGTGAGTCAAGATACCCAGCTCACAAGCTGGAGTTTCTAGCTCTGAAATGGGCCGTCACAGAGAAGTTTAACGATTATCTGTATGGGACAGATTTTACCATCGTGACTGACAGTAATCCGTTAACTTACCTCCTCACTTCTGCCAAGCTTGACGCCACAAGCTATCGCTGGTTGTCTGCTCTGTCTACATACACTTTCAAGATCATCTACCGGGCTGGCAAGCAAAATGCAGATGCAGATGGTCTTTCACGCAGACCTCATGGTGAACTCTTAACCGACCTAATGTCACAGAAAGAAAAGGAAAGAATTCTCAGATTCACTGAACAACACCTTGAATGTCCCAATATCATATCTATCGATCAGCACACAGTACAAGCTCTTTCAGATCGGCAATTGATCTGTAGTGCTCCTGATTCAACTCCTGATTATGCTCTCGTCCACTCGTTGTCTATGTCTGCTGACAGTCTACCGGATAGCTACACTGCTGACGAGCAGTTTGCATCCTCTGTGGTCCCTCAGCTGAGCCCAACTGAAATCGCTGACAAGCAACGCGCCGACCCTGTTTTAAGACATGTGATAGCACAACTGGAGACTGGCGAATCACCACCATCCTCCTTGAGAAAGGAAGTGCCAGAGCTGCCACTCCTTTTGCGAGATTTAAATCGTTTGGAGCTCCAGAACAACATTCTCGTACGGAGAAGGCAGCTTGGACCCCAGCTTCAACATCAACTGGTGCTACCACAGGAATGTCGTGCAGATGTGCTGTCTAGCCTACATGACCAAATGGGCCACATGGGCATCGAACGCACCTTGGATCTTGTCCGGAATCGGTTCTACTGGCCACGGATGGCCAACGATGTGCAGACCAAGGTGAAGACATGTGAGAGATGTATAAAACGGAAAGCATTACCAGAGAAAGCTGCCCCCTTGGTGAACATTAGAACTTCACATCCACTTGAGCTTGTTTGTATTGACTTTCTGACACTGGAACCTGATAAGAGCAAAACAAAAGACATTTTGGTTATTACAGATCACTTTACTAAGTATGCCGTTGCCATACCTACCCCGAATCAAAAAGCAAGAACCGTTGCAAAATGCCTCTGGGAAAATTTCTTTGTACACTATGGTATCCCACAGAAAATCCACAGTGATCAAGGTACTGACTTTGAATCGCGAACCATAAAGGAACTCTGTGCATTGGCAGGAATCCACAAAATCAGAACAACTCCGTATCATCCAAGGGGTAACCCTGTTGAGAGGTTTAATAGAACTCTGTTGGACATGCTTGGTACTCTTGCTGAACAGGAAAAATCGCATTGGAAAGATTTTGTCAAACCACTCGTACATGCATATAATTGCACACGAAACGACACCACTGGATTCACACCATACGAGCTAATGTTCGGTCGCCAGCCCCGACTCCCAGTTGATCTTGTTTTTGGCCTCCCTGTGTGTAAACCCAGCCAGAATCACTCTGACTACGTCCAGAAGCTGAGGTCACACCTGGAGAAGAGCTACCAGCTAGCTTCTGAAAATGCAGAAAAGAGCATGCAGAAGAACAAATCACGTTTTGATCGTAATGTTACTGCATCAGAGCTGGAAGTGGGAGACCGTGTGCTCGTCCGAAATGTCAGATTGAGAGGGAAGCACAAAATCGCTGACAAATGGGAATCCGACATCTATGTGGTGGTCAAGAAAGCTGCAAATTTACCTGTGTACACTGTAAGGCCTGAGCATGCCGACAAGCCTCTGAGAACTCTTCACCGAGATCTACTCCTACCTTGTGGATACTTACCTGCCATGTCTGAAGTCCAACCCACACCTGTAAAAAAACCAATCAGAAATACTTTACCTGCCACAGAACCTGAAGATGAACAATTATCTGATGACGAGATCCTGCCAACCAGTTGGTATGAACCACTCATCTCTGAACCTGTCCCATTGATTACCACTGCGGACGTACCAAAACCACAGCCAGACTTACCTCCTGTGCCATCCACCACAGAACCTGTAATGGAATCCACAACACTTGAAGTTGAACCTGAAACAGAAGAAGGAGAACCTGAGCCATCAACAGATGAACCTCATGAACTTTCAGAATCTGAAGCTGCCATTTTAGAATCTGAAACTGACTCTGCTGCTGATGGAGAGGATTCCTCAGGAATGGGTTGCTCTGCTGCAACACTTGGTAATAACTCACCTGTTACCAACACCAACTTAACTGAACCAGAACCTTACTTACCTCCTGATCCTGACACCTCTGCCTTCGACGCGGATCCACCTAAAAGGAGCTCAAAACGAGTTAGACGTCCTCCACAGAGACTTGAATACAGTAAACTGGGTCATCCGCTGCTAAAGAGTATGCAGTCGTTCTTTAATGGATTGGGCCAAGTCTTTTCCTTTGCCATCATGGATGAATGGAGCCCTCCTAGTATTTCTGGCCAGCCATCATCTTGCTGCCAGTCCAGCCCATGTACAGGGACGTACATGAGGTCAGGGGGGGACCCTGTAACCCATTGTAAAAAGGGCCAATCCTGAGCCCGACCACCCGTGGCGCTGTCATAAAAATGACAGAGTGCGCTGACATCCTGTCAGCATCTGCTCATCTGCTCCGGCTGTGACCACGGGCTCTGCTCCAAACATTTCCACAGAAAACCACCGAAAACGTAGCAAAAGCTCCGCCAAGTCGCAAGAAAACTCAACGGTGAGTTAGTAAAACGTGTTGGCTATTAAAATCTATTATTGTGTACGGTAAACGTGCCGCTAAAAAAAAGTTATTGTTTCGGTCGCGGTAAATTCCCTCATGGAAACCGCTGTTTAAAGTGCCATATTTTAACATAGGCACTCGAATGTGTGTTTATTCACATGTACCTTTAGAATAAAGCCGTAAGGGTCGACAATATTAGCCGTTGGCTGATATATGCCTTTTGTTGATTGTTTGTTTGCATTGTGTAGTGCTGGTGTTGATTATGCTAATGCCGCAGTTAAAATACATTGAATTGCGTTAGCATTGTTGAATGAATGAAGTGACACCTTGGCACTTTGATATTGATGACTTAAGTTGCGCAACTGTGAATTTGTTTTTTAAGTAATATAAAAATGGCCATTGTTTGATGCTTGTTACTAGTAACTGAAATTGAGTATCATTGAAACTTATGAGTTTTTGTTATGACCTTGTTTTTAGGTCAGGTTTTTTTTTTACCCCTCGGACCAGATTTCCTCATCATGGAGGTGGCGAGCTACGGGTAGGACCTTTTCATTTTTTTGTATTGGACTCCTTTTAGGGAACTGCGTTTTTTCCTACAAAGGACCACATGAAGGATCCAGCATCCAGCTAAAAAGGATGGTTAAGACTGTGTTTTTCTTTCCTTCACTACGGGATTTATTTTGAACTGAACTTGGGAAAAAAAGATATACGTGGACTTTGAAAAAAAACCTAAAAAACTTGGGTTTCAAAAAGGTCTTTTGTTTTTGTTATTATTGTATTGGTTGTTTAATATATTTATGTGCCTTATTTTCTTATTTTTGTGTTACTGAATATTTACTTTTGAAGATAAATCAATTTAAAATTCTCATTCTGTTTCCAGTCTTTCATTCACCCCAAGCTCCTATAACGAACCTGGTTTTCTGTTTAAGTCAAATACCTTCCATTGCAATAATTAGTCCTAACCTTATTTGTTTTCCAATAAGCGTTACATGGACAACATCAAACTTCTGGGACTCCACATCACCAAGGACCTCTCTTGGACAGTGAACACCTCCCACCTGGTGAAGAAGGTACAGCAGAGGCTCTTCTTCCTCAGGAGGCTGAAACAGGCTGGTCTCTCCCCTCAGCTCCTGGTGAACTTTTACAGGAGCACTGTGGAGAGCATCCTCTGCCAGGGCCTCACAGTATGGTATGCCAGCTGCACAGCAGAGAACAGAAAAGACATGGTCTGGGTCGTGAAGACAGCTCTGAGGATCATCGGAGCTGAGCTTCCTGACCTGGATGCTGTGTATGTTGGACTCCTGCAGAGGAGAGCCACCAGAACCTCCACTCACAGAACTCACCCTGGACACCACCTGCTTGCCCCACTCCCATCAGAGAAGCGACTCTGCAATATAAAAACCCGGACTAGCAGACTGAGGAAGAGCTTTTTCCCCAGAGCCGTAGCCTCCATCACCCCTCCTCTTCCTGTCTCCCCCCTCCCCACCCCCCACTCTCACACTCACCAGCTTAAGCTACAGTCTGAGCACACACTGTTGCACCAACTGCACTTTAACCAGTCATGAACAGTGCAATATCAAAACTGCCTTCATAAACACAATAAATACTGTGTGATGTTTACTGTTTTATGCACCTCTTTATAGTTACACTTATTTTTATTCTGTTTTTATACTTGGATTATTCTTTATTATTTAACTGCTGCTACTGACTGCATCAACAAAGTTTCGTTGTTATTGGCAATGACAATAAAGTCTCTTATGTCTTATTCTGAGACAAGTCTTCATTTTTTGTCTATTTGTGATGATTTTGTGTGTATTCGTGCTCTCCTGGTTTGCACAGATCTATCGCTGTCTTTTTTTGGCTGTCACCTTAATACACTGGATGTGATTGAAGCTAAGTTTGTGGTTAAGTGGTTCAGATCTCCATATATGAAACCAATCTGAATGCATACCTTATTTGTAACAGACCTGTTGAGCTTTGAAAATGTGCTCATTCTGGAACATGTAACAGTAGTTTCCTATTGCGTTTCCTTTTGCACCTGATTTGCTCAGATTTATATCTCCTATTAGCAAATAAAGGGCCACTGTTTCATAAAGTGCTTTCCTATCTCCTGTGTTATTAGACTTTATGAGGCGGTGTGTAAACCTCATTTCCCACTGCTAGTGATTGGATACCTGTGCCTTGAAACCTCAAGAGTATGTATACAATTATTCTTTAAGTCTACCTGCTCTCATCGTATTCCACAGCATGGTAATTCCTGTTCATATTAGAACAGGCTCAATAATTAATCATGCTGCCGGCACTAAACTCCAGTTTCCTTGTTTGTTTTCTTTCTTGAAGTCAATTGTGGAGATCATCTTGAGACACTAGGGGTATTTTCTGACCATACTAATCCTCCCTGCTGTAAAATACACCTTGCAGGGTTCATTTTCACAACACAAAAATTAGGGATAGAACACATACAGTGCATTCTAAAGCTGTGGTTAAGTTGAAGGGTTTCTGTGGTGTATTTTCTAAACCCGTCTTTATAGCCAAAAATCCCTCTGTGTGTAAATTGGAAATATGTTCATTTCTTTGCTTTGGCAGAGAGAATCACTCCAGATACATATGTACACATGACACAACAAATAAATAATATTTGAATTTCAACTAGAGCAGACACAGTACCAAACAAATTGAGCAGTCAGCTATTTAGTGAGGTATGTTGGCAGTGGCAGAGCCAGACAATATTTATAGTAGTTGCCAGGCTGAGACCATTACTCACACTGAAGTGGTATAATATCTTTGTGTGTGTGTGTGTGTGTGTGTGTGTGTGTGTGTGTGTGTTGATTTCAATGGTCACTCACTCATCATGTGCTTATGCAGGCAAGATTGCAAAAGAGAAATAGATAAGAACTTATCTGTCCATTCATTATCTATACACCGTTTAATCCTCTGTAGGTGTTGTGGGGGTCTGGAATCTATCCCAGGGCAAGGGACGCCCTGGACAGGTCACCAGTCTATCACAGGGCTACACATGGAGACATACCACCAGGCAACTCACATTCACACCTACAGACAATTTAGAATCACCAATTAACCTCAGCATGTTTTTAGACTGTGGGAGGACGCCGGAGTACCCGGTGAAAACCCATGCTGCACAAGGAGAAGATGCAAACTCCACACCTAAAGATCCCAGGTGTCCTAACCGGGACGTGACCCAGGGATCTTCTAGCAGTGAGGCAATGGTGCTAACAACTGAACCACCGAGAAGTCCAGGACTTATATACAATATAGTAAGCTTCTTTATGTTACCCTCAATTGATTAAAACATGGAAGAGTTTCTTCAGTTATTTGTTTTAAATCATAAAGCTCAGAAGATAATTACTACCTAAATTACATACGGACATGCAAGAGTCTTATTTCTAAAGTGTTTTATTTTTGCTCAGGACTCCCACCTAGTTGAGACATCACATTATGTCTATTCAGCCTTATTTTTTATTCTTGTACGTCCTTGATCAGTCTTGCATTTTTTAGGAGTTTGTTTACAGAGCTGTTCAAAGTAGAGTCTCTAAGAGTCTGCACAAGAGCTTCAGCTGAATTCACATCAAAACCTAGTCAACTTAATCAGACGCAATTTAACTTTTACACACTTTAAATCATAAAGACCAGTCACTCGTGTAGACCCCACCCCTTCTTCTACATGTTGGACAGTCACACTGTTGCTGAGCCTTAGCCAAGACTCAGCTAAGTTCTCCTGCCAGACCCGGCTTACGTCCTTGTTCATTGTGGTTCATCCCCTAAACTCCAAAGCAACCAGGGGACAGAAGGAGTCCTGGATGAGACAAACAAGTTGAAAATGTTTTTCAACAGGTCTGATGATGTGGTTTTTCCTCCCCCTCCTTCCCTACTACTCCCCATCTTTACGCCTTCTCCTCAAAAGTGAATTGAATAATCTGTTTTCAACACTATTGTCTGTTCTTCCTACTGTCTATTCACCTTCACCCACCTCTTCCCATAACATTCACCTGGCACCATTTCACTATTGTCCACCTTAACAGCCTCACCCTCAGTGATTACTGACCAGTTGCTTTGACTTCACATACCATGAAGTCCCTGGAGAAGCTGGTCCTAAAGAACCTCTGTAAGAGTTGAGTCAGTTTGCATACCAGCCTCACATTCGAGAAGAAGACTTATACTCGCCTGGAAAAGGCAGGCAGCACTGTGGGAGTCAGATTCTTTGACCAGTGTTTTGAATACCATGTCCTGCTCAGGAATAAGCTGCTGGAGATGCAGGTGGATGCTCTGCTACTGGAGCACCAACTACCTCACAGGTCGTCTGTGGGGCTGCAGGACACAGGACCACTCCAGATCCAGTCATCATCAAGGGAACAGAAATGGACATTGTTGAGGATTTCGGGTACCTCAGTGTCCACATCGACAATAAACTGAACAGGACTAAAAACATAGGAACTCTGTACAAGGAAGGTCAGAGCCGCATGTTTTTTGTTTTTTTTTTTCTTAGGAGACCGAGATCTTTTAACATCTGCAGAACCAAGCCACAGATGTTTTATCACTCGGTGGTGGCCCGTTTCTGTATCATGTGAAGCATTTCATTTCATGTGCAATATGTAATGTACAATATTAATAATTTCATTTTGCAGGGGTAATATTTCAGCTTCATGTGCAATATTTTACTTGTATGTACAACATTGTCAGTTTCATTTCATTTTTTGTGCAATATAATTTTTTATTTTATATTATCGTGTGATATCACTTATTGGCCCCCCAAAATCGCCAGCTTTTCACTGTTCTATTCTAGCCTTATTTTGGCTTACATTTTTATTTCAGCAATGTATTGTACTTATGACTGGTTACATATGATGTAATTAGGAATTGCATTTCTAATGCTATGTCATTTGTTCTTTTTAAGCAAATCTGGTACAAGAATTACCTTTGGGATTAATAAAGTGATGCTGCAGAAATTCACCAAGAAGGCTCTAATAACAAAATAGTTTATATATTTTTTCTAATATTTATCATTTGTTTACCTCAGTAAGCTGCTGAGGAACAATACAGATGTGTGTTCATAGAAATAGGTGATTCAGTGATGAAATGTAGCATAAATATGAACAAGTACATGGATACAAAAGCTACAAATGCATTATTTCTGAGGTGGACAACACTGAATGGTTGAATCCTAATAAAAGTCAAACACTGTCCTTTTATCTATGTAACTCCACTGATCAATGTGTGTGTGTGTGTGTGTGTGTGTGTGTGCGCGCGTGCGCGTGCACGTGTGTGTGTGTTTGTGTATTTGTGTGGGTCTTTCTCCCCCTCTGTCTCTGTCCTTTTCAAAGAAGAAATAGCCCCTTTTCATGGCTAAAGGTTAGCATTTGATTTTGAAAACCATTAGTGACATATTGATTTGTAAAAGGAAGAAGAAGAAAATAAAAAAGAATGACTGAGGGGCCCCAAGAGGAATAGATTTCCCCAAAGCCATCCAGGTCAAACAACAAGAAAGAAATGCAGCAGTGAATTGAGTGAAGTTTGGGAGTGGGGGTGGATCGCTTTTTGGGTTTCAGGTACATTGTGGTACAGCAAATTTCATATGTAGTACAGTAAACATGTGTTTAACAAAAACTCCCCACTCACCCATGTGAGTAGTCTCCTCCTCTACCAGAGGCCTGGGACCCTGAAGGCTTTGAGCAGTATCTCAGCTGTTCTGAGGACTTGACTTGTTTGGATATCAGTCACCTCCATGTCTCCAAGTGGACAGGGATCTCAGATGTTGTTCTTGGGATCTGCTGAAACCACTTTCCCAGTTTAAGGGTTACAGCCCTGAGTGCTCTGATCACCACTGGCACCACTGACGTCTTTAGCCAGTGGGTGTGGATCATGATAGGACACATTCTTCTTTGTCACAAATAACTTTTTTTTCTTTTGTTCTTCTGGTAGCCATTCACATGGTCCTGGCAAGTTCTGGTTGTATCTTTAACCACCCCTCTTAACAGAATTGATGCAGTTCAACTAAATTTGTTTGCTTTCTGACACACTTGTTTCTTCAACAATGTCCACAGATTCTCAATGGGGTTTAAATCAGGACTTTGGGGCGATCAGCCTAAGACCTTAATTCTTATCTGATTTGGCCATTTCTTTACCTGTTTCAATGTGTCTTTGGGGTCACTGTCTTGTTGGAACACCCAACTGCGTCCAAGACCCGACATTCTGCCTGAATGATTCTATGGTTTTCCTAAATCTAGTCTTCTCTTTTTATTATTCCATGTATTTTGTGTAAAGCACGGGTTCAACTGGCAGCAAAACTTTCCCCCAGGATCCTTTTTATTTATCCATGTGATCAGCAGGAAGTTTTGCTTTGACGTGTTGTTTCATGAAAAAGGGCTTTTTTCTTGCATGGCAGCATCTCAGCCCATGGCCATGTAAATGTGCTTGAATGTGGACACTGATACCTGTGTTCCAGCAGCTTCTTATTATTGCACAACTACTTTTGGTGATGGTTGACTCTTGACCATCCTGACTAGTTGTCTCTCAGCAGTAAGTGACAGCTTGCATCTTATGCATTTCACACTTACAGTTGTCTCCACAGTTGATTTTGGAATCTTAAGCATCTTTGAAGTGACTCCAAGTGACTTTCCTGACATAGTCACTTGGAGTCACTTCAACAGAAGTCACTTCCAGACATAGTTCAAGTTAGTCATTTGCTTCCTTAGATCTGCAGTCAGCTCTTTAGATGGTTCCACTGTAGTGTTTGTGGCAGAGTCTAATAAGTGTATCAAACAGGCCCTATTTAAATTGGCTTAGAGAAGTCAGCAGCTGTAGTCAATTGTAATCACACACAAGACGGTAATCGACCATGCCACTGAGAACTTTTGATTTACAAGGCTTTTTACATTACCAAAACTGATGATTCAAGTTGCTCTATGTTTATTTTGGGCCCAGAAGATCTCCTAATTTTGTCAGAAGACTTAACATAGATCTATGAAAGAATCAAAATTTATAATTACTTTTTTGTGTGACAAAGATTCATGTGCTCCTATCATTTCATCATAGAAAATTTAGAGTTGTAGGAGTCACTATAAACTCAAGATTGTAGTATTTACAAGTGTATGCAAACTTTTGTTCATGACTGTATATACACCTATCAGCCACAACATTTTGGCCACTGACAGGTTTTCGCTTTTCCTGCCAACATCTTACACCCCACTACTATGTGCTGGACTTTCTCAGAAGCATCTTTACACAGCCTGCGCCGTGGCTCCTGCCTAGTGTGATAGACCCCTACCTCTATGGACCTTGTGCTGAGGGCCTGGTCTTGTACAGCCATGATCAGAGCTTCTGTGCTGTCCTTCAGTCCAGCCCTTTTTAGCCGCTGGTAAGATTTCCTGATATCAGTCCCTTCCTCTGTCTGGCGGTAGTACATACCATGGAGGGGCTTGTCTAACCATGATGGTTGGGTCTTCTAATCTGCATTACTGGGTCTCTGTTGCCTCAAGTATTCACTCAGGAGCTCATCCTTGCGGGCCATCTTCAGGATGTATTCCTGGATCTTAGCTGCTTCATCCTGGACAGTGGTGCAGATGCTCACCAGTCCTTGGCTGCACTTGATCTGTATTGATTTGTCTCTTCATGTACAACCTCAGAGTGCTGGACTTGGGATGAAGCCATCCATGCATTGTGAGGAGCTTCCTTGTCTTGATATCGGTGGCTTCAATCTCCTTTTTTGGCCAGTTAATTATACCAGCGGGGTATTGGATGACTGGCAGTTCAGTTGTGTTGATGACCCGGACATTGTTCCTCCTATTCAGCTGACTCTTCAGAACCTGTCTTATCTGTTGTAGGTATTTGGCCATGGCAGACTTCCTTGTGGTGTCCTCATGGTTCCCATTTGCCTGCAGGTACCCCAAGGTGTTTGTCCTGAACATCTGCAATGCTGCCTTCTGGCAGTACAACCCCATTGGTTCTAATCATCTTTCCCCTTTTTCATATCATTCTGCCACATTTGTCTAGTCTGAATGACATCCTAATATTGTTGCTGTCAATCCTAGTATTGTGGATCTGTCTCGCTCGCACTTGGTATACAGCTTGATGTCATTCATGTAGAGGAGGTGGCCGATGGTCGCTCAACTGGTATCCATAGCTGCTCTTTGTGATGATTTGGCTGAGGGGGTTTAGGACTATGCAGAACAGCAGTGGTGATAGTGCATCGCCTTGGTATATGTTGTATTTGGTGGTGACTTGTGCAGTTGTCTTTGAGTTGGCCTCCAGTGTCATTTTCCACAGCCCCATTCAGCTCCTGATTGGTGTACAGTGCCTTACTACCAGATTCTTTTTCAGGGCAGTGATCACAGAGTGTTTAAAAAAGTGGACAGAGCCTCTGCATCTGAAAAGTGAAGCTAATACATAACTGTCTTAAATCTGCATCCTTTCTAGTGAATAGAAGTAGGTTCTGGTTGCAAACAGAAGTCATATGTCTGTGTCTGTGAGACAACAAGCTTAGTTCTCCCTTTTTACATCAGTAAACAATTTTTACCTCCCCCAAGGAGGTTATGTGATGGCCGGCATTGGTTTGTTGTTTGTTTGTTTGTTTGTTAATTTGTTTGCTTGTTAGTTTGTGTGCAAAATAAGTCCAAAAGTAATGGACAGATTTGAATGAAAATTTCAGGAAATGTGTAAAATGGGACAAGGAAGAAATGATGAAATTTTGGTACTGCTCCGGATCACTGTCTGGATCCAGGATTTTTCTTAATCTAACTGTAACCGGGTGGACAAATACATGCAGTTTACTCTAAAAGCCACCAGAGGGCACTCTTGTTTTTAGAGTAACCCCCTGTGACCACATGAGATTTCGTTGATTTAATTAGATGTGTTTGTAAATGGAAATTAAAATTAAAATGCACCTGTGGAAAACTTATTTCTCTATTTCCTGTTCGTTTCGGCTCCATGACCCGTCTGACTTCTGATGAGGAAGGATCTGGTATCTGAAGCTCCAGTGTTAGCTCACTGTTAGCAGACCTTGCTGTGTGGCGTGGCCTGATGAAGACCCACTCTGGGGTCCAAACGTTGCTTGGCTCACATTGTTCACTATTTCACAGTGGACTTTTCACCAGCGTGGGGTTTATTTGACCCTTTGGAAGGACCTTGTGGTGCCGCTGGCTCCACCGGTAGTGGGAGGTTTTGTGGTTTTCTGTTCCTTTAACTTTGCTTTTTGGTTTTGTTTACGTTTCCTTAGGGTGGAGGGCTTCTGCCTTGAGTTGTCATTTCATTTGCGGGGTGTTTTTTTTTTTTTTTTGGTGTTTTCTGCCGTACATTAGTGTAGCAGAGCATTCATTTGTTTGAGGGATTTTTGTTTCATCACCAGGGTTAAAAATCATGTAGTTAGGATAGGCTGGGCTTACAAACAGGGGGAAATGATTTCCAGGGTTAAACTTAATGTTAAGGGGTTTAAAATAAGGTTTAAAGGGCTTTAATTCATATAAGGGACTGTATTGGGGACTGTAAAGTGGGGGACCTGGGTTCAATAAAACGTATAATATTTTCATTTCATAGGGGCTAAAAATTCATTGGGTGGGTTTAATAATTTAAAATACTTTCACAGGTATTTCATAGTTTCAGGGATTTCATATAATTTTGAATAAGTGAAAGTTTTTTGTTTTTTTTTAAATGTGGAGACAGCACTGTGTGGATTTTATTTCGTTAAGGGATTTGTTTGGAAGTTTTTTGGTTTCATTCACCACTTTTCTGTTCATTCTTGGTCTTCAGTTCATAAGCATTTGCAATCCATATCCTCATATTAAACAATACACACCACTCTTTATTGTTTATGCAGACAAAGCTCACAGTGTAACACAGACACAAGACAACAAATACACTTAACACAAGATGTAGGGAAACAGGAGGAACAGGGTGGCATGGATATGATTATGATGGATATGGAGATGGAGACAGATGGAATTGGGATGGACCAGATGGATTTGACAGGAGGGATAGGTTTGACAGAAGAGACAGGAGGGACTGGTATGGAGACAGGGATGATGATAGGACATATTGGAGACGGAGACAGGGTTGGAATAGGAGGGAGGACAAGGAATGGACTGTGGACCGGGACCTGGTAGTGTTGGGGGTGGACTGAAGCTCCTTGGTGGAGGTATGCGCTTTCTGAGTGCTTTTCTAGTTTTCAATGAGTTTACGGTCAATCGCTAGTTTCTATCAACTTCTACTTCAAGACAGCATGGCATTCATTTTGTAAATTATCCCTTTAAGAGGGAATATATGGTAAAGCAGGATATGCTTTAGAGCATGTCTTCTTTGTGAATGACAAATTGCTAGTCTGTCAGAATAGAGGTGTAATAATGAATATTTATGCCAATGTGTCCATTAAAAAAGCCACGAACAGGTTCTGAGTGGTGACTATGTTTTCTATAAAAACTCTATATGAGGCAGACAATTAGCACCGTGCCTTGGCCTTTCAATTGAAATGTCTGAGCTAAAAGTGTCCAGTGTTTTCACAGGTAGGGTAATGCTTGCTCTCGGTGTCTTATAATGTAGTGAGTAGATCAATATTGAAGTCAGTTGCACCAGTATGCTCACTGTGAATATTTTTGAGACACCAGTGACTTTAATACTGGTTTGTAAAACACAGTGGAAGCACTAAAAGACAAGCCTACCACCAAGACATTATGCATTTCTCCATGATATGGGAAGCTTCAGGCCAAAGGTAATAGAGCTTTGGTAGAGTACAGGGCCTATATGTCATAACAAAGCAACAGTCAGAATGACTTCACAGACACATACACATATGATTACAACCTACTATAGCAAGTAAGGGCTGAATAGTATTAATAATTACACAGAGAGCATTAATCCTGTCATCAATGCCATACACCTTTCCTAAGGATATCTAGTGCATGTCTGTGTGTGTGTGTGTGTGTGTGTGTGTGTGTGTGTGCGTGTGCGGATGTGTGTATGTATCTGTGCATCAGTATACTGGTATGTGTGTTGGTAGGTGTGGTAGAAATAACAGTATATATGTATATACAGTTGTGTGCGAAAGTCAGGGCACCCCTTTAAAAACAGCATATTTTATATATTAAAAAATTAATATCCATATTTATAGTCTTTCTGGGATATGGGAAAAAAAGACAATATTATCAGGAAACATTAATGCATAGTTACATTTTATTTTATAACTTGAACAAAATTACAAAAATAAAAAACATCATTTTGGCCTGTGCAAAAGTCGGGGCACCCTGAGAGTTTCAATGTGTCAGATTCTTTTAACAAATTCAGACCTTTACCAGCTCATTAGTCCTGAAGCATGTGTCAACAATTGTCATTAGGGAGCGCCAGCTGGTGTGTATTTCAGGGTTTCTTAAATATGGCGACTCCACAAACCTGTGCAAACAACAGCAATCATGGGTTCCTCTAAGAAGCTAAGTAAGACAGAAAAAATGAAAGTTATTGATGCCCACAATGCCGGGGAGGGCTACAAGAAGATAGCAAAACGTTTTCAGCTTGCAGTTTCCACAGTGCGAGGTATAATTAAGAGATGGCAGGTGAGGGGAACTGTGGAGGTCAAGATGAGATCTGGAAGACCAAGGAAACTCTCGGACAGAACAGCTCGTAGGCTGGGCAGAAAGGTAAATCAAAACCCACATTTGACGTCAAAAGACCTGCAGGAAGATTTAGCAGACTCAGGAGTGGTAGTGCACCCGTCCACTGTGCGGCGATACTTGCACAAACAAGACCTTCATGGAAGAGTCTGCAGAAGAAAACCTTACCTCCGTCCTCATCATAAAATACAACGTCAAAAATATGCAACAGAACATGTACAGAAGCCTGATGACTTTTGGAAACAAGTGCTGTGGACTGATGAAGTTAAAATAGAACTCTTTGGCCACAATAAGCAAAGGTATGTTTGGAGAAAAAAAGGAGCAGCATTTCATGAAAAGAACACCTTGCCAACTGTTAAATATGGGGGTGGATCCATCATGCTTTGGGGTTGTGTTGCAGCCAGTGGGACAGGAAGCATTGCTCGGGTGGAGGGAAGAATGGATTCCATTAAATACCAGCAAATTCTGGAGGCAAATATCACAGCATCTGTAAAAAAGCTGAAGCTGAAAAGAGGATGGCTTCTACAACAGGATAATGATCCAAAACATACTTCAAAATCCACCATGGACTACCTCAAGAAACGCAAGCTGAAGGTTTTGGAATGGCCTTCACAGTCTCCAGACTTAAACATCATTGAAAATCTGTGGGTAGATCTTAAAAGAGCTGTGCATGCAAGACGACCCAAGAATATTGCAGAACTGGAAGCCTTTTGCAAGGAAGAATGGGGGAAAATCCCAAATGATAGAATCCAGAGACTTGTCGTTGGCTATAAAAAGCGTTTAGAAGCTGTGATATCTGCCAGAGGGGGTCTTACTAAGTACTGAAGGTACTGACGCTGTAGGGTGCCCCGACTTTTGCACAGGCCAAAATGATGTTTTTTGTTTTTGTAATTTTGTTCAAGTTATAAAATAAAATGTAACTATGCATTAATGTTTCCTGATAATATTGTCTTTTTTTCCCATATCCCAGAGAGACTATAAATATGGATATTAATTTTTTAATATATAAAATATGCTGTTTTTAAAGGGGTGCCCTGACTTTCGCACACAACTGTATATATATACACACATGCATACTTTATACATACTTTGTCATGCTGTGTACAGCATGTGTGTCAAGTGTTTGTGCAGGAAGGGGAGATAGAGGTAGAAATGAATGGAAATGTCAAGTGAGTTTTGACAGTGTGACAACAAATGTGTGTGTGCAGGTGTGGCAAAAAATGAGAAAGACAAGGAGGAAGCATGCATGTATGTGTGTGTGAGAAAATGCGTGTGCATGCAAGCGAAGCCCAGGATTACCCCCAGGCGAGGTTGAGGTGGGGTTAGGTCCACTGAGGCCAAGCTGCTGACAGAGGTATACCAGCATGGAAGAGGGGCGTACTGTCAGTTTAACACCAGGTGATTTACACACAGACACACAGACACACACACACACACACAC
This sequence comes from Dascyllus trimaculatus, assembly GCA_024666655.1. NCBI lineage: Eukaryota > Metazoa > Chordata > Actinopteri > Pomacentridae > Dascyllus > Dascyllus trimaculatus. The sequence goes on along the minus strand of CM045466.1, from coordinate 28,801,429 downwards.
ACACACTGTCAGATCAGACATGCAACAGTGTATGTAATGTGTGCCTGCTCATGTACAGTGAATGTGTTCATTGTGTGTGTGTGTGCACGCGCATGCGTGTATCTGTGTTGTGTCTGTGTGGGGAGAGGGGGGAGTGCTGAGGATTGGGATGATGGAAGCTACTTGTCACCTCCAACCCATTTGGGAAGGCTGGACAACAGCCAGAGGGATTTTAATTTGTGAATTGGGGGAAAGGAGGGGAGGGAACAGAGGGATTAATGTAACCAGTGAAGGAGCAGAGCATGTGTGAATGTAAAAAAAGAAAAAAGGTGAAACTACCCCAAAACTGTCTCATAAACAAGCTTTGTTAACCAGTGGATCCAGGACTGGATGGATTCCTCACAAAAGCTACATGCACTACACATCAGGTCAACACCGACTGGTGACGATTCTGACTGTTTGACTGCTGTTTATTGTAGATACATTTACCAGAAATATATGATTTCTGTCAAATCTGGGTTTTTAATTTATTTATTTATTTATACTAATTTATCATAACAGTAAAACAGATAAGCTTTGCATTTGTCACATTTGGCTGTAAAACCCACTGTCACTCAACTACACTTTATTTTAAAACAGTTTTATCAATAGAGTCTAGCTGGTGAGATCGCCACAACTGCAAGGTGAAAAATATACTTGTTTATCTGTAATTGTTTTTGAACAACTGTATCAGTTGTTCTACATAACTAAATGAATAGTAGAATAATAATACTAGAAATGAAAAAAGTCTGTTGTCATTAGCTTATTGTAACAATAGCATGTTGGTACTGCAGCTAGTTACAGGTTTAGTTTAGAGCATTAGATAATAGGATAATTGAAAAGCACAACAGTCAGAATACTGTCCAAGTACCAATATAAGTGAAGGCTAATGAGAGTATTTTATAAACAATCTGGTGACAAAGTCAAGGAAAGGCCAACGTAAAGCGTCTTAGTAAAGTACTTGGCCACCATGTGCCACCAGAACAGCTTCAGTGGGCCTTAGCATTGATACTTCAGGTCTCTGGAACTCTACAGGACCATCATTCCACCAAAAGCTATCACCCCATGCGGTGTTTTGATGTTAGTTGAAGAGAGTGCTGTCTAACATGTCAGTCAAAATCTTATATAGGTGTTCAGTTGGGCTGATACCTGTTGACTGTGAAGGCCATACATATTATTCACTTCATTTTCACACTCAATTAACCATTAAGTGATCGCTCAAAGCAACTTGAGATTGATTCACAGTAACTCTTCCATCTAAGGTGACAAGTGCACCTAAACCATGCCAGCAGAATGTTCCCCACAGCATAGCAGATCTCTTGAGAACAGTGCCTATGGTTTTTGTAACACCAAACTCTAAATGTGCAATTATCTTTGTAATGAGCGGTTTAAGCACTGCAGTCCTACTATAATATCCCTCTGTGTGTAATTGTCGACAGACTGTTCTCATCAGCACAGTCTGATCACGTTCTGCATTGGCATTCTCACATATGACACTAATGAACAGCAATCGCAGTCATCAAATGTCTGATATCAACAATAATCTCCAGCTCTATTTACTTGGGTCTTTCCCATAGATCTAAATGCAGCTGTCACTTCAGTCACTGTTTCTATTAAAATTCAAGCCAGTTGAGCAGTCTGTGTGACTGAAGCTCCTGCTATTCATATCCTGACCATAAACCTTTTTTCAAACTCACTTAGAGCTTTTCCTGTTGTCGTCTTCATGTAAAATCAGAATCAAGTAGTCCTGCTCAGCATCCAGTCATGCATGTACCACATGGCATGGTTGGATGTTAACTGCAAATCATACCATGCAGTGCACCTGAGTGGAAGCATCTGTCCACTCATCTATTCATTTCTTTTTTACTTTAATTTGTGACCTGTGTTACAAACATGCACCCTCCTAGAGAATGTTGGCCCTGAGCTACCCACAGCCATCAAACTTCCAATAAGGATGCATGGAATTTTACAGATCAATTTGCAGTCGTTTGTTTTTTTTTAGGCCAACATGGACAGAGATCCCACCAGTGTTCAGACAAAATTTACATTTAATTCTTTATCATTTTAAGACAGTTGTGCAAATTTCATCCTCTGTTGAAATGTAAGTGATGTGACTGAAAAATATTTAAAGGACCTTTGTGGTGACGTTGTGGTGTCAAAGGTTTTCAACAGTGCCACAACTTAAGCAACACATCTTTACCTTCACAAGTGGATGGAGCTGTTTCATGCATGTTGCAGCTATTAAGTTTTTAACACGCTGCAGATACCTGTATACGATGATTAGAAGCATGGCAGTGTTTAGCACATTCTGCCTCCGCTCTTTCAAGTTTCCATGGTATTTGTCAAATGCATTTAAATATTTACCTCAACAGCTTCAATCATTTTGTAGGTGACTTGAAGTATTGCACTTCCATAGACTCTGTTCGCTAGCCAGTGAAATCTGTCCAATGGACATATATGTCCCAAAATGTGTTTCAGGCTTTCTTGGGGTTCTGTGTTTTTGGTTTGGTTAGAGCACAGAGGCCATCTTTGACTCTGGCTAGCCTTGGTTAGCTCTGACTACTGATAGGTGTGGAAAATTGAAGCATTCATTTAAAGATTAACTTTAACAAACAGACTGATAAATATATGTAATTAACACCCACACCAATAAATCAACGACCCTAACCTTAAGAAAGGCTGAATATTACAGTAAGTCTGCTGGAAATGAAATGAAATATGTTCCTCAACCTAAAACCTGACAAATAGTATGGGTGAGCAAGCTGGAAAAAAAATGAGAAAACTGTGTCTTAATAGGCCATTAAAATGAAATTTCCCTCCAATTTCCATATAACGAGAACTAATGTTTTCTCAGAGCAAGGAAGAGGAAGAGAAGGCGGAGTGAGCATGTGGCACACTGAGTGATGGAATAATATTGCTCTCTCTTTTAGTTCATGCCGGGGTTACCTGCCCCGAAGGCAGGGGCCTTTGATTAGCTTTTTGTCTTACAGCTGAGAAAGCTCCGGCAAAGAGAGGAACATAACTCAGGAAATTTACAGGCACCAAGAAAATAGCTTTGTCTCTGTGCCTCCTCTCTCCTTGGAAAAGGAAAAAGAAAAACTCAACACTTCATTCCCGGAAATGACAGTCAAGATGGCAAGATGGATTTGGTGGATTCCTCTGTTTGGCCCGTTGCTGGATATGAGCCTGAGGGCAATTTTGATGACATGTGTGTGTGTGTGTGTGTGTGTGTGTGTGTGTGTGTGCGCGCACGTGTGTGTTTGTGTGTGTGTTTCCAGTTGTGTAGTTTCTTTTTTTTCCTGAAATTAAGTTTTGCTACATTAAATAAATTTTGAAATATACAGCATTACTAGAAAGAAACAAAATTGCTGGTAAGAATAAGTATTTTATTGTGTTTTATTTTATTCAGTCTGACTGTGATTCCTTTATGACACCAATGACATTGTTTGTTCTGGAGATTAGACACTGTACAACACAGTCTCCAATGTCAGATGCAGATTTGTCATTTAAACCCAGACAAATGAGAAGTACTAAAGGCATTCAGTTTGAAGATCTACACCATGACTGAGGAAACTACATCTGTTATTTTGTCAACAGCTGTTTTGAAGACATCATCTGTAGATGCTGGATGCAAAAATCACTGCTGACAGGTTTCTAATAACCGTGGATGATATTATCACAATCAAATGTAAATCTTTTTCTTCAGTATCAAAAGTAATATGTATTGTATTCTGTATATTCATGATTACGGTTCAAATATAAACTGCTAATTGCTAAAATAGCATGAAGCGATTTAGGTAAAGTGGCCACAGTCAGTGTTGTTGGTCATGTGACACAAACTAGCAGATTGATTTTACAAGTTGTTTTTTTTTTTAGCAAAAACAAACAAACAAAAAGTAGATTTTTGTCATTTTGAAAATGTCAACATTATTGCACAAACCTTACATTTTTGCCATTTCACCTGAAGCAGTCCGAATTCTGGACCAACTGAAAACATGGGGTGCACCTTTTGGCTGTCAGAAAATGGGGCACCTCTTTTCTTTATTCCAGAGGCGGCCACAGAAGCTGGAGGCCAACGTTCTCCAGAAGAGCGTGCATTTGCCAGATCTACTGGCTACTCAAGTATGAAGATTGTTCTGTAGAACTACTTGTGTGTTTTCAACAGTGGGGTTGAGGCAGCTGAGGGACGTATACAGATCGTCTCACCAGTCCACATTTATTTCGGAATGCTAATTTTATGTCCTTTGACTTTTTAATTGTTATGCCCCAAGAAAATGCTGCCCTCAACTAAACCTGTTACTTTTGTAGCTGCAGTGCGTCAACTTACAGTAACATTAATGCGAAAAGACACGCTGCTGTTTTACTGTGTCTGGGTTAGGCACTGTAACAGTGACACAGCAATGCCTCTGTGAGGTCAAACTGGAAATAGTGTTGTCCTCACGAGCATACAGATACAACACACATAAAAACTAAAGATGTTATGACATGACTAGGGTTGGGTATCACACATACTGTAAATCAAGATTTCACAATAAAAAATGACAATGTATGAATGTAAAATGTACATGCCGTATCTGTAGACATCTTGAATGTGGATGTCTCAACATTTTAGTGTCAGTGCCTAGCTGCTGTGGATGAAAGGCAAAGGGAGGTGAGCCCCTCATTTCTTCCAAATTTGTCGACAAAGTCCTCGCTCCATTTCTGCATGATGGTAATATCAAAGCGCGAGGCAGTAACTCAGTCTGCTGTTGTTACTGTTAGAGGCTTTGTAGTATAACTTGACCAAACACTTCCTTAAATTCAGAATCAGAGCTGATGGTGCGAGGGGAAACAGCAAGCCGGTGGATTATCTTGCAAGGATTATTAAATTTGGTGGGTGACTCAATTAAATGTGTTTTTCTGGTAGAATGAGAGGTCATGTCAACACACTTACAGGCATGAGCACACCCTTCTCTGGAGTGGAGTGCTGCCTATGAAATGTTGAGCCTCACTTGGTGGATGGTTTCACTGTGCTCTTGTGCACTGACACTCTGGCACAAGCTGATTTAACTGCTAAGTGCACAGAGAAAGAGTGAGGTGTGTGAGTAACCGCACTCCAGTTCGTGAGGCAGGCTGCAGCCCTTTGCAGACTCCGCAATGCATGCATGGAGCAAGTCAATGAAAGAAAGCTCAAATCAGACAGAGACAAGTTCAGTCAGACAAATGGAAATATGCACATATTTATTCACATGGGCACAGTGATGCTTATCGATGCACAGATGTGTGTTTGTGCTGTAATTAGAGTGCATTAGCACACAGACACAGACACAGGCCAGCCAGCGAGTTCAATGAAATCAACCTCCTTCAACTACTTTTACACTGTCAGTGGTGCAGAGTGAGATTATTGTGATGCCGTTAATCATGTAGAAACTGAAGTGCATGAGCAGTTAGCTCAGCATAGTGTAGGTCATTGCCTGTGTACTATGCTAAAGCACAGTTTTGAGGAATTCCACTTGAGTATTTCATTTTGAGCTATTTAATTTGTCTATTCTAGCATCGTTCAGAAACAAATAGTGTTCTTACTCCTCTGCAGATATCTGACAACTTTAGCTAAATGTAGATTTTGATTTCCCATTGCAGTTTTGTAATAAAATGATCGTCAGCAGTGTTGGGCAATATTGGAGATTACACTACCCAACACTGAACAAATGTGTGACAGCCACTAGGAAAGTAAAGCATCTAACAGATGAATAAGTACTTTTAGAATCTGTTTAGAAACTGCTAAGTAAATAATAAACTCAGAGGACTCAACCAGACATTCAGCAACGTTGTTTTAACATGCTGTTGGTTGTCTTCTGTGGTAAATACACCTGTTTTAAGGCTTTTGACTGCTACTTTACATGCAGCTCGTCAGTTCCCATGAATGCGTTGGATGCAGATATGTAATTTAAAGGCTGCTAGGGTGAAAATGTAATGTTACTGCTGAAAAAGAATACTGACCGAAGTATTAACAGAAAAATTGAAAGTTATGCTCAGCATAACAGATCAATACGTATTAAAACGCTGCCAGCTGACCAGTTCTCTTCAGATCTCTTAGATAATCCATGATAAAGCATCAGCATTCCAAGAAGACTCCACAGAGCTCAGTGCACAGAAGTGATGGGATGGGATGGTAAGAGTTTGTGGGGCTGCAAGAGTTTACAAAGACATTTTATTGTTCTATATGCTTTGTAGACCAATATATTCCTAAACAGGAACACTGAAGCCTAATAGCATACTTGTAAGTTTGGATGATGCTTTTATATTTGTTCTTGAAATGTTCCCAAAACAGTTTAACACCACCGAGGTTGCAGCTGACAGAATAGGGCTAGCACTATTTTCTATGGTAAAAAATGAGATTTATTGTGATATTACACAATCAATGCTCCACATCACCATAAACAACGTGTTACTATATTACTTGATTATTTATTCTTTAAATGATTTATCATTTGTGTGAGCAACATAGAGGTGCTTGAATCTGATTATACAATTATGTGATGCATAATAATATTCAAACTGAATCTTTAATCTTGAATAAGGACCATACATCTTATACACAATTGGACAGTTGTACTGGTATAAATAGTAATTTAGCATTTACATAGGCAGAAGGTTTTTGCCAGCTTTCCCTCCTGCTCTTACAGCAGCAGTTATGTTGCTTTTAGCCTGTACTGTATTTTAAAATTCCTTATACTGGTTTATGATTATAGTTTGCTCTTCTTGTGAGAGAAATGCAGCTCTATACCTGGCTTTTTATGTCAACCAGTTTCAGAAACCCATTAGTTGACTTACTGACATCTTTGTGTGACTGCTTAACCGGACTGTGCCATTTTGGTTTAATGAAGCCAGATAATGAAAAGGTATCCTGGGTGTGTTGAACTTGTTTTGTAGTACAAGCCCCTGAAACCCAGGATTTAACCTAAAGGTACCTTGGTAACCCCAAAAAACCTTGTAGTGCAGACTTCAGGAACACTGGTGAAGAACGCAGAGGATGAATTCAGGCAACGTTCATGGAGGACCTGGCAACAGACAGAAGGGGAACACACGGACTCAGTACGCAATCACAAGGACAGGAAAAAATCCAGGAAGCCAGGAGGCAAAGCAAACATAACCATGTAAGCAACATGATACTTTACAAATAAATAAGTAACATAAAACGGAATAACCAAACTGAAGAAGTATTTCAGTAAGTCCCTAACAAAACCCAGCAGCATGACAGAAACACTATGTTAAAAATACAGTCATTCTCCCACATTTTGAGACGGCTTCATTAGACTATGACTCATAATACAGCCATGTAAGTTTGCTGGTTGAGCTTCTGGAAAAATAGCAGCAGACCATTTGACTGCTATATAAATGAACATTGGGGTATGTGCCCTGCTTGTAGTGATGAATGATGTACTTTCAGCCACTGATTAGGAAAAATGCTCCGTTGTAGTTCTTTTAAAGCTCAGATTAATTTTTGATTCATTGCCATGGACTAATTAAGAGAGAAAAAACAATTTTATATAATTCATTATGTTTCATCTAGAATGTATGTCTCTGATTTTTAATTCAAATGGCTATTTGTTTTGCCCTACAGCCAGTGAGCCCACAGTTCTGTCAGTCATTGCTGCTGCGGTCAAACAACCTGCTTGCTTTATACCACTGCCCAAAGGGAAGCTGTAGCTAGCCAGCATTAACATGCTGGCCAGCTTTCCTTTTCTAGTACAGTAATGTACTGGTCTACAGTGAGTAGACAGAGAAAGACTTGTTTCTGCCAGCTGGTACAAAACCTGTGGGTTTATTTAAGTGCGAAACATCCACTGTGATTAAGAATTACCATCAAGCCAGGTCAGGGGAACACACTAAGGACCGTATTTTCATGGTGGTTTAAAGGGCAACACAGACAAAACAATAACAACTGACAATTACAGTAACATTAACAATCTTTGCAAAAAATTTTGGCTGTGTTTTCCTATTGTGTGGAAGTTGCAAGACTGTGAGGTGGGAAACACTCTCTGAATACAGGTGAATTATAGTGTTTCTGAATGAACAGGTTGCTGAATGCAGCCTTGACCCGACTCCATTCCCTGGCCAATCCCCTCATCAGGGCCAGGCAATATCAGACAGCTGTTCCTTCGTTCTCCCTCTGCTCCTGATCTCTGTCCCTGCTGTGGTTGGTGGTGTTTGGTGGCCCAGGAAGGTGAAGGAACTGTTGTCTATGCACATTTTTAGGTAACTGCTTTTTTTTTAAAAAAAAAAAGTCAAAGCCAGTTTTTCTGCTCCCCTGCCTGAGTGACCTGTAATTGTTCATGCCCCATGTCAGAGGTGGTGAGTAGGGTCATGGTCTTAAAATGCATTTTAATATATTAGTAGATTTGAGTCTGGCTAATTGTAATTTCTCTTTTCCAGATCTGCCTTTTACATGACCACTGCTGTTTTGTCCTTAGTTTCGCCTTAGTTTGGTCTATATTTTGAGTTATTTTGAGGTGTACTTTTGTTAAACCAACTGAGTTACTTTACTTTGCTTTACTTTATTGGCATCTGATTCTTTTTGTATTTAGTTCTTTTTTTTCCAGAGCCGAGTGCCACATTGTGGGGAAGCTAGGCACCCATGGTGAGGTCCCTTCACTTTTTTTTGCATATGAGTAAATGCACAGGGACACAACATAGACTGCACCATTTTGCTGTGAGAACTGCTGTGAGATTTGTTGTGTCGCACCCAGGTAAGCAGTGGTGGCACCCCCAGACCGGACACTCCTCAGTGTAGTCTGCCTCTCCACAGGTGACCTCAGCTTGGTTCTTTTCTTTTTAGTTACTTTGGACTGGTTTTATTGTAGTACACAGTGTTTTAGAGTTTTTATTGAAATCTTTTAACATTAATTATAATGAAAAAATAATTTTATCCACTATACTGGTTTTGTTCAGAAATCTTATTTGTCCCTTAACCTTTCTTTTCTTTTCAGCAGTTCCAGTCCCTGCCTGTTTATTCTGTCTTAATTAGTAAAAAATAAAACATTTGGTTTACTTTTGAAGCTCGTCTCTCTCTCTCCAGTAACGACTCTGTGTGCCTTGCATCCATTTTCCAGTAATACTGATGGTTCACATCGTACTTCCTGGGGTGCGTTGTTCGGCTCTCCCTAAATTCTTCTCTTAGTGCCCCTCACCACAACTGCAAGAAAAATATAATACAAAAATACAAAAAATGGGATATATATGTACAATAAATGATGTCAAACAATCAATGAAACAAAAACAAAACTGCTTTGGTGCTATGGATGTAGTTCTACTGCTACAGTTTGAAATGTGGGTATGTTTGCCTGACCAGTCTGAAAGCCATCAATGGGATCCACAGTATTTTCCTGTAGCCATGTCTCTGTGAAGCACGCAAAACTACACTCACAGAAGACCCCTCAATCCCTTGCTAGTTCACTTAGCTCGACCTTCCTATTTTCCAGTGATCTCCTTTTGCCCATGATGATAGAAAATGGACACCGCTTTTATATCCTCCTCTGTCAACTGTCTCTATTGTATGGACCAGATTTCCCCCTTATCGTTCTGCTCCTACTCTGCAGACTCTGCATGTTCTCTTCTGGTTTCTGTGTGGATGTGCATTTTTTCTCACCATGTAACGGTGTTTTTGAATGAAATAGGTAATAACATGGCAATAAAACAGAGAGGTAGTCTCCGGACCAGCCTGTAAAGAGCTGACAGTTCAAAAAACATCACCAGCACCACTCTAAATAAGCGTGGGAAAAAAGAAAGTTAGAAGAAGATGAAGAAATCTGAAAACATTAGAAATCGTTCTGGAGCAATAGTAGCAGGCCAGAAGCACCGCTGGTACAGGTGCTAAACATGTCTTCCAGTATTTGGTGGCCACAGCCGTTTGTTCCTTCAGTTCTGTGTACTTGGGGACAGCCATGTCACTTTGTTGTTGTTGTTACTCTTGAACACTTAAAATGGGATGCTAAAACTCCTGCCTGCATGGAAACTGATATTGTGAGCAGTGTTATAACTTTTTCTCCACGAAGCAATAGCCATACACGCATGGACAAAGTAGTGGGTACCCTTCTGTTAAAGAGAGAAAAATCCACAATGTTCACTGAAATAGCTTAAAACTGACAAAAGTAATAACAAATATAAATGTACGGAAACTTAACTAATGAAAATCGAGGAGAAAGATTTTAAATTTTATTCTGGGTTTTGCCATGAAGAAATGCTGGTCAACAAGATCTCACTTGCTGGTTCCTGTCAGAACTCCGGCTGCAGCATGTTGATTCAATGGGAGGGTTTTCAGAGAGTAAATGAGACATCATGATAGTAACGATTTACAGTAGTCCAGCCTACATGTAATAAATGCATGAACTCATTTTTCAGCTTCAGTCTGAGACAGGATGTTTCAGGTTTTGACAATATTGTTCAGGTGAAGGCAAGGCAACAAACGGAATCACATAAACAATTGCACAAGTTATGAAACAGTTTATCCAGATTAAACACCATTTTATTAAAACCGAAACGGTATTAAAGATAATAGAACTTTAATACACAAGAAAAGTATATGCGTAAGACCACAGTAAGTACTGGAAGTCACAGTTACAAGAGGAAGTCGGGCTCTGAGCTCTGGTGGATGATTACAGTGGTCATTTTTAATTCTTAGCTTCTGTTTTCCTTTTCAAATATGGAAATAAAACCCACACTGAATCATAAGGTTTTCCCTTAAGTGTAGTTCTCACAACTGCTGTTTTGCAGATTCTTTTAAGAACAAGAAAACAAATAAGCCGTTGGAATCGTTTGACTCTATACATATGACTACAGTGGCACAATACTGACTATTGCATTTGTAACTGTATTTGTCTTGCTCATAATGCAGCCTGTTACAAATCATATATTGTTTCACAGGAGTATTTTCTTTCCAGAAATCAAATACTACCAAGCCAAACAAATCCAGTTGTTACAGTCTGCTTTTGCACACATCTATAGAGGTGAGTGTTGGGCTGCTATGCAGGCTGCGGTGTAGGTAAGGCAGTAGGTCCTGTACACTGTATGCAGAAGTATAAATCAGGCTTAAGCAGTTTTTTTTCCCCCTACAAGGGTAATTTGGCTTACATTCTGATAATGAACTCAGATCTCCAGAAGTAGTTTAGAGTGGAACTGCACAATTATGAAGAAGTAGTATATCTGGACCCCATTTACTGGCCTGCCAAAACCAAATATATCAAACATCTTCACTCAACACTATTTTCTTGGCAGCCAACGTCTTTCAGTGATTTGAGTGCACAAGAACATCTCGCTCCCTACTGTGCTGGGAAAAAAACAACTGAAAAATATTAATAATAATCCTTACAGGCAGTTTCATTTCATTGATTCTTTAATGCACTTCAAAATAAATGATTTAAACAATTACACAAGAAAAAAGGCAAAACCAACAACCACCTACTAGCTTGGCATGATATCGCCTCAGAAAGACAGGGAACAATCAGTAAAAGTAGGAACTAACTCTCACAGTGTGTGTAAAGTCAGGGGGAATAAGCATGATGGCAAAACACAGAAAGAACATGTAGCATAAGGAATGTGTATGTGGAGTGGATGTGTTAGGGCAAACAGGAGTCTCATTTGTGCGCTCCTCACTATCAGTTTTGAGGCAGCTGTGAGGGATTAACAGGTACATTTCATGCTCCACTAAGAAGCCTGAAGCAGGCTTAAGAGAATGGACAAAGGATATGATGTGATCTACCGCACTTCTAAGTCCAATTACCAAATCAGTATCTGTCAGCTTTACAGGAGAAATAAGGGAAGTATCAATAAAGAGGTTGGGAGACATCTGATTTTATCCTAACTTTAGTTTTCTGTGTAGTCTTCAGGTCAGCTGGTCAATTGATTGCTTGATATGCTCTTATCATCATCAATGTGGTCAATCGCTGGTGGTGCTTTGATAAGGGGAAAATTGCTACAATAAAAGCCTTCCTGGAATATTACATCATTTTCACAACCTTTGACCTCGGTCAACACAATAGAGACTGCTCAATCCAACTTATTTACTGTTTACTGAACATTTACTTGGAGTCAACGGCAAACTAATTGACACCTTGTAAAAGAAGCAATCAGTGTGGCTGCATTTTGTTAAAACAGACAACCAAAAAGTTGAATATCACACATCACAACTCAACAACCAACATGGCAGACAATCTAAAAACAGTAGGCTAACATGACTGTATTATATTCCTCAGTGGTTATTGTGCTGGGATCACCAGTGGAGCTCTAATTTCAGATATATGACTATAGGCCGGTGCACGCTGGTGTGCTCTGAGTCTGTCACTATCATTTCAGGATAAAATAACCAGGTTCAAATTATTTAAATGCAGCAAATACCAGCTTTTTATGTTGATTTACAATTCATTCAGACTAGTAAGACTTGCAGGCAGAGTGCACTCAGTGCACTGTGCCCATGTAATGAATCTACAGATGATGGGAAGGTTTACTTTTTCCTCCGTCAACAATTGAATTCAGTCATACTTATACAGTGCCAATTCACAACATATGTCATCTCATAGCACTTCACATCATAAGGTAAAGACCTTATGTATCTTAAACAATGAACAGAGAACCCAACAATCCAAAATTGGCTTTGGATTCCCTATGAGCAAGCAGTCGGCGATGGTGGAAAGGAAACAAACAAAAAAAAAACCTTTAACAGGGAGGGGGAAAAAAAGCCTCAGACAGAAGCAGAACCAGGCTCAGGGAAGGCAGCCATCTGCTGTGACCGGTTGGGGTGAGAATGGGGATGAAGGGGGTGGGGGATAGAAGGATAGCAGACAGAGAACAAACAATGCAAAGAGAACAATGGACATTTTGAAGGCCAGCAAGGCCAGAAACTGGAGATCTGAGATGTGTAGCTCCAGATCCAGAGACATCTGCAGAGAGAACAGGCACAGGATGCTGGACTTCAGGGGAAACACAGAGTTAGTGATATGGTGATGTACAATTGTATGGAAGGAAGAGAGAGGAGAAGAGAGAAGAGGAAAGGAAAGGAAAGGAAAGGAAAGGAAAGGAAAGGAAAGAAAAGGAAAGGAGAGGAGAGGAGCCCAGTGCCCAGAGGTTTTTTTCCCCTCCCCTATTAAAGTTTTTTTTAGTTCTGTCACCGTCTTCATGCTTATAGGGAATGCAAAGGCAGCTTTGGATTGTTGGGCTCTCTGTTCTTCATTTTAAATTCTCAAGGTCTTTACCTTAGCTTATCAAGCTTTTTGCAATAGTATGTGCAAATATGATGCCTGTAACTTCCTGTTACCAATAGGTGGAAGTTATAACTATGACTGACAGGCCAGATTGGATCATGTGCAGCTGATATATAAAGACTTCAATAGTCATGGCGAGATATTGAATTTCGTTGCACCACCATGGACACAGTGTTTGACAAAAACTCACAGTTTACCCCATGAATCACCATCAACATGTCAAGGCTTACATCACTACATTTGAAGTTAATGTTGTCAACCAGCTTGGTGCATTGGTGCATGTACAGGGTAGTTAAACAGCACTTGATGTGTCATGGCAAAGCATCAAAATTCAGGGGGCCACCATGGCCATGCCCTTCGACTTTTGCAAAAGATTTTGAGAATTTTTAATCATTTGGGCCTGTTGTATATACTGGCCAAACGTCAGGTCTTTTGGAATTGAATGGAGATATAGCTCTTAAAAATCTCACAATTAATTCAAAATGGTGGACTTCCTGTTGAGTTGAGGTTATGGCTCCAAGCAGGCCGTTCCTACCAATCACACCCCTCCAGATTTCTCTGTCATTGCCCACGTAAGTGTTGAAGTCACCAAGGAGAACTATGGAGTCCCCCGGCAGCACCTATTCCAGGATACTGCCCAGAGACTCCAAAAAGTCTGAATATTCCGAACTACTGTTTGTTGAATAAGCACAAACAATAGTCAGAGTTTTCCCCTCCGCGACACAAAGTTACAGAGAGGCGACCCTCTCGTTCTCCGGGGTGAAATCCAACAAAATGGTGCTCAGCCGGGGGCTTTTTAGTATCCCCCCACCCGCCTGGTGTCTCTCACCGTGCACAACTCCAGAAAAGGAGCGAGTCCAACCCCTCTCCAGGAGTTTAGTTTTGGAACCCTTGCTGTGCATGGAGGTTCTATATCTCCTGGTATCACTCCACCTCTCGCACCAGCTCAGGTTCCTTCCCCTCCAGCTAGGTGATGTTCCACATCCCCAGAACCAGTCTACACCACCTGGGGGTAGTGCGCCCAGGCGCCCGCTTCTGCCAACTGCCCGGTGGACATAGCACCTAACCCCGATTTCCTGCCCTGTGAGTGGTGAGTCCACTGGGCGGTGGCCCTGTGTAACTTCTTCAGGCTGTGCCTGACCGAGGCCATGGGCCCCCAAGGCTCGGCCACCAGGCGCTCTCTGGCGAGCTCCTCCCCGAGGGCTGGCTCCAGGAGAAGGCTGCGGTTTCCCAAGCCTGGGCAAGGTTGCAGCTTTTCCTTCTTTAGTTTTAATCAGGGTCTTTTGAATTGCTCAGGTCTCTCCCCCGAGACCAATTTGCCTTGGGAGACCCTACCAGGGGCTATTGCCCTGGACAACGTAGCTTCCAGGATCACAGCGACACTCAAACCCCTCCACTGCGATAAGGTGCCAATTCATCAGGAAAAGGAATCCTTAGCAATTAATTATTTAAGTACAGAAGTTATTTTTTAAGCATTTCCCAAATGGTCATTTATTAACTCATAAAAATAGAATTTGTTCAGAAGTATGTAAGAATGAAAGGTCAGTGCTGAACCTGAAGTCAACTTGACCAAACAGGTAAACACAAATGTAATTATTTTCACTTGCAATGGGCCAGTTTAATCAAGGAAAATGCCATCATAATACATAATAAATATGAAAGCGAACACAAAATATCCATAAATCTAAAAGTAGTTTACATAAAGTTGAGAACAAGCAGAGAGAATGTAAGAAAACAGCTTCTATGTGTTCGTAAGAATCTGGACCTAACAATGATAGGGAGACAAACAGAACTTGAAGCAGCTGATATTTTGTCAGAAGATAACAATAGGGATGATATCTCAGAAATTTACCAAGGATCTTCCAACGAGCACAATGAAATCCAATTATAAGAGTGTGTAGCTGTCTGTTAGATACAGCTCACCTTTCTACATCTACTGAGCTGTGAGGGTGTATGCATTTGTGTGTGCATCTCATTATGTTTTCATTTTTGTGGGGACAGCTGACCTTAAATGTACTTTTGATCCTTATTGTAATGTAACATGTTTTGATGTGAATGTTACATGTGAACTATGGTACAGGTGAGATGCTTCACAGATAATAATCTGCTGTTGTTTGGCAGAAAGAAAGAGTATGTACAGACATTTGATTTTTAAGACAGAGAACAATCACAAATCAGGTAAAATGAAAATAAATGATCAAAAAGATAAATCACGTTTTCCATTTGTCCGCTACTTTGAATTAAGTTGGTTCTGCATTATGTCATTATTGTCTTTTCCATTAAATCCATTTCTGTGACCTTGGTTTCAGTTGTGCAATGGCATTAGCCAAGTACAGCCACACCTAAACCACAATAAAAATGCACACACAAAAACCATGCATCTGTCAAACAGAAACTGGCATTTATAACATACATAATGAAAAAGCATGATAAAGTAGGTCTCGAGGTCTGAGTTCCAACTGGAAAAGTCAGGCCAATTTCATACATTCCAACTCTACAGAAAGCAGATGCCCCGACATCGCTCTATGTAACAACACTGTGTGGGCTTTGATTCCCGGTAAAATAATAACAGAAACAGTAGCAGTTGTAGCACACATAGCAGAAGCAGATGTAGTCACTGTTGTCATCTGTCAGTGCACAGCTGTGCAGCTGATGAAGTGTAGTTCCATCATTATGAATGTCCTTCTCAGTGAGGAATCAAATGGCTCCCTGACAGATGAGTTCTGTCACTGACCCTGACAAGAGGCTCAGCCCATCCTTCAGTCACATCAATAGCCTTTTCCCATCCATCCAACCGTAAGCTACACATGCTTCTTTCTGTACTGGGTCACAGAGGGACAGAGCCTACCCAAACTAACATTGGGCGCAAGACACCTTGAAGAGGCTGCCAGCCCACTGCACACAAAGAGACTTGCATATCATGTATGTTCACATGCACACCAACAGTCAGTTCAGAGTCACGAGTCTCACATGGAGGAGGAATCTGGAGAACCCTGAGAAAACCCACACAGGTACAAAAAGGCTACAGCCAACCAACAGGTTCCACTCCAGAACTTTCTTGCTGTGACACAACAGTGCTAACCACTGCACTAGAGAGCCGCCCTGGGCTGCTCTCCTTTCTGCTAAATATGGACAGAATGAAATTTAAACAGCTCACAGAGGGAAGATGACACTGTATGTATTTTTAATAGAAGAAGCAAGACATGGTAATTCTGATTAAAACAAGCAGTAACTAATATCTAAAATCTTGTAACTGATGAATATGGTGAGGTAAAACTGATAGTTGATACTCTGCTGCTTCGTTATCACTGGATTCAGTTCTCTTACACTGAAGATTGGAATTGAAAAAGATGGCAAGAGGTAGAGTGACGAGAGAAACAATAAAAGAAAGAGATGGAATGATGAAGAGAAAGTGAGCAAGAGAGGTGGAAACTGAGCAGGAGAGAGAGAAACAGAAAGAGAACAAAAGAGCTGGCGGACTAGAGTGGCAGCCGAAAGCTGGAATGTTTCACTTCAGATTGACACTTCAGTGAGGGCGAGCAAGGTATAGAGACAGGACAGGCGGAGGAGAGAGAGACTTTTAAAGTAGTATCCTTAGGCGAAGAACAGAGTTAAGTGTTCCCTTGCAGTCTTCAGCATGGAAATGAATGGTTGACTCTCCTTGAAAAACAGAGTTGCCATGACAACCAGCCCTTTTCTCCATTTCTCTTTAACCCCCCCATTTCTCTTCCTCTGTGCCTTTTTCACACACATGTACTACACAGACGCACACAGGCGTACAGGTAGAGTTCTAAGTGTCTGTGCAGCAGTAACACATTGATGGGGAGGACAGTGAACAGGTTTGACAGGCTTTATGTAGAGCAGAACCAGGCTTTATCAAAGAGGTGATGTTTCCAATCTGTGATGTAAAACATTGCATGACCAATTTAAGTGTCTTCAATAAAAATACGTTTATTTAATGTCATTTGTTGTTTGCTCTGAAAGGGTTTCAACATTTAGGCAGTTTTTTTTAAAAAAGCATAGTTTAAAATAATCCTGTCTGACCGCTAATATAAAGGTCTGAAACTTATATTTGTGGTGTCCAGTCCTTGTGCTGGCACACTGCATACAGCCAGTGAATGTAAATTCAAGCAGTAGTCTACAGTCTGCAAAATCACAAAATCAAACTCAAGTCTACACCATAGATGTAGAGCAATTAGCAAAAGAGTAGAAGTTGTGTTGCTCAGTCTTCTTTCACACAGTAATCAGTCAGTATCGTCAGTATCAAATTGCTGGTCACTCATATTTTGAAAGCACTGCAGAAAGCAAGCAAGAAAACAGACTACAACGTGAACTTCGCAAGCTAAACTTTGCATTTTGTCCAACTTATCTGGTCTCAGGTCATGGTGGCAGCAGGTTACCCAGGTCATTCCAGATGTCCCTGCCCCACACAGCGTTTCCATGATCAAATTCTTTTGTTCACAACCGAGAGTTTATGACCCCAGGTGAGGGTTGGACCTTAGATCGTCTGTTAAATCAAGAGCTTTGCTCTCTGCCTCAGTTCCCCATTTATCGCGGTGCAGTCCAGCACAATGCCCTCATTACTACTCTTGTTGCACCACTTCATCTTTCCATCATACTGTAGGTTTCCTCTTCTGTCGTTCACAAACACGATCATGAGACACTTAAACTTCACCTCAGCAGCACAGTAAGGTCCCAGTTTCTAAAGGCCAGAAGGGCAGAAATTGTGACATTTGCTCTAATGTGCTTTTATTTATTCCTCATTCATTTATTTGTGACAAGCTTTTAGAATTCATTGATGAAGTGGCCAAGAGAGCAACTTTTACTCAGAACTTATAGGAATTCTTTGGTTCACACGAGAAATAACTCACAGGTGATACCGACAATGTGGTGACACAGTAGCTGCTTGCAACTTGCAAGTAAGATCTACTGGTTGCAGCTAATTAATAGTTAACTACTGGTGTTACACTCTCAATACAATGCAGTATTCTTATTTGGACTATTTGAACAAAACATGAAGTGATGGGACCTACCAGGTAGATACTGACTGCAGTGTTGCTGGTCTGTGGTGACAATATGTCTTAACTAAGCTTTCTCAGATTTCATTAAATTATACATGTGAGATTCTGGTTTATCTTTCACTGGTCTTTCAGACTGGTTCTATTTTATTGAGGTGGCTCGGTTGTTACCACCGTCGCCTCACTGCTAGAAGATCCCCAGTTCACGTCCCCATCTTCATGAGATCTTTCTGTGTGGAGTTTGTATGTCCTCCCTGTGCAGTGTGGGTTTTCACCGGGTTCTCCAGCTTTCTCCGACAGTCCAAAAGCATACTGAGGTTAACTGATGATTCTAAGTAGTCCATAGGCGTGAATGAGAGTGTGCTTGGTTGTCTGTCTCTATGTAGCCCTGTGATAGACTGGAGACCGGTCCAGGGTGTTCTCTGCCTTCACCCTGAGGAAGGGGGCTGGGATAGACTCCAGCCCCTCGCAACCCTACAGAGGATTAAGCGGTGTGTAGATAATGGGTGGATGTATTTTACTGAGACACAAATGATGGGCCAGCCTTGTTAAATCCATCTCACACTAGTTTAGAGTATTTTGTGGTTTTTAGTTAAAAGATACACATTTGGATTTTTTCCATAGATACCAGCTAAGAATCCACACATACAGCATGAACATAGTAAACATCCAGCTGTTGATTTAAAGTTAATCAAATGCAGATTTTACTGATTGTGTGAAATTTAAACAGATATCTTCTCTACCTGCCTCTGTGAGGCAGGTGCTATTCATGCTGTGGGGACCTAAATCTGTGGACACAGTGACATTATGAAGACTGTTCTTAGGGTAATGTTGGATTTAGTTTAAGATTAGGGTAGAGGCTAGGGTTAGGTAAAAAGTCATGGTTTAGGTTGAAGTAAATGTGCAGGAAAAAATTATAAGTCAATGTAATGTCCTCTGAAGTCATGGAAACACAACAGTGTGTGTATGTGTGTGTGTGTGTGTGTGTGTGTGTGTGTGTGTGGTCTGACAGGTCAGCTTTAATGAGCTGAAAGTGTGAATGGCGCATCAATGAAATCGATAGCAGAATTAACACATTGACATGTTAGACTCATTTGCTTTCTGACATTTCCCTCCATGCAATTAAGCTGCTCAGATATGCAAGTCGGATCTGATTAATGCACACCGGCCAGCCGCTCTCAGCTCGGTTAAGCGTTCAGAGGGTGAGGCTCTCCAAGCAGGGGAAAGCAATGTCTGGGATGGCTGCTGGGACTTCACTAGAAGCAAACAGCTCTCCTGAGGCTCATAACTAATTGAATCCGGGAAAGACTTCAGAATACAAGTTGTATTGGACAATGTGACTAGTTGGATTTTGGGGGAAGACATGACATACTGGACATTAGTAAAGCATCTCAATTACTTGTACGCACAGCTACAATTCCACTATATAGTGACACTTTACATATTGTTTGCAAGTGCTCAACAAAGAAGTATTTATTATTGCATTGGTAAAACATTGGACTCTCCAGTGTTTGTCGTGTATATGGTTAGGTTTAGGTGACAACAGCACTTTGGTGTTTACCGTGTGTGGTGGTGGTTGAAAAGCTTAAAAGAGCTTTCAAGTTTAATGCTATCATCACTGCAAATGGATACTTGACGATTTTGTTGTTGGTGTCAACAAATTCATGTGTTCTCATCATATTAGTTTATAATCTGGTTACATTTATGTTCCTTTTATAACACATTTACTGTTATACAATGTAGTATATTTCAGATTGAAACCTATTGTTGTAATGGTAAATGTATTTGCCCCAAACCACTTTTCATCACTTCACCAGAACCACAAAGGGTTACTGTAAGCCTAAAACCTGCAATCGCTAAAATTTACCCGTAGTTAAAATGCTTCAACAGGGCTTCAACCACATTGGGTGAAGCAGTACAGAGAGCAAGAAATTTTCCAGTGGCAAATATGCTGAGCATGCGAACGTATGTCATTTTGAAAGGCCATCAATATTTTAATATACGGTAAGGTATAGGTAGCATAGTCTCTGTTTTCCTTGGAGATAGCAAAACAACCTCACGATGCAGCCATCTAAAGGTCCCTGCTATGTATTTCTGCTGCATTCTCCTGTTTGTTTTAAAGTTGATGTCAGCGATTCTGATCCAGTACCTTTTTTTGTCAGATTCAGTGAAGATCTGTTCACAGGTCAGTAGTGAGAGAACATCCTATATTATACACAGTTCTGACTGCTGTAAATAGGAAACAAAGTTGTTTTGGTCAATCCACATGGAGCAACTGTTCCAAAATGTCCTGTGAATGTTCATGTCCATGTGCAAAGCAGGTGGAAAGGAGGAATTGCAAGAGTGATAGTAAATCCGGCACTGCTGACTGCCTTAATATGGTAACTATTAAATGCTATGGTAACTTTCTCACAGAATTGTAGACTCAACTTTAGGGGCACCCTGGTCAGCAAATTGTTATTTCTTTCTCGTGTTCCATTTACAGTTTTGTTTCTTCTAAATTTTGCTTGCTGTATAAAATGAAAGTAAACACTTGTATATGCAGGTGGTCTCTCTACACAGATCAGAACCACATTTCTGAAGACATCTTATGGCTGGACACAGTACACTCACCACAGCTATCAGAAGTTACCAAGTTGGCATGGGCCAATAACAAGCTTAATCATTACACTGTGTATTGATGCAGCAGTTTGGTTAGAAAGTGTCAAGAGCTCTAAAGTGTGACAATCTAGATATAGGTTATGACTATTCTGGTTTGATACAGGTTGTTTTTACCACCATTTTTTGATGAGTAAATTCCTGAGATATAGGAACAAATTCATGCATTGAGGCAGAAAATCCAGGTTCTATTAGTACCCAAACTGTTATTGCAAATACCCATCATCATTTTCTCACCGACTACTTTGTGCAGTTGCAAGAAACTTTTCTCATTTTATATTTTACAGTTTGACTAAAGTGCGGTGGACAGTCTGTCTCACTGTTGGCTTCTTGACAGTGTGTCCGATCACTTATGTCTTTGGACTTCTCTGAGTTGCTGCTTGCTCAAAGGAATCCAAAAGCAACTTTGGATTGTTGGGTTTTCTCTCTTCTGTTCTTTCTGCTATGTCAAGGGTTATGAGATGACATGTGTTGTAAATATGTGCTATACAAATAAAGTTGAATTGAACTGATTTAAACTGAAATTAATATTTCCATATTCCAAGAAAAACATAAAGAACAGTATAGACTTAAACTTACCTTGTTCTGATGTCCTATGTACCTTTGACAGAGGTGATGATTATGCCTTACCTGTTTGTTGGCAGCAAATGGATTATAGTATCTAGTTGTATTTAGTATTGACTGAATTGAAAGGGAAATGAGCCCAGCTGTGGTGTAACCAATAGAGCATGGATTTTCACACGCAGTTTGATTGTGTTTAATGGAACATGAAAACTAAGAGGAAGACTATAATTTACGTGATGTAATGTGATACGGAAAATCATGTGATCTTTAATGGGAAACACAAGAGCTGTTAGAAATTGTGAGGATCAGAGGCTATGGCTATACTACTAAAACTTTTAGTGGTTTACAATTGCACAAATGGTTTCTTTAGAGTGGCATTTTGGCATCAGTCTGGGTGTGTGTGGCACAGGTGGCTGAACCACCTTGTCCTTGTCACAGAAGGAGGTGCTCTGGGATGAGTTTGAGGGCTTTTTGGGAGGCAGCCCGAAGCCTTTTTGGAGCCCCATGAGAGCACATATGGGCCCAGCCAGAAAACGTCTGGCCTGTAAACAGGTTTAGTGATCTCTGCATGGCTCTGCTTGGCCTGCCCACTCATCCATCCTTCCATGAATGACTCTTTTCAACAGCCACCACCTCATTCCTCCCATCCAAATGCCCAACCACACTCCCTGTCTCTCGTTGTTCCAGCCCAGTGGTATCATCTGTCTCGGTGCCACTTGGCACAGCCCAACACGATTTGTGGCTGGGCAAACATTTAACTAAATATATCCCATTCCAATTTGAGGATTACATCCTGCTGTTTCAATATTTGGGTGCTTCTGAGTAGCCATTGCTTCTGAGGAAACAGGTCAAGTTAGCCAAACATCCCGTCCGTCTAAGGAGAGCACAGGCCAGGGCCGTGATAGAAGCCCACTGAAAAGCAAAATAGTCCAGTTCCTTCTGTACAGCGGGTTATGTCAATAAGCCTTCAGTGCTAGAAGGAAGACAATCAGAGGAAAACATGGACAAGGAAAAGCACCAAAGTATGTACAATATTTTGCTCTATATCCTCTGCTGTGTCCTGGCTTGGATGTAAATACATATGCAAACGCTTTGATCATGTTTTGGGTCTGTCACCTTTTTACCTGCATATGGAAAAGTGAATGAACATGCATGAATGTTGCATTTCATTTCTTTGTGAAATTTTAGTTTCCTGTGATACAATTACTTGTTATTGACTACAAAGACATCTTATTTTGAGGAAATACTTACTAATAGTACCTTTACATGGGAAACAGACACATTTTCACATCTGGAAGTTTTAAATATATTTATCTATAAATACATACATTTATAGATAGGTATCATAAGCAGAAGTAATCCACTTCACATACATATTCATTTGACCAGCTACCTCCTTCACGACATCCATCTTGAGGTCTCAGTCCTCTTGAAAGGAATTTGCCTTATTAATTTGTGGAGTTAGCAGCTAAAGAGCCCAATGTACTTCTGAGGGACTGGAAGAAATCAAATCATATCGTAAATACTGGACATAAACTATGATAATATGTCATTGTTTATTCCACTGCTCCTAAGTGGCCAAAAACATATTTAATGCAGCTTGTTAAACTAGGTACATTTGTAAATGGTAAATGGTCTGCACTTATATAGTGCCTTTCAACCTTAGTGGTACTAACAGGACTTTACAATGTGTTTCACACATTCACACACCAATGGTGACAGACTTTCATGTAAGGTGCCTGCCTGCCATTGGGAGCAACTTTGGGTTCAGTATCTTGCCCAAGGACACTCTGGCATGTGGAGGGGCCGGGGATCGAACCGCCAACCTTGTGATCAGTGGACAACCCGCTGTAGATACTCTGGCAAGGCCACCCAAACTGTGGAGGTGTTTGACCTCTCACCCACTGTGGAAATCTAGAGAGACTTCAACGTTTTTGGAAATGACATAAGTCTAATCTTTACTGTTCAGATTGATGCGACTTTCATATCTGTACAGCATGTAGAAAGATAATGCCAGAAGGTAGTACAATTCACTTAGCATAAGGAAAGATGTCAGGAGAAAAGAGCAGGTCTGTTTCTTTCTAAAAGTAACAGGTTTCGTCTCTCAGCACCTCAGAGGTCACATGTTAGCACACCATGTTTTAATTTTCATTCTCAACAAAAAACAAAGTGGAAAAAAAGTTGAATTTACACAGAGGTTCTGTGCTGGACCACGTCTTAGCCATGCACAGTGACTGCATGAGGTCATTCAGTTCAGGAGTTGCCAAATCAGACAAAATGTTATTTGTTAATCAGCAAGCCTTGAAATGCTGCTAGGTGGATTTTATTACCTTTGGAGAGAGCTAGCTGAGCCGTCTCTAGTCTTAAGCTAACTGACTGCTAATTGCTTCATAGCAAGGCTTTCAGCGATCTTCTCATTTTATACTTGGAAAGAAAACAAATAAGCTTTTCCTAAAAGTCAAGTGATTTATTTCCATAATGTTGGTTCTCATCTCCAGCCAGCTCTGAATTTATGCAAATAACAATAACAAAATGTTTTGAAGAGCCCCATCACAGAGCACGGAGATGAGAAAGATAAAAAGCTAGAATATGACATTAAACACAGTCTAGAGAAAGCTTGATCGCTTCCTTGTCCTCAGAGGCTGAGTAGAAAATTCACTATCAACACTGATCCACACTTCCATCAACATGACAGCTCAGTGCATTATAAACCTGGATCTGTTATCTGGGCTTCAGACAGAAATGGCTTTCCCCTTGCCCACTCCACCCCCGCTCCATCTCAAAAATCAATATTTAGAATTTTACAAGATCAGGACAAATCCGCTGCAATGCTGGCGTTATTAAAACAATAAAAACATCACAGAGACAGGTATTTGCTGGGAGCCTCGACTGGATTAAAGGTCCTGTTTTCTCCTTATCTTTCTCTTCCTTCCTCTGCTCCCTCCCCCTCTCCTCTAATTCCCACTTTCTCCCCTCAGCCACACAATAAGCCTTGCTGTAAAAGAGGTTATATAGGCCCTGCTTCTTAATATCACTGGCTGGTTTTAAGTAATGACATAAATAAAAGGACTGCGATGTATGAAGGTTTTTGTGCAGAGGTGGGGGTGGGTAGATGGGCTCATGTCAACCCTTTTCCTGGGAATGAACAGGAAAACATTAGAGAAAAATAAAAACAGCCAATAAAGAGCATCTATTTGTATGCTGCTTCCAAAGGTTTCCTCTGGACACATGGCTTCCCCGCAGACTTACTTTGTATTGTATTTACAAGAGCACTCATCTCATGGCAATTTTATCATTGCTTAAACTGTGATTTCTTCACTTAGCCTTTGCCTCTAAAGTACAACGTGTTAAATGTGTGCGAAAGATGTTTCATGGTGAACTGCAACATATATGCATATTGAACATACCTATCATGACAGGTAATGAAGTGTTGCCTAAAAATTCTCAAAATATCCACAGACATCTTTTGGACAAAAAAGATGAGACCGCAAAAAAGATGAGACCGCAAACAGCAACGGCTTCAGATGCCAACACGAGTGGAGAAGAACCTCAGTCTCATTGAATTTATGTTGGTCCTCCCTGCTATGGAATTCTTAATAATATATAATAATATCTTTCAAAGATATACAATGAGATTGAAATTTTCACATAAAACACAATCCCAAATTTAGTCAGTAACAGGTGCAAATTGTAAGACCAAAATGGACAGCCTTGGGCTCAGTGGATAGGAGACACTTATGAAAAATTTCAAATGCTATAAATGTCTCCTCATGCTGATGCACAGATGTTACTAAGTCAGCTCCAAAAGTTTTCAAGTGCAACTTCATCAAACTGATACAACGGAAATTAAGCACAAGTCCTAAATTAGTCGTAGTATCTGGCCTCCAGTGGCATGTTTCAGAGGTTGCAGTGTGTGGCACATTCATTATTCAGAGATACGCTGTGGTCCCAGTATAGCGACCTCCATGGTGGGAAGAGTTCAGGACAGGCACAAAACACAGATTCACCATCAATTCAGAAACACTGTCTTTATTCAGATAGCATGAAGCTATTTTTTTTAAATGTTTCAGCTTATACCTGTAATGTACATAGCTTTCAACACAAATGAAAATATGTATACACTCTACCCCCTAAGACTCCGTGTCAGACAGTGTTCTGCTGGAGCTGTGTTCATGTATCATTAAGTCACAAGTTTCAAATCTGTGCGATCTGTCTTACTATGGCAAGTCATGGAAATGCATTATTTGAATTAGGTCGATATTTATATATTTTAATTTCTCATACAAGTCATAATCTTAATCTGAATGTTTACGAGTTGTGCAGGATATTTTTACAATTCACTGAATAATGGTTTTAGTGAGAGGTGAAAATAGAATGGACCTTGGGATATAGGGTACACCTTATTCTGGTTGTTTTCTCTGACCCTCTGAAAGCTTCTCTCGACCCTCTTTGGGTCTCAACCCTGCCAGTTGAGAAACACTACATTAGACCACCCAGGCTGTCATGTCAGCCTGAATCTCGTTATCTCCACAGAGAGACCTTAGCTAACAAGAACCTAACGACTCCCCTTAACGACACGTCTCCATGGAGATAACCGGACATCACCTGGAAACCATGGCTGCAGTGGCTGATGGCTGGGAGGACAATTTAAGGCCATTTCATGTCCACACAATCTCACAGACTCTCATGTGGGCAAAGTATCTCTGGGTTCTTGGAGGCTTAGTAAAGTGCGTACACACACACACACACACACACACATGCACACACACACACACACACACACACACACACACACAAGCATGTATCTCTCCACTCGCTTGCCTCGGAGGTAATGACCACACATTTTGCAGTGCAGACAGCCACAATTGGGACTATTTGCGCAGGCTTCTCTCAGCTAATCTGTGGGCTGATATTGAAGAGTAATCTGCAGAAATGAATAGCACGGTGTCTTCATGGTTCATCTTGTCATTTCCCCTTTTACTGTAATTGAGAGCTGGCACTCTCCCATGTGTAAAACATGCTCAGCAGCCCAGAGTTGCTGCCAAACCACAGAAAACCGACTGTAAAATGTCTAAATTGTGTCAGTGTCCAGGGACAAATCAGTTCCTCTCAATCACTGTAAGTTGATTTTTGAGGGCAAGAGGACACTGGGATTTTCAGAGCACAGCAGTGAATGTAGAGAGCAGGCAAACTGTGAGCATTGCCTTTCTTACATTATTCACAGGTAACAGATAAGCTTAACGCACAACATTGTCAGCAACTTTCAAGACTAATCATTATTTATCTTTTCTCATTTGCCTCCTCTGTGATGAAGGTTTAGTTAAGGTTAGTGATGTATCCTAACATTACTTCATGTTCTTACTTTGAAATAAAGGGCACAATAGTTTACTGTTCAAATCAGCAGCAGCATTTTCAAGTAAAATCAACACCAAATCATGTAGTGTTTAGATGTGTGTAGTTGTTGCTGTATCCCATAGTGCAGGGGATATTGAAAATGCAAAGCGCTGACAAACAAATTATTTGGTGGAATATTTGCATGCAGGGAGACACTTTCACTTTCATTAAAATGTATAATTCAGTGGAAAAACCAAGCAGGGCTGCCTAATTGCGCAATCTAAATGTTTGGCAAGACTTGCCATTGCTAGCATATAGGTTGCTGCTTGGAAATAGTTGTATCCCATAGTGAAGGGGATATTGAAAATGGTGACACACAGGTAGTGGATCGAATGTGAAATGCATTTCAGAAATGGCAGGCTTTTACCCAAAATGTTGTGTGAATCATTATTTGTAGGCTTCACTCTGGATTCAAACCCTGCTCTACTCATTAAAAATCTGTGTATAACACATTGCACCACCACGTCCTCCTCATGTCATGAACTTTACTGCTATTTATACCTGCTCTCGGTGAAAAAGATCTGTGATTGGCTAAAATCTCTCATCACAAGGTCAATTTGCTAAAGCCAAAAAATGGAGTTTCTTATATATACTTATATTCTTATATATACTAAAACTGATATCCAGTAAAATATTTACTTTAAGAAAATGAAATCTCCTGAAAACATTGTTTCAATACAGATTTGTTTGGTCGTCACAATTCTGTATAATATATGAACTATTTCCCTCGTGTTCAGTGCAAGTTACCATATTTCTTGGATGGATGGAAACTTCAGCACAGCCATTCTTTCCTTCTGAAGGAAAGATTGGCAAAAACATGAAAGGTGTCATGGGTAATTTGACCGGGATAAACTAATGTTTAACTTAATGACGTTGTGTCTCAGGGCTTAGACGGAGCCAGTGGCTTGCGAGGGAATTAGATTTGAGAGCTGCGCTGAATGTGACAGACATGCTCCATGTTGTCAGCCCTCTGCTCACCTTCCATTCCCTAAGCCATACCAAGTTTTTAATGCACACACACACACACCCACACACACACACACACACACACACACACACACACACACACACACAAAGTAGTCAGCCTTAGTTCATAGCACCTCATGCTTTTTGTGTTCAAATGAGACACATCCAAAGGTTGATAATTTACAAGGAAACGCCGCACCCAGCTCTTTGTAATGCTTCCATTAAGAGAGTATGAGAAGGTGGCGGTGAAAAGGGAATAGACTCTCAGGCTGATCTGAAAACCACAGCTCTTTCATGTCTCCAGTCTGACAAAGTAGCACTCTCGCAGCTCAAGCAAATGGAAGATATCACAGGCATTATATTGCTGACGCTCATTAACAGCAGACAGCCAAGAGGAAAATCAATTGGCTCTCTTATACACAGTCGCACATCTATCTTCAGAAGGAGCAGAAAAACAAATCTAGGCTCAGAGATGAAATTTGAATATATAATAACAATAAAATAATAACAAACAACACTTTTTAGAATTAATTTACACAGTCCTTTACACGACTGAACCACAATTAAAACATTTTAGGACTGAGGAACATATAATCAGACACTACGGAAAAAGAAAACCCTCAACAATAGAAGTAAATACTAATATTAGAACAGGTGAGGCGGCAAAACAGTGAGCTGGGGAAAAATAAAGGTTTTCTTGAAACTTTTTTGATACATTTTAAGGAGTGATTTTAGAGATGTCACCAATTCAACAGGCTTTAGACATTTGGGTGAAAGGTTCCAGAGCTACAGATACACGACCACCTTCAGTATGAAGCTGGGACTCAAGAACAGCCAGCAGAGCCGTGTCTCAGAATACAAACCCAGCAGTAGGTAAGGGGTGAAGCAAGAAGTGCTTTTTCTGTGATCAGCAGAATCACGACCTTAATTCTGAATCTGACTGGAAACAAGTGAAGAGAGGATAAAATAGGTTTCATGTGATGTTGTCCACAACTGTTGGTCCAAAATACAGCTGCTCCGGTTTTTTTTCAAACTAAAGACGTGGAGCAGCTTTTTGGTTTAACCTGAAAAACAATGACTTACAATAATCTTAGATTTAGATCTGGGACAAAATTGCATTGGTAATCTTCTTGTAATGATCACTCCTTTGTGCCAAACTCAGCCAGAATTCCCAAGAAGAGCTGAAAACATTGCTGAAGATTGAGGTGTCCGGACTAATTTACTTGGCCGGCTGTCACTGGCATTCTGTGAGTTCATCTCCACCACTCTGACTTTGTCACATACAGTACTGTTAGAAAAATCTGGGGACATTTCACAGAAGACCTCTCTTGCTCCATTCAAACCCTCACATTCATTGGGAAGCAGCACATCTTCTCTTCCTGTGGAAACTCGTGAGAGCCCTCTGGTGAGCTTGTACAGGTGCACTGTGGAGAGCATCCTCACGTACTGCATCACAGTGTGGTTTACCAGGTTTACCGGCTCCACCAGGACGGACCAGAAGGATCATTAAGGCAGTCCTAAACATTACTGGGACCAGCTTCTGGCTGTTAAGGACACTGATGTAGCGGACACAGCCTTCCCCCTTTCTGTGGAATGCTAAGTATCGAAGAACACCAGGTAAAAACAACACATTTGGGTAGACTTTGTGTCTATTCCCATCATTAAACTGCCACATTGAACACTACCCAGGCCTGTGAAGCTAACCATCTTCAGGAAGGATCACCATTTGTAACTTAACGGAGCAAATGGTGCTATATTCACTTCTTTGTTCCTCTAACACAAATCTAATGCCTCCTGATGAGGAATGAGATAACCTGTGGAACATTAACACTTGGCAACCCTCAACTTCAAAGGGACTGACTGCAACTCACACCAAGTTGAGGATGTTCTGGCTGCATCTTTTCCATGGACACATTTAAAACCCCTTTCCATCCCTAACTGATAAGGAGAGGCCATAAATTGTGGCTGCATAAGACCTGGAACTGTGTCTCCTCTTCATTCATTCACATAGGCAAGGACTGAATAACTACTGTTCTATTTATTTTTCTCATGTGTTTGCACCTACACCAGCCTCAACATGATGTCTTATATCAACTGTCCAAAAATCGCATTTCTAAGTGACGTGGGAGCAAAGTTAAGGTTTTACAAGAATATTCACATCTCTAACATGGACCCACAGTGCCATCTAGCGACATCGGATACACGAGTTTGCCGACAATAAACAACCAATTGTAGTGATATGTTGTCATGAATTAAAAATGATAGTGGGAGAAATCTGACATATTTTGCTACTACATTTCATCCAATGTGTTTTATTCCCCAGTGATAACATGAACGTGATATATACACAATTGCATATTAACATATAATGATTTTTATTTTTCATTTCCATTTTGGTGTAATCTATCGTCTTATGATGTATATGTGTTTTACCAATCTTTTGTTTGATATCGATGGGTCATGGTGAGAGATGGATAGATCATTTTTGCGCACATAACGTACTTTTTGTATTTCAATCTGAGATGGCAATTTGCTCTCCTTGTAGACAAAGAAACAGAGTCAGGTTACCAGAAACAGCGGGAAACTGCTATCCACGCCCAAAATAAACACCCACCAGAGGCCAGATGATAAAAGTGGAGGACCGCTTTGTCCTGGGCTCTTGCCACCCCTTTTTTTCTTAGGCTCCGCTTTTGCCATCTTTTTTTTAGGCTCTTCCCTTGCCAATTTTTCTTGCTCTATCTTCCTTCTCAACATTTCCTTATATTCCGCGCTTTTACCTTTTTGTCTTCGCCTAATTTTTAAATCAAATTTTTGCGCGTTTTATTGTTGTGGCCTCTTTGAAAATCTTTTAGATTTTTTTTCTTAGATCGTGCTCACCCTCATCTAAGTCTGAGCTGCTTCACTACCATTCTTTTTAAGCAAACCAACAAGAATCAATTCACTCCGATTTTTGTTCTAACAGAACGGTTTTTCAGAGATTTTGCGGCTAACACCAAACACCGTCAAATCTAACAGAGCCACAGTTAATAATAAAGTTATTCTCTATCAACCCGGATGACTGGTCACTCCACGCATGGCTGCCTACCACCGACCACCATCTGTGTGCCAACGTCAGGATTCTGCTGGCAGAATCTCTGATCCTGCGCTGCTGTGAGAGCTCCATCGGCAGAACGTTGCCTAGCAACCCAGACGACACTTCGGAAACACCCGTCCAGACTCGTCGCTCAAGGGTTCCAACCGGTTCCAACCTAACGTTCCAGCTCACGGAGGCTCCGACCAGACAGCTCTGTTCAAAGTAGGCAAAGCGCACCTCTCTATCTGCTCTTGATTGGGTTGATGCTGTAATACCTTGATAACAGGTTTAATTTTAGCGTATCATTCGTTAATCTAAATCAGAACTTTAGATCGTCGACCAATTACCCTTCTTTCACCATCATCCTCGTCATTCTGTTTGATAATCTGGCATCACACATTCACCATACACACACTCTGACTCAACTGCTATAGCTCATGTATGTTATATTAGTAGATTAGTTAATAAATATATTCATTTAGACCAATTCCTGATTCTGTGTTTTTCTTTGTGTGGGAACTGAGGTCAATTTAATCAGAATTTACGACTTTCATTTAAGAGACTGATCAACTTCATTCAATTAAAGTTTCTTTGAGACTTAATCTAGAATGATAATTTTCTCAGTAATCTGAGATGGTGCCCCTTCATTAACAAGTGCAAAATTTTAATTGTAAAGTGTAGTTACACTACAAATTTTGGTGCGGCCGTACGCGACACTGACCAGGCCCCGTGCATGAGTAAGGCCTCCAACATTGACTCTGACTCTCCCAGCCCATCATCTTTTCCAGCTTCTGGCAGCCAGTATAGGACAGTACCCATAACAGTAGAACATGCTGTTGAACCATTGAACATGACCAAACTCCCATCTCCATTCTCACCACATTCACACACTGACACACTGCTGGAGGACAGCTGATTGGACTGTTTATAGCATTTATATGTACAATTTTTTTAATAATATCAGCCTTCCTTGGTGCCACACATAGCACTTTAAGCATTGCATGTTTACATAGTCATCAAATTTTAAATTGGCCTAATATTTTTATCTGTATCCAGAATGTACTTTTTATGGATTGTCTTTTGTTATGCACTTTTTAACTCAGGGAGTGCCTTTAGAATTCAGTTTTATTCCTGTCTTGCACTGCAGTATAATGACGATAAAGCTGTAATTGTAATTCAAATCCTAGCCAAGTGGTAATAAATGAAAATAAAATGGCACTACATCCCACATACAACTGATCGCCCATTCATCTTAAAGGGGAGAAGTGACTATTAGAACTTGAAATGGTTCCATATGAGAAAGACACGTTAAGACTGTCTTTTAAACTGGACCTCGTTTCAGTGTCTGCAGTTTTGGAAGGAAAGGCACCGACACATTCTTTATTTGATCTGTGCCAACTCTCTGTGCTCAGCTTTGTCCCAGTGGCTCTGATCCCCAAATATAATAATTACACTTACCTACAGGTTGATAAATGTAGCGATGTGTTGGGAGAAAACCCTGCAGCAGTGAGTGGTCTTTTTAAATAGATCTCAGCCAAGCACAGTGCAGTCTTCTAACCATGACATACGGGCTTTCTACTTCGTTATTTCATAGTAGAACACCAATAAACAGTACAAGATTGGTCATATTTTTTATTTTCAAAACACCCAATACAAACTTTGAAAATAGTTCCTCCTCTCCTTACACTTTCTCATTACTTCAAGGATACTGAAGCCTACCTCCAAAATGAGTTCTAGTTCTTAAGTGGCATCATGTCACCTAAAAATGGACCCAGTGGAAGTTTCACATAATACACTAAGAAATATGTTCCTCAGATTTTAAATTAATCTGCATGATACCATTTTTTAATGTATATTTTTTTGTATTATGTATTTTCAACTACCATTATGAGGATTTTCTGTCTTTGTTATGGCCAGCGCCTGCCCCTCCATGTACTTTGTGGTTTCAACTGTGTGTATGTATGCAAAATAGCCCGCGCGGTAACGAGTCCCTGGTTGGCTGACGGAAGGAGGTGTGGTCCGGCAGGTGGGGTTGGATTGGTGAGGCCATAGACATATATACGTAGAGGCCGCGTTGACTGCCACTGCCAATTGGAGCCAACGTGCCTATGTGGCGGCCATCTTGGTACAGTGCCACTCACCCCTACAGTGCATTACGTATATAGAGGAATGACATGTCTGCACTATAAAAGTGATCATAAATTGATCAGTTGTCAACATATATTGTTTGTTACAAACGTCAGACATGGAGGACGGACAGGCCGACATAAATAGAACAAAAGCATCCAAGCATCCTGTGTCAAAGCTAAATGTGTGACGTTTTTAACAAACCAAACCGTTTGGAAATCGATCGAAAATTCAGTGAATAATTCTACTTTAAGATTGTGGATTCCCTCTTACGTCCATAGACTTACATTCACTGCCCCCTCTGCTAGCCCTGTACCAAGATGGTGGAGCTTTAGGCACGTCCCTCCACAGTCAATGTGGCGTCTACGTATATATGTCTATGGGTGAAGCAGCATCCCGCGTCCCCCAATCACCAGCTGCCAGTTGCTATAAAGCCTGGTGGCACAATTCCACATGGCTGCTGAGGTGCAGCATGTCAGAAGACCTGTGGGGTTCTTGAGGCATGGAAAAACAGACTTTGGGGCTTGAAAAGAACTAAAAACTGACACTAGCTCACATTTCTATAGGCTGACCTGTGTCTAGGAATACTAGTAAAAGGGGTGCTGACAGTGTGTACTTCTGTTTTTAGTCACCAAGTATTAGGAGAGGATTTTGTTTTGCTTTTGATTTATATTCAAGCAGTTATAGTGATACATTTTCGTTTTGAGAACTCTCCTTTAGTTTTATTTTTATGAGTTGATCAGCCACCCACCAGCCCAGTTCTGCTGTTTTCATCTTTTTGTAACTTTGCACCTTTTTTTTCAAACTTTGTTAATAAACAGTTTTATTTTATACCAATACCAGCTGCTTTATGTTGCTTCTCTTCCCCTCCGAGCTGGGACAAAACGTTCTTGCATGTGCCTGTTGCATTTACAGCTCATATTAAAATACATTTTTGATCTTTGTGTCAGTTGGGTGAATGTTACCGCCAGTCTAACAATGCAATCTGGTGGTAACGTAAACTGTCACAGCTTTGCAGTATGTAATTATTTCTGCCCTAGTTATCTGTTTTCCATGTTCAGACCAGCCGCCTGATCTGTCTGGCTTTCCCACCTGCTGCATGATCTTGTTTGATTCTTTGGTCAGACCTTTGAATTTCTTTATTATTCTTCATTATGTTTTAATAAAATACAAAAGACAAATACTGTTGCACCTCAGTTGACTTTATTACAGGACATCCAGATTTCCACAACACGCTGTAATTTAGTTTTTACTTTAATCGGACTTTTACGCTGACCTGCATAACATAAGGCTCTCTGTGTTTTCTGGTAAAGGTGCTCACAAATATACTTTTCCAAAATAGCAGTAACAAAATAAGTATTTCATTCATGCTTGTCCTATCTGTGTCATTCACCTTGCACATTCTTCAACCAGTGGATATGTTAGTTTTTTTGACCATGGTCTTTCATCTCATTGTTAATCTGCCTGCTGTATGGGTTTAGACTTCCAATGTTACAATTAGTGGACAGCCTACTCGACCACCTGAGCCATGGCCACGCCAGTGGATACCCTCATCCCACTGAAGAAAATTACCTGAGCCAGGGGCAAAGACCTGTTCCTCTGACAAAATCACTTCCAGGGCTGACCTCTACAGTTGGTCACTCTTCTCCAGGTCCAACCATCACCGGCTGCCCTTCCTGGTTGCCTGACTCTCCCTTCGGAGCCTCGATAGCCCTACCTTCATGCTACGCAGAGAAATTCGTCATTCCTAATTCAGTGCTCCTTGAAGCATTTGCCTTTGACCCCCTGCTTGACCTCCAGGAAGGTTCCACATATGTTGCTATGCTCCAGAGGGGTTCTGCATTGATTGCTGGTCTTTTGCTTACTTTCTAATGTGGTTTCACCTTCTCTACTGGTCCCCTGTTTGTCAGCCAGAGGGACTTCACCTTCACTGTTGCCCAGATCTCCTGTTCCACTGCTCTCCTATCTAAACCTGAACCTTGTATCTAACAGTCACTTTGTTGACATATTAGAATCTATAAATCGGTCTATGAATATTATATGAACATACGCTCAGTAAAAACCCTACAGAACATGGCTGGAAGGAATATCAGGAACATTTTGTGTACATAGGTACTGCTGAAGTGTGGATTTCTGGTATGAGAAAAAAAATTAAACAAAAACAACAAATACATGTTTATTATAAGTTTGAAAATTCAACCATGTTTTATTGAAAACTGTTTCTGGTTGTACTATTTATATGCAGGTGACAGGGTGCTTCATTGCCGCCTCACAGCAAGAAGGTTCAGGATTCGAACCTGCTGGCCAGCTTGGGCCTTTCTGCTGTGGCATGTTCTCCCTGTGCCATAACTGATTATTGTAAATTAGCCATAAGCGTGAGCACAAATGTTTGTCTGTCTTTGTGACAATTCTGCAATGTCCTTTTCAGGGTGTCTCTCACCTAATGTCAGTTAGGATTCATTATAGCCTGCTGAGACACTTTATGTTGGTTTTCGGTTAGTTTTTCCTTGTCACCCGTCTGTATAATTTTATTAGACATCATTGAATTTAGCATGAATTTACAGACTCAAATAGAAAAACATAATAAAATAAACACCTCCGTGTGCATTTCTGATGTTTTCTGTCCGCTAGTCTGAAAGAATGCATGTTATGAAAGCAAAATAACTCTAAATCTCAAAAGTGAACAAGAAGTTTGCTTTTTATGTCTCACCGACATAAAATATCAAAATTAAAGTGAAAAAAAAGAACAAATGTTGCAAAACAATGGCCTGCATCACTCATCCAGTGACTGGGCCATGTGTATGAAAGACAGTGTTTTGTTTCAATGTTTGAGAGCGACAACAAAGCTTCCAGGTGATGATTCATTGTGACTTCCTTCTGCCTTCAAGTTGACTCATATTCAGTTTGTGTCTCCAATACGGGCCATTCTAGTTTGATGTAAACCTACTGAATTTGAAGCTTTGACTTTTAATGTAGCATCTATTAAAGATGCCGGTCGGAGTAAAAATGAATCTGCTTTAGCACAGAGCCTGAGGGACAGAAAACGTGCAAACGTCGACATACTTATGGTCTGTAATGTATATAATAGATACTCATAAGTCTTTACTAAGCCAGGTCAGTGCAACGTCTGCATCACTGCTCACACTAAAGGACTTGTCAGGCTAGTGTGCATAGAAACCCAAATAAGCAGAAAATCGCTTTTTTTCCAAGATTGTCTGCATGAAACACTGCCCAAATCTGTAAATCTGTAAGATGGATGTTCCTGTCACCCTCGGTTACAGTAGCAAACACATGGAGGCCTATCTCTAAAAGGCCTTGTTATGAAAACTGAGAGGGAAAAATGTCATTCTAGTATTTTTTACATAGATGAAGACAAGGAACTATAATTAGTACTGATTAGTGCTCATTTGCATGTCTGTGATAAGGGCCAGCATGGCCACAGTGTGAGTTTGGTCCTTTATCTGGGAAACATGGCACCTTATTTGTGCTTGGGCTGTGAGTCTGTGCACTGTATCAGAGATACTGTGCTTATAATGGAGTTACTTTCCTATCTTTAATCAACAGCCAGGTCTTTCAATTTGAGAACATGTTCCTCTTTATTTTCTCTTCATTTCACTTTTGCAAAAACTATGTGAAACTATTCTGACTAGTATGAGTTTGATATTGTTAAAAGTATATAATGTTTAGTATGAGTGGGGGAGAAATGATTACAGAGTAGCTGTTTGTCATTCTGGCTTTCTTTACAAGGGCTAAATAAGGAGAGCACTTCCTGTCACGCCCTCTGGTACCAGTTAGTGGCAGCCAGCTCTTTCCCCTCCTCTCTCTCGCCCTCTCCTGTTGTCCCTCTCTCTCTCGTGGGCGTGAGCATGGTGCAGCGGTGGGCAGGCAGGTGTGCTGAATCATCAATCAGCTGATGAGGCGCCCCGTGATTGGATCCCGCCACCTGCACCCACTCTGTCCGTCAGGTCCTAAGAGGCATTCGGATCATGAATTGACGCCAGACTGTAGTAGCACTTCAGCCAGTCTCCGATCCTAGTACTATGTCTAGCCACTCTGCCTGTTACTAACTGCTACTCTCTTGTGCTCAGTTTGGAACCCACACTGGTCACCGCAGATTGCCTCAGCTCCAGCCACTCGTCTGCCAACCCTGGTCTTGGATCTGATGTTCACGGGTTGGATTCTACGGACACACCTGCCTGCTGCTCATCCATCAGCCTGCCAGCCATTCTCCACCCGCTGGTCGTCCTTCCCCGCTTTCTCTACCGTAGCGTCAGTTAAATTATTCCTAGTGTCAGTAATTCTCTGCCAGTCTCAATGTTGCTTGTCTGTTAGCGTGTTAAATGCTCTGCTCATCAGTCATCAGTTTGTTTGCTAGTAAGCTACTTCATCAGCCTGTGCAGTCTCTGCGCTTTCTTCTGTTTTTTTTTTTTTTAATTTATGAAAAATTAAAAAAGCCAGGCGATTGTTAATTTTGTTTAACACAAAAACTGGAAAGAGGGTGACACAGCTAGCCTGGCTTAATCCAGAAGTAACAAAGTCCCCCTACCCTGAAACCTCATTAATGAACATGTTGCATTTCACTTGTTCAATATGTACAAAACTAGAAGTGTAAATACAACACGTTGTGGTTTTGGATGGAGTTATGTGCTGGGACTATTTCTTGGTGAAGAATCTTGTCATCTCTGAGTGAAACAACATATTGTGAATAGTGAATGACATGCTCCCTAAAGAACTTTTTGTGCACTGATTGTATTTCTCACCCCTGAGATGGATAAATAAATTCATATACTATAGATAAATTCATTCATTCATTTCCATCTTCTGATGTGTCATTGGGATTAGATGTAGCCTGATCATCTATTCTTATTTTTACAGTAAAGTCACTGAGAACAAAGTGGTCATGCAGAGGATGAGTCCAGCATTTTTTTTCCAAGTCAAAGTGCAAATATGGGGAATCCCAATGTTCTGGAGGGGTGTATCAAGTAGATTATGAAAGGGAGTTTTCTGTTTTACTTCTTAAATGCAGTAGTATTTGCAGTTGCGGTATTACTACAGTCATGAACTCATCTAATCACTGATGTCAATAAATTATAAGCTAACAGAGAGGTGGCCCAATGATT
Source organism: Dascyllus trimaculatus (assembly GCA_024666655.1). Classification (NCBI taxonomy): domain Eukaryota; kingdom Metazoa; phylum Chordata; class Actinopteri; family Pomacentridae; genus Dascyllus; species Dascyllus trimaculatus. The sequence continues at coordinate 28,763,256 of CM045466.1, read as the reverse complement.
AAAACCACTCCATTTACAAGTTATAGCAGTCACCTTAGTCCAAGTAGGAAGATATATGTATTTTTATGGATGCCAGGAATGTCAATGTTTTCTGAACCCACAATTAAATGCAAATAAGGCTGTGGCAGACGATGATCCAGAGGAGACACATGTGGACAGGCGAAGGAACCAAACTGGAGACAGAGAATAGCGTTAGGACAGGCATACAGGAACAGAACTAGACGTAACAGAGGTCGGTAAACTGACTGTGGCTGTTTTATGGTCTGGCGCCGAGGAGTGTGCTGAGCGTGGCTTTAACTGGTGGTAGAATGGAAGCAGCTGGCAGCTCAATCATACTTGTGCCTCCTCCGTTGATTACAACAAGCAGCACCTGCCACACTCCTCACCGCCCGCACCATGCTCACGCCCACCTGAGGGAAAGAAGGAAAAAGGGACGGAGAACTGCCACTAGCTGGCAGCAGAGGTGGAGGACGTGACAACTATTCTGACCAGAGAGAGGAATTATGGAATTACAGATGTCCGATCACCTTTTCATCTGACAAGACTGATTAGTAAAATAAATGTAAAAATCTGTCATCTAGAGTCATCATCAGATTAAAATTTCTGTCCAAACAATTGTAGTTTATGAACTGCAAAATTAATGACACTCCTGCCGCTCTCCCCTCTACGTTGTCTTTAGTTCAGTGAGCAAATTCTATGCTACAGTAAACAGACACCAAACTGAACATTATGCCTGCTGAACATCAACACTGTTAATGTAACATGACATAAATTACTTCACATCTGCTTTCAGCTCAAAGGACCGCTGTACATAACAGCTGAACTCAGACCTTTTTTTCTTTAGTGTTTTTTTTAATACCTCAATATAATGGCATAGACTGCTTACAAGTTAGCGTTTTTAAATCTATCGCTGTCTGAGTTACTGTTTGCTGTATCTTTGCATGTCACCAGAAGGCACTAACAAAGAGACACTATTACGCTGCACTGAATTGTAGGATCCCATTTTTTAAAAAGTTTGACCAGCATTGGGACCTTATGTCAAAATATCCCACCCTGTGCTTTGACTTTAATCTTTCTTGTTTTGCTGTTGTATTTTTTTTTTTTTTTAATTCTGCCCTATTTTAGTCCCCAGACTGACACCAAATCACAGTTCAATTAATAATAATAAAAGGGGTGTTTTGTAGAAAATTAAATGCAAACAATCATTTCTCTACTTTGGTTATTGAAAGATACCACTCTTGCTTGCAATATGCTAAAGACAGCTCAGGGCTAATAGAGGCTTTGTCGTGCTCTGTCTTGTTGATCCCACCATCAAGGCTTTTGAACCTCAGCCCCATTTGTTCAGGGAGGTTGACTGAGCAGCTGATGGAGCCTGAAGTTGACTGCTCTATTTCAAACTGTTAAGACATATTCACACTTGGGAGCTTCCACAGTACTCCACTAAAGCTATCAAGGACACACACATTCTCATATTCACACAACACGGCTAGCATTGTGAAGACATGCAATGACAAAATGCAGTCCTTAACCCTTTACCACCACCTTAACCATCACAACGGCGTGCCTAAACTTAATGTAAACCAGGGGCCCTCGAGAACCAGGGTTGGACACCCCTGATGTAAACCTGAGTCTACCCTCAAAAGTGATTCTGTTTCCTTATATTGTCTCAGATTTTTTGAGATAAAATGACATAGACATACAGTCTGGTCTTAGACGGCTGTATTTGCATTGGTTTTTACTTTAAAACTTGTTGTAACCAAAAAGCAAATGGCAGGTTTAAAAGGTAAGTTATGTTTTAAAATTTGCCAACATTGCACAGTTAGTCAAAGCCAGACACAAACAAAAAAACATAAACAAATATCAGATTTTCAACTTTGTGACTATCCTTGAGCATATCATGTGTGAGGTATGGTTGTGTCAGGAAAACAATCAAGTCTCAGCTTCAAAAATAATCCCTTTGCACCAGATCCTGTAAAAGAAAAACAAGAGATGCTGCATTTATTTTTACGTACATTGATGCAACTGAGCAGCCATGATTGACTCAGCTGTGACCAACAGTCATGTGTCAAATACTTAGAGACTTCTGAGGTGAACTTTGGGCAGTGTTTACACTGAGCAGAGAGGAGACGATATGAGAGACTGAGATGAAAATAAAACATACTGGACCAATACAACAAGTACAGCATGGTTCAAGAACTCCATACAGATGAGCAGGTTGTCAGCAAGTTGTTGGAAGATATTAGGCATAGTGAAAAATATTTCTATGGCTGATGTGCAGAGAAGTGTGAAATTTATTTGTCGAAACTAGCAGACACAATTAATTTTACAAAGCGAGATATATGTAATGACAGAGCTGGGAAACAAATCAGGACTTGATAAAACTAAGCTAGGAAAGCGGGGGCTAGACAGAAGTAACAAACACACAGACAGCACTACAAAAACTAACGCCAAGCCGGGAGGGGATACGTTAGCTGCCAGTCGAGGGTAGAGAGGGTAAGGGTAAGGCAGACGGAGGAGGTGCGTGGCATGGTAGGAATGGCGCCCAAGCAGGTGCAAGTTTGTGAGGGTTTCTGTGGTGGAATCCAGACAGAACCAGAATGGATTAGCCGGTGAGAGCTGAAGCTCAGTGGCAGGCAGGATCTTTGCAGGGGTGGTCATGGACTGGAACAGAGAGAACTATGAGTTAGCAAGAATCACAAAAACAAAGAGATGGGTAGCAGAACAATGACCGGAGTCGAGTAACTGGGCTACTCAACAGTCCAGCATCATGTAGTGGTCTGAGCCAGGCTTATGTGGAGAGGCTGAGTAACAGGAACGACCACTCCCTGCTGCTGGTGTGTTCACTCAGGTGATTATCCAGTGACCTGAACCTGCCCACATTCCACCAGCAACACCTCAGTCACACCCACCTGAGGGAGGAGGGAAACGAGTGAGAAGGGAGAAAACAGGGGACGACTACCACTACATGGAGCTGGAGGTGGCGGGCACAAATCATTGCAACTCAGCTCCTCAGGGACACTGATTAACACTTCAGCATTAGACATTATCAAGCTCTTTTTATTAACAGGCTGCACACACAATGCAGGCTATAGACCCATATCCAACCTCTCCTTTATTTCTAATATTCATGAAACAAACACTTGCAAGCAAATTATTTGACCATCTGCTCAGAAATAGTGTGTCTGAAGAGTTTCATTCAGGTTTTAGAATGCATCATAGTACAGAAACAGCAGTGGTGAAAATCTCCAGTGCTGCTCTTATAGCCTCAGACAGTGAACTCGTCTCTCTTAGTTTCTAAAGTGCTTTACAGTGTATTTCTCACTTACCCATTCACATGCACACTCACACCAATGGTGACGGCTAACCCAACAAGCAAACAATCAGGGAGCATATGGATGAGGAGAGCAATGTCCAAACACTATTCAGATCCCTGGCTTAGAAAAGTCTTATGCCACCGGAAAATGTGTATCATATGAGACAGTTACTGAACTTATGCATGAGATATGTGTTACCTTGATTAATAGATTAAATGGTCATTACATTAAAATGTATTACTATGTACATGACTCCCACACCTGTTCAGTCAACATATCACTTAAATAGAACCTGTCTGAGATCTTTTGGTTGACTTCATTTTGTCAAAGAGCTGCAACAAACTGCCGTGATCCAGAGAAATCCAAGAACAGATGAGAAATAAAGTCATTGACATCTGTCAGTCTGGAAAGGGTTACAAAGTCATTTCTAAAGCTTTAGGACTCCAGCAAACCACGGTGAGAGCCATTATCCACATATGGAGAAAAGATAGAACAGTGGTGAACCTTCCCAGGAGTGACCTGCCTACCAAAATTACCCCAAGAGCACAGCGACGACTCATCCAGGACACAGTCACAAAGGAACCCAGGACACCATGTCAAGAACTGCAGGCCTCCCTCGCCTCAGTTAAGGTCAGTGTTCATGACTCAACAATAAGGAAGAGACTGGGCAAAAATGGCCTCCATGGCAGAGTTCCAAGGCCAAAACCACTGCTGACCAAAAAGAACATAAAGGCTTGTCTTACTTTTGCAGACAAACATCTGAATGACTTCAGGGAGAATATTCTTTGGACTGATGAGATGAAAGTTGAACTTTTTGAAAGGTGTGTGTCTTGTTACATCTGGAGTGAAAGTAACACAGCATTTCCAAAAAAAGAACCCCAGGAGTTTTCCCACAGGACTGGAAATCTGCTGCTGCTGTTCTCCCACGACTCAAAAGGAAGAGACAATGCTGACCTGAACTGTTACAGACCCATCTCCATTTTGCCCTGCCTTACCAAAGTGTTCGAAAAGCTAATCAACAAACAGCTTGTAGACCATCTGGAGACCAACAAAGCCTTCAGCCCTTTACATACCAACTTTCGACCAGGCCACAGTTGCATCTCTGCCACGGTGAAAGTTGTTAATGACATCATTTGTGCTTTTGACAACAAAGAATACCATGCAGCTGTTTTTGTTGATTTGTCTAAAGCTTTTGACTCTGTTTACCACTTCATCTTATTTGAAAGGCAAAGAAATGTTGGTGTCTCAGAAAGCTGGGTCACCTGGTTCAATAGCTACTGTTCTGGGAGTATGCAGTCAATAAGGATGATGGGTCTTCTCTCAGCTCTGCTACCTCTTCACAAAGGTGGCCCTCAAGGCTCCATACTTGGTCCAACACTATTCAGTATTTACATCAACTGCATATCACCCATGCCGTATACAACTGTCAGGATCCCTGCTCCAGCCCCTGCTCCCCACCCCCACTCTCTCACCCTCATCGTAATCCTGTCCTGCCTGTCTTCCTCTGTTGGCTGCAGCCCGGGTTCTCTCCCACAGCTGCAGCTAGTCTGTAGTCATCAATCAGCAGCAACTCTGGGCAGCCGTGTTCCAGCACTCCTGGTCAGTCATCCCTGCAATAAAGACCAGTTCAACCCGCCACTCCCTGCCAGATTGTAGTTTCTGCTCACCACATTCCACTGCCATGCTGCCCAGATCTGATGCTATTCCTGCCCTGCTCTTGCCTTTGTTTGGATCCCCAAGGCTGTGTTTCCCGCTCCTGGAGGAGGTTCGTGCCTCCTGCAATTCCCTGCTCCTGCCAGCCGTCCGCCAGATTCCCGATTCCAGGTCGTCAGCCTGGGTCAACCCCCTCCCTGTGGACTCCAGCCTCCCAAAGAGAATCAGCTCCAGCCAGCTCTCCCTCCCGACACCACTGCCACTGTCCACTGCCACTGTCCGCTGCCAGCCCTCCAAATTATCCTGGCTTTGTTATTTCGGCGTTCCGCTCAAAATTAGTTTTAGTTCGCCTTTAGTTTAGCTCAGCTTATTTTTCAGTCCTGTTTTGATTCTATTTATTGTTAATAAACTTTATTATAATCTTGATTTGCCTCGACCTGTTCTGTGCATTTTCACTTGGGTTCAGTTCTCCCCACCATAACAACGACAAATCCCACATCCATCTATATGCTGATGATACTATTGTATATACATTTCGCTCCTCTCTCAACACTGCATCGTCCGCTCTGCAAATTGCATTTAACAACATTCAACATGCCCTGTCTGACCTTCATTTATCTCTGAACACAAGAAAAAAAAAAAAAAGGTATTCAATAGTAATCTGTGACAGATCCAGTCCCCAAACAACATCTTCTCCTTGGATGGCTCTGTAACTGAATTCGTCAACAGCTACGAATATTTAGGTATCTGACTTGATCCCTCACTCTCATTTGAAGCCCATATCAGAACTCTGCTCCCCAAAGTTAAAAAACAGAATTAATTTTCGGTATCGTAATAATGATACCCAGCAAAATACCTCTTGGTCAAAATCATAGTCCTTCCGATTACTGACTATGGTGACATGCTTTACAGATCCGCTTCCAAATCCCTCCTGCATAAAATAGACACTATCTACCACGCTGCCATCCATTTTGTCACCGGCACCCCCTTTACTACTTACCACTGCAGTCTGTAGTCCCTTGTTAACTGGTCCTCTCTTCACTCCTGCAGACAAACACACTGGTTTCTGTTCCTATAGAAAATCCTTATAGCTAAAACTCCTTTGCTCACTACTCATCACACGTAACATCAGCAGTTCCCTTCGCTCCAGCAACCTCATGAACCTCCTCATCCCCAAAGTCCGCACCGTTCTTGGTCGTTGTTCATTTCAGTTTTCTGCAGCTCACGATTGAAACCAATTGCAACAAACACTAAAACTCACCTCCTTCTTTCCACTGTCGTCTTTTGAACATTTGGTGAAGGCATCAGTTGCCGACTGTTACACCTGCTTTTAGCTTATTTCATCTTCACGACTCTTATTGTTATGCTTTTGTTTTTTTATTGATTTTTATGGATGTGTCCCTTTTGTTGTTTTCTCTGCTGTGTGCTGCCTCTTGGCCAAGTTATCATTGTAAATGAGAATTGGTTCTCAATTGACTCACCTGGTTAAATAAATGAAAAGTAAAAATAAAATAAAGCAGCATACCAACAGTCAAACATGGTGGTGGTAGTGTGATGGTGTAGCATGTATTGAGTTCAAAAGTGAGAGAGGCAAAAGAGTTATTATAGAACATTGTTGAAATGGCTAGTGGACAAATATCAAAAGATTCTAGTTACGACTACTGGAGGGCAGGTGCAGTAAATAAAGACAATGAAATGATGTTTGAGCTTGAGCATGTGAATATATTAAATGAATATAAAGTGTACAGGAAAAAAAATCTAAATAAATCACAAATATTTACAAAACTGCAGTTGTTAAAAAAAAAACGGTTCAATATGTTGCTAAATTCAATTGCAATTCAAATGCATAAAATAGTCCAACATATCTGGCAAACTGCCACCAATGAAAGACGTAGTGGTTCAGGGGCCTGTTTCACAAAGCAGGTTTAGTGAAAACTCTGAGTCTGTTAACCCTGAAATGAGGAAAACTCAGAGTTTTCCGTTTCACAAAGGGAGGTAACTCAAACTAGAGATAGAGGGGTAACTCTAGCCTGTTTCACGAAGAGAGATAACTTAAGCTCTCGGTCAGTTACCGCAGTAACAGTGTCTGTGAAACTAACCTGGTCGGGAGCAGGTTTATGTCAGTAAACCTCAAGATTCTCTCCGTCTCCGCCCTCTTTTAGCCACACACGATGTTTGATTTCCTCGTTTATTCATTCATTCAGTCAGTAGAGAGTTTTGGCGTCCGTGTGTTAAAATGGCATGTCCGTTTCTTAATGATCCAGTAGACGAAGGAGCAGCATTACTGCGCAGGGAACTGAATATTCGTTGGGAGGTTATTTTCAGACCGCGCATCAGATGTCATGGCTTTTCCAGACAGTTATCTTTTTGAACGGTACCGCTTCACCTCACAATCCATAATCATTTTGCAGTTTAATCCATCATCATCACCATCACCATCACAGAAAATAAAACACATGATACACATTTCATTTGGTCTTCTTTATTTCCTACAAATGAAAGAGCTAGTTTAGTTCATGTTCCAATAGTTAACATAATTCACCTGTGACCATGAACCCACCTCTAACTTGTGCTCCAGGATTTCAATTTCCAGATCAGCCTTCCTAATCTGGCGGTCCAAGTACTGCACTTCTTTGTCTGTTTTTTTGATTTTTTTCAGTAAGTGTAGTTTATATATTTGTTTTACTGGTAACTGGGAATACATAGAGGACATTAAATACAATAAATACAATTGCACATGAATTCCACAGAATGAACTTCTAGTGTTTACTGAACATCCATCTCACTGTGTCAATCTGTGCAGTGGAAGTTGAGGGACCATCCTGCTGCTGCCCAGCCATGCTCTGTTAAAAAGGATGAGAATGCGCCATACTTCAGTGAAGGCTAAATGTCACACTCTATATTCCACCAGAATGTTAAGAAATGTGAATGGGGAAGAGAACTACCAGTGACATACTTCTGTATGTCTTTCTGTATCCCCCTCTGTAAAGGCAGCAGACACAGTGTCATCCTCTTCATCCTAGATGAATGAGATGTTTCAGTAAACTTAAAATACCATTTGGCTCAATCTTTGGAGTATTGCCTACTTACAGTTACAAGGTCTGTTGTGGCATGAAGGGGCTCCACTAGGCAGATAGCACCATCACAATCTGGAAAAATAAGAAATAAATATTTGTATGACTATGCTTTGAACACACACACACACACACACACACACACACACACACACACATACACACACATATTACATTTTATGAAGGCACTTGTGTCTTGGGGGGTGGTCTCTGAGGATGAGCTCCCTCCAGGGATTCCCTGAGCCATTGGTCTTCCCAAAGTCTGGCTTAGGGCCAACTCCTCTGCCTCCGTTAGAGGTGGTGGTGCAGGGCCACCACCTGTTTTACAGGCATCAGCTTTCTTTCTGTTGGCTGAGTAGAAGTCTGTGTTAGTTTGAATAGGCTTAATTATTTAACAGAGCATGATATAGATGCAGACATTTAGGCTATGTGTGGATAAAAGAAATGCACAGTCAAACAACCACGTAATATTTAGGCTACATTTCAGTGTAAAACATGATCAACATGAGGTACCTCCATGAGATTATGCCTCGGTCTTACCTGTTTGAACAATGTTTTTATATTTCATTTTAAGCTGCTGCCACGTGCGCTTCTCCCCCGTCTGATTGCACCTAAATGAAATAACTTAATAAGTACCATTCAATCAGTTTTCCCTGTAATATTATTGCGATTGCAAAGGACTACATTTAAACTTACGCATTAACGAGGGCAGCAATGGTCTCCCACGCCGTCTTCCTCGCTTTTGCAGCTACAGCGGTGTTGCATTTCTTCCGAAAAATGTGTTCATAGTCGCTATATGCGTGCATTAAGACGTCCAGTTCAAGGGGCGTAAAAAACGTAGCTCTTCGCTTCTCCATTGCCATGGTGACTCGTCGAATCGGGGCTCCATTGATGCCGTCTTTTTATAGCCGTGGTGCACGCGCTTAACTCCAGGTGAAACTACTCCGTGTTGATTAAACAAACTGAAATCACCCGTTGTGAAACCGAAAACTCTGAATTTCCTGTCTCAGCGTAGATCAACTCGCAGTTGAGGATTAAACTCAGAGGTTGTTAAACCTGCTACGTGAAACGGACCCCAGCTCTCCAGTCCTCGGAGCGTTAATAAGTTATAGATTAGAGAGACAATGGTTGAGTAGTGCACAAAATCCAGCAAAGTTTGTAGGTAGTGGAAAGGCTCAGTTCGAGGAGGTGGGAGAGTTAATAGGCTGCAGAGCCTCCTACCAGACCATCTGCAACTAGGCTGATTGTATCCAGGGCGTCCTCAGGCTCCTGGCCTTGATTGGTAGCTCGCCATCCGGGAAGTGATCTCAGGCAGAGCACCTGGCCAGTTCGGTATAGGCACAAGACACATACAAGACAACTCAACGGTTGTGATGTATGCAGATGATTCCACTCTGTACTGTTCAGCAAAAACATCTGATGACGTTTCAAGCCTGGTAAATCATGATTTAATTCATATAAATAATTGGGTGAAGGATAACAAATTGGCCTTAAATATAGTTAAATCAACATCCATAATCTTTGGTACAAGATCAAAATTAAAAAACGAGACCTCACTGAAATTGTTAATTAATGGGCTTGAACTGAAACAAGTGAAGCAAACCAAGTTATTGGGCGTCACCTTGGATTCCCACTTGTCTTGGTCTGCTCATATCGATGACATCACAGCAAAAATGGGAAAAGGTATTGCAATGTCCAGAAAATGTCTGGCATACATACCTATGTCTATTGCTACACAGGTTGTACAATCTCTTTTTCTTGAGTCATATGGTCATCTGCATCACAGAGAGATCTTCAGAAGCTTCAGGTGGCACAAAACAGGGCAGCTAGGACTGTCCTTCAGTGCTCCTATAGGACCAACGTGGCGCTGATGCATTCACACCTTTCTTGGCTTACGATTAACAACAAAATTAAACGAAGACTAATCTTATTGATGTGGAATGCAATATTTAAAAATCAGCCACAGTTCTTTGCTGAGAAGTTGATTTGCCCACCAATATGCCACAAGACAGCCACTAGGGGGCGACTTAAAACTTCCTCGCCCAAAAACAAATTCTGTGAAGTCCACAGTGCTTTACAGAGCAATATTTAACTGGAATAAGCTCTTTGTCAGCTCACGCAGTATACATCATAAAAACACATTTAAAAATATTTGTACAAATGAGTTACTGCAGATGACCACGTGAAAACTAAATCTGCTGACATGTAAATTTTTGTATTATTGCTATAATGTAATAATTTCACCATGTTGTAATTATTACTATTTTTCCTAATTGTATTGTGTTATCTGTGCAATTTTGTGAATTTTTACACAATTTTATATTGTAAATTTTGTAAATGAAATATTTTAAAGGACCCCAGGAAGACTAGCGGCCATTAAATGGGCAGCTAATGGGGATCCTAATAAAACTAATACAACAGGTCCCCAACACCAACACAATGGTGTTTGGTCTGGTTCTGGTTCTGAACTTGGAGGAGAGTCAGGCTGTTTCATGGTCACATGAGATGTTGGTCGCGGGAGGTCTGCTGTGTCTGTGTCAGCACTGGGAGCAACAGGGCGATGATTCTCAGGTACTGAATTCTGCCATACGGGTGCATGTCTTTGAACCGCAAATCTTGGATGCATAGATGTCAGACAGGTTTTCAATGCAAAATTTGTTACCTACAGCAGATGTGTATGTGTATGGTACTAACGGCACTAGCTTCACCAGCACTGAGCCAGAAATAAATTCAACAACAATGTGTTTATTAAATTCTTTTTTGGTAGTTTCAATAGCGACATGTTGCTTAATATCACCATACTGCTTCAGAAAACCAAAGAGTTCATCCTGCAAAGAGGGTTCAGTTGCTCCATCTACAAGGACTGCATTTGGAATTTTGACTTCAAGATTATCAAAAACCTCCATATTTGCAAAATGAACCTGGTGAGAATGAATGGAACCAATATTTACTGTATAACTGCCGGCTGACCCGCCAAGAAATGTAGCATGTATTGAGTTCAAAAGTGAGAGAGGCAAAACAGTTATTATAGAAGATAGTTTAAATGGCTCGTGGACAAATATCAAAGGTCCCCAACACCAACACAACGGTCTGGTTCTGCAGAGAAAGGAAGCCAGGGCAATCTATATAGGGCCTTGGAGGCATGTGATTGAACAAGTCAAACCGTGTGACTATGTCATGTGGCATAGTGTGTTTAAGGACAACAGGGAGTGGGAAAACCTCGACTGGGCCAAACTGAAGATGCAGGTAAGTAGATGGTTTCTCTCCAGCATCTTGGTAAGTATCTAAAAACTTAGCACAGAGTTTATCACCATCCAAATTGAAGATTTTAACCCTGGTTACAATGGTCTGGGGCTGCTTTGCTGCTTCAGGACCTGGTCCTGTGATTGATGGAACCATGAATTCTGCTCTCTACAAGAAAATCCTGAAGGAGGATGTTCGGCCATCAGTTTGACCTCAGGCTGAAGAGCCCTTGGTTCTGCAGCAGGACAACGATCCAAAACACACCAGCAAGTCGACTTCTGATTGGCTTAAAAAACAAAATGAAGGTTTTGGAGTGGCCTCGTCAAAGTCTGGACTTGAATCTGATTGACATGCTGTGGAATGACCTTAAAAAGGCTGTTCATGCTCAAAAAAACCCCAGTGTTGCTGAATTAAAACAGCTCTGCAAAGAAGAGTGGGATAAAATATCTCTATGTGAAAAGACTCATCGCCAGTTATAGAAAACGCTTGGTTTTTAGCTGTTGCTGCTGAGGGTGGCCCAACCAGTTATTAGGTTTAGGGGGCAATTACTTTTTCACACCGGGCCAGGTAGCTTTGAATAGGTGTTTTCCTTAATAACTAAAATCATCATTAAAAAACTGCATTTGTGTTTACTTGGGTTGTCTTTGTCTGATATTTTACATTTGTTTGATGATCTTAAACATTAAAGTGGGGAAAATATACAAAAAAGAATCTGAGAGGCAAATACTCTTTCACGGCACTGTAGGTAGGTAGAAAAAGAACAGGAAATGTCATCTTCATCTACAGCATGTAAACTTCACAGTCACTAGGGTTCGGGTAACCATGCACAAGTGTGTTGTGTATGTGTTTTTTTTTTATCAGCATCAACCAGCTCCCTAATCCCCAGCAGTACATTGAGCCTTTTCAGACATCAGCACATGCTAGGAATACTAATCCAGTACAGTGGACTGCACTGCCACATACACATAACTGCATGCAAATGTACACAAACCCCCTCACAGACACTTACCATTCTGGTGCCACATATTATGATCAGTTGACACCTGCCAATGTCAGGCATACAGCATTACTTCAGATGGAGTACATAGTGATCAAACTTTTAGCTGAAGTTTTACCTTCTTTAAACTCTTCCACTTAACTGTAACTGAGCTCATCTCAATGTTTAGGGTCCAGCTACCACTTTTAACTGTGTTAGAGCTTCACCTTCCCAAGCAGGGCATGTACGAGGGCTGACCAAAAAGTTTCAAGACAAAAGCAGAAACTCTCAGGGCTCATGATGCCACATAACACTGCACTATCAAAAGGTGGAACAAAGGTAACATCACATTCAAGCTGTGTCCCAGTTCAGGGGCTGCATCCTTCAAAGTACAGAGCCTACCCGTCCTTCGAAGGCTGGGTCCTTCGAAGGACGGGTAGGCTGCATGAGAAGGCTGCATGAGCGTTTGTTAAATGAGACGGTCTAGCCTACGATGAACTTCCTGCTTGTATCATGACGTCTCGTAGCGCCGCTCTTTGTTGCCTAGCAACCCTGACAAACAAATTTTCATCCTGACGATCAGGATAAGACGACGTTGTAATTTTACCTAATTTTTGACTAGATTTGATCCCGAAATTGCAATTTTGGTTTTTAATATGTTTTATATACTTGAAGACTTGAGGGTCTTGTTCTGTCCGGTGGTTCGGGACTAAACTGTCTGAGAAACAAGAAGCGTTCACAGCTGGTTTAAATCTGTTGATCTGTCGATATGAACTTCAGATATTATAAACCTCCACAGTCTCTGGGCTGAGTGTTTATAATGAGGATCACTAAATACCTGCTGTCTGAACAGAAACCAGATATAATGTATGTTAAACATGTTATCAGATAACTTGGTGGAGCTAAACTAAGAACAGTGAAGATATTCATGTTTTCACTGGTCTACAGAGAATTACCACCAATAGAAGCTCCAGTAGGATTTAGTAACCTAGTAACCATTTTACTTCTTCTTCATATAGTAATTTAGAGTCTTGAAGTTTTAATGAAATGGGACAGCCTTAGTCCCACCGCTGTGACGTATGCGGCCGAAAAATGCAGCCTAGAAGGATGCAGCCCCTGAAATGAGACACAGCTTCAGTGTCAGTCAGCAGCTGGGACAAGCCAAACTTCATGCCTAGGCTCACCACTGGTGACAAGAGATGGGTCTTGTAGCGTACGGCGGCACCAAAATTTGTAGTGTAACTACACTTTACAATTAAAATTTGCACTCGTTAATGAAGGGGCACCATCTCAGATTACTGAGAAAATTGAATGAAGTTGATCAGTCTGTTAGCTGAAAGTTGTAAATTCTGATTGAATTGACCTCAGTTCCCACACAAAGAAAAACACAGAATCAGGAATTGGTCTAAATGAATATATTTATTAACTAATCTACTAATATAACATACATGAGCTATAGCAGTTGAGTCAGAGTGTGTGTATGGTGAATGTGTGATGCCAGATTATCAAACAGAATGACGAGGATGATGGTGAAAGAAGGGTAATTAGCCAACGATCTAAAGTTCTGATTTAGATTAACGAATGATACGCTAAAATTAAACCTGTTATCAAGTTATTACAGCATCAACCCAATCAAGAGCAGATAGAGAGGTGCGCTTTGCCTACTTTGAACAGAACTGTCTGGTCGGAGCCTCCGTCACCTGGAACGTTAGGTTGGAACCGGTTGGAACCCTTGAGTGACGAGTCTCTGCAGATGTTTCCGAAGCGTCGTCTGGGTTGCTAGGCAACGTTCTGCCGATGGAGCTCTCACAACAGCGTAGGACCAGAGATTCTGCCAGCAGAATCCTGACGTTGGCACACAGATGGTGGTCGGTGGTAGTTGGTGGTAGGCAGCCGGGTGCGGAGTGCGCAGTCGTCCGAGTTGATGGAGAATAACTTTATTATTAACTGTGGCTCTGGTTAGATTTGACGGCGTTTGGTATTAGCCGTAAAATCTCTGAAAAATTGTTCTGTTAAAACAAAAATCGACTTTAATTGATTCTTGTTGGTTTGGCTTAACAAGAATGGTAGTGAAGCAGCTCAGACTTAGGTGAGGGTGAGCACGATCTAAATAAAAAGGTTTAAAAGATTAACAAAGAGCCACAACAATAAAACGCGCAAAAATTTGATTCAAAACTGAGCGAAGACAAAAAGGTAAAAAGCGCGGAATATCAGAAAAATGGTAAGAAAGAGAGAAAGAAAAATGGCAAGAGAGCGAGCCAGAAAAAGAGAGAGAGAGCGAGGAAAAAGCAGTCCTCCACTTTTATCCTCTGTCCTCTGGTGGGTGTTTATTTTGGGCGGGGATAGCAGTTTCCCGCTTATACTTTCTGCTTCTTTGTCTAAGACGAGAGAAAGTTGCCCTTTTAGATTGAAATACAAAAATTATGTTATATGCAAAAAAACGATCTATCCATCTCTTACCATGACCCATCGATATGAAGCAAAAGGTTGATAACACACGTATACATCATAAGACAGTAGACCACACAAAAATAGGAATTAAATATAAAAATTCTTATATGTTAGTATGCGATTATCACTGGTGAATTTAACACATTGGATGAAATGTGGTAGCAAAATATGTCACATTTCCCCCACTATCACTTTTAATCTATTACAACATATCGCAACCATTGGATGACTGTCCCGACAAAAGAGTGTATCCGATGTCGCTAGGTGGCACTGTGGGTCCATGTTAGAAATGTGAATATTCTTGTAAAACCTTGACTTTGCTCCCACATCACCTAGAAATGTGATTTTTGGACATTTAGGGCATCATGTTGAGGCTGATGCAGGTACAAACACATGAAACAAATAAATAGAACAGTAGTAATTTAGTCCGTGCCTGTATGAATGAATGAAGGGAAGACACAGTTCCAGGTCTTCCACTGGTATGCGGCCACAATTTATGGCCTCTCCTTATCAGTTAGGGATGGAGAGGGGGTTTGAAATGTGTCCATGGGAGAGATGCAGCAAAAACATTCTCGACTCAGTGTGAGTTGTAGTCCCCTTTGAAGTTGAGGGTTCTAAAGTGTCAATGTTCCACAGGTTATCTCATTCCTTTGCAGGAGGCATGAGATTTGTATTAGAAGAACAAAGAAGTGAATATGGCACCATTTGCTCCGATGAGTTACAAATGGTGATTCTTCCTGAGGACGGTTGGGTTCACGGGCCTGTGTAGTGTTCAATGTGGCAGTTTAATGGTCGAAGTAGACACAAAGTCTACCCAAATGTGTTGTTTTTACCTGGGAAGTCCTCTCACATAGCATTCCACAGAGAAGGGGGAAGTCTGTGTCCGCTACAGTCTATATCTAATACCAAGGGATAAAACTACACTTTTCACAGTGGAAGAGTTCAGAGAGATCAGCCACGCACCAGGCACATTAGCTGAGCACCAGAAATTAACTGGTGCACAACTACACCAGTTAAGCTCAAACTGGTGCAACTAAAGTAACTACAGCAATTACTAAGTACAGCAGAGCTCTGTCTTGATTGGACTGCCAACACAGAGCTCTACTGTAACACCCTGAGGTGTCTGAGTGAGCACAATTGGAGCAACAAACCTGAACAGTGGCTCAATGGCATGTGGGTGCTCCAGTGTGCCATGTTCCCAGTCACAGCACAGTGATTACGCAGAGGTTTTTTGCCCACAATCCTCACATTCCACCCACCCTATCCTTCCCCAAATTAAAATTTTAAAAAATTCCCAAATGATATTCAATTCAATTCAATTCAATTCAGTTTTATTAATATAGCGCATATTTACAACACAAGTCGTCACATAGCGCTAAACATTGTAAGAAAGAACAGGAAACAGAAAACCCAACAATCCAAGGTTGCTTTTGGATTCCCTATGAGCAGCAGTCAGCGGTGGTGGGAAGGAACCAAAAACCCCCTATGGTAGGGAAGGGGGAAAAAAAACCTCCGACAGAACCAGGCTCAGGGAGGGCGGCCATCTGCCTCGACCGGTTGGGTTGGGAGTGGGGAAGAGGAGGGAGGGAGGGATAGCAGGGGAGGGTGGGGTGGGGATTGGAGGTGATGAGGCCAGCAGCTGCAGATCAGGGACGTTGAGCTCCAGACCAGGGACGTTGAGCTCCAGATCCAGAAGAGAGGAGCCTGATAACTGAAGGCTCTGCCTCCCATTCTACTTCTGAAAACTCTGGGAACCACAAGTAAACCTGCAGTCTCAGAGCGAAGGGCTCTGTTAGGATGATTAGGTACAATAAGGTCTTTAAGATATGATGGAGCTTGTTCATTAACAATTTTATATGTTAAGAGCAGGATTTTAAATTCTATCCTGGATTTTACCGGGAGCCAATGAAGAGAAGCCAATACAGGAGAAATATGATCTCTGTTACTGGTTCCTGTCAGAACTCTGGCTGCAGCATTTTGGATCAGTTGGAGGTTTCTAAGAGAGTTACTGGGACATCCTGACAATAAAGAATTACAATAGTCCAGCCTGGAGGTTACAAATGCATGGACTAGTTTCTCAGCATCACTCTGGGACAAGATGTTTCTGATTTTGACAATATTACGTAAATGAAAGAACGCCGTCCTGCAGACTTGTTTTATATGCAAGTTGAAGGACATATCCTGATCAAAAATAACTCCAAGTTTTTTTACGAGAGAACTGGAGGCTAAGGCAATACCATCTAGGGTAACTATCTGGTTAGATAGTGTGTTTCTGAGGTGTTTCGGGCCAAATACAATAACCTCAGTTTTGTAAGAATTTAAATGAAGAAAATTACAGGTCATCCAGGCCTTTATGTCCTTCAGACATGTTGGAGTTTGACCAACTGATTGGTTTCATTGGGTTTCATAGATAAATATAGCTGGGTATCATCCACATAACAATGGAAATTTATGCAGTGCTTCCTAATAATGTTTCCTAGGGGAAGCATGTACAGAGTAAATAATATTGGTCCTAATACAGAACCCTGTGGATCTCCATAATATGCATGTTGAATGCATTCAACGTGCATTCTCATAAAATGAATGCTGTATTTTATCAGATACAGCACTCATCGCAGATGGTGCTTGACATAATATAAATAAAATGTGTGTAACACAAGTCCACGGCTTCATGTGACATCCTGATTTATGACAGTTACTGCTCGCACACGTTACAGACAGGCTCTGTGTATACGCTCCATACACACACATCATTTGTATACAATACAGTGTATGTGCAAAAAAGTAATAAATCATGGAAAAACAGCAGGAATTACAAAAAGAAAATATGCCACCATAGTTACTGGTTAAGTGAAGCAGAGCCATTACTTACTTTTTGCTGCACTAAACAAAAAATTGAAAGTCAGTCACTCATCCTATGTGTTACTGCTAAAACACTAATTAACCAAGTAAACAGGCACCATCAAGTCATAAATTTCACTCATACTTGGTGTATGATGAATGCCTACAAACCTAATCATGTTCTTCTCAGCCTTTAGTCAGCTTTTCATGTAAATGTGAAAACATTAGCATGCTTATACACTGCATTGTTACAAACATACTGTTTAAAAAAGCAATTTTTAGAAGGGGAAGAAAACACTAGAGACCTACTGTATAAGTACAGTATCACAAACACTATTTTTTTTCTTGCCACCATCTGGTTTCCTACCATTTTGAGTTCCCCCTCCACCATCCTCCACCACCAGACCCAGCTCTTTCCTTCCTCATCTTATTCTTAATTACCTATTCGTCTCTATCCTCCTGCCTTTCCTCTTTTTCATTTTTTTCTTTGTCCTTGATTTCCTTCCTCTATTCCCCACACCATTCTCTACCCACCCTCTGTCTGTCTTTCTCTTTTCTTCTGCCTGACTCTCAGTCATCAGGGGAGGTCAAGAGTGTTACACAGAAGTGAAGAACAGATAATCCTACATATTAAAGCCTGTAAAGGCTGCTAATGCTAGATCAAATACTGAAGTATTCACAGCCCGAGAGGCAAGGCCGACTGCCACTGATCACTATCAGAGGCAGGCTGAAAAGATGGGCAAGCTGCTTGCTGAGTTTTTGTCAGTGACAATGAGACAGCACAGTTCTCCCATACAGAGTATTGTGGCTGGATTGAATTGTATCAGGTAACTGGTCTCAGTGCTGTTAATGAACGTTTACAGATTATTTCAGACATGTGGATTAGAATAAAATGTTTACTGAGGTTCAGATGCTGTTTTTACAACCAGCCCCGAGCCCCCTTTGTGTGAAAGTGTTGAAATTGTTGTGGTATTTTGTGATTTGAACTCCGACTCAAGAAGTTCACATCCTGGAACCAAATTCAAACAGAAATATGATACAGTGCTCAGCATAAATGACTACATCCCAGCAGATTTGTCAGAAAACCTTTAGTCTCCTTTCAGAATCGCCATTTTCTATGGGACACTATACTACAAAATACTCCCACAAATGTGGGACATTGATAGCAGACAAGATCAATGGCCCACTGTTTGTTTGTTAATTTAAACAAACAAAAAAGTATTTTTTCTAACAAATTCTTTCAAAACCATGTTGCATCCTCTACACCCTGTTCACTTATGACTGTGTCGCCTCCCACAAGGACAACATCATCTTGAGAGCAAAGCTCAATTTTAGACTATAAAATTCTAATTAACAAGAATTCAGGCTCTAAAAGAGGTCGTTCTTGAGGAATGGAAAAAGACTTGGTGCTGTCCTTAAAAATCATGGAGGTCATACAAAATGCTAGATGCAGTAGTTTTTGTTGTGGGGTGTATTCATTTTTGCATCAACTAATTTCAGTAAAACTGAAGACTTTGTAATCTAAGTTATATTATAAACCGTACTTTCGTGTTATGAGTTAAACAAATGTTCTATAAAACTCAATTTTGTCAAAATTTTGGAAATAGTTTTTGTGTTCATTGATATGTTGATAAAAATCTTACTTTTCAAAGGGGTTGTACTCATTTATGCTGAGCGCTGTATAAATATGTGTGTGTAATCATGTTTTAATGTGTTAAAATGCTAGCTTTTATTCTGCTGCAATTCAACAACATGAATTCAGGCGCATTCTTGACCATGGAGACACACATACCGTTTTAAGCTAAGTACTTTCATTCTTACAGTGGAAGTATGTCTGTCTATGCATTTGTATTTGCAGACATCACAGTTAGCAGTACAAGAGCAACAGAACTGTGTGGGCCCCATAATCACACAGAGTGGCCCCAAAGTCCAGGCATTAATCATTATAAGCAGCCATGACAGGAAAATCAAAGGCTTGGCCCCTATAGCTCTGCTCTCTGCTTCGCTCACCCCAACAGACCCCAGATGCTCCAGCTTACCAACTGTAGATTTCACAAAGATGAGGAGAGAGAGAAAGAGAGAGAGAGAGAGAGAGAGAGAGAGAGAGAGAGAGAGAGAGAGAGAGAGAGAGAGAGAGAGAGAGAGAGAGAGGCGACATGCAGCAGTTTCTATAAGTCGGGACCATCATTCATCTTTGTCAAGTGTACATTTGCCATTTGCTAAGCCATCATTAAATGATGATGTGTGCTGCTTCGCCTGACCACACACACACATGGACACACAAAGACGCACATAGACATGTGTGCGCACACACACACACATGTGTGCGCACACACACACACACACCATGTTGTATGCTTGGACAGCCACACTTATTCTCACACAGCAGTAAAATTGACTGAATCCTTGCAGTTGAGACATTGTAGCCTCCAGAAGAATTAGGTATCTTTAAGTGCCTCTGAATAATTTTTCTGTAAAATATAATGACATTGACTCTATGAGGCTAATTAAATTAGGCCTTCATGACATAAAAATAAAACTGTATCATATTAGATCAACTCTTCTAAGTGTGAGCAGAAGGGGAAGTGTATCTTTCAACATGTCAACTGAGGTCACTCATTAATGATCACGTTCAGATTCTTTCAGACATATTACTGCTGAAATTGACTATAGATGTATATATATATATACATATATATTCATTTAGAGAGAGAGAGAGAGAGAGAGAGAGAGAGAGAGAGAGAGAGAGAGGGAGAGGCACGCGTGCACACACACACACACACACACCCTGGGGTCTTCTCCCAGGTGGACATGCTCAGAAAACCTCCAAAGGAAGAGTCTCCCTGGAGACATCCAGATCAGATGTCCAAACCACCTCAACTGGCTCCTTTAGACATGAAGGGGCAGCGGCTCTATTCCAAGCTCCCTCCGGATGTCCAAGCTTCTCACCCAATCTCTAAGGCTGAGCCAAGCCCCCCTGTAGAGGAAGCTCATATCGGCCATTTGTACCCATGATCTTGTTCTTTCAGTCACTACCCAGAGCTCATGACCACAGGTGGGGGTTGGAATGTAGATGGACTGGTAAATGGAGAGCTTCGCCTTGCTGCTCCACTCCCTCTTCACCACGATGGTCCAGTACAATCACTACACCACTGCTGATGCCGCACCAAGCCACCTGTCAATCTCACGTTACATTTTCCCATCACTCATGAACAAGATCCCAAGATACTTAAACTCCTTCCCTTGGGGAAGCAAGTCCCCCCCAACCCCGAGGAAGCAATGCTGATCTGCATCCTCGCCGCTTCACACTCGGCAGCAAACTGCCTCAGTGTGTGCTGAAGGTCACGGTCTGATGAAGCCAACTGTACCACGTCATCTGCCAAAGAAGAGACGCGATATTGAGGTCCCCAAACCAGACACCCTCCTCACCCCGTCTGTGCCTTGACATCCTGTCCATGAGCACCACAAACAGGATCGGAGACAAGGGGCAGCTCTGGTGGAGTCCAACATCCACTGGTAACACATTTGTCTTTGTGCTGAGAATGCGGAGCAACAAGCTCGCTAGCCCATACTCCCGCAGTACCTCCCAGTACCCCCCACTGCCAACATCCTGGTGCCAGACCCCATAGGACACCCTGAGAGGTCCTCTTGTCCATGTCCAATGGTTCAGAGCACTTTGGACCATATAAAGGGGACCAACACAATATTAGACAGATGGTCATGATTATGCCTGATCGGTGTATATCACAACAAAAAACACAAAGCTCTGTAATTCAGTATCACAGGGTAACTCTCAATATGTCTCTACTTAGTTTAATTAATCACAGGTTAAAATTTGCTTTACTGCAGGACCACAGCAGCTAGGATGGGCCCTCCATCTCCATCTTGTGGTTTTGATTTTGCAGATAGACTTCTTAACAAAATCTGGTGACCGATTCACGTTGCGCTCAATCACCAGTTACTGTTCATTATCAACACACCAGTGTTAAAAATGTAACAAAATAGTTTTTATTGTCTGAATATATTCAGATGTCACATCTTTTGTCTTTCAAAGACATTGAGGTTACTATGATAGAGAAAGTAAATATTAGCAAAAATTTGCATCTGAAAAGCTGGTACTAGAGAATTTTGCCATTTTTGCTTAAAAATGGACTTACTGTTACAGAGCGGGGCAGAGATTCAAGTGCAGATGACAAAAACACAGCCAGGCGGAATGTATAAATAAATTATTTATTTACAATATTATATACAGAACGATGACAACAATGACACAGGAAGTGATAGGTATGGGAGTGTGACAACATGGGGTAATTAACAAGACTAGGAACTCCCAGAGGAGACGACTACTGGACGGAGGGCTGAACTACAACAAAAACCCAGAATTATTTACAAAGCTATAGTCACAGAGACAATCCAGCTGACCAATTTAATCTTACAGATTCGGGAAATTATATACAGGCATGAACTAACCAGGACTTAGTATAACCAAGCTAGGAAAGCTGAGGCTGGCAGAGTTTGTGTAACGTGCACACCGCGCAACACAGATAACTTCAGGCAGGTAGAGGAGTGTGGCATGGTCAGAATGGCGTGTAGACAAGTGCAGGCCCAGGTGATTCTCCAGGTGGCAGAATCCAGGCATAACCAGGAGGGTGATGACAGGTGAGGACTGAGGCTAGATAGCTGGCAGACGGAGCACACAGATGATGGCAGGCAGGGATGGTCACGGACTGTAGCAGTAGGAGAATACAAGTTAGTATCATGGAACTGTAACCCACTTCTGAGTATGTACACGTCACTACCTAGGTTCATAGGAGCTGAGAGTAATAGCAATAACCACTGGACACAGGTATAAGTACTTATAGTGAACTTTTTAGTTTTCTTTCAAAAACCATTTGAACAGTGCATAAAATAAGTACAATGAAATACCTATGGGCCCAATAACTGACAAAATAAAATAAAATGTCCATCTGGAGATGTTCCTCTGGAACTGGTTTGTTGTGGAGCCAATCAAAGTTCAAGTCAATAGTCAGAGGATAGTCAAAGTCAAGGAAAAGTATCCAAAGTAGGCTCTCGTTAGTGTCGGTCAGTGGGACTGACACAATCCTACCACAGAATTCGCTGGATGATGTGGTGGGGGCTCAAAGGTCGACTGGGAGGCTCGCCATCAACTGGATCGCTGTTCAGCCTCGTTGGATACAAGGACTGGAGCTTCACGGTTTCCAAGCATCAATAAAGACCTGACCTGTATTTACAAAACAGGTCTATAGTCCATCTTGCAATGCAATTTTATCCATTTAGATTCATTCAAGGTTTTGTATAACATTAAAAAGTATCTTTTCTATTAGGAAATCAAATACTATAGTTTACAGGTAGATAACTATAGTTATTTTCACAACAAATACTTCAGTGTCAGACTATACCATTCTAACCAACTGTTGTTACAATTAAATGCAAATGGTCACATTTTACCAATGAATTCACTTATTTATCAAAGACACATTACCCTTTAAGGTAAAGTGCATAACTTGTATTTTTCCATGTGCATTGTCTCTCTTTTTAACCTTTTTTAACATAGGGTTTGAAATTTTTAATGAGATAAATGAAATACATTGTTTTTAATTAACAATTTTTAACATAAATCACAGCTGTGCTGCTTTTATCCATTTTAATTAACTTAAAATGACAATTTATCTTTATGCTAAAAGTGGCTTTACCCTTCATTCACATATAGAGAAGCTGACTAGGTACTTCACCATGTAAAACTCTCACAAGGTGCTCATTTAGCGATACAGAACGAATCGGTATGAATTTTCAATTCAAATCATCAAATAAATGCGATTCAGTACACTACATTCTTCAGAGACAATGTAAAATGTGCAATACACTTTCAGTTACAGCTAGCATGGTCACCTCGTGGTATTTCCACACAATAAACTTAGCGAAAACTAGCTTACCAACAAGGGGGGTTTTCAACAGGAGAAGCCAGCACAAATAAAGGCCTTCCTCGATTCTCCGTCCTCTAGAATGGAGTTTAAATCAGTTGATATATTTGACAAAGTAATTAGTGAGTTTTGGTGTAAAACAACCAGGTTTTTATACCCTTTTCTCTCGTTTTTTTTTGACGTTCACGGTAGAAACCGAAGCATTGTTCAGTTCGTGAATTAGCGAGGTCGGGCTATATCGGATATTTTAGCACGGTACTTCTGTTTCCTTCAAAATAAAGTTCCGGTTTTCAAAATAAAACCCACAATACTTACAAACGTAAAGTGAACAGAATTAAAGAGCAGAAATAATAAAATGATTATTTAACCCTTCTTTAGGCAGGTTACAGAACACAAAAACGAGAATTAACTGCAGTGCAAGGCCTGAGTCAACTAACTGGAGGTAATCAACAGTCTGGCGTCGTCAGCAGTCAGCGCCTGGCTTTTATGTTTTATGGAGAGGCAGGATGAGTAGCAGAACGACCACTCCCTGCCACAGGTGTGTTCACTCAGGTAATTATCCAATAGCCTGCACCTGCCTGCATTCCACCAGCAACATCTCACTCACGCCCACCTGAGGGAGAAGGGAAAGGAGGGAGACGAAGAAAACAGGGATAAGCTGCCTCTACATAGGCATGCTCATTTGATCTGACATTTTGATAGGACCTGATAGGAGCACAGCATCAGATTTTTGGCCCTTCAGCAGGTTAATCCTGTGATCATCCAGACAAGATAATAGGAGTGTACTTTTAAGATTTTTCTTCATATATTTTAGATCTTAAAATGATTTGATGCTCAATTTATGTTCATTAACCAGTTTCTCTCGGCCCTGGAACCCTGCAGTTCTGTTGACTTACTGTATGGAAGGCTACATTGCCTCACATTTTCTGCAGAGCTAAAGGGCTTTTCTAATTTTAATGTTGGCCTATAGGCTAAACGTGAAATGAGAAAAATCTGTACTCCGTTGTTTAAACCTGATCTATATGTATTTGTTGTTGTATTGCTTTAATGTTACTGTAAAATGCTCACCTATGTGTATCCTGGCACTCCATGTCTAGTTTTTCTGTCATCTTGGGAAATCATGCTACAAGACTTTTGTGTTGATTTCTTCTGGTTGTTTGATTCTTACATGCTACTGTTTATTGAACTGAGCCATCTACACTCTTACTGCAAGTGGAGATCAAAAAGGCCTACAGCGAGTCACGTTTCAACTTATTATCAGATGTTTGTTCATGTACACAGATCATACCTACAGGGAAATGAATACGTTAAAAACAAAATGGCATGGGCTGTGTTTAATTAAACAGAAAACTTTGCATTTGTTGCCAGGCAGTGTTGGAGCAGATCTTTCAAAATGTGTGATCAGAGTAGAAATATGTAAGTGAGTTGTGTTTGTTTGACTATTAGAACTTTTAGTCCAGGTTCAAGTTTAAATAAATAAATAAAATACTCCCTCTGGTGAGAGGCATGGATTTTTATTTATTATATATCATGCAAAATAAAATAAGCACCATAGCTGAACATTTTCACCTAGAAACTGCAGAGTACCGATGGCAGTCTCAAAAGCAAAAACACAGACTTCTGGGGTTTAATACTGTAGTGGTGGTGTTGGCCAGCTGGGGTGCATTGTCGAATCAGCTTTTCCATGCTTATGCAATAGCAGGCTGAGGCCCAGAGGGAGAGCCAGAGGAGATACCAGCTTGCTAGCCTTCATGTCATTTATATCTGAATACCTTGTGTTAGAGTGAATCATTGTCATCACACACACACGCACACAAACACAAACACACACACACACACACGCGCGCGCGCACACACACACACACACACACACACACACACACACACACACACACACACACACGGCTCAATGGCTCAAAAATCTTCCACCTCTTTTATCTATCTTGACCAGAACACTGACTGGACGTGACATTTAACAATACCTTAACTAGCTTAACTGTTCAAAGTTTGCATTGAGTGAAGCAATGATTTCCAGAACAAACTGCCTTCCTCTGATTCAATGTATTCAAGTGTATGTCTGTTTGGGATCCTTAGAAATGGCCCAGATAACAGAAGGGACAGTGGTAGCTGGTGCTAATCCCCTCTCTGAGCACCTGGCTGTCTGTGACAAAAAGGTGAAGCGTTTTCAGTCCATTGCATCCATGAACCAACCAAACAATGTTTGTCTGGATCAAACCTCTTTGACTGGTAGTACATATCTGTCAACTCTTCACGCTAAGTCAAGTTTTATTTCCAGTCAATATGAGTAAAGAATGGGCATCAGTAAAGATATACATGCAAATGCACACACAAATGCAATTTAAACCAAGAGCTTTGTGTAAACTGTTTTTTCAAGTAAGGAAAGGCCTCACCCTCACTGTAAAGTGGTCTTTTGGGTTTATGATGGTGCCACGTTGTACTCAAAATTTTAAATCTTAAATTCTGACTATTTTAATATCTACAAACAAAAACAAAACAAACAAACAAAAAATATGCCCAGGTGCTAGCTCCCCACAAAAAATTTGTGCTATGGCTTTAATATTTGATAAATCGTAAGCTCGATTTGAAGTGCTGACCTCCAGTGTTCATCATAGTCACTTTTGAAATTGATGGATTTTTTCTTCCTGAAAATAAGATTCTTGTGAGAATACATTTTCACTATGTATTGATCTAATCAATATAATCAAATCCCTCATTGCACATCAATGTCTTCTTCTGTCCAACAAAGAATGATCCAGTTACTTCAATTGTCCTTATTTGTACTTTACAAATTCTAAGCCAACCATGGCTGTGTGTAGGAGTGGCAGACTGGTATAAATGACACATGTACACACACACTGCAGTTTCTCTGCTGTTATTTCAAGCAATAACATAGTATCCCTGTTGGAGTCTAAATAAATGAGCATCAGACAATGGGAGATAACAGCACATGCATGTGTGTGGGTGTGGGTGTGTGTGTGTGGTCTGATATTAGTAGGTAGTGATGAATGAAGAAGGATATTGCGCATCAGATGCAGCAATTATTTGTCCTCAGCATCCAGACCTTCCTTCACTCCTCCTGTCATCTTATCATTCATCTATTTTTTCTTGGCATTGAGATTTACTCTGGAAATTTCCAGGAAAGTCCCTGTTGTCCAAATTAACTAATTTTATTTTAGTATTTTTGTAAACAGATTATGTGTATGATGTACTGTTGACTGGTTCTGATGGACTTCAACATCAAACATATGTCAGTCTAAGCACTTGTCAAAGAGTTTGAGCCTTGGTCTAATGAAGTCCTCTCCATGCTCCTCGGAATGGCTATGCCTTGCTTGCAGGAATAAGCTTTATGACTTAAGGTTAAGGACTTTGATTGAGACTTAAAGACAGTTCTAAACTAGAATGCACTCAAGCGAGATGCAGACCCATGCCGGATGCCTTCCTAAACATGGCAGGTAGCCCTGTGACCTTGACTTCTGACCTTTTGACCCCCAAATTAATGGGTGACCAGGGTAGGTCAAGATCAACATCTGGAGCAAGGGCTGGAGCAGGGATCCTAACAACAACCCACAAGAACAAACCTAACCACGTAACTAGTCTTATACCAACAAATCTACACTGATCTGTCACAACCCTGTGGTGTTTGGTACTGGCATGCTGGCAGTGAATCCATGGGTCATCCGGGTTGCAGGATGGACCAGGCTTACCCCAGTGCATTCTATGAATGCTCTATTGGATTGGGCTTTGTGGTTTTTCTCAAGCTTTCCTGAGCATTTTTTGTGATATGGCAGGGTGCACTCTCTTGCTGGGGTGGTTGGTGCATGTAAGAATACATCCACAAGAATCAGCAATTTCAAGCGGAGATTTGAATTGTAATGAGATGACCAATGTCATTCACTTCACCCATCAGTAGTTATAATGTGATCAATCAGTGTAAATCATCTCCCCATTAACAGAAATGAGAACAGCCTCAAAACAAAACTTGGTTGATTCAAAAGCATCAGCTAAAGATGGAGAAAGTGAGATTTAGTTCTAACAGGAACCCATGAAGTTTATTTAAAAGAAGGTCAAAACATCCTCAAACCCCTAAGTGCACTGACCACACTTGATTTTTAATCTTTCCTTTATGCGTTCACAGATGGAAGCAAATAAGGTGATGGCCGACCATCCTCCTTCAGGATTTTCTGGTAGAGAGCAGAATTCATGGTTCCATCAATCACAGCAAGTCGTTAAGGTCCTTAAGAAAGCAAAGCAGCCACAGACCAACTACCACCACCATGTTTGACTGGTGGTATGATGTTTTTCTGAAATGCTGAGTTATTTTTACGCCAGACGTAACAAGACAGACACCTTTCAAAAAGTTCTACTGTCATCTTGTCAGTCCATAGAACACTCTCCCAGAAGTCTTGGGGACCATTCAGATGTTTGTTTGCAAAAGTAAGACGAGCCTTTAAGTTGTTTTTGGTCAGCAGTGGTTTTGGCCTTGGAACTCTGCCACGGAGGCCATTTTTGCCCAGTCTCTTCCTTTTTTTTGAGTCATGAACATTGACCTTAACTGAGGCCAGGGAGGCCTGCAGTTCTTTAGATGTTGTCCTGGGTTCCTTTGTGACCTCCTGGATGAGTCGTTGCTGTGCTCTTGGGGTAATGTTGGTCATTGGTCCACTCCTGGGAAGGTCCACCACTGTTCCATGTTTTCTCCATTTGTGGATAATGACTCTCACCATGGTTCTCTGGAGTCTTAAAGCTTCAGAAATGGCTTTGTAACCTTTTCCAGACTGATAGATGTCAGTTACTTTATTTCTCGTCTGTTCTTGAATTTCTTGAGATCACGGCGTTTTGTTGCAGCTCTTTGAGATCTTTTGGCCGACTTTATTTTGTCCGACTGGTTCTATTCAAGTGTTTTCTTGATTGAACATGTTGGCCCCAAAACTTTCTATATAAAGAAAGTCACTGGAATGCAACTTAGGTTTTTGGGGACTTCTTTTTCCTAAAATTGGGCTTTTGGGGGCTTTTGGCTTTTTCCTGGCCTTTTTCCTAAATCAGGCTTTTTATTTACAGACTATTTCAAAACTCTTTACAGAGTTTTTCTTTACACAGCCTAACTTTAAAGAAAGGTTTTTCTTCTTAATATTTACATGAGCTTTGTTTTTCTGTGATTAACTTAAAGTTGAACTTCTTAAGTTAACTTTAACAACAAAACAGTGCAAACATTTCGTTTATAACTGTGAGCTTGGATTCTTAGTGTTTTTACTTTGGCACATTTTTATAACACAACACCAAAGTGCCTCCTTGTCTCTGCGTTCCTGAACCAGCTCTTCCAGCAGACCATCACAGCTGGACATCCTGCAGCAGCCTTCTTCTCCCTCCATCAAAGGGCTACGCAAGTATCATTTTCCTTCTGCTAAACGGGTGAATTTACAAATTACAACTGGGCTTCCAATTCCAAAGTGTTCCTAAAATCATCACCTTTCTACCAACTGCTTCCAGTAAGGATCACAGCTAATTAGTTTATCTACATTCTTTCATTCATTCACTGTTTGTTGTTATGTCATTGTTGTTTATTGTTTGTTTGTAGTGTTACTAAACAAATGTTTGTGTGTAATTATCATCGGTTCTATGTGTATTTCTTTGCTTGGGAACTGGAGGTCAATGAAATCAGAGTTTACGACTCTTGGTAATGAGACTGATCAATACAGGTAGATTTGATAAATTTATGATTATTCAACCAGATATATTCTTGATAAATGTTTCTTAGATGCCTAATTTAAACATCTAAGTGGTGCCCCTGACAGATGAGTGCAAATTTAATTACGAAGTGCAGTCTCTACATATGTGGTGCGGCCGTGCATGAGGCTACTTATTGTTATTGCTCCACCAGTCTAGCCCTTAGTTCATCCAGTTTGTTATGAAGGGATTGAACGTTTGCTAGAAGGACACTAGGAAGTGGAGGGCGATGTTGTCTGCTCCTCAGCCGGATCAAGACGTCGGTTCTCTTTCCTCTTCTCTGGCAGCGTCTTCTCCCAGGTAAAACAGGTAAATTAAGTCCGGCCAGAGAAAAGCCTGGTATATTAGAATCCAGATTTGGTCTAAGATCCGCAACAGTTTGCTTATCGTACTGGATAAGTGCATCGCATGTCACAAACAACAGAAAAAACATAAGAAAAGCGCAAAGCTGAAGAGGACACCAAGCGACGACAGCCATCTTCACCGGCGCCATCTTGTTTTTTTTATTTTTTGCTGTCCTCAGGGCCTCAAAGGTCAAGTTTATCTACTTGTGGCTGTTCAAGCTTTCAATATGAAACAAAAAATGAGACTGTTATGTTCCAGGCCAAAACAGAGTTTTTTCTTTGCCTCTCTCTGTTATAGGGATACTTCCTTATTTTAAATAAGTCAGCTGCTGTTACTCAATTTATTAAAGTTTCCAGGGTTTTATTTACCTTATTTGGTCAGCAAAAACTTAATATGCACAAAAATATTTACCATTGTACCCCAGCAAATAACACTTGGCAACACAGATGTGACAAACAAGAAGTGGTACTAGGTTCTCTTTTTTAATCAGTTCTTCATAGAGCCGTGAAAATGAATGAATGGACTCAAAAGTGCTGTCTCTGGACCACTGGTCTTCTGCTCATGGACACTTTTCATGGTGTCTGCCCCAATATTTACTGTCTAACAGAGGTCTAATTCAACCTTTTCATGTTAGAAATTCTGAATACACTACATTGCAATGTGTTTTGTCATACACATCTATAACTAAAGATTTACCCTTTATAATATTAGTACTGGAACAACTAGAACATCGATCTATTATTTAAAAGATGCACAGACAATGAACAAATGATTTAAAACCAACATCTTCCACTCCAGTGACAGGAGTTTGCTTTTTTTCTGTTTCATATATTGTAACTTGATGGTATAGTGTTAGAGTGAACTGTATAAACCTCCTCGTACTTACAAAAAACATTCAAATATTATCATTAATAATAATCTTCACCAATACACATCCCTACAATAGGGGTCTTATTATCAAGCAAGTACCAGACATTATGCCTGTGTTTGATTTGCAATTGCAATTCAAAAAATTTGAATCTCATGATACTTTGAGACATGCAAACTATGGAGATGGCATGCTGCTACGTACACTTTTCTTAACCTGTACCAGTTTTCATTTTAGGAAATTAGCACAATTAAATGTATGCTGAATTAGCTATTAGTAATTTTTTATGATTTCTCAGCAGATTTGTTCATGATGAATAATTGAGACTATGATGTCTCGAAAGGTATATATGATGCTGTATCTAAACGAGTTTAGTGTCTGTGTGTTTCGATTCTACGTCTGTAGAGAAATGGTTCTCTTCTTGAATCCATGATGAGGGTGAATTTTGAAGCAGCTTGGAGCAAGCAAGTGCACATTCCAAATACTGATAAACAACTGGTGAGCAGGTCAGTTTAAGACCAACTGTCCTGCCTTAACCTCACAATATAGGCCCTGTGAGGTTTAATAAAACTACTTTAATTTAGCATAATTTGTCATTTTTTGTAAATGATAGGCTGAACAGAATGTGCCTCATTAAAATATACAAAAATAAGCAAGTTTTTTTTTTTTTTTTTAAATGGCTCTTTATTATATAAAAAGTATTTAAATTTAATCAGCTATTGCATGAAAAAACCTCAACAAACTAAAACCATGACTGTGATTGTGAGGGCCCACCTATAAAAATATAATACCCAACCAGTTGCTTTACTCTCGTGCTGGGGCTGACTTCATCACAATTCATAAATGTATTCAAACATGGTTCTTTCTGATGGATTTTACTTGTGTCTGAATGTCAACCTTAACTTTCTGTTGGGAAACCTGGGGTCCTGGGATTTGTGTGGTTGGTAATTTGACACGTACCACCTAAACATTATTGCAGGTTATGTACACCCCTTCATGGCAGTGGTATTCCCTGATGGCAGTGACTTCTTTCAGCAGGATGATGCTTCCTTTCACACTGCAAACATTGCTTAGGAATGGTTTGAGGAAACATACCAAAGAGTTAATGGTTTTTATTTGACTTTTAAATTCGACAGATCTCAATAACATCGAGTATCGGTGGGATGTACCTCAGAACTTACAGGATCTGCTGCTAACATATTGGTGCTTGAAAATACAAGACACCGTCAGAGGTCTGTGGAGTCTAGTCCTGAAAGAGCAAAACTGTCAATCAGTTGATTTAACTGCAGAAAAAACACCACTTTTATTGGATAATCATTAACTGCAGCTTCTGTCAAGGTTAGGATGATAACATGCTGTGTTATCAATTTATTGATTTTTGTGAATTCTAAATTGAATTATTCCTTATTAATTTATGGGACACTGCTTTAAAGATCTGCTACTCTAATGCAAAGGAATATGAACTTTATAATTTTCGTCTTCTCTTTTCCTCACTCACTGAGAAAAGTCAAAAGTCAGCCTCCCAAACATTACCCATAATGCAACAGAAGATAAAAAAAGAATCAAATCCTAAGCATGTAGCAAAGCGTCTCTCCATTACTAAGTCACATCCGAGTGAACTCACGATGGGCGCTCTGATGTGACGAGACGATGGTGCATTTGATCAAATTAGTGAGCCGGTGAGCAGATCTGTGGTTGGCTGCCCTCTCAGCCATGGTGAGAGGTAGTTGCCGACACTTTGATCTTCCAATTAGGTGTATTTAGAAATGGTAAACATGTAACTAGAGAGATAATGAGCCCACCATGTTTAGCCTTTCTGCTCCCCTCTCTCTGTCCACAGGCACAATGAATTATAGAGTCTAATTTGGCAGTTAAATAAATATGAACTGCTGAAGTGTGACAGTACAGCCTGTGTGAACACACTGAGTCCTGCTGTTGTTGTTTGGATGATTTCTTTTCTTTGCTGTCTACTTAACGATACACTCTGACAAATGTGAGGACTTCAACAGTGACAGCAATGACTAAGATGTGTTTGAACTTGTCTGAAGTTTTCTGGAAGGTTCCTGATCGACTTTTTCACACGTGAATGACAGAACATTTGAAATGTTTTATGAAGCAGTAAAACATCAGCCAACAATAAAGCCAGACAGTGTTTATGCTCTGCTGAGAAGCACTCTTGACTTTAACCTTTTGAAAATAAGAAGTCAGCCCTCTTAAAATTAAAAGTTGAATTTAAAACCAATAAAACATGCCCTTAGACATATGGGTTGTAACAGCTACAACCTGGCAAATGTTAGCTAACAAACTTTTGTTTTTTTAGTTTGTAACTGGCAGTACTGAGTCAATTTGACTAAATGACTTTGCTTTACTTGTACCACTTTTCAACATTTTGAGTGGTCAAAGAGACCGTTTGTCTAATTACATTTCTTGAAAGCCATTCTCCTAGAAATTATGTGCATATATTTGAAAATTCTCCTCCCAGCTACAACGTGGTGGGACCATAACTGCTGGCTGTTCACAACAGCAACAAAGCACCACATTCCAAATTCAGTGGGAGATGGCTGGGTGTGGAGGTGAATGATGGACATATTGACTGTATAATTCCATCCCCTACAAATTGCATTTATATACAATGTAAAATATTTTTCCCAATTATGTCAGGATGGCCAAGATGCGTCATTTTTCAGAGGCAACATTTTTCTTTGAATGAATGAAGTACCACATTTATTGACCACATGAGAGTCAGCAGGGGAACAGAGTGCATACCCGTCAGTCTTGGATTTGTATCCCAAATCCAATTTATGGCTTAGGCATCAAAGTTAGCAATTTAAAAGCACAAATCCTGGCATTAGATGGTTTCAGCATCTAAAATCTGAGGATTTGATACTTTTCTTGTCACGTCCTCCACCTCTACCACTGCTTAGCTGGCAGTTCTCCCTCCTTTTTCCAATTCTCTTCATGAGGGTGAGGTGTATATATGCATGTGTGTGAGAAGATGTCATTGGATAATCACCTGCGATGGGGAGTGGCTCACCTGTTTGTGATCTTTACCTGCCATAAAAGAAGGCTCTGTTCATCATTCAACGCCTGACCATTGTACTATCCACTGTTAGTACACTCAGGCCAGCTTCAGCTCTGTTCTCTTATTTGTTGCCTTGCTCTCGTTAGCCCTTGCTCTCTTGCCTAGTGCCCCCTGTTAGATTCCTGTCTTGTGCTGACAGCATTCATTACCTACCTGAGTTCTGGTTCTTTGTCCTTTATTCTCAGCACACTGCACCCTGATGACACAGATTCCTAGAGTCCTCCAGTCATGCAATTCACCTCCTCTGCCCGCATTACCCTGACCATTCTCCCTTGTTAACTGCTAAGTTATTAATTTTGTTATGTGCCTTAATATTGTGTAGTGTTCCTTGCAGCCTCTTGATTGTAGTCTGTTGCTTATTGCTTTTCTTGTTGAGTCAGTTGACAGAAAAATGTGTGTTTTGCTGTCACTTTACACGATGAGGTATTCTCTATAAATCTGTTTGTTTCACCTTGTGCTCTACGTCAGCAACCATCTTGGGCGAATAGAAGTGGGCGCCAGCGAGATCTAATGTGCACTCTATTCCCATGTGACCCATATCATTATGGAGAATCTGCAAAACAGTGGAACGAAGGTCTTCAGGCAGGACAGGCTGATATGAAGTTTGTTCATTGTCCTGTCGCTTTCTGTAAAGAATGCCTACAACCAGTTCAAGTTTGTTGAGCTCTCGAAGCAGCAGGGGGATTCCAGGCAACTCCTCCCTGACAGTGGGAGGGATCTTCTCACCTGTCTCCATCTGGTGGAGACTTGGTGTTAGAAGATAAATGCTGTATATAACGCTCATTATCATACTATGTTCAATTAGCTAACACTCATTATCATACTACGTTCAATCAGCTAACCCAGAAAAACTATTATGTCATATAAGATTCAGCTCCTCACATACACTCCTTCTATTTCTTTCAACGTGACCACGATGATACACATGTGCTCAGAAGCCACACACCCACCCACACACACACACACACACACACACACACACACACACACACACATACACACATTGTAACTATCCATGTTCTTCTTTGTAAGATAAATAAAGGAGCAAGGAACTGCTCAGCGCGACTCTGCTTCAGTAGATTGTACTGAGCAGGGTGCCCTTGATCAAGCTAAATTCGTTGTCTCCTCTTCTGTTGGTGTGATCTTTCAGCGGTCAGGGTCCTGAATCCCTGACACTTGGGTCAGGCCTCTGTTTTTCCCGGAGCTCAAGATGGGACAAAGCAGGAACTACAGGCAGCCCAGGATCTTCTGTGTAGCTCTCAGGAAGAACATCTACCAGGACAGACAGGGACTCGATCAGTGGACTTGCTGCTTCTGTTCGAATTACACAACTCTGGCAGATGGCATTGACAACTTCAGGTGGAATTGAGGGGTCACTAGGGTCTAGAAGATGTTGGTTGGTGAACTGGTTGAGGAGATCTTGATCAGACTCGTTATGTTGAGAGTCTTCATGTAGAAAGTGCGTCTGCATCCAGATTTTGTAATGCATCCAGCTGTAACTTGAATAAAAATGTGGAAAGTGTGACCAACCATCCAGCTTGGCCAATGTCAGGGTATATGTAAGTGGGTTACTGTTGGTTACCACAGTAAAACTGGCACCATACAACTAGTCCTGAAATTTTTCTGTTACGCTTCATTTCAGTGCTAAAAATTCAAAATTCAAGCTTATGGGCTGGATAGTGATTTTCACTGGATGACAGTCCTCGACTTGCGAAAGCTATCACCCGGAGATTTCCTTCTCACTCTTGGTAGAGCGCAGCACCCAGTCCGGTGGTGCTGGCATCTGTATGGAGAATGTAAGGAATCTTTGGGTCAGCAAACCCCAGGACTGGTGCACTGGTGAGCTTTTCAATCAAGCTGGTGAAAGCCAGTTGACATTCAGGACTCCACCGAGACCCGAAAAGGTGCTTTGGATCAAACTGGTGGGTCTTCGAGTTGAGACGTCTGGAGTTCTTGCATGTTGATGAATATCCATGGGTCAGATCGCTGAGAGGTTTTGCTATGGCTGAAAACCCCTTGATAAAATGGTGTTAATAGTCTGCAAATCCCAGGAAGGATCTTAAGGTCTTGAGATTAGTGGGAACTGGCCAGGATTTTAGTGCTGTCACCTTCTCTGGGTCGGTCTCAACACCTTTCTCAGAAACAATGTGTCCTAAGTACTTGACTGACGTCTGAAAAAATTTGCACTTTTCCGGTGACAGTTTTAATCTGTACCCTCGTAGACAGCTCAGTACTCTCAGCAGACGATTCTCATGTTCCTCAAGTGTGTCGGAAAAAATAATCAGGTCATCCAAAAACACTAAGACCTCTTTCAAGTGGCGATCACCCATGCACTTAATTAATCTCTGAAAAGTTGAGGGCGCATTGGTTACTCCCTTGGGCATTCTGTTGAATTCCCAGAATCCGAGAGGTGTAACAAAGGCAGTTGTTGGTTTGTCTGCTTCATTCATTTCAATTTGGTAATAACCTGACTTGAGGTCTAGCACCAAAAACCATTTGGATTTGTTGAGTGCAGAAAACGATTCTTCCAAGTTTGGCGGTGCGTATGCGTCCTTGACAGTCTGTAAATTGAGCTTGCAGTAGTCAATGCATAGTCAAATGTCTCCATTTTTCTTCTTGACGACAACTATTGGCGATGAGAATGGTGACTCTGATTCTCTGATCACACCGGCATCTAGAAGCTCTCTGAAATGTTTGCGAACAGCTTCTATATTGTAAGGATGAGTCGGTCTTGCTTGGTGCTTGAATGGAGTGTTGTCGTGGAGATTGATGTGGCGTTTTACCTGACTAGCGCTAGCGCAGGAACAAGTATCAAGTATCCACTACCCCCATCAGCTCCACCTTCACTGCCCTTCACAGTGCCACTGTATTCACATAACTGGACCTCCATAACGCCTACCACCTAATCCGCATCAGAGACAGGGACAAGTGGGAAACTGTCTTCAACACTCCATTTGGACACTTCAAGTGTCCAGATGTCCAGATGACAAAACCTCATCAATGACGTACTATGAGATATGATCAACCGCTTTGTCTTCATATACCTGAATGACACTCAGATTTTCTCCCAAAACCTCGAACTCCACCCTTGTGCCCTCTTTTCACAAAGACTGTCACCAGCTCAAAGGAATTATGAAATTTGTAACTGAGAGCTACTGGCCCTCCAGGAGTGGAGGCACTGGCTAGAAGGAACCAAACAGCCATTCATCATCTCGACTTACCACAAGAACCTGGACTATATACAAACAGCCAGGAGACTTAATTCCTGTCAAGCCCACTGGACCCTGTATTTTGGTAGATTAAACTTCTCTTTCATCTACCACCTCAGATACCACAATGTCAAGCCTGATGCCCTTTCTCGACAGTTCTCTGTGGAAAAATTCTCTGGAGGGCTTGAAACCATCTTGCCCAATACCTGTTTCATTGCTTCCCTCACCTGGGAAATTGAGTCCCTTGATCAGGCCCAGAACCACCAACCCGATCCTGGAAATGGACTTCCGAATTCCTTGTTTGTCCCTGATGCTGTTCATTCCCAGGTCCTCCAGTGGGTTCACTCCTCCCATTTGACCTTTCACCCTAGAATCACACGTACTTTAAATGTGATTTGACAATATTTCTGGTCGCCTGCTATGGAGACAGACACCCGCGAGTTCATCGCTGCCTGATCCATCTGTGCCTGCAACAGAACATCTAACCAGCCCAGTTCTGGTCTCCTCCAGGCCCTGCTAATCCCTAGTCGACTGTAGTCCCATATTGCACTGGCCTGCCTCTCTCAGATGGTAACACTACAATTCTAACTATAGTTGACCAATTCTCCAAAGCCGCTAACTTCATCATTTTGTTACCCTCTGCTCAAGAAACTTTGGACATCATCGTCAAACAGGTATTTAGATTCCATGGCGGGCCCTCTGACATTGTGTCTGATTGTGGTCCCGAGTTCACCTTCTCTGTTTTATAAGCTTTTTGCACAGCTCTTGGTCAAGGTCAGCTTAACATATGGATCTCATCCACAGTCCAATGGCCAGATGGAGTGGGTGAATCAGGAGATGGAGAACTTCCTTTGCTGTGTGACTTTGGAAAACCCCTCCGCTTGGGGTGTAATCCAGGAAACTGGTTCCTCGTTTTATCGACCCTTCTGAAATTTAATTTGTATCTTGCTCCGTGCGTGTTTGTGTTAACTCTGTATTCTCGTTCTAATTTTTTTTTCCTTTAGTTTGGTTAGTTCCCTGCTCTGTGTACATTTAGAATCTCATGGTTATGTCTGTATTGTACTTCCTAGTTTGCAGTTCTAGTCTTGCATCCCGCCTGGGCTTCCGTCGTTTCCCAGTGCCTGAGTAATTTTGGGAGTGTAATTCCCTGCAATTCCTGTAGTAGTCACCACTGTTCCCTTGGCTAGTGTTCCTGTGTTGACTTACCATTGTAATGTAATTGAAAAATTGTTAAACTTTTACTCTGTATGCTGTGTTCTGTCTGTCTGCACTTGGGTCTCTGTATTCACCGTGACATTTTTTATCATAAAAGATAATACACTGAATATATTTGGACTTTAGACCCCCTTGAAATTCCTTGAGATGATGCATACACAAAACCATGGAAATACTCAAACAGACATAAATACAAGTATAATGATAATAAAGTGCCACATAAACAATTTTCAACACACGGACACCGCATGGGCCCATAAACCCCAAAACACACACATTACATCAACAGAGGCTGATGATGTTTATTACTGGAGTGTTAATTGAAGGACAGACATGCTTGGATAGTCTGGTTGGGATGAGGTCTAACAGACATGTTGCTGGTTTCGAAGAAGTGGCTATCAACGTGAGTTCTGAGAGATTTACAGGAGAGAAGCGGTTCAAGTATAAGCCTGGTCCCACAGACGCCTCCACAACCAATGCACCTAATGACACAGCCATGATTTTTTTTTTCTGATAGCCAATTTTTTCGTAAAGAAGGTCATGAAGTCATCACTTCTGAGGGCTAAAGAAAGGAATGTAAGGCTCCACAGAGCTGTGACTCTTTGTCATCCTGGCTACAACACTGAAAAAGAAACCTGGAGTTGTTCTTGTTCTCCTCTGTTGGAGATGAATAATAAGCAGTTCTACTGAGCTCTTTTTTATATACATGTGACTAAAATGTCTTTCCAGGCTTGGTGAAATTCTTCTGAATTTGTGGAATGCCATTGCCTTTCCAGTCTTCACGAAGTCAGCTTTAAGTTGCACGCTTGTGAATTATGCCACAGAGCTACACTTAATTCACTGCCTTTTTTCAGAGGGGCATCAGTGGGAATTGTTGTTCACAGTGAGGCTCTAGTCTTATCAGTCCTGTTGTGGTGAAGAGGGAGCTGAGCTGGAAAGCAAAGCTCTTGACTTGCTAGTTGATCTACGTTTCAACTCGAACCTATGGTCATGAGCTCTGGGTAGTGACAAAAAGAAAGGGATTATTAATAGAAGCGACTACTATAAATTGTCTTCATAGGTTGGCTTGGTTCAGCCTTAGAGATAGGATAGGATCGGTTGGACATCCAGAGGGAGCTCAGAGTAGAGTCTCTGCTCCTTCACGTCACAACGGGCCAGCTGAGGTGGCTCCTGCGTGTCAGGCAGCTGAAGATGCCAACTGGGCCACTGACAACTCACTGGAGGGATTACATAAGTCATTTGGCTTGGAAGTGTCTTAGGAACACCTGTAGGGACTGAAAAACATTGCGGGCGAGAGCGTCATCTGGAATGACCTGCTTAGACTGCTGCCACTATAACCTGACCCCATATAAGTGAGAGAAAATCGGTGCATGAATGGATGGATGGATACATACAGGAAACATTAAAGTGCAGATGGACATACTGTCACTGGAACTTGATTTGCCAACTTGGGTCCTGATAATAGACTGATGATGCAGGATGACATCATGAAAATGTCACATGTGTGAATAATGCTCATTGCCTGTTTGCAAAGGTTTTAATAACTGCATGTTTATGTCTTGTGTTTTATTGCTGAGTGTTTTTTTTTTTTATTTTGTACTTTTATTTTATTTTTATTTTGTAATGTTGTGTGTTGAGTCCCTGCTGCTGGGTGACTAATTACTAGTGGCCTGGACCTGTGAGCAGATGACAACAAACAAGGGGCTGCTTAATGGACAGGAGTCTTGTGAGGGGATTCAGGAAGCAGTGACAGCAAAAAGGAGAAGGAGCGAAATTACAGGAGACAAGAGAGGGCCTCAGCTGAATAATTACAGCACTGCTGTGATGGTGGCCAGGACTAATACTCTGCCCATATTGACTGCGCCTCTGATGTCAGTGGTCCAGCAGGACAAGCCTTCCACCCACCACACAGCTTTGTTTAATTAGGGCCCGAAGCACTACAGTGCGCAGGACCCTATTGTTCTTCTAGTGTTTCTTTGGCGGTTTGGCGGTTTGGCGGTTTCTTTATTAGGGCCCGAGCCCGAAAAGGCAAAGGGCAGCGATCAGTGTGAAACACTGAACGCTGCCTTTGCCTTGCAGGGCAAAGGCCCTATTGTTCCTGCTCTGTTTCTTTCTTTATTTTTCTTACGCCAAATTGAACCTCAATTTGACCCCCTAAACATGCTGAAAAACTCACCAAATTTTGCACACACATCAGGACTGGCGAAAAATTTGATATTTTGGGGGAATTGCACATATGAATGGCAAAATGACTCAATAGCGCCACCTTAAAAGTTGGTCTTTAGTGGAGTTAATACGGCTAGTTTCACGTACAGCTATAAAATTTGGTACACAGGTACAGTAGCCTGAGACAAAAACATTCCTGCTTTTGAAATGTTGAAAAAGCTCCACGGCGCCCCCTAGAAAACGTGGTGCGCAGGCATTGGAATTTAACGAACTCCTCTTAGGATTTTTATCCGGTCTTCACCAAATTCGCTGTGTGGCATTTAAACCCATCCTGGATGAAAAGTTATTAAAATCTTGTGGCTGCGTCACACGGTGTGGGCGTGGCATGGCGTCCATTTTCACCAATTTTGCCACATGGAATGAAATGAGTTTTGGAGATGAAAGGATCCACCTAATATCACCAAATCCACACAAATCCTCATCAATCTCAAACGCTAAGGTTTAATATACAATTCAGGAATGGACATGGTCAAACGGCTCCACAGCGCCCCCTGCAAATATTGAAATACTCATAAAAAATCACTGCTGTATCCTACAAACATGAAATTTGGTACATACATATAGAATCCCGAGTCCAACAAATTTGCACAGTCGAAATTCAAATCGGCTCTATAGCGCCCCCTAGAAAAGGTCGTGTGGAGACATTGGAACTTAACGAACTCCTCCCAGGATTTGTATCCAATCTTCACCAAATTTGCTGTGTGGCACCTAGACCCATCCAAGAAGAAAAGTTATTAAAATCTCGTGGCTGCGTCACACGGTGTGGGCGTGGCATGGCGGTAATTTTGAGCAAACTTGCCATGTTGAACGAAATGAGATTTGGAGGTGAAGGGATCCATGTACAATCACGAAATCCACACAAGTCCTCATTAATCTCAAGAACTAACATTTAATATGCAATTCATGAATGGACGTGTTCAAACGGCTCCACAGCGCCCCCTACAAATATTCAAATACTCATAAAAAATCACTGTTTTATTCTACAAACATGAAATTTGGAATATACACATACGAACCCGAGACCAACAGATTTACACAGTCGAAATTCTAATGAGCTCTACGGCGCCCCCTAGACAAAGTCATTTGGACACATTGGAATTTAACGAACTCCTCCCAGGATTTGTATCCGATCTTCACCAAATTCGCAGTGTGGCATCTAGACCCTTCCAGGATGAAAAGTTATTAAAATCTCGTAGCTGCCTCACATGGTGTGGGCGTGGCATGGCAGCCATTTTGAGCGTGCGACCATGAAGTGTGAAATGCTCATAACTTCATTGCACATGATCAGATGTGAATGAAACTTGATATGTTTTATGACAGGCTTTCCATCAACACTTGGGCGCAGCCAAACAGCTCCACAGCGCCCCCTAGAAATTTCAAAAATTCATATAAAATCACCGCTTTAACCTACAGACATGAAATTTGGTACATGTGCAGAGCAGTAACACAACTGTGTACTTTAAAGATTCCTATCATCTCCAGAGCGGCGGGGCGGGGGGGGGAGCGAGGGCCCGTCCGACGCTGCTTGCAGCTTTAATTAGGGCCCGAAGCACTACAGTGCGTAGGACCCTATTGTTCCTCTAGTTAGGGCCCGAAGCACTACAGTGCGTAGGACCCTATTGTTCCTCTAGTGTTTGGCGGTTTGGCGGTTTGTTTGGCGGTTTGTTTGGCGGTTTGGCGGTTTGGCGGTTTCTTTTTCTTACGCCACTTTGAACCTCAATTTGACCCCCTAAACATGCTCAAAAACTCACCAAATTTGGCACACACATCAGGACTGGTGAAAAATTTGATATTTTGGGGGAATTACA
The DNA here is from genome assembly GCA_024666655.1 of Dascyllus trimaculatus. Lineage (NCBI taxonomy): Eukaryota > Metazoa > Chordata > Actinopteri > Pomacentridae > Dascyllus > Dascyllus trimaculatus. Next base: position 28,721,267 of record CM045466.1, on the reverse strand, counting down.
CATATGAATGGCAAAATGACTCAATAGCGCCACCTAGAAAATTGGCCTTTAGTGGAGTTAATACGGCTAGTTTCACGTAAACTCATGAAATTTGGTACACAGGTACAGTAGCCCGAGACAAAAACATTCCTGCTTTTAAAATTTCAAAAAAGGCTCAACAGCGCCCCCTAGAGCACGTAGTGTGCAGGCAATGGAATTTAACGAACTCCTCCTAGGATTTTTGTCCGATTTTCACCAAATTCGCTGTGTGGCATCTAGACCCATCCAGGATGAAAAGTTATTAAAATCTTGTGGCTGCGACACACGATGTGGGCGTGGCATGGCGGCCATTTTGAACAAAAAAGCTAAACAGCGCCAACTAGAACACGTGGTGCACAGGCATTGGAATTTAACAAACTCCTCCCAGGATTTTTATCCAATTTTCACCAAATTCGCTGTGTGGCATCTACACCCCTCCAGGATGAAAAGTTATTAAAATCTCGTGGATACGTCACACGGTGTGGGCGTGGCATGGCGGCCATTTTGAACAAAAAAGCGTAACCTCGCCCACTTCAACACGTGGTGCGCAGGCATTGGAATTTAACGAACTCCTCCCAGGATTTTTGTTCGATCTTCACCAAATTCGCTGTGTGGCATCTAACCCCTCCAGGATGAAAAGTTATTAAAATCTTGTGGCTGCATCACACGGTGTGGGCGTGGCATGGCGGCCATTTTGAACAAAAAAGCTTAACATTGTACAATGGAACACGTTGTGCGCAGGCATTGGAATTTAACGAACTCCTCCCAGGATTTTTTTCCGATCTTCACCAAATTCACTGTGTGGCATCTAGACCCCTCCAGGATTAAAAGTTATTAAATTCTCGTGGATACGTCACATGGTGTGGGCGTGGCATGGCGGCCATTTTGAACAAAATCGCCATGTGGAACGAAATGGGTTTTGGAGGTGAAGGGATCCATGTAAAATCACCAAATCCACACAAATCCTCATTAATCTCAAGACCTAATATTTAATATACAATTCAGGAATGGACGTGGTCAAACGGCTCCACAGCGCCCCCTAGAAATATTCAAATAGTCATATAAAATCACTGCTTTATCCTACAAACAAAAAATTTGGTACATACATATAGTATCCCAAGACCAACAGATTTGCACAGTCGAAATTCTAATTGGCTCTACGGCGCCCCCTAGACAAGGTCGTGTGGAGAGGAGTGCGGTGAGGAGCGAGGGCCCGTCCGACGCTGCTTGCAGCTTTAATTAGGGCCCGAGCCCGAAAAGGCAAAGGGCAGCGATCAGTGTGAAACACTGAACGCTGCCTTTGCCTTGCAGGGCAAAGGCCCTATTGTTCCTGCTCAGTTTCTTTCTTTCTTTCTTTCTTTATTTTTCTTACGCCAAATTAAACCCCAATTTGACCCCCTAAACATGCTCAAAAACTCCTCAAATTTTGCACACACATCAGGACTGGCGAAAAATTTGATATTTTGGGGGAATTACACATATGAATGGCAAAATGACTCAATAGCGCCACCTTCAAAATTGGGCTTTAGTGGAGTTAATACGGCTAGTTTCACGTACAGCTATAAAATTTAGTACACAGGTACAGTAGCCCGAGACAAAAACATTCCTGCTTTTGAAATTTCAAAAAGCTCCACGGCGCCCCCTAGAAAACGTGGTGCACCGGGATTGGAATTTAACGAACTCCTCCTAGGATTTTTATCTGGTCTTCACCAAATTCGCTCTGTGGCATCTGGACCCATCCAGGATGAAAAGTTATTAAAATCTTGTGGCTGCGTCACACGGTGTGGGCGTGGCATGGCGGCCATTTTCACCAATTTTGCCACATGGAATGAAATGAGTTTTGGAGGTGAAAGGATCCACCTAATATCACCAAATCCACACAAATCCTCACAAATCTCAGAAACTAATGTTTGATATACAATTCAGTAAGTGGCGTGTTCGAACGGCTCCACAGCGCCCCCTACAAATATTCAAATACTCATAAAAAACTACTGCTTTGACCTACAAACATGAAATTTGGTACACATGTATAGTGTATCCAGTCAAACAGATCTGTACACTTGAAATTCCAATCAGCTCCACAGCGCCCCCTAGACAATGTGGTGCAGAGACAATGGAATTTAACGAACTCCTCCCAGGATTTTTATCCCATCCCCACCAAATTCACTGTGTGGCATCTAGACCCCTTCAGGATGAAAAGTTATTAAAATCTCATGGCTGCGTCACACGGTGTGAGCGTGGCATGGCGGCCATTTTCAGCAAATTCGCCATGTGTAACGAAATGAGTTTTGGAGGTGAAGGGATCCACGTAAAATCACCAAATCCACACAAATCCTCATTAACCTCAAGACCTAATGTGTAATATACGATTCAGGAGTGGACGTGTTCAAACGGCTCCACAGCGCCCCCTACAAATAGTTAATTAGTCATATAAAATCACTGCTTTATCCGACAAACATGCAAATTCGTACATACATATAGTATCCCAAGACCAACAAATTTGCACAGTCGAAATTCCAATCGGCTCTACGGCGCCCCCTAGACAAGGTCGTGTGGAGACATTGGAACTTAACGAACTCCTCCCAGGATTTTTATCCCATCTTGATGAAACTGGCTGTGTGGCATCTGGACCCCTTCAGGATCAAAAGTTATTAAAATCTTGTGGCTGCGTCACATGGTGTGGGCGTGGCATGGCGGCCATTTTTAGCCTATGACCATGAAGTGTGAAATGCTCATAATTTGGCTGTACATGATCAGATTTGAATGAAACTTGATATGCTTGATGACAGGCTATCCCTCAACACTTGGGCATGGCCAAAAAGCTCCACAGCGCCCCCTACAAATTTCAAAATTTCATATAAAGTAACTGGTTTGTCCTACAGACAAAAAATTTGGTCAATGTGCAGAACAGGATCACACGAACACAATTGTGTAATTTAGACATTTGGATTGTCTCCAGAGCAGCGCTGCGGGGGGGAGCGAGGGCCCGTTCGACGCTGCTTGCAGCTTTAATTAGGGCCCGAAGTACTACAGTGCGTAGGACCCTATTGTTCCTGTAGTGTTTCTTTGGGGGGATGGCGGTTTGGCGGTTTCTTTTTCTTACGCCACTTTGAACCTCAATTTGACCCCCTTAACATGCTCAAAAACTCCCCAAATTTGGCACACACATCAGGACTGGTGAAAAATTTGATATTTTGGGGGAATTACACATATGAATGGCAAAATGACTCAATAGCGCCACCTTGAAAATTGGGTTTTAGTGGAGTTAATACGGCTAGTTTCACGTAAACTCATGAAATTTGGTACACAGGTACAGTAGCCCAAGACAAAAACATTCCTGCTTTTAAAATTTCAAAAAAGGCTCAACGGCGCCCCCTAGAGCACATAATGTGCAGGCATTGGAATTTAACGAACTCCTCCTAGGATTTTTGTCCGATTTTCACCAAATTCGCTTCGTGGCATCTAGACCCATCCACGATTAAAAGTTATTAAAATCTTGTGGCTGCGTCACACGGTGTGGGCGTGGCATGGCGGCCATTTTGAACAAAAAGCTTAACATTGTACAATGGAACACGTGCGCAGGCATTGGAAATTAACGAACTCCTCCCAGGATTTTTGTTCGATCTTCACCAAATTCGCTGTGTGGCATCTAGACCCATCCAGGATGAAAAGATATTAAAATCTTGTGGCTGCGTCACACTGTGTGGGCGTGGCATGGCGGCCATTTTGAACAAAATCGCCATGTGGAACGAAATGGGTTTTGGAGGTGAAGTGATACATGTAAAATCACCAAATCCACACAAAACCTCATTAATTTCAAGACCTAATGTTTAATATACAATTCAGAAATGGGCGTGGTCAAACGGCTCCACAGCGCCCCCTACAAATATTCAAATACTCATATAAAATCACTACTTTATCCTACAAACATGAAATTTGGTACATACATATAGTATCCCAATACCAACAGATTTGCACAGTCAAAATTCTAATCGGCTCTACAGCGCCCCCTAGACAAGGTTGTGTGGAGAGGAGCATGATCAGGAGTGAGGGCCCGTTCGACGCTGCTTGCAGCTTTAATTTTTCTTACGCCACTTTGAACCTCAATTTGACCCCCTAAACATGCTCAAAAACTCACCAAATTTGGCACACACATCAGGACTGGTGAAAAATTTGATATTTTGGGGGAATTACACATATGAATGGCAAAATGACTCAATAGCGCCACCTAGAAAATTGTGCTTTAGTGGAGTTAATACGGCTAGTTTCACGTAAACTCATGAAATTTGGTACACAGGTACAGTAGCCCGAGACAAAAAAATTCCTGCTGTTGAAATTTTAAAAAAAGCTCAACAGAGCCCCCTACAGCATGTGGTGCGCAGGCATTGGAATTTAACGAACTCCTCCCAGGATTTTTATCCGATCCTCACCACATTTGCTGTGTGGCATCTAGACCCATCCAGGATGAAAAGTTATTAAAATCTTGTGGCTGCTTCACACGGTGTGGGCGTGGCATGGCGGCCATTTTGAACAAAAAAGCTAAACAGCGCCAACTAGAACACGTGGTGCACAGGCATTGGAATTTAACAAACTCCTTCCAGAATTTTTATCCGATTTTCACCAAAATCGCTGTGTGGCATCTAGACCCGTCCAGGATGAAAAGTTATTAAAATCTTGTGGCTGTGTCACACGGTGTGGGCGTGGCATGGCGGCCATTTTGAACAAAAAAGCTAAACAGCGCCAACTACAACACGTGGTGCGCAGGCATTGGAATTTAACGAACTCCTCTCAGGATTTTTGGCCAATCTTCACCAAATTCGCTGTGTGGCATCTAAACACCTCTAGGATGAAAAGTTATTAAAATCTTGTGGCTGTGTCACACGGTGTGGGCGTGGCATGGCGGCCATTTTGAACAAAAAAGCTAAACAGCGCCAACTAGAACACGTGGTGCGCAGGCATTGGAATTTAACGAACTCCTCTCAGGATTTTTGGCCAATCTTCACCAAATTCGCTGTGTGGCATCTAGACACCTCTAGGATGAAAAGTTATTAAAATCTTGTGGCTGCGTCACACGGTGTGGGCGTGGCATGGCGGCCATTTTGAACAAAAAAGCTAAACAGAGCCAACTACAACACGTGGTGCGCAGGCATTGGAATTTAACGAACTCCTCCCAGGATTTTTGTCCAATTTTCACCAAATTCACTGTGTGGCATATACACCCCTCCGGGATGAAAAGTTATTAAAATCTTGTGGCTACGTCACACGGTGTGGGCATGGCATGGTGGCCATTTTGAACAAAAAAGCTCAACGGTGCCCCCTGGAAAACGCTGTGCGCAGGCATTGTAATTTAACGAACTCCTCCAAAGATTTTTGTCCGATCTTCACCAAACTCGCTGTGTGGCGTCTAGACCCCTCCAGAATGAAAAGTTATTAAAATCTTGTGGCTGCGTCACACGGTGTGGGCGTGGCATGGCGGTCATTTTGAACAAAAAAGCTTATCATTGTACAATCGAACACGTTGTGCGCAGACATTGGAATTTAACGAACTCCTCCCAGGATTTTTGTCCGCTGTTTACCAAATTCGCTGTGTGGCATCTAGCGCCATCCAGGATGTAAAGTTATTAAAATCTTGTGGATACGTCACAAGGTGTGGGCGTGGCATGGCGGCCATTTTGAACAAAATCGCCATATGGAACGAAATGTTTTTTGGAGGTGAAGGGATCCACGTAATATCACCAAATCCACACAAATCCTCATTAATCTAAAGACCTAATATTTAATATACAATTCAGGAATGGACGTGGTCAAACGGCTCCACAGCGCCCCCTACAAATATTGAAATACTCATATAAAATCACTGCTTTATCCTACAAACATGAAATTTGGTACATACATATAGTATCCCAAGACCAACAGATTTGCACAGTCGAAATTCCAATCGGCTCTACAGCGCCCCCTAGACAAGGTCGTATGAAGAGGAGTGCAGTGAGGAGCGAGGGCCCGTCCGACGCTGCTTGCAGCTTTAATTTGGATTTATTTTAACTTTATTCCTATTTTTAGCTCATTTTATTTAGATCTCGCTTTCCTTTGGTCTTAAACTGAAATAATTATTTGAAGATGTTCAGGTCCATCCACTTCTAAATGAGTAACAGAGTGCCCTCCCCTCACATCATAACATGTTGCTGTGTACAAATAGTGCACCACTTTAGACACATTCCCCATGTCAGAGCAAGTCCCATCAAATAAGAGGCACACAGTCAGGCTACAAGTGTGTGTGTGTGTGTGTGTGTGTGTGTGTGTGTGTGTGTGCGTGTGCGTGTGTGTGTGTGTGTGTGTGTTTGCGTGTGTGTGATCAGGCAAGAATACCTAAGTGGCAGCAACAACACAGACATACAAGTAAAACTGAACTCACAACAAAGTCATTTCACCTACACTTCAGTCCATGTCCGCATTGGCTCCCTCTCAGCGTTGACTCCCACATCTTTCTTCTTACCTTGTAACAAGACATAACTTACCAAAGAATGCTGTGCAAGCATAGCCTAATTAACTGGCAGCTTAATTAGACAATTTACTGAATAATTAGTAGCCAATTAGCGACACCTCTCTCTCATCTTTAGAAACCGACAGCCTTGCCTTCTCCTGTCACACTGATTATCTGTTCAGACTATCAACACTTATTTTTTCTCTTTGCATTCTGAATCAAATGTAACAAGAAAATACTTTAAATGTGTTATTGTGATATTTCATTCATGTAGGAAATTACATTCCAAGTGTTGAAGTTAATTCCCTGTTCTTGTAATTATATGACTGATTATAAGATGATGCCAAGTAACTTTATTAAATCAGCTTGTCTCATTGAGATCAAGTCTGATTTTCCAGCAAGCAAGTAGGTTTATTTATGTGGCATGTCAGAGAAAAGATAAATTAAACAGTACAGACAAGTTGAATAAAGTGTCCACACATTTATAGAACGATTTTAAAAAGTCCACTCTACTAGAAATAAAAGCATTAATGACTTTTTTTCTGAATCTTGCTTAGACACAGAGTTCCTCACTTTGGCTTTGGATTTAAGATGCCATGAACTTGTTACAGCTTTGTGGTTACTAAAACTTAGATTCTCACCAATGGTTGCAGCAACATTCCTGACCAGGGTGTTAGTTTTTAGTGCCCTGGAATCAAGGTAAGCACTTACTGCAAGCCTTCCTTCTAAGACTTGCAAAAGGTCCCATTCTTATATCTGGTCACAGAGCACTTTATCAGGGACTTGCACTTACAGTATATTTCTAATATAATACTGCTTAGGACACCACTCACTATGACCATAGTAAAAAAAAAAAACATTAAGTGGAATTGTCAGCTTTTTTAGAATGTCATCAACAACTGTAATATACACAGATCATAAAAGTAAATGGATGACAGAACTGTATTGGACAACAATGAATAATGAGAGAACAATGCATTCTGTGGCAATAAACAGTCTGAGGAGGTACAAACACAGTTATTTCTATTATTTTAACAGACCTCTAAAAACAAACAATATTCAATAATATGATCATCTATGACGACTGAGCCAACAGAGATTTTTCTGAAGCTAACTTCTGCTGACAACTGAAAGGCTTGAACTGGGGTCTACTGGTTGAACTGGTGGACCATCTGCCATCGCACTCAGACCAGGAAGATCTTAGCAGAGATATCTGCATTTTTCTCGTCTCACACATGCAGACCTAATCTATGGTGCTGTGTCAGAACTAGAGAATAGTCTGACTGCACTTTATTATCATTCAGCTACAGCTGCAGGTTGTTTGAATTTCTTTGAACTGATCGCGGTCGTCTTGGGTGGTGCTGAGCCCAGGTTGCAGTGATAGTACCCCTGTGATATTAGCATCCAGGGAGTTGTTTTGGTGGAATATTTGCATGCAGGGAGGTGAGCTTCATCATTAAGTTGCTAATTCACCAAAAAACAAAGCAGGCCTGCGTCATTGCATGACCCGAAAATTTACTCCTCTGAGGTTGTTGTTGTCGGGTTTTAGGGTTGATGTCTGAAAATGATAGTGGAAGGAGAAGACAAAGACAAGTGAAATGCATGGATTAAATGGCAGGCACTGGTTGTAGATCTGAAATCTACAACCAGTGACTGAGACGAGCATTTATCAAATAGGCGTCAGTCTCTCTATTGTATTCCCTTTGTTTAAATAGTCCCTTGGCCTCAATTCAGATTTGACCATTTTTAAGTACTCATTTGGACCTGTGGGGAACACTGACGTATTAAAAATGATTTAGTAAAATGAAAATTTGCAGTGCTATATGGTGTAGTGAAGCCATTTGAAGTGTGTCTGTTGGTGGTTGTCCTTGGAACTATGATTATAGTGCAGGAAAATGACCTCAACAATGAGGACTGTTTTTCACGCTCCACATGCAGCCTACTCAAGTAATTTTGAAGAGGGAAAAAAGAGGTTAAAATATAAAATGGCACTGGGGAAAAATGCAGGGAGCAAACTTGTTGCATCAGAAAAAAACAGATATGAAATGTAACTACAAGATAGTGGTGATCTTTCCAATAGTCTGAGACCACAGTGAAAACCAATCATATTTTTATGTACATCTGGAAATAGTCTGAAAGTTATAATGTGTAAAATGATATGAAATAATCTGGTCTGGAGCAATTCTGTGCACGTAATTATTGAAACAAAAAGAATAAATTCAAATAAATAAATACAAAATTAAAAAGGTAAAACAAGTGAAATGCATGAGTGTACAATAAAAATGTACACACACACCGCAGACGAGGTCAGAGGACAACTGAGGAAGCTCCACCCCAGGAAGGCAGCAGGCCCAGACAAGGTGTGCCCCCAGCTACTGAAGACCTGCGCTGCTGAGCTTGGGGAGCCGCGACAACGTGTCTTCAACCTCAGCCTGCAGCTGGGGAAGGTGCCCACCCTCTGGAAGACGTCCTGCATCGTTCCAGTTCCCAAGAAGAACTGTCCGAGTGAGCTGAATGACTTCCGACCAGTGGCACTGACATCACACCTCATGAAGACGCTGGAGCGGCTCTTCCTCAACCTCCTCAGGCCCCAGGTGCAACATGCGCAGGACAAGTTGCAGTTGCAGTTCGCGTACCGGGCAGGTGTTGATGTGGAGGACGCTATTCTTTACATGCTGCATCGAGCTCAGTCTCACCTGGACAAGGGGAGCGGCATGGTTAGGATCCTCTTCCTGGATTTTTCGAGTGCCTTCAACACAATCCACCCCCCATTGCTACAGGAAAAACTGACCGGGATGCATGTGGACCCCTGCCTGGTTGACTGGATCTCCAACTACCTCACTGACAGGCCACAGTATGTCAGGCTGAGGGACATTACATCAGAGACCCTGATCAGCAGCACAGGAGCACCCCAGGGGACGGTGCTGGCCCCGCTTCTCTTCACCCTTTACACCTCGGACTTCTGTTACATCTCTGAGTTGTGTCACATACAGAAGTTTGCAGATGACACAGCCATCGTCGGGTGTATAAGGGGAAACACAGAGGAGGAGTACCGGAACCTGGTGAGGGACTTTGCTGTGTGGTGCCGCACAAACCATCTGCGGCTAAACACAGCAAAAACAAAGGAGCTGGTAATTGACTTTGGCAAGTCTGGACAAAGCTTTCGACCAGTACAGCTTGAGGGAGTTGACGTGGAGGCAGTGGACTCTTACAAGTACCTCGGGCTGTGGCTGGACAAAAGACTGGATTGGATGACGAACACCAACCAGCTGTACAAGAAGGGCCAAAGTCGACTTTACTTCCTGAGGAGGCTGCGGTCCTTCAACATCTGCAGGAAACTCCTGTGGATGTTTTATTAGTCTGTGGTTGCCAGCACCCTTTTCTACGCTGTGGTGTGCTGGGGGGGCAGCATCTCAAAGAGGGACACATCGAGACTTGAGAAGCTGATCAGGCGGGCCGGCTCTGTGGTCGGCATGGAGCTGGACTCGCTGGTGACAGTTGCAGAGAAGAGTACATTGAACAAACTGCTTGGCATCATGGATGATGCCAGCCACCCTCTGCACACTGTCATCAGCAAACAAAGGAGCCGGTTCAGTGGAAGACTGCTCCTCCCCACATGTAAAACTAACAGACTCAGAGACTCCTTTGTCCCCCGTGCATTTAAACTGTATAACTCCTTACTGGGGGGAAGCGGGGACAGCAGAAGGACAGAGCGTGGGGAGGAATAACTTACACAGCCTGTATCAACCTCAAGTCAATACTCTTAATAATTTATCATTATTGTTTCTAATACTCCGGTGGTGTGGCGTGTGTTGGTTTTTTCTTTAAATTCTCTTTATATTTTTTATATTTCTTATTTAATATTCTGTCTTTCATCTCGTTTTTTAATGTTGTACTGTACTGTGTGCATCTAAATTTCCTGGAGGGCACTGCCTGAAAGGATCAGTAAAGTTCTATCTATCTATCTATCTATCTATCTATCTATCTATCTATCTATCTATCTATCTATCTATCTATATCTCATGTAATGCAGTTATAGATCAGGCAGCTGCAAAATTGTTCTCCTTTCTATACTTTTTCCATATGTTGTCTAATGATGTAAACTATCAGAGGATGTGACCTTGACCTGTTGCTCTTGAAGAAAACTGCTGATATTGTCAGTTAATTAACAACATTGTTAATTAGTGCTTACATCTTTACAAAGCCAATAAGGTTTGTCTATGAGATAATGACTGTTTGCATGTGGAGGGAGGGCACATTCTGTACTTATATAAATAGCACACGTGTGGCGTTTGTGCACATGTGATGTACAAATGTAGAATCAAGCAGCTATAATGGTTAGGGTTAATGAAACAATGAAAGAGCAGATTTTAATCCACCTTCTGTAGCTCTGGATTTTAAGACCTCTACAATCCTCAGACTAGAGACAGGGTCCACTGTGATCACCACAGCAAAGACACCAGTACGCCAGATGTGTAACCTGAAAGATAATGATAGTGTGAGGTTTTTGCACTCAGAAGAAGGCCACGAGGAGGACGACTTCCAGAGGATTCTCAAGCACACACTTTCCGATGAAGACACTCAAATATTTACTGAGCCACATTTTGGTCCAGTGACTAGCTCACATCCCCCGTCAGTAGCAGAGCTACAAAGGACCAAATGGACAGCAGAAACACTGTGACCAGCTTTTGACCCTGCAGGAAGTGGGGGTTGAAATTGTGATAAACACTTTAAACTTAAAATCAACTTGTCTTTTTATTAACTCCATGAAATAACCACTGAACCTTGATGTCAGTAACCTCTCTGATCAGTTGCACAGTCTGTCTACCAGGATAACACGCCTGTAAATGATGTGTTACAATGTTGTACCACTTTGAAATTATATAAACCACTAAAAATGATCTTAAAGTGTAAGTGTACTGTCACCCACGGAGGCTGCGCCAGATCCCCTGCTGAGTTAATGATAGAAGTCCCTGTTGAAGACTGTAGACCTGAAAGCACCACTTTGAGTTCTTCCTGAGTCCTCTTTGGGGTCTTTGTGAGGACCATCTCAAGTTCTTTTTAAGGTCATCTGTGACATGAAGAAGAGAGTCCACTGCTGTGTAGACCCACATCAACAGACCGACTCGACCATCAACAGATACATCAATCATCAGAATCATCCCCGCATCAGTAACTCAGTCACTGAGAACTTGGTGCAACTTTCTAAATTCTCTTTTCTTACCAATTAAGTTTCCCCAAAATTCAAAATTAGCCTATCACAGAATTAGCGGCTGCTTTCAGGTGCGACCTATTCATTATTTGATCTCAGAACACAGTATTACAAGGTAATGTGTAAAACTGTGCATTATGATGTAATGTTGTCTTTTCTCTTTTCTGTTAACCTCACCCAAATTTCTATTCCTCACTTACATCACAGCTTCATTTGTTTTATGTTGTTGTCTTGTCTTATTGTGTGTTACTGTTGTGTCCCAGGTAGGAACTGTTTTTTGTAACAATATATGTAAATAAATATAAGTTCAGTATTAAGTTGTTTTGTTGTTCGCATTTTGGTCCCTGACTTGCAAAGATTCCGGCTACCGAGCTTTTTATGATCAACTTTCCACTTTAAATTATTCGTCATCATTTTTTTCCTGAAAATAATGTCCAAATGCAAAGTTAAAATGTGTAATAATTCTGGATGAACATTCATAAATCCATTTTCCCTACAGTCGTGTACATGACATCCAAACTTTTCTTCTGTGAAACATTGTGGACTTGTCATCTAATCAGGGCTACATTCTGAAACAGTTTTTTCTCTTTAAAACAGACACAGTGTGGTTCTCTTTCTAACACACTTTGACTGTGGTTTATTTGTGCATCTGCAGTCTACACTGCTGAGGGGTTACAGAAGTAAAACCCTTTCATTTATAATTAAAAAGCAGAGTATATATAACAAATAAAGAACAGAAATATATCCAGGATTATATATTTCTGGATATATAATCCAGAAATATTATATATATCTATGTCCTTACGTTATCTATGTCCAACGTAAGGACATAGATAAGGTTGAATAGACTATTTTACAGTGTGTGTTTCGTCACTAACCTTAAAGAATAAATCCTAAGACAGGTGTAAATAGTTAGATAGGGCTAATAGGCAAGGAAACAAGTTGCATAAATGTACATGACACAAAATACTTGTCATCATTTTTCAAAAGAAAATTTTAATTATCTTTGCAAAGGACATGCTGCATCAGATGCAGCCTGAAAGGGTCTGTTCCTCTTTTTGTTTAGCATGTCACAGGTATAGACGTAAAAAACAGCAGACTGAATGTAACTCAGACCCAGTTGCTAATAATGATGATGATGATAATAATAATAATAATAATAATAATAATAATAATAATAATAATAATAATAATAATAATAATAATAGATTTGATTTGAAAAACACTACATTGTAAAAATTATCTCAAAGTGCTACAACTAAAAACATAAAATCGAGTAAAGACACAACAGCCAACGGACAATTAGACTTGAAACATTTTAAAGATTAAAATGTCTCCTAAAAAGCTTTTTAGTCTCTTTTTAAAACTTCCCAGTCTGTGGAGCTCTCAGGTTGTCAGGGAGGGCATTCCACAAGCCTGGAGGGGCAGAAAGCCTGGTCCCCCATTGTGTGGGTTTTAGTCCTGGGGAGGAGGAGATGGTAGGTGTTGGAGGAGCGGAGGTGTATGAGATGAAGAGCTCTGTCGGGTACGGGGGGCATTGAATACATTGAAATGTAAGGAGAGAGACCTTGAATTCAATCCCTGCAGAGACAGGGAGCCAGTGCAGGGTGTGGAGGATGGGAGGGATGTGGTCGTATTTCCACACTCTCATCAGGATCCGAGCAGCACAGTTCTGAATGTACTGCAGCTTTTGGATGCTTCTGTTGGGGATCCTGATGAGAAGTCTGCTGCAGTAATCCCGTCTGGAGGAGGCAACGCTCCAGACCGGATTACATCAATGCTACAAGATGTAACTCCACAGAATGTCAAAGGGGGGTCCATGTACAAAGATGTCCCTGGTCAAAAGAAGTAGTTTGAAAATTAAATGACACTAAAATCTCTGCTTTGTCGGTGTATCACTTTACTTTGTTAAATGTCTAAGCATGTTAAGATGGTGTCAGCAAAGACTGTAGAATTGACATCAGTTACGATTTGAAGTAATTACCCATATTACTGCGTCAACACGTCATTAAAATACTGTTTACAAATGAAAATTTTGAATAAACCTCAGAATTTGAACAGCTTAATTTTGTAGGGCTATATACAACGAGTTGCTATCTGAATGCAGCTAGTGGTGACTGAAAGGCGACAGGTGGAGCGGTATGACAAGAGCATGAGTTTTAAAGTCTTCTAGATCAGGTTCGACCGGAATTTTGCACAAGGACCTTGATGCAAGTCATCCTAGTGAAAATGTGGGCTCTAGCTGATCATGCGTTGTGGTATACTCCAGTTTATAACAGAAATCTTTAACATTCTTTTCCAGTTTCAGCTTTTACACTGTGGCCCACAGCTTTAATTAAGACCACAGTTCTTAACACCAGCATTTGGTTCTGCTAGTTACTGATGTGTAGTGGGAAAAAAATCACTTGAAAACAAAAACAACTTAAGAATGTTCTCAGCTGTTTATGCAAAGACTGGTGTGAGTCCCTATGGAGGTGTGTGAAATGGAGCTCTTAAGAAAGTCTTGTGACTGGAGCCAGAGCTCACCTCATTTGAAACACCGCTCCTCAATGGCACCAATCACCAATAACACACCTGCTTGTTGTTATGTTGCTGCAAGCAATATGAAAACTCCCTATGAAAATCACACTCGCCACGACTCAAGTCCCTGTCAGTGTGCAAGTGGCCGAGTCTCCAATTACATGTGTGAAGTCTCCTCACATTACTACACACACACACACACACACACACACACACACACACACACACAAAACCCCAAGCACTGAGTGGAGGTTAACGAGGCCTGTCTGCACCTTGATCTATCCCAGGTACACTTGCTGCCACAGCTGCTGATGTGGCTGATGTGATACTTCGCCCTGACTGTGTCACACACTGACATTCATCTGGAGATTTGGTAATTAGCCTGCACTGACACACAGCACACATGCTCACACACACACAGTCACAGACACACAGATCTGCTGCTATGTATCAATCAAGGCTTGTAACAGTTGGGTAATTGGATACAACGTGAGGAAATATGTACTTGTCAGTGGAAAAGAGGAAAGATAGGAAGTGGAGTGAAGATACATGGAACCCCTAAAAAGACACAGAGCTTAATGTGGATATATTTCTTTATATGTGTGTGTGTGTGTGTGTGTGTGTGTGTGTGACATAACCCTGTGTTTTTCCTTTATTAAATAGAATGTTATTTCTAATTACCACTGCATGCATCGCTCTGTCTGTAAGCCAATTAACAATCATTTATTCATTCCTTTTCTTCCAGCAGGTGACCGCCCCACCTCAAGAAAAGAAGATGTTCACGTTCACCTCGCTAATCTCACTGGGACACAGCATGCACTGATAAGGGGTCGCATTGGTCATAGCTACTGCAAAAACTTGTTGGTCAGATAACATGTTTATGTGAACAACTTATAATAGTAACAATACATAATACTTTTATAGCACTTTTCAAGACACTCAAAGATGCTATACAAAGTTGGTAGGAAACCAACAAAATATATGAATAAATAGAAACTAGTGGAGAAAGGAGCATATAAGGAGGATTTATAAGTTGTGGTCTGTGTTGAAAAGATGTGTCTTTGTGGATTTCTTGAATATGGAGAGTGAAGACGATTCTCTGAAGCTTTTGGGGAGGGAGTTCCAGAGGGTGGGAGCTGTGATGGAGAAAGCCTAGTATCAGCAGAGTTGAGGGTGGGAGCATGCCAGTGGAGAAGTTCAGTCAGGTGTGGGGGAACAAGGCTACGGAGAGCTTTGTAGGTGATCAATTTACAAGAGCAGGACCTACACCAACACCTACTGTAAAAAAGTAGCTCAAAGGACCTCTTCCTACAGCTTCATTACATGCATGGTTAGAAGGGGAAAAAATCTAGTTTAATGATTTAGATCAGCTTTTTAGGTTGCAAACACTAATTTAATGGGTTGAGTTAACAGAATAATGTTGGTAAATGCAACAACAATTACTGTGAAATGTAAAGTCAAATTTCTGCATTAGTAAAATAAAATTCAAGTCAACTTCATGAAGTTAGACTGGTAACGACATCTTTATGAACTTTAAGGTCACCATTTTTTTATTTGTCAACTCAAAAAGAATGATGCATATAAGTAGTTAGGTACATAAAACTTTTAAATAACATGGAAAAACAAGTTGGAACAACTTAACTTTTATAGATAATCAACGTATTATCCACTCAGGTACTCAGTTAATGAACCACACAGTTGAGTGCTAAATTAAGGTTAATTTCCCTGCTAACTTAAAAACTTGTGCTCTTTTGTAATTCAGTACATGTCATTTAAAAATGACTTCTAAATAATATGGACATACTAGATGGAATGACTTAATCTTTATATAAGTGGTAATTAGCAAAGCTGTTGATTGTTGTGGTGAAGTTAAGGGTCCTAATTCAAGGTAGTTTGTTGATTGAACATAATTTCAGTAGACTTTGGCATAACTTAAGAAGATCGATGCAAACTATTGCAATATTTATTTATGTATTGCTTGTTTAGCCAAAACATTATTTTTTACATTGGACCTGCCACTGCAGGTGGGTAGTCAGTGTAGGGCGATGTCTTGCCTTTTACATTGACTGGGGAAGGAGTCCTGGTGTGTTAGGCCTTGATTATACTGTTGACATGCTCACAGACAGCTGCAGACACCCCCTACAGGAGTCCACTTCCAAGAATTTGCTGCTGATATGCACAGTAGGTCGTATCTACCTATCCTGGGCATACACATCACTACCTCCCATGCACACTAATGCCTTCATAGTGTTGACACAAATTTTGGGCCGCACATAGACATGTGCGGAGGGTCTGCATGGACTCTTACGGACTTGGGGGGGATGATAAAAATATGCCACATGAATTCTCACATACTCCCAGATGCAGAAAATCTGGTCTTAGTGTGAACAAATAGGTAACTGCAACCTGGAGAAACTGATAAGCATGCATTTAAAAGGTGCAGCCCAGTCAACTAGACTGGTTAAGTAGTAAAAGACAAAGGGTACCACTGCACTACCTGTTTGCATTTGTTTCAGTCACCTACTTTTTAAGTTAGTAGCTGTTAGCTGCTAAAGATTAGAATGGTTCCTGATGGAGAAATTCTGTTCGCCGAATGATGTGTACACACTGATTAAGTCCTTGAGACCTTGTCTGCTGGAGCTGCAATTTGGAATGTGTTTTGCAGGCAGTGTCTCACCCAAACTGATCTGAACTGGTTTGTGTTATCAACTATGTAACTATAACTATAACTGTAACTCTATCTATATAGGAGCCGTACACAGACAGAAACTGCTGTTCTCTTTACTAGCCTTAGTTGCTGTGAGGTTGAGCCCAAAATGTGCATTCTGTTACAATAAAACATTGATATTATTATTACTCTGAACTCATCTCTTGCATATTTTTTCTTACAGTTCCTGCTTCTTTCATGTCAGCCTAGTAAGGAATTACTATTAAGCAAACAAACGGACATTTGGGACTCTCCAAATATGGCCTGAGTCTGGGTTTCAAAATTCTCATAGCACAACTGCACCACAGCCTCTGCACAGAGACACTGCAACATGATTCAGTGTTCTGACTTGTTAGTGAGACAACTTGCTTCCAGAATTTAAAAAAAGTACATATTATATTTTTAATTATTATTATTGTTGCAGTGTCATGTGCTGCCTTTTGTCTTCTTTCAGCAGGACTTAAAATATCATTTGTACAGAATTCTTAAAACAAGTTGATGTTTAGTGACTTTTTTGTTCAATAACAGACAAACATAATTCCATAATTTAGAGATTTTTGCCATGTACACACACAGGATATTAAAAAAGAAGCACATAAAGGTCCCTGGAGTTTAGGCGGGGAGGATGACTGTGTGTGTGTGTGTGGTGTGTGTGTGTGTGTGTGTGTGCGTGTGTGTGGTGTGTGTGTGTGTGTGTGTGGTGTGTGTGTGGTGTCAGACCATGCTGCCTCATTCATGTTGACATTAAGAACTTTCCCTTTATCTTCCTTTCCCCATGGGAAAAGAGGCCCTGCAACAATATGAGGCAGCTTAGCTCCCAGCGCACAATAAAGAATAATATGATTCCTGTTTACTCAGATATCAGCAGCTACTTCAGAGCTCCAACCCCCAACCTCCTCGCCACCCCCACTCCACGCACATCACCCCCCACCCTGTAAGCCAATGGCTGCAACAGTATATTAGACAGATATCTGGCATCTACAAATGTCAGAAAGAAGAGAATGGCTGGATTTCGATAAGGTTGGGTGAGGGAGGAGTGAAGAAGGCTGAACGTATTCACAGATTTCACAGCTAGACAGGCAAAGTTCACATAAACACATTTCAAGGGGGGCCGTAAGAAAAGCAGCTGCTAAACTTGATTCATTATTAGAGAAGAGCTGGAGTATATTGCAAGATTGTGTGTGTGTGTGTGTGTGTGTGTGTGTGTGTGTGTGTGTGTGTGTGTTTTCCTCATGCCAGCAGGAGTGAAACAATGGTTTCACAAACTAGTAACAGCACAACATTCACTGGACATTTACTATATAGACAACAATATGTTTGCCATTGTATCAGAGGCAGCATTAACTAATCAAAAACCAGCCCAAGTGCAGATCAATATCCAAACTAGAGTATCACTGTTTCTTTTTTTTCCAATTGGTATTCATTTTATTTCTGTGTGTTACAGCTGGATTCGGGATGTGGTAAGGGTAGTGTCGCAAAAAGACTGGAAGAAGGAAAATCAACAAGCATTGCTCTGTCCAGGGTTCAACAAACACCTCCCACCACCTCCATAGTTCACTAAGTATCATGCTTTATCTCGTTTCTGTGTCTCAGTGTAGTTTTAGTCACACTCTCTAGCACTCTCTAGCAAGTCCTGAGGCTGCCTGACATATAGTACGTTTAAGATCTCCTCACAGATGTTCATATCAGTGGACTGAAGGCCGTTCCAAAAGCTGAAGCTTATACCAATGTTTCTGTGCTTTGCAGACTATATTTCTGACTGTTGTGAATAGGTGGTATGTGAAGTTTCTGAAAGGGTTTTATTTGGCGACTCTTCCATGTTGAGCCTGTTGGAGCATCAACACTGTACCACCACCCCTGCATCAGGCGAACCTTTCCTCACATCCCCTGCAGTCATACAGGGGGACTGCTTTTTACTTCCGTCCAGCAGAAGTGCAGTTTTAGTTGAAAGTTTTCTTGTCACTCCAGATCATGTTGTGACTTCCACAGTTCCCTTCAACTGCCATATCACCTTCCTCAGCATAAGTTAACTTCACTCGTCGTTCCTCAGTCAGTTGCTCAGAGAAACTACTGATTAAAAGTTAGAAGTTACGGTAACACTTTATCATAATGATCATTTATAAGGCATTTATAAGCTATTAATAGATATTAGTAGATAGTTAACTAATCATGAACAAACCACTTATAATCATTTGTAAATGATTATTAAATCATTTATAAATGATTATAAATGATCGTTATTAAATGATCATTAAACCATTTACAACTTAAGGTACAAGACATTTATAAGTCATTAGTAGATCTTGAACTAATCATGAATAAACTATTTATATATATTTGCAAGCGCAAACACTAATTGGTTTTTTTTTAGCTAGCTAGCTATATTAGCTATATGGGCTAGTTTAGCTAGCTTTATCAACACAACATGATAGTGTGGTTTGGATAGTTTTGCTAATCCCACATAGTCAGTGCAGACTGATGCAAGGGAGTAAGTTAGCATTACATGAAGCATTGAAGAACTTGTGCTATTAAGAATAGTAGTAATTGTTTTAGCTGGTGTTATAACATCCTATGAATGTATGACTTTGTTTTTCTCATTGTATGATCCAGGAGGTGTCGGCAGGACAAGTTACCACAGGGGGATAGCTGTGAGGAAATGGACTGGATACAAATGGATTTTTGCAAGATCAAAAATCTTGGTTGCTGTGATTGTTTTAATAAAATGTTTTCTACTCTGATACTCTGTCCTCCTAATTCTGTCACTGTTTGATGCCACAGAGAAGGATGGATCCCAAAGTTGTCTTGACATGGGATGAAAAGGTCTACAAATGTTTAGCAAACATTAATAGATATCTGTAAATGATTAATAGTTTTCACTTTAGATTAGGGGCCATAATAACATCTGCAAATGATTTATAGATTTATTATAAATGTCTAACAAATCATGTGTTAAACATTAAAAGAGGAGTGTCTTTGTATCTGTATTCATAAAAGCCAGATGGTTCATAAGAGGTGAGTAAAAGGTCCACAAATCATGAATAAACATGAACAAACATTAGTAAACAATGAATAGTTTTTACTTTAGATTAGGAGCCACAATAACAGCCACAAATGATTTATATAATGTTATGAATGTCAAATCATTTGTTAAACATGAATAAACAAATAGTGGTAGTGCATATTTCCTGAAATCATTCAAAAACTCTTTTCCTACATATTAAATAACATTAGTTGATGATAAATATTGATGATGAAAATTATGTACAAACAATGTTGATGCAGTGTTTCTCATAACGTATAAATCATATATAAATGTTGTACACCTTAAGTTTTAACTGGTTTAATAATCATTTACAAATATATATAAATAGTTTATTCATAATTAGTTCAAGATCTTAGCTTATAAATGTCTTGTACCTTAAGTTGTAAATGGTTTAATGATCATTTAATAACGATCATTTATAATCATTTATAAATGATTTAATAATCATTAACGAATGTTTATAAGTGGTTTGTTCATGATTAGTTAACTATCTACTAATATCTATTAATAGCTTATAAATGCCTTATAAATGATCATTATTATAAAGTGTTACCGAAGTTACACATTATTTGTTTCATTCTGTACATTCAAAGTCTTTTTCAAAGTCTCAACTTTAATTTTGAGACTAATTTTAATTGAGTTTATATCTGCTTGTGTGGAAGAAACAGCTCTTTTAACACATGGTGTCCAAACATTAGGGGTTCAACAGTAATTGGACAGATGTTCATGACATGCATCATGATGTGCTTTCTTGACAATTTAAAAGGAACCATGTTCACGTCTACCCTGGAGAACATTCTTCACTTGCTGGATAGTTAAAGGACACTTTTTTTTATTCAACATACAAATGATTTTCTACTCATCCACAAGACTTGTGCTTCTCAGTCTACCAGCTTGAACCCAACTGTTGATTTTGTCAGACCAACTTCTTCTATTATCTCTTTCTAATATATACCCAGCTTTTTGAGTGCTTTTGTTATCTTCTTGCATGGTTACATTGTTAGCCCTCATTTCAGCACCTCAGTCTACATTGCAATTCTGCTGTCAATCAGCTTGAGCCTCAAGTGTGCTCTTTTGTACCTGAACTAATGCTAAAACAGCTCACAGCTGTCCAGGTGACTCAAGATATTACAGTAGAACTTTATTTACAGTCTGACCTTGGGGGACAGACTCACCCAAGAATGCCAAGAAAATGACAGCATGTTCTAGTGTGCTTCTGACCTGAGAGGTGTTCTCCGGTCTAAGAGACTGTGAGCTATTCCACTGTGAAAACTGCTGTTTGGTCACTGGATTGACCCACCTCTCGCCCCTGGAGGTGTTCCTTAACATGAAGGTAGGCTCATCCCAGCTGCAGACTGACAGAGAAACTGTTGTTGGAGTTCTGTTTCAGTTTGAAGTTCATTGCTGGAATTGTAAATATGAATGTACCAGTGGCCACAAAAACCTGTGTAAGTAAGGTCTAGCCATTGATCAATTAACATCGTGCTCTGTGTTGACTCCTGACAGTCAGTATTCCCACATGTTGCATTTCCATGGTGCCTGACCATGATTTGCTCAGTGCACACACAGTGTTTTGATCACACCTCATAGTATCTGCTATAATATTTTAAATTAAATGTTCTGAAGAACAGAGCCTGAAGAACAAAAACATGTGTAACCATCCAAACAGTGTGGAGTGTACCATATGAACTAAAAAATAGTAATGAACAACTAAAGCTGCAATAGCATCACGGTGAGCAACATCAGTACCAGTGATTTTGACGAGTTGTAGTCCACATCTAATTAGTAAAGTGTCCTTTGTTCTTCACGATAAAACTCATAGAGGCCTCTTCTAAGGAGGCAACCAAGCAGCTTGTGGTGCACCAGGCTTCTGGTGCAGTAAATGGGTGTCTTGGTGTCAGCATTACCATTAACATATGAAGTGTTACCAGATATATGTATTTCTGAACAAAACATTTCATAGTAGTATGAGTATCCATGTGACAGCAGCAGAGATAACAGGAGAGACAGGTGAGGCCACAAGATCTCAGATCAGATCTGGTCATAGTAAGTGACTAATACAGCAAGCAATGTGCAGTCATTACTGTATTGTTTCTTGGGCTTACATATGTGTTTAGTTGGGGACTGGTCATAACTATGTTTGCATGGATATGAGTATCCTGGCTATGATTGGGACTTTTAAGTATTGCATTTTTGTGTTTGTGCAAGCAAACATTGTATCCTAATGTCAGAAACTAGATTAGCTAGGTACTGTTGCATGTGTACACCTTGACCCAGTGTTTGACCACTACCTGCACAGGAACAACTTGAGATAAATTTCAAACAGAAACCCAAATCATGCACTTTAGTCACTCTCATCTGTAATGGAACTGAGCTAGTCCTATCATTTCCTCTGGAAATGGTTTAACTATGTCACAAAGCAGTACATTTTTTTCTCCACTCTGGGGCGGTGAACACCATCACCATCCATCTATTTTCTATACCCACTTATCCTGTGGAGGGCTGCAGAGGGGTTGGAGCATATCCCAGCTGACCGGGCAAAAGGCAGGGTATGCCTTGGACAGACTGCCATTTTATCACTGGGCCAACACATGCCTTTGGTTTATGGGAGAAAGCCAGAGCACACTGTGAAAACCAAAGCAGGCACAGGGACAACATGCAAACATCACACAGAGAGATCCCACCGTGCCATCCTGAACTCTATCATGATGGCCGTATGCCAGTCATCTTCATCCACCACTGCCTCGTGTTGCGTGCTGCTGATGATGGGAAATATTAAACATGTACTCCACTTTTACAGCTGTCAGACTGTTACTGTCATTCTTTTCTCCAATAAGTTGGATAAACCAAATCTGTAACACTATGTTGGCATTTGATAGTGCTCAGCCTGCTATAATACGTATGCCAACATCTGCATGAATGTCAGATTACATTGCTGGTTCATGGTGAGAACATCACAGTGTGCAAACAGCATGCAGTAGTCAATTAGTGGGATACTAATATTTATCATTTGTACAGGAATATGTGTAGCTAGAGTTCACTGTCCTCCATGTAAATGACATCTCCTGAGTTTGATCAAAAGTGGCATATTTCTCATAACTGGGATACAGGTGCACATGTAACCGCAATCTTTGTTTCCACTATGCATCACTTTATCGGTCAGCATCTGCACGTAACATATGGCAACTAGTTTTCTTAAAACATACTCTGTCAGCCACAATGCAAGACCATGTTTGGACACACACCACTGTGCACACTCCACACAGACTGTTCCAGCCAAGGTGTCATTTTCATTTTCTGTTTCAGCGACTGCCCCTGTGTGCGTTTTACTTGTGCAGTCACGCATGGTTGGATATAGACCTTGTCATTAAAATGCTGAGGAATCTTTGTATAATTTCTTGGCAGCGAATCAACAAGCACTGTCATACCTAATTCCTGGAATGTGAACGAGGTTATGTTTCTGTGCTGTAGTGTTATTTATGAGCTCCTCAACAAGGTTAGCCAAGCACACAGACAAAAAGCTGTTTCAATGCCAGACAAGAGCGCTACGAGAGGAGGTGAACAGAGACGTCGTTTCCAAAACATTTCAACTTGTGACAGCTGAATGTTGGCGACTGCAGGCCCCCTGGCATTTCTAATAATGCCCCTCTGTTCTATTTACATTTTTTTCCTGCTGGTGTTTTCTTTCCTTCTCCTCCCTCTCTCCCTCCCTCCATCCTCTGCCCGTCAAATGTGTCCATGGAGACAGAAGCCGAGAGCCTGTCATGTTCTCAGCGTGACGCCTCCTTGCTCATTATGCACCGGTGACATCATTACAAAAGCAATCACAGGGCTGTGATAAACGGCAGGCTAATTAAAAAGACAAGCTGACGAGCTAACTAACAAATGTGTATGCTGAGCCCACATCTGACACATACACACAAAAACATGCTGGCAAACAGTGCTGCTTCGTTCATACTGTTTTTGTTGGTAACATGTACGTCTGCATCTATTGTTTCTTAGAAAGCATGGTGTTCATTGTTAATAGCCCATATGTGCCTTCAGCGCAGAGCTGACTCTGGCCTTTTTGATATTTGATATTGATATTAATTTACACTTCAGTGTGTATTGAGCTTTTTTAATACAACAAAGTATATACAGTTGTGTGCGAAAGTCAGGGCACCCCTTTAAAAACAGCATATTTTATATATTAAAAAATTAATATCCATATTTATAGTCTCTCTGGGATATGGGAAAAAAAGACAATATTATCAGGAAACATTAATGCATAGTTACATTTTATTTTATAACTTGAACAAAATTACAAAAACAAAAAACATCATTTTGGTCTGTGCAAAAGTCGGGGCACCCTACAGCGTCAGTACCTTCAGTACTTAGTAAGACCCCCTCTGGCAGATATCACAGCTTCTAAACGCTTTTTATAGCCAACGACAAGTCTCTGGATTCTATCATTTGGGATTTTCCCCCATTCTTCCTTGCAAAAGGCTTCCAGTTCTGCAATATTCTTGGGTCGTCTTGCATGCACAGCTCTTTTAAGATCTACCCACAGATTTTCAATTATGTTTAAGTCTGGAGACTGTGAAGGCCATTCCAAAACCTTCAGCTTGCGTTTCTTGAGGTAGTCCATGGTGGATTTTGAAGTATGTTTTGGATCATTATCCTGTTGTAGAAGCCATCCTCTTTTCAGCTTCAGCTTTTTTACAGATGCTGTGATATTTGCCTCCAGAATTTGCTGGTATTTAATGGAATCCATTCTTCCCTCCACCCGAGCAATGCTTCCTGTCCCACTGGCTGCAACACAACCCCAAAGCATGATGGATCCACCCCCATATTTAACAGTTGGCAAGGTGTTCTTTTCATGAAATGCTGCTCCTTTTTTTCTCCAAACATACCTTTGCTTATTGTGGCCAAAGAGTTCTATTTTAACTTCATCAGTCCACAGCACTTGTTTCCAAAAGTCATCAGGCTTCTGTACATGTTCTGTTGCATATTTTTGACGTTGTATTTTATGATGAGGACGGAGGTAAGGTTTTCTTCTGCAGACTCTTCCATGAAGGTCTTGTTTGTGCAAGTATCGCCGCACAGTGGACGGGTGCACTACCACTCCTGAGTCTGCTAAATCTTCCTGCAGGTCTTTTGACGTCAAATGTGGGTTTTGATTTACCTTTCTGCCCAGCCTACGAGCTGTTCTGTCCGAGAGTTTCCTTGGTCTTCCAGATCTCATCTTGACCTCCACAGTTCCCCTCACCTGCCATCTCTTAATTATACCTCGCACTGTGGAAACTGCAAGCTGAAAACGTTTTGCTATCTTCTTGTAGCCCTCCCCGGCATTGTGGGCATCAATAACTTTCATTTTTTCTGTCTTACTTAGCTTCTTAGAGGAACCCATGATTGCTGTTGTTTGCACAGGTTTGTGGAGTCGCCATATTTAAGAAACCCTGAAATACACACCAGCTGGCGCTCCCTAATGACAATTGTTGACACATGCTTCAGGACTAATGAGCTGGTAAAGGTCTGAACTTGTTAAAAGAATCTGACACATTGAAACTCTCAGGGTGCCCCGACTTTTGCACAGGCCAAAATGATGTTTTTTATTTTTGTAATTTTGTTCAAGTTATAAAATAAAATGTAACTATGCATTAATGTTTCCTGATAATATTGTCTTTTTCCCCATATCCCAGAAAGACTATAAATATGGATATTAATTTTTTAATATATAAAATATGCTGTTTTTAAAGGGGTGCCCTGACTTTCGCACACAACTGTATATAGGTAGGTCCATAAGTATTTGGACATTGACACAATTTTCAGCATTCCAGCTCTGTACAACACCACAATGGATTTGAAATGAAACAATCAAGATGTGCTTTAAGTGCAGACTTTGAGCTTTAATTTGAGGGCATTTACATCCAAATCAGATGAACGGTGTAGGAATTACAATACATTTTATATGTGCCTCCACCTTTTTAAGGGACCAAAAGTAATTGGACAAACTAACATAACCATAAATCAAACTGTCACTTTTTAATACTTTGTTGCAAATCCTTTGCAGTCAATGACAGCCTGTAGTCTGGAACTCATGGACATCACCAGACGCTGGGTTTGGTCCCTGGTGATGCTCTGCCAGGCCTCTGCTGCAGCTGTCTTCAGTTCCTGCTTGTTCTTTGGGTATTTTCCCTTCAGTTTTGTCTTCAGCAAGTGAAATACATGCTCAATTGGATTCAGGTCAGGTGATTGGCTTGGCCATTGCAGAACATTCCACTTCTTTGCCTTTAAAAACTCTTTGGTTGCTTTCGCACTATGCTTCGGGTCATTGTCCATCTGCATTGTGAAGCGCCGTCCAATGAGTTTTGAAGCATTTGGTTGAATATGAGCAGATAATATTGCCCGAAACACTTCAGAATTCATTCTGCTGCTCTTGTCAGCAGTCACATCATCAATAAATATAAGAGATCCAGTTCCACTGGCAGCCATACATGCCCACGCCATTACACTACCACCACCATGCTTCACTGATGAGGTGGTATGCTTTGGATCTTGAGCAGTTCCTTCCCTTCTCCATACTCTTCTCTTTCCATCATTCTGGTACAAGTTGATCTTTGTCTCATCTGTCCATAAGATGTTGTTCCAGAACTGCACAGGCTCTTTTAGATGTTTCTTGGCAAACTCTAATCTGGCCTTCCTGTTTTTGAGGCTCACCAATGGTTTACACCTTGTGGTGAAACCTCTGTATTTCCTCTGGTGAAGTCTTCTCTTAATTGTTGACTTGGACACAGATACACCTACCTCCTGGAGAGTTTTCTTGATGTGGCCAACTGTTGTGAAGGGGTTTTTCTTAATGAGGGAAAGGATTTGTCTGTCATCCACTACACTTGTTTTCCGTGGTCTTCCAGGTCTTTTGGCGTTGCTGAGCTCACCAGTGGGTTCTCTCTTTTTAAGAATGTACCAAACAGTTGATTTGGCCACACCTAATGTTTTTGCTATCTCTCTGATGGGTTTATTTTGATTTTTCAGCCTAATGATGGCTTGCTTCACTGATAGTGACAGCTCTTTGGACTTCATATTGAGAGATGACCTCACCAGATTCCAAATGAATATACCACACTTGAAATGAACTGCAGGCCTTTTATCTGCTCCTTGTAAATGAAATAATGAGGGAATAACACACAGCTGGCCATGGAACAGCTGAGTAGCCAATTGTCCAATTACTTTTGCTCCCTTAAAAAGGTGGAGGCACATATAAAATATGTTGTAATTCCTACACCGTTCACCTGATCTGAATGTAAATGCCCTCAAATTAAAGCTCAAAGTCTGCACTTAAAGCACATCTTGATTGTTTCATTGTTTATTTATTGTTTCATTTCAAATCCATTGCGGTGTTGTACAGAGCTGGAATGCTGAAAATTGTGTCAATGTCCAAATACTTATGGACCTAACTGTATATACGTGTGTGTGTGTGTGTGTGTGTGTGTGTGTGTGTAACACTAACACTGTAACACTGGTTTATCACATTTCATACATCAGTTGCTGTCATCTCAACATCATTAAAAAATTAGCTGTCATTAGCTGAAGCTAACGCTAGTCTATATGATCAGGCGCAATTTAACTACCCTGTCCTGCTAATCAGTGCAGTGCAGAAAACATCTTATTTACCACACTCAATATTGATTTAGCTAAGTTTGAGAAACTATTTTTTAGTTAAGCTTAGTATTTTTACTAATATTGCTAATATTGTACGATGAGCTTTAGCTGGACTAAAGAAGTGTATAATTACTAAGAATTCTGTTCTTTACTCTCTGTTGAAAATTTACTAAATGTGTGGAAATGAGCTAATATTTCCAAAAATCCCTGAAACATTACTATTGCATGTTTTATAATGGGGCGGCTGCGGCTCAGGTGGCAGAGCAGGTTTTTCTGATCACAAGGTTGGTGGTTCAATCCCTGGCCCCTCCGCATGCCAAAGTGTCCTTGGACAACACAATGAAACCCAAGTTGCTCCTGATGGCGTTGATGAAAGCTCTGCCACGGCTGGTGTGTGAATGTGTGTGTTATGTCTTGACTACTATGGTGACTTATTATGAACATATATCTCGGACTACGATATCACGTTAACTCTTTATTCTGCAACTGCAGACTAGGCTCGGCGTGCATGCCACCATAATCACAACACTGGTTCGGGAGATTACCCAAAACCCCTTTTGGGTTCCTCCTACAGAGGCCACGTGAAATCAAAATACATAACATCTCCTCCCCTCTTACAATCAATACCGTGCAAAGTAAACAACTGAAGATTTACTCAGTATCATTCTTCATCTCATCTCCTGTATAAAACATCTTTAACAGGTTTTAAACAATTAACTAATTGTTCTTAATACATCAAGCTTAACTTTTTTCTTTTTTTTAAGAACAATAACTATAGCACAGGTCTGTACTGTTTCATCTACAAAGTCAGATGGATGGGAGGTCGCCACTCTCTTGCAGGATATCTACGGTCTAAGGAAACATTGGTGTCCTGTAGTGGTGGACTTGTTACAGGTGCTGATGCACAGGGGGGTGTCTCTGTCCATTTTACAGGCACATCTGCATCTGGAGCCTTTGTCTCAGACATGGCTGGGTTCTGTACAAGTGCTGGTAGGTGCACTTGTGTGTGTGGACCTAAAGATTCTCCCAGAGACAGCTCTGCAGGCACAGATGGAGTATGGAGTTGATCCACGTGTCTTCTCCAGACACTATCAGTAGTTTGGACTGTGTCGGACACTGGTCCAGTTTTGGCAATAACAGGGACTCACTTAGGTAGACCATGGTAGTTTCTCGCCAGCACAGATTCTCCTGAAGCAAAAACTCTGTTGTTGCCTATTGTTATCTGTGCATAATCTGTTTCTCTTGTTGATGATGAAAAATGTTCTTCACAGCTAAGGGCTTTATGAGGTCAAAGGTGGTGCGCAGGTCTCTCTTTAGCATTAGGCTGGCAGGTGATGTCTTTGTAGTGGCATGGGGTATTGCGGTAGTTTAGCAGGAAGTTGTGCAGTCTCTGATGCAGAGTTCCTTGCCCTTGTGATGTTTAAGTGCATGTTTCAAGGTTTGAACAAACCTCTCAGCAAGGCCGTTCATTGCAGGGTGATAGGGTGCTGACTTCATGTGTTGCACTCCATTAGCTTGTAGAAATGCACTCATCTCTTGCGGGACAAGTTGGGGTCCACTGTCAGAGACTAGCTGTACTGGAGATCCAAAATGACTAAACATTTCTCCTAGCTTCTCAATTGTCTTTTCAGTGGTTGATCTCATGATCGCCACCTCAGGCCATTTACTGTGTGCATCAACAGCTACAAGAAATATCCTGTCTTCAAATGGTCCTGCAAAATCAACATGATGCCATTGCTCCTGTGGGTATTCCCAGGGGTGAAGGGGAGCCAGTGGCGGGTTGTTTCTGACTTTGTGGCAAGATGAGCAACTTTTGGCCATGTCCTCAATATGTTTGTCCATGCTTGGCCACCAAAAGTAACTTCTTGCTATTTCCGTCATCCACACTATTCCACTGTGTCCTGAATGAAGTTGCTGCAATGCTTGTGTGCGAAGTGACTGTGGAATAATCACTCTCCTACCCCATGGCAAACACCCAGACTGGACTGACAGTTCCAATCTCCTACCTAGGTAGGGTTTCAGGTTTGGGTTATCACCAGCAGGCTGACCCTTGATGATGATGTCCATGACTGCAGACAACTCAGGATCATTCCCTTTTGACCTGAGCAGCTAAAACAGGTGCTTTTCCCACCTCCCTGAAGTAGAAAATGTCCACCGGGTTTGACTCTGGCTTTGTGACTTGGAGTGACAGTCTGGACAAACCATCCTCATTGCAGTGAGCTTCAGCCTTGCGATAGTTAATATCATACAAATGTGCTGACAACAGTAAAGCCCATCTCTGTAGTTGTGATGCAGTGAGGGATGGCATTCTGGTGTGGGGGCTGATGATGGTTGTGAGTGGTCGGTGGTCCATTAGATGTGTAAACTTCCTTCCATATAGATACTGATGGAATTTTCTGACTCCAAAAACAATGCTCAATGCCTCTTACTCATTCTGGGCATAATTAGACTCCGCCTTGTTCAATGTCCTTGATGCAAAAGCAACTGGCTTTTCCTCACCACTTGGCAGTATGTGGGCGATAACTGCCCCCACTCCATAAGGAGAGGCATCATAGGTGAGCTGAAGAGGAAGTGCAAGACTGAAGGGCGTCAGGACCTCTGATGTAGTCAGCATCTCTTTTGCCTATTTGAAAGCGTACTGACAGCCGGTTGTCCACTTCCATGATTTATCTCGGCATAGAAGTTCATGTAGCGGTTGTAGCAATGATGCCAAGTTGGGAATGAAATGTCCATAATAGTTCAACAACCCTAAAAAGGATTGTAACTGGCTGACATTCAGGGGGGTGGTGCATCGACAATAGCTACAATTTTTGATGGTGCAGTGTGTAGTCCTTTTGCGTCAATCACATGCCCAAGATACTTTACTGATGGTTGGAAGAACTTACATTTTCGCTTACGCACTCTCAAGCTGTTACGAACGGTGCAGAGACTCAGGCGCAGGCAAAGAAACACGGCACACAGATATACAAAATAAAAATGTTTATTAACAACAACGGAGAACAGAAAATCACTGCACAGCAGGAAACCAAAATAATAAACCAAAACCGAAACTAAAAGCGAGCGAATGCTGGAAACTAACTAAAAGTAACAACGGAAAGCGAGCTGCAAAAGGCGAGCTGAGAAACAAACGGGTAACAGAAAGCGAGCTACGAAAACCAACGAGCTGATACAAACAAAAAGCGAGCTACGAAAACCTATGAGCTGATAGCAACCAAGACACTGGGAAACTGAGCCAGACGGGCGAACGCTAATGCTAATGCTAGTGCTACTGAACCTGAACGGAGAGGGGAGCACAACGGAGCAGGTGAGCGGAGCAGGTGGGAGCGAGGGCAGGCAGGCAGGCAGGCAGGCTGGGTGGTGGTGAGCTGAGGTCCGGGAGTGGGGGTGGCGATCCACGACTGGAATCCTGGCAGTGGCTGGGTTTACGGGCGGAGTGGAGGCAGTGATAGAGCTGATCTGGAGGAGGCACACGTGGACGGCAGACGGGGAACCAACTGGAAGCGAGTGTGAGAGTGAGAGCTGATCATCCAATCACACGCGTGCCTCCTCCGCTGATTAGAAGTGGCTGCACCTGCCGTGCTCCTCGCTGCCCACACCTTGCTCACGCCCACCTGCAAGAGAGAGAGGGAAAAAGGGGAAAGGAGACTGCCACTCAGGCAGCAGAGGTGGAGGGCGTGACAGTACCCCCCCCTCTACGTGCACCTCCAGGTGCACGAATCCTCCGGTCAGGTCTCCTCCGGTTGAACTCCCGGATTAGGGCAGGGTCCAGGATCTGGCGTCTGGGTATCCAGGAGCGTTCCTCTGGACCGTATCCCTCCCAGTCCACAAGGTATTGGAGACCACGTCCCCGACGACGAACATCCAGCAGGCGGCGCACGGTGTACGCTGGGGCATTGTCCACCATCCTGGGTGGTGGAGGGGGACGGACAGGGGGGGCCAGAGCGCTCTCCTTCACTGGTTTAATTTGGGAGACATGAAATGTGGGGTGGATCCTCATGGAGGAGGGCAACTTCAGGCGGACCGCACTGGGATTAATGATGCACTCAATAACAAAAGGCCCCACGAACCGGGGCGCCATATTCTTAGACTCCACCCGGAGAGGTAAGTCCTTAGCCCGGAGCCAAACCCTTTGGCCCGGGGAGTAGACAGGGGCAGGAGAACGGTGACGGTTGGCTTGCCCCTCCATTCTCTGCGAAGCCCTTATCAGGGAGGCCCTCGAGCGCCTCCAGACCCGTTCACACCTCCTGAGAAAGGTCTGGAGAGACGGGGTGGAGATCTCCCGTTCTTGGGAGGGGAACATGGGCGGCTGGTATCCCAAGGAACACTGAAACGGAGACAGCCCGGTAGAAGCATTAGACAAGGAATTGTGCGCATACTCGACCCATGGGAGGAGGCTGCTCCAGGTGGAAGGGTTCTCCGAGGTCATACATCGCAGGAAGGTCTCCAGAGATTGGTTGGTTCGCTCCGTCTGACCATTGGACTGCGGGTGAAAACCAGAGGTTAAACTGACTGTGGCTCCCAACGCAGAGCAGAAATTTCTCCAAACCTCCGACGTGAATTGTGGTCCCCGGTCGGACACTATGTCGGCAGGTATCCCGTGGAGTCGGAAAACGTGGTTCACCAGATGATCGGCCGTCTCCCTGGCAGAGGGCAACTTTTCTAAGGGGACAAAATGGGCGGCTTTGGAGAACCGGTCGACAATGGTTAGGATGGCAGTTTTACCTTGGGATGGGGGAAGCCCAGTGACAAAATCCACTGCGATGTGGGACCAGGGTCGATGAGGGATAGGCAGCGGTTGAAGGAGCCCCGAGCTCGGCCGATTGGAGGTCTTGTTGGTGGCACAGACGGAACATGCGGCCACGAACTCCTTAGCATCCCTCTCCAGAGTAGGCCACCAGAATTTTTGCCGCAGGACCTCCACGGTGCGTGTAGTCCCAGGATGGCAGGTCAACCGTGACGAGTGCGCCCAGCTCAGGACCTGAGAGCGAACCGGATCAGGAACAAACAAGCGGTTAGTAGGACCGTTACCTGGGTCGGGGTGCTGTTCTTGGGCCCGGCGAACCATGGACTCGATCTCCCAGGTGAGAGAAGCCACCACACAAGTTCCAGGCAGAATGGGTTCAGGTTCGCCGGGGGTCTCCTGGGTGGAAAACTGGCGGGACAATGCGTCAGGCTTGACGTTTCTGGACCCAGGCCGATACGTGATGGTGAAACTGAAGCGGCCGAAGAAAAGCGTCCAGCGGGCCTGCCGGGCGTTCAGTCGTTTGGCCGATCGGATGTACTCCAGGTTCCGGTGGTCGGTCCAAACGATGAACGGCTGCTCCGCCCCCTCCAGCCAGTGACGCCATTCCTCCAGAGCTAGCTTTACTGCTAGCAGTTCTCGATTGCCTACGTCATAATTCCTCTCGGCAGGGGACAGCCGCCGAGAGAAAAAGGCACAGGGGTGCAACTTGTTGTCGGCGGGGGAACGTTGAGACAGCACCGCCCCCACCCCAATGTCCGAAGCATCCACCTCCACTACAAACTGCAAGTGGGGATCAGGTTGCGTCAGGATGGGTGCGGAGGTGAAGCGTTGTTTCAGGGAGTGGAAGGCCTGGTCTGCCTCAGGAGTCCAGGAGAAGGTCCGCTTAACCGAAGTGAGGGAGGTGAGCGGGGCTGCCACCTTGCTGTAGTCCCGGATGAAGCGACGGTAGAAGTTGGCGAAGCCAAGGAAACGCTGCAGCTGCTAACGATTCTCCGGAATGGGCCAGTCCCTGACAGCGGACAGCTTCAGAGGGTCCATTCTCACCTCCCCCGCCGAGATTATGTAACCCAAGAAGGAAATGGTAGGTACCCCGAACTCACATTTCTCGGCCTTCACGAAGAGTCGGTTCTGTAGCAGCCTCTCGAGGACCTGGCGGACATGGCGGGTGTGTTCCTGGGCGTCTCTCGAGTAGATGAGGATGTCGTCTAGGTAAACGAATACGAACCGGTTGATCATGTCCCGGAGCACATCGTTTATGAGGTTCTGGAAGACGGCGGGTGCATTCGTGAGTCCAAAGGGCATGACCAGGTATTCGAAGTGCCCCAGCGGCGTGTTGAATGCCGTCTTCCACTCGTTCCCCTCGCGGATGCGAATGAGGTGGTAGGCATTGCGGAGGTCCAGCTTGGTGAATACGGACGCTCCGTGCAGGGATGTGAAGGCGGAGTTGATGAGTGGCAAGGGGTAGGTGTTCTTAATGGTGATGTCGTTGAGGCCACGGAAGTCGATGCACGGCCGAAGGGTCTTGTCCTTCTTGTCCACAAAGAAGAATCCTGCCCCCACAGGTGACGAAGACGGACGGATGATGCCGGCAGCGAGGGAGTCCCGGATGTAGGTCTCCATGGCCGCTTGTTCAGGCTTGGAGAGGTTGTATAACCGACTGGTAGGCAAGGTGGCCCCGGGAATGAGTTCAATCGCGCAGTCATAAGGGCGATGGGGAGGCAAAGACAGTGCTTTCTCCTTGCTGAACACTGGCGCGAGGTCACGGTATTCGGGAGGAACGGAGTCCAATTTTACCGGGGCGTCAGGAACAGGGCTGGCGGCGTCAGCAGGGGTCAGGGCAGAGTGCAGACAGGTCTCGTGGCAACGGGGGTCCCAAGAAACCACCTCCTCCTTCCTCCAGTCGATGTGGGGGTTGTGCGCCCGAAGCCAGGAATAACCCAGGACCATGGGGGGACTGGAGTGATCTATAACGAAAAAGGTCGTCTTCTCCCGATGATTGCCGGCCAAAAACAACGTGACAGGAACAGTTTTCTGCTGTACCTTGGCTAGGTGGAGTCCATTCAGGGCTCGAACCTCCAGGGGGGGCTCCAGGGACTCCAAGGGAATGCACATCTGACGGGCCAACTGAAGGTCCAGGAAGTTCTCCTCGGCACCAGAGTCGATGAAGGCTTGTACAGGAACAGACTGGGATTGCCAGCAGAGGGAGGCAGCTAGCTGCAGCCGATTCGGGGAAGACGACGATAGATGGCTCACCTGTATCTCCCCAGTTACTGGTGAGCCCGTCCTTTTACTGTGTGCTGGGGGCAAGCAGCGAGGTACTGACCAGCCTTCCCGCAGTATAAACAGGTGTCGGCGTCCCGCCTACGTTGTCTCTCGTGGGCGGACAGCTGGTTGCGTCCAAGTTGCATGGGCTCAGGATCAGGAACGGCTCGGGAAGGAGGTGGAGAGCTCTGTCGAGTCGAAGGAAGGGCCCGTGGAGACTCCGAGCGGAGGGTCCTTTCCCTCCGTCGCTCACGGATCCGGTTGTCGATCCGGATGGCTAGGTCAATGAGTTGATCCAGGTCACTCACGTCGTCACGGGTAGCCAACTCATCCTTCAGGCCGTCCTGCAGTGCTGCGTAGAATGCCCCTCGCAGAGCGGCGTCGTTCCATCCACTCCCTGCCGCAGTAGTGCGAAACTCGATGGAGAAGTCCGCCACGCTCCGGTTCCCTTGACACATGGACAGAAGACGGTGACTGGCATCCTTTCCTTGCACCGGGTGGTTGAACACCTTCTTCATCTCGGTGGTGAAGGCGATGTAGGAGCCGCAGATCGCCTCCTGGCGTTCCCACACCGCAGTACCCCACTCTCTCGCTCGGCCCGACAAAAGGCTAACTAGGAAAGCTACCCTGGCCCTATCTGAGGCGTAAGAGTGAGGCTGTAAGTCGAAGACTAATGAAACCTGAGTCAAAAAAGACTGGCAGGAACCGATGTCACCGTTATAGCGTTCGGGGACGGGCACATGCGGTTCACGAGCTGGCTGGCTGACAGCAAGACTAGCGTTAGCCGAATCGCTGCTAACGGGTGCAGCCACAGACGTAGCAGTAACAGGAGCCGAGTGGGCAGCTAGCGTGCTAATTCTCCCCGTGAGCTGGGAGACCTGATTTATCAGCGCGCGGTTGCTCTCTACGAGACTCTGTAACAAGGAGTCATGCTGCCCTATCACCGCGCCCTGATGAGCTATGGCTTGCTGCAGGTCTATCTCACTAAGGGCAGGCCTAGTGCCGGTCTCGTTGCCTGCTGAGCTCATGGTGGCCAGACTGTACTGTTACGAACGGTGCAGAGACTCAGGCGCAGGCAAAGAAACACGGCACACAGATATACAAAATAAAAATGTTTATTAACAACAACGGAGAACAGAAAATCACTGCACAGCAGGAAACCAAAATAATAAACCAAAACCGAAACTAAAAGCGAGCGAATGCTGGAAACTAACTAAAAGTAACAACGGAAAGCGAGCTGCAAAAGGCGAGCTGAGAAACAAACGGGTAACAGAAAGCGAGCTACGAAAACCAACGAGCTGATACAAACAAAAAGCGAGCTACGAAAACCTATGAGCTGATAGCAACCAAGACACTGGGAAACTGAGCCAGACGGGCGAACGCTAATGCTAATGCTAGTGCTACTGAACCTGAATGGAGAGGGGAGCACAACGGAGCAGGTGAGCGGAGCAGGTGGGAGCGAGGGCAGCCAGGCAGGCAGGCAGGCTGGGTGGTGGTGAGCTGAGGTCCGGGAGTGGGGGTGGCGATCCACGACTGGAATCCTGGCAGTGGCTGGGTTTACGGGCGGAGTGGAGGCAGTGATAAAGCTGATCTGGAGGAGGCACACGTGGACGGCAGACGGGGAACCAACTGGAAGCGGAGAGGGAATAGCGTTAGCAAAAGCGAGGGTGCAGAGCAGAGCAAACAGGGCAGACGGAACAAGAGCAGAGGTTGGCAACTGACTGAGGCAAAGCGACGGTCTGGCATCGAGGAGCATGTGGAACGTGGTTATAACCGGGAGAGTGAGAGCTGATCATCCAATCACACGCGTGCCTCCTCCGCTGATTAGAAGTGGCTGCACCTGCCGTGCTCCTCGCTGCCCACACCTTGCTCACGCCCACCTGCAAGAGAGAGAGGGAAAAAGGGGAAAGGAGACTGCCACTCAGGCAGCAGAGGTGGAGGGCGTGACACAAGCCGTATTCTTTCAGTCTTTAGAGTAGTATCCAAGTTGCGCAGATGCTCTTCATCATTTACCCTAGTGCATAGGATATCATCCAGATAGCACTGCACTCCAGGTATACCGCTTAAGATTTGATCCATAGCTCGCTGAAACAGTGCAAGTGATGCCAAAAGGCAGTCTGCAGTATCTGAAAAGTCTCTTGTGTGTGTGTTGATCGTCAGCAGCTCACGTGACTTTTCGTCCACATGCATTTGTATGTAAGCCTGACTGAGATAAATTTTGCTGAATTTTTGTCCCCTACTCAGTCCAGCGAATAAGTCATCAATCAGGGGTAGTGGATATTGCTCTGCTGCTAACACAGGGTTCAGGGTTACCTTGAAGTCTCCACAGGTCTGGATTCCCCTGTCCTTCTTAGGTACTTGAATAATGGGTGTGGCCCACTCACTGATTGTCATAGGCTCCAACACTCCAGTCTTGACCAGAGTGTTGAGGTCAGCTTCCACTTTGGGTCTGATTGCGTATGGCACTGGCCTGGCTTTCATGAACACAGGTTTGCTATCGGCTTTAACATGAAGTTTTACTGTAATGTTT
Organism: Dascyllus trimaculatus; assembly: GCA_024666655.1. NCBI lineage: Eukaryota > Metazoa > Chordata > Actinopteri > Pomacentridae > Dascyllus > Dascyllus trimaculatus. The sequence continues at coordinate 28,684,109 of CM045466.1, read as the reverse complement.
TCCATGCTACCTAATTCGTCAGGGATAACCTCTTCGTGTTTTTCCAGTATTGCCTGCAAATAACTGGTCCCTTGTGACAGTTTCCTTACAGCTTGCCAGTCGAGTTGGATTTCTTTTAGTCATGCCCGGCCCATTATGGCAGAGTAATTCCCCTTTGTGATGTACACTGGAAGTCTTGCCGTTTGGCCATTGCATTGAACAGTAACATCTGTCATCCCCTTTATGTGTATTGGATGTCCAGTATATACCCTAAAAACTGTGTCTGAGGGACGTAGGGGAAGGTGGCTCATGCATTTTCTATAGATTTTGTGTGACACTAGCGATGCCTTTGATCCAGTGTTTATCTGTATTTTCACTGAATGTCCCTCCAACTTAGGTTTGGTCCAGTAGGCATCTGAGCTCTCATCCATACTCATTATCTGTACAGTATTTACTGACGCTGGTAGTTCTTCTTCTGAAGTATCACTACTCCTCTCGTTGTCAAGCTGAACTGCACAAACATGTCTTTTCTTCTTGTTTTTCAGAAAGTTTTTTTTTTTTTTTTGTTTTCAGTCTTTGAGCTTTTGTCAGCGCTCTTTTTGTTCCTGCATGCCAGTTCTACATGTCTTTTTTTTCTACAGTGGTGACAATCCATGTCCTTACACCAGCATGCTAAGGCCATGTGGCCAGATTTACCACAGCGAAAACATGGTCCTGGTGCATTTTGTTTAACACTGGTTGTTCATTGCTAAGTTTATGCACTCTTCCTGTAGCATGTAGCTGTTGGGCTTCTTTTGATGCCATTTCCATTGTTACATTGATATTAATGGCTCTCTCAAGAGTTGTCACTTTCTGTGAGTAATCTCTTCTGTGTTGCTTCATTTTGCAATTCACACACCAGCCTGTCTCTCAAAGTGTCATGCAAAGCATCCCTTAATTCACAATGCTCAGCTAACTTGCATAGTGCTGCAACAAACACTGTGACGGACTCACCCTTGTCCTGGTTGCGTTTGTGAAATCTGAATCTTTCTGCAATCACCAAAGGCTTGGGTGAAAAATGTCCTATGAATGTGTCCACAATTTCCTTGTATGTTTTACTGCCTGGCCTTGCTGGCTGTAGCAGGTTGCATAGCAAGTTAAAAGTCTTTGGGTTTATCACACTTAAAAAAGTAGGCACTATCTTGTCATCATTGATTCCATTAGCCATGATGAAGTACTCAAAACGTACGGTGTAAGAGCTCCATTGCTCTATGCTTTCGTCAAAAGGTCCGATTATCCAATAACTCCAGCCATTTTAAGCTCCTGGTTACGTGGCACTGTTTCCCCTCAAAGCAGGCTCTTTTTGGTACTCTTGCTTCAAAGTTCACCACGCTACTCACAGCATTACTTATTATAAACTGTCTGCTGTACTCTGCTCCTTCTCTCTTAGCTGTCTGCGGCGGAATAGCCGCCGCGAGCACATAAGGCGGACACTCTCATGTGTAGCGGCTCCATCTATCACCTGGATCCGAGCGAAGCACCGGCAGCAGGGCAGGGACAAAAATAAACTACTTTGTTCGTAGTGGACAACATGCACTGGTTCAGACGTCCTCATCGCCACTTTTGTTATGTGTTAACTACTACAGTAACTTATTATGAACATATAACTCGGACTACGACATCACGTTAACTCTTTATTCTGCAACTGCAGACTAGGCTTGGCATGCATGGCACTGTAATCACAGCAACGGTTCAGGAGATTACCCATAACCCCTTTTGGGTTCCTCCTACAGAGGCCAAGTAAGATCAAAATACATAACAGTGTGGGTCAATGCGAAACATGTTGTAAAGTGCTTTGAGTACCACTGAGGTAGAGAGGTGCTATGTAAGTGCAGACCATTTACCATTTACCATAACATTGTATGTTAACAGTCATAAACTGTAGTTAAGCTACTTAACAATTAAAAATAATTTTATGGCCCATGTCGGGTGGAATTATGGGTATTTAAATATGTTTTTTTGAGCTGTAATCCAAATTCAATTTGATGCAGATTATCTTCAAAAGTGAAGACATAAAAGGTGAAGAAGAAAGAGTGAAGTAAAGTACAGTTTGATTTGTTTTAGAGTACAAAGCTTGAACTTAAGCACGACTGAGCCAGCACACCTCATATTTAGGTAGTGATATGTAAACACAAAATTGGAGTAAAGAATAAACAGAGAAAAAACAGTCAGGGCCCCCTCTCCTGGACTTGCCACTGCCCCGACCCTCTACTTGGCTGCAGCCTCTCCAACAGCTGCAGCTGCAGCTGTCTCTCCAGCATCATTCAGCATTCCTCGTGGGGGCACCGAGGCGGGCCGCCATCTCTTCACCCTTTGTCAGGGCTCCCGAAGCACAGCCGAGTACGCAGTGGAATTCCGGACCCTCACAGCGGAGAGCGGCTGGAAAGACACAGTGCTACAGGGGGCCTTTCTTTGTGGTCTCTGAGAGGGGGTAAAAGATGAGCTAGCCACGCGGGACGAGCCAGACTCCCTGGATGCTCTTATATCACTGGCCATACGGGTGGACAATTGCCTCCGGGAACACCGCCAGGAGAGAGGAGCCTGTCCCCCTCAACCTGCTCCAGTTGGGTGCCCCAACCCTGGCTCTAACTCCATGTCCCCATCTGGTTCCCAAATCTTGGCCCCGTTGGAGGAAGAGCCGATGCAACTTGACAGAGTGCGGATAATGGAAAAGGAGAAGCAACACTGCCGCCAGACCAACGCCTGCCTCTACTGCGGAAAAGGAGGGCACTACGCCTCCAGACCAGGTTCACCAGTGACCAGGGGCCTCCTGGTGAGCCACACCACCATCTCGCTCCCCAAGCATCAACTCTGCACCCCAGTCACCCTTACTTATGAGGGACAGACCCTCACCATCTCCACCCTCATCGACTCTGGAGCCGAGCTCAGCGATAAGGAACTGGTTGTCCAGCTGGCCGAGCCCCTGCCCACACCACTATATGCCTGGGACCTCAATGGACACCGCCTGGTCCAGGTTCATGCAAGGACTGTTCCAGTCTCCATTCTCCTTTTCGGAAACCTTCAGGAAAAGATGTCCTTCTGCATCATCCAGTCCTTGACTTCCCCCCTAGTTCTTGGCTTCCCCTGGCTCCTCCAGCATAACTCCCATATTGACTGGGCCCAAAGGAGGATTCTCACCTGGAAGGTGAAGGTGCAAGGACTGCCATGCCACCTGCCTCTGCTCGGCCCCAGTACCGGCCTTTCCAGTACCTGTTGCACCTCCTCCTGGTTGACCTCACAGGGGTCCCTGAAGAATATCACGACCTGGCCCTGGTATTCAGCAAAGACCAAACCCTGTCCCTGCGCCCCCACCACCCACTGCACCATTGAGTTTCTGTCTGTAGCCTCCCTGCCCAGCAGTCGCCTTTACAACCTCTGCAAACCCGAGTTCGCCGCGATGGAGATGTATATCCAGGACTCCCTGGCCGCTGGTCTGATCCACCCCTCTTTGTTCCCTGTCGGTGCTGGGTTCTTTTTTGTGCGAAAGAAGGGCAAGTCCCTCCGTCCCTGCATTGACTACTGTGGCATTAACAACAGGACCATGAAGAACAAATACCCCCTATCCTTGGTCAGTTTGGCCTTTGTCCCCCTTCACGGAGCCACGGTATTCTCGAAGTTGGACTTACGGAACGCATACCACCTGGTCTGAATTTGAGAGGGAGATGAGTGGAAGACGGTGTTTAACACCCCCCTAGGGCATTATGAGCATCTCGTGATGCCCTTTGGCCTGACAAACGTCCCCGCCATCTTCCAAAACCTGGTCAACGACATGCTCAGGGACTTCATAAACAGGTGCGTGTTTGTTTACCTTTACAATATCCTGATCTTCTCCAGCAGCCTTGAGGAACACACTCAGGACATCCACCAGGTCCTGGAGTGTCTGCCATGAAACTGCCTTTTCGTGAAGGCCAAGAAGTGTCAGTTTCACATCCCGAGAGTGTCGTTCCTTGGCTACATCATGGCTGCGGGAGAGATCAGCATGGATCTAGCCAAGGTTGCGACAGTGGAAGAATGGCCCTGACCCGAGAACCGCAAACAACTCCAGCAGTTTCTCAAGTTCGCTAACTTCTACCGCCGCTTCATCCACAACTACAGCTGCACCGCAGCCCCCCTTACCACTCTGACCTCCACGGCCAGGAGGTTTTCCTGGAACCCTGAGACCGAGGCAGCCTTCCGAGAGCTAAAGGCTTGTTTCACCTCTGCATTCATCTTGATCCAGCCAGACCCAAGCTCTAGATGACGGTAAATTGCATCCCTGTGCTTTCTTCTCCAGAAAGCTGTCTCCAGCTGAAACCAACTACGACATCGGCAACCGAGAACTCCTGGCCGTGAAGTAGGCATTAGAGGAGTGGCGGCACTGGCTGGGGTGTCAGAGCAATTGTTCCGGGTGTGGACCGACCATAAGAACCTTCAAGACATCCAGACCACCAAGAGACTGAACTTACAGTAAGTCAGGTGGGCCTTGTTTTTTGGTTGTTTCAATTTTAATTTGTCCTATCGCCCCAGCTCTAGGAACATCAAGCCAGATGCTCTGTCCCACCTCCACGCCAAGGAGGACCCCCCCAAGAGGAACCAGAACCGATTCTGCCCTCCCGTAACTTGGCTAGTCTCACCTGGGTGATCGAGTTGACCGTACAACAGGCTCAACAGCAACAACCTGACCCAGGAGGAGGTCCCCCAATACCCTTTTTGTGCCAGATGCAGTATGGGCCCCCGTCCTCCAGTGGGCGCACTCTAGCCACCTGAACTACCATCCAGGGGTATCATCACGGTTCTCCGACGCCTGTCTTGGTGGCCCTCCATGGACACATGTGAGTACATCTCTGCCTGCTCTGTCTGTGCCTGTAATAAAACCTCCACCCAACCCAGCGCAGGTCTGTTTCATCCCTGGCCCATCCCCAGACGACCGTGGTCCCACATCACCCTGGACTTTGTTACTGGCCTCCCTCCATCCAACGGCAACACAGTGATCCTCACTATTGTAGACCGGTTTTCCAATTCTACCCACTTCCTGCCCCTGCCCAAGCTCCTGACTGCACGGGAGACAGCTGACCTCCTGGTGGCCCGTGTATTCCTCCCCCATGGCCAGTGGATATCGTCTCGGATCACAGACCGCAGTTCACATCTCAGGTTTGGAGAGCCGTCTCAGGTTTGTTCTGCTCAGCATTAGGGGCCACGGTCAGTCTAACTTCTGGTTTTCACCCGCAGAGCAATGGCCAGACGGCCAAACCAGGAAATGGGGGCTGCCTTATGGTGTGTCACGTCGTAGAACCCTACCACCTGGAGCTCGCAGATCACCTGGGTGGAATACGCCCACAACACCCTCCCAAACACCTCTTCTGGACTGTCCCCTGGAACCCACGGGTACCAACCCCTGCTATTTCTGGACCTGGAGGAGGAGATTGCCGTCCCCTCTGTGGGGGCTCACCTCCACCGATGCGCCCAGACCTTGCACCAAGCCCGCACCGCTATGCTCCGGGCTTCCAGGGAGGCGGTCCCAAGACCAGGCCAACCACCACCGCTCTGCTGCCCCTGTCTACGCGACCGGCCAGAGGGTGTGGCTACAGGCCGAGGATCTGCTTCTCCTGGTAGAGTCGAAAAAACTGGTTCCCCGTTTCGTCGGTCCCTTTGAAGTGGAAGCAATCGTGAATCCCTGTGCTGTTTGACTGAAGCTTCCTCGCTTAATGAGAGTCCACCACACCTTTCATTGTCTCACAGTTAAAACCGTTCTGTGAGAGTACACTGGCACCCCCCACTCCCACGCCTCCTGCATCCCGGACCCTGGATGACAACCGCACCATCTACACAGTCAGGAGGCTGTTAGATGTACATCGCCGAGGCAGGGGCGTGCAATACCTTGTGGATTGGGAGGGCTACGGCCCAGAGGAGCGATGTTGGATACCCCATGCCGGAACAGATACCGGATCCCACCCTGATCACAGAGTTCCACCACCGTCACCCAGATCATGTCTGACGTGCGCCCGGTAGGAGGGAGGGTACTGTCAGGGCCCCTTCTCTTGGGCTTGCCTCTGCTCCGACCTAACAGCCTCCTTCCGCCTCCTCCCCCTGCTTGGCTGCAGCCTCTCCAACAGCTGCAGCCACTCCACAATCATCATCAGCGGCAACTCCGGGCAGCCGTGTCCCAGCGGATCTGATCATCATCTCCGCAATAAAGTTCAACCCACCACTCCCTGCCAGATTGTAGTTTCTGCCTACTGCAGTCAGTGTTTGGCCAAACACATTCTCTTGTGTTTTTTTTTTTTTTTTGAGTTTTTGAGTTTTTCATCTCTTTATTTATTTATTTATTTATTTTAATATATTTTTATTCAATTTTTCACATTTAAAATTACAAAAATGAACACAAACACTGCTAGTACAACGGTATCTTCACATAAAATATATATAAAAAAATAATGCATACAATCCACATAGTACAAATGCAATAGTTCCAACAGTCCAGAGTGAGCAGACTCCACAGTTCAGTCCCCTGAGGTTGCAGGCCGAGTCCCCTTCTGCTTGATATGATCAACAAAGGGACCCCAGATTGTTCCAAATTTATCTTGAGTACCAGACAGACCATACCGGATCTCCTCAAGATATAAACAAGACATCATATCATTCAGCCATTTATAATAACTAGGAGGCATAGTGGACTTCCATTCTCTCAAAATGACCCTCTTTGCAATAGTCATGCCAAACATGATGGCTTGCTGAGCTGACTGGGAGCAGGACACAGTTTGACCTGAACAGCCAAGTATCACTGTTAAAACATCTGGTGTTATGGTCTTCTTATATACCGTACTGTACAATTGAAAAATTTCAGACCAGAAGTTTTTAAGCAAGGGACAGAAAAAGAATAAATGTCCTAATGTACCATTACTCACTTTGCATTTGTCACACAAGGGTGAAATGGAAGGAAAAAGTCTATTAAGCCTAGTCTTAGAATAATGTAAGCGATGTACAACTTTAAACTGTATAAGCTGGAGTCTGGCATTTATTGAACATGAATTTATACCTCTTAAGGCTCTGTCCCATAGATCAACTGACATCTCTACCCCCACATCTCTTGTCCAAGCCTCATTAACATGATTTGATGAAGTTGGTTTTGAAAAAAGACTGACAAATTGTGAAACCAAATGCTTGGAGGTTGGAGGTTTCCTCAAAAACTCATAGAAATTATGTTGTATTGATAGTTTGTCAAAATGAGGAAGGGAGTGTCTCACAAAATGTCTTATCTGCAAGTACCTAAAAAATGACCAGGTGGGAGACTAAACTTTGTTTGTAATTGCCCAAATGATGCAAATTTATTATTAATGTAAAGATCCCGAATTGAAACTATGCCTTTGTTTGACCACTGCCTGAACACAGGATCTAATAAAGCTGGTTTAAATGCTTGATTTTTACATATAGGTGCATAGATAGAGAGATCTGGAAGATTCAACATCCTCTTGATTTGTTTCAAAATTCTTACAGAATTGTGTAGTACAAACTCATGTTTAAATGTTTTCAGGTTGATGTCTGGTTTACTAAATAATAAAGCCGATAAGGATACACCAGTAGAGGATTCACAGTTATGAGATTCTATTGCAGGCCAGCATTGCTTTTGGCAATCATTCTCATTTTGACACCAGAAAACCAAGGCTCTGGCATTGCAGGCCCAATAGTAATGTCTCAAAATAGCCAAACCGAGGCCACCCTCCAAGGAGGGTTTTTGGAGATGCATTTTGGAAATCCGGGGAACCCTGTTGGACCAAATGAAGGGGATAAGAATGGAGTCAACTAATTTAAAAAATGATGCCGTAAGAAAAATGCGTAAATTCTGGAATAAATATATACATTTAGGAAGTATAATCATTTTTACAATATTTACTCGTCCAATCAAAGAAATTGGGAGTAATTTCCAGCTATCAATCTTGTCTCTAAGTTTATTTAGTAGTTCCATAAAATTCAGTTTGAAAAGAAGTTTAGGGTTCCTGGGAATTACAATTCCTAAATATTCAAAGTGCTCAGTCGTAATTTTAAAGGGTAATTTATCAAGAATATTTTTGTCTAAACCATCAGAAAGAGGCATTAGAACACTTTTCCTCAGTTTCTGGTAAAGGCAGAGATTTGACCAAATTCCTTAATTAGCTCAAGAAGAGGTGAAATAGACCGTCTGATATCAGACAGCGTCAGAATAACGTCGTCAGCATACAGACCAATAGTGCAATAATTTCAGGGTTAGCCTTGATGGCAATAGCGAGTGGTTCAAGCGCCAAAGCAAAAAACATTGGTGATAGGCAACACCCCTGCCTCGTACCACGATGTAATAAAAATGGAGGGGACTTATTATTGTTGGTAAGTACGCAGGATCTGGGCCGTGCATATAGCATTTTTGCAATAGCCATAAATCTCTCACCAAAGCCGAATTTCTCTAGGGCAATAAACATATACTCCTACTCAATTTGGTCGAAGGCCTGCTGTGCATCCAGAGAGATGACAGCAGAATGTGGTAACTTATTGGAGTATATAATATTCAGAAGTCTACGGGATTTGAAAATGCAAACCTTTCAGGAATAAACCCTGCTTGGTCACTATGAATCAGAGTACTAATATGTTTATTCAACCAATTTGCCAGGACTTTAGCCACAATTTTCTGATCACTATTTAAAAGGCTAAGAGGTCGGTAAGAAGCTAATTTTGTTTGATGCCTCCCTTTCTTTAATAAAAGACAAATGTTTGCGTCATATAATGACTCAGGAAAATAACCTTCTTTCACATAAGAGTTTATCATCCGCAGCAACAATGGAGCGAGTTTGTCAATGAGAGCTTTATAAAATTCAATACCAAGTCCATCAGGACCACATGCCTTTCCATTTGGAAATGAACGTATGGCGGCTTTGATCTCTTCTAACGTAAAGTCAGCATCCAGCTGTTGTTTAGCGGTTTCAGTCAAAGTGGGTATATCTAATTTATTTAGGAAATCCAATATGTCCTCCTTTGATGATGATGACTTTGAAGTATACAGGTCGTTATAATAATTATAGAACAAATTATTTATCTGTAATGGGTCAGTTATTATTTCTCCATTAGCTGCAATTTTATAGATTGCCCGTTCAGCCTGAACGCCTTTTAGTTGCCTAGCCAGTAAACTGCTTTGTCACCAAGCTCGAATTGCTTTTGTTTAAGCTTACTGATATGGTTGGGGACCTGATTACCAAGAATACAGCTATACTCATATTTTAAATCTAAAATGTTTCTTAAGACAACATCTGATTTTGAGATAAGAAATTATTCCTCCAGTAGAGGGAGTTGAGCTTGGATTTCAGACATCCGTTTCTGTCTAACCTTTTTGGTAAAAGACTGGTAGGAGATAATATTGCCCCTGGTTACAGCTTTAAGTGACTCCCACAGTGTGGAGTCAGATACCTCACCATTATCATTGAAGCTTAAAAAATCTGATTTTATTTGAAATATTTTCACAAAAGGGTTTGTCTGAATTTAATACCGGATTATATTTCCAATTATATGAATGCACTTGTATCTTGAAGTTGATTTTCATACACACAGGAGAGTGATCAGAGATTAAAATATTGTTATAGACTGAGCTGACGATGTTGGTAATCAAATTAGAATCAACTACAAAATAGTCAATCCTAGAAAAACCAGCATGCACTTGGGAGAAGAATGAATATTGTCTATCTAATGGATGTTGAAGCCTCCAGATATCCACCAAGTTTAGAGATTTAATGAGATTATTTAGGACCGGCACAGACTTTAATGTGAGAGCGGCTGCCAAAGAGGATCTATCAAGATGAGGGTCAAGAAAACAATTAAAGTCACCCCCGACAATATTACTACGATTATTTTGATCAGCAGCAATACGAAAAATTTTACAAAAGAAATCAGGGCTATCAAAATTAGGAGCATATATGTTTAAAAGGGCCAATGGCATTGAATTTATGTTACCTGTTACAAGTACAAATCTCCCAAATGGATCTGCCATCATAAATTCGAATGCAAAAGGTATAGTTCTACGGATTAAGATGGCAACACTTCTTGCATTTGAAGAAAATGTAGATTGATAGACTTGGGATATCCATGGTGCCCTCAAGCGTCTCTGTTCTGTGGGGGAAATGTGAGTTTCCTGTAAAAAAATTATGTCAGAAGACAGTGACTTTAAAGGTGAAAATACTTTTCCTCTTTTGAGAGCCGTCCCCAAACCTCTGCAATTCCAAGATGTAAATGTTAGATGACTCAAAGCCAACCCCGAGGAGTCGACCTGCATTCAAGAAGGCAGACTAAAAATGTATGTGGACCGATGCAACAAGTTATCATACTGGCAGGAGAACCAAGACAGAGTAAACAAATACTTAAAAAAGAAAGAAAACATAATATCAAAACCCAAACTCTTCACGCCGCAAAAAACAAGAACAAAGCGGCAAAACCCACTGATACTCGGGAGACTGCTGGGCAATAGCCACAACATTTGCAATACTGCAATCAAAACAACCGTGCAGTCCTCTAATATAAGTCGAGTATCCAAATATAAAGCTACACATAGGAAGAATATCTTAATTTCAATGTGCCCTTCAGGAACGGTGAGGTAAATTAAAGTGCAATATTGCAATAACATCACATACTACTTCACCTGAAAATTCAGATTAAAGCAGTGTACACTCTGCCAGTTATACATTGTCAGACAGGGAGTTGGCAACCCTCTCAGCATCCACCGGTGTGTTAAAGATTTTGACCTCGTTCTTGTAAGTCCCTTGCAGTCTGGCTGGATACCGTAGAGAGCATTTTGCACCAGCGTCGGTCAACTTCTTCTTAACGTTGTTGAAGGCTCGACGTTGTGATGAGACCTCCGCCGTGTAATCTGGGAAGATGAAGACTTTGTTGCCGTGATAGTGGAGTGGAGCCTGCTGCCTGCTGAGTCTGAGGATGTTGGTTAAGTCACGATCGTTGTGGACTCTAGCAATGATCATCCGCAGGCGCTGAGCGTCAGAAGACTTGGGTCTGGAGCTGCGGTGGGCAGGGTCGATTTTGATGGGCTTTGTAAAATTGTTCGGGCCAACCAGTTCGGGCAGAAGTTGTGTCACGAACTCTGTAGGGTTACCCTTCTCTTCGCCCTCTTTGATTCCAGCAATCCTGATGTTTAGCCGTCCTTCCAGGTCATTTAGTTTAGCTTTAAGTTGGCTGTTTTCTGCTTGAAGTTCACGGCAGCTAGTTTCCAGTGAAGTCATGCGAACGTCTGCATCGGAAAGAGCCGCATCCATACAGTCCAAGTGTTGTGCAGTCTGACTAAACTCGCTTTGCAACGTGCACAAGTGATTCTCGACTGTGTTCAGGCGGTCCTCAATCGACTTTTTCAATTCTTCCACCTGCGTTGAAATTTTAGCTATCTCAGCACCATACTTGTTGATAGCAGCCGAATGTGCCAGTTTTCCTTCATCCTTCTTAGGTCACATCGTGGAAAAATAGCTGGTTATCACTTAAAAACAGTTCTGACAGTTGGAGGGCAAAATGACAATTAGTAAGTGTAGCGAAAAAAGGCTAAATTTAGAAGACTGCAGTGGAGCCTCGTAAAAACAGGTCTACTCCATTACTGCGCACGAGCGCCCCCCCACATTCTCTTGTGTTTACTTGATTCCTGACACTAACATGTATCTCTTGTGCTGCAGTTCCGCTGCCGTGCTGCCCGGATCGGCCGCTGTTCCTGCCCCGCTCCTGTCTCTGTCCGGCTCCTCGAGTCTGTGTGCCCCCTGTTCCAGTCCGCTGTCCGCGGGGTTCCCAACTCTGGGACCGTCCGCCTGGGTCGACCTCTCCCTCCGGATTCCTGCCCCTCTGAAGAGGATTGGCTCCTGCCGGCTCCCTCCCCAGACGACGCTGCTGCTCTCGGCGGCCAGCCCTCTGGCCTATGGCATTATCCTGGCCTGTGTTTGATTTGGCTTTCATTCAGCTTAGGTTTCCTTAATCCTTGGTTTAGTATAGTTTCAGTTTCATTGCTTCCACCATTTGTTAATAAAACCTTGTTTAAACCTTGAGTTGTTTCCTAACTGTTCTGTGCGCTTTCATTTGGGTTCGGTTCCCTGACCCTTAACAAATACAGGCAATAAACTGAAATTAGAAGTCTTTTTAGAGAGCATTTTTGAGTGGGCTATGTATTTTAACATGATATTGTTTGTTCAAAAATAAGTAAATAATGCATTTCATCACCAAGCAAAGTGGGATAGAGAGAGATATGATGGTACACATGATAGAACATACTGTAATATACTACAGTGACATATACTAAGAACATGACCATGAATACATTAATTTTAAAAGATGAAAAATGATAGATTAAAATTTATTTTACTGCTTATTTCCATTACTCCATATGTACACTATAAATGTAATGTAACTGTATATACATATGATAAATTAAAATTAACGCTTATCTACGTATAGTTAAAGACATATAAACAAAAAAAAAACATTTGTACATTTAAAATTCAGATCATTTTGTGACAAGCACTTCATCAGGCAGGCCTTCCAGGGTTAAAGCTGGTCAGACAGGAGGCAACCTGACGGCCCAGAGGTTCTAGAACACCCTTACCAGCTCTGTCCCCAGTTCTACCCTTGGCTGGCTAAACCTTTGCTATTTTTCATCCCCCTGCTTCCTTCCCCTCATTAGCAATTCAAGTTAGCTTCAGTGTCAATGTAAATTCCACATGTCTTAATCTGTTTTGGGAATAATATTCGAACAGCGGACTGCTAAATTTCCGAATGCTGGAGGAAAGGATTAGGAGAGAAGAAAGAGAATCAGTGGAGAAAACGAGGAGGCAAGTGTGCATGGTATCTTGGCGTAGTGTATAATTTTGCTTTAATGTATATACTATATTGCTTTTTACTAGTACCTGATTGGTGTAAATGTTTAACTATGAATTAGTCTTAAGGAGTTTTTTCATCTTGAAAGCAATCTGTCAATTTATTGTGTTTTTACTGCATGTAAATATTGCAGGAGCTCTAAATATTCTTGTGAAACTAGAGTATATAAAACTTCTGTGTATTTCTCTTGAGTGGCATACAACAACACAGCAAAGACAAACTGGTGTTCTGAAACAAATTACTCAAGAATAAATCTTTCTCTTCAACCAGTGTCTGAAAACAGCCCCATGTTTGCTGTGTACTTACAGTACTTTTCCAATATGTTCCAGTGATAACACTTCGAAGTGTTAATTAAAGGCATCTGTCACAAAGTTGGTATGTTAGTATTCAGAATTGTTAAACTGCCGTGCTTTGCACAGACTGCAATATTCTTTACAGACACACAGACTTAATCCCGTCTGTTGCTGTTCCACCTATGGAGGCTATATTTTCATTACTTGGCAGAGTGAGGATATTAAAGCTTAGGAGGTTTTAGGTATCATAAGGCCCTGAGTCTTTTGACCTTTTCAGCGTACGTCGCTGCTGTTGTCTTTGGGTGTGAGGGAATTAAAGGATCACTCGGGGATAGCTTGTCTAATCTAATCAGTGTGAAACAGAGAGAGGAGTTCCTGAGGTGTGGGAGGCTGCAATATGAGCTGTGGGACTATATATACACCCTCTTTAGGTCTCTGCAAAGGGCATTCCTTAATCAACTAACTGTAGAGAGGAGGTGTCACTGGAGGTGAAAATCCAATTTTAAATATTCGTATGATTAGCTCCAGGCTTTGTCTATTGGCTCAATTATCATACTTGTTTGTTCTGACTTCTGAATTGCAAAGGATTCAGGATCCTATGAATTATGTGGGTTTTGTTCAGAGTGATAAAGAACAAGCAATGCTTCTGAAAACACAACAGTCTTAGAGAACTGATTGTTATATAGGATGTATGTCAGGCATCTTTTGGTTTGGTTTTGTAGTTTTTTTTGGATACAAAACAAATAGAAGCTATAAAAAAAACAAATGTCCTTTTTAATGTCATGTTGTGCAAATATTGCAGTAATTTAGAACCTTTCGCAGTACATGGAAAAATGTGAGGTGCAAAATTAGAGGCGACTTTAGTCATTCATGACCCTTTTGCAAAGTTAGGCATTGGGTGTCTTCAATTCAATCATTTCAGTCTTTATTTAATAGAAAACTGTTGGTATTGGCAGTGACAGAAAGAAAATCTCAAATATTTATTCTTAGTATTTAGTTTTTACTTCATTTTTTGGTAATTGTCACTGTATGTAATTAACTTCACACACACTCATACACACACACGCACACACACACACACACACACACACACACACACACACATACACATACATATATATATATATATATATATATATATATATATATATATATATATATATATCATGCTTGGCATGAATTTAACGCTTTAGTTTTAATTTAAAAAATAATACGTTAAAAAATAATGCATTTAATCGCACCTTTCTCAGTTCCATCATTTCTGGCACACCGGTAACACTGATGTGCACACTCCAGCCTGGTATGTGTCGGTGAAGCACCTAAAGTTCATTTGCAAAGAAGATGCACGGGATGCACATAATACATGGAAATTATGTTCATAGGTCCCAATTGCAATTTCTGTGCAGTGGCGCACGAGTATTCAGATCTCAAAATTATTATCTGGATACCACCACAACAACCGAATCTTTGGATATTCGGGTCCAGCCCGAATAATTAAAAAGAAAAGGGCAGCCTTGAACAAACCCAAATCTCAAGGCTCCACTTCACAACACCTTGGACATGAAGGAGCTGCTGCCAGCATCTATGAATCAGGTATTTTTGTGGATACGCAGCAACAGAAGCACAAAGCATATAAACAATACTCCACGCATAGTTCTAAATAATTTTCAGATAGCACACTGTTTAATTTACAGTTCAACTATTGACTGTATATAAAAGATGGATGTAGCAACAGTGATGTCACTTGACATAGTTTGTGCATTACTGTTTTGGAGCCTCAAGCCATCTTGGTCTTCTAAAACCGGACATAACAAGCATACAGCGGATCTGACTGAGAACTTGAGAACACTATGCACACAAATATGGTAAGAATCTGTCAATCACAAAGTAGCCCTGTCCTATAACATACCCTGCTTTATCTTCTATTGTCCACTAAAGGGGACTGTAAAGAAGGAACAAGTCTGTGTCAGAAAGCCAACAAATTCAGTTTAACTGCACCAATTCTGTCAAGAGGAGTGGTCAAAGATACAACCAGGAGCTTGCCAGAAGCTTGAGATGGCTACCAAAATGCCTAGTTGAGGTAAAATGGCCAGGAGGCATTTAACTAAATATTAGCATTGCTGCATGTATATTTAAAATATATATATATATATATATATATATATATATATATATATATATTTTTTTTTTGACAAAGATGCATGTGTTTCAATGATTCCATCCTAGAAACGCCAGACTTTAAGGAATCATGAGAAACTCAAGACTGCCATGATAAACACTGTCTTTACAAGTGCATGTAAACTTTGGTCCATAACTGTATCTATGTTTTCTCCTGGTAAGTTAGTCACTCAGTAAAAGTTAGTCAAGTTAAAAAAGGATCCAAAATACCGCAGCCAGAGTTCTGACAGCAACCAGTGAGAGAGGTCATATTTCTCTTGTATTAGCTGTAAAATCCAGGATACAATACAAAATCCTTCTTCTCACATACAAAGCTCTTAATAACACTTACCACCTGAGCCATCTCTTAGTTATGCACCTGTAGGCCTAGATTGCTGGGTGGTTCACAAGATGCACTGAGCACCTCTCCTCTCCTCTTTCTCTCTACATACCATTATATACTAACACTGTCACTAACTTTGTGTCTTCTCTTTCCTATGATTTGTTTCTTCTCTCTGCAGGTAGCTCTGTTTCTGGAGCTACACTGTTCTAAACTTCAGTCAGCCTCACCGATCTCCAAAGTGTTTATTGTTCTCTTACGTTTTGTTTGTCTGTTCTCCATCTGCTATCTTGCTGATAACTCTGAATCAAATGGATAACCGTTGTCAGTTATTTTATTTAACTCAGTAAAATCAGCAAGAACTTTCTGCAGAGAACGATCGTTTCACAAAAGGTGTAATCAGAGGTTTATGCAAGTATCAAAAGAAAGTTATTTTTAATGCATACTTTCTTAAGGTCTTGTTCTAGATATGTGTGATCCTCGGCCATTAACAAAGCTCCAAACTCAATCCACTCTGCTCACGTGGGACCAATGTTATTAAAAGACCTCATATAATTAATTAACTACCCAAAAAGCTCATTTGAAAGACATTTGCACAAGGGCAATGTAATAAACTGAAATCACCTGTCGTATCAAAAGAAAGGTGAGCAAACACATAAGCCAGTGAGTAAGAGTCAGCAATTGCTCCAGGCTCAGCAGCCTTCACAGAGACCCTGGAATGACCAGATTAATGCAGATAAATCAGATTATTTTTGGGATATTAAAAGACGAGTGTGCCGGATCAAGACTTTACAGTTTTTAGTATCTTATATTGCGTTATTAATATCAAAAATATTGCGTTATTAACGCATTAAGGCAAATAAATTTTAATGGCGTTAATTTTTTATCGCGAGATTAATGCTCTTTCTGACCTAGTGAACTCGTAGTTTTTTCATAAGCTGTGGCTACAGCTAGTAACGTGACAAAAACTACAAGGGGTGTTTGGGCGGTGGCGAGGGCGAGGTGTTTGCTGTCGGAGTCCGACAGGATCTCCTGCTGGCGGTGGCACAGCAGCAATGTCTTCGCTGGCCATGCCTTTCTGTCGGCTCCTTTTCCGCATCCCGAACCGCATGATGCTGGTGCAGCATCACGTGGATGCTCAGCCAGGCGACGGCGGCTGGGGGTCTTGTGCACTACTATTCGGATGTCAAAATTATTATTGAGATACCACCACAACGACCGAATATTCAGATATTCAGATATTATGGTCCAGCCCGACGATTGACAAGACCCAAGTTATCTGTGTGTGTTGTCAGAGTGAACTGAGTTGTCATCGTAGCACATCCAGTATGAAATACCACCTGATGGATAAACACACAGCTGATGAGAATTCTCTGCCTCCTCCTCGTCAAAACCAGGAGACAATGGTGATGAGAGAAAAAAAATGATAATTTAAGGGACATTTAGAATAGATAAAAATGTGCGATTAATTTGCGATTAATCGTGAGTTAACTCTGACATTCATGCGATTAATTGCGATTCAATATTTTAATCGATCTCACATCTTTCAGACTACTCCATCAACTGGTCGAAATCAATTATACTTCCATTAACAGAGAACCCATGGAATCCTGCAGTCCAAAACCTGGTTCATTCCCTTCCCACTGGTAACATTAGATACCTGGGCATAAACATTTCCTCAAAACTCTCTGAACTAGTCCACCTGAACTTCACTCCACTTTTGGAAAAAATCTGTGGTGATTTGAGGCGTTGGAATAACCTTCCAATCTCCCTTTTGGGATGAATAGCTACTGTGAAAATGAAAATACTACCCCAAATCAACTATCTCTTCTCCATGATCCCATTCAAACCCACATCAAAGTGGTTCCAATCATTAGATTCTGCTATTGGTAAATTCTATTCAAAGAACAAAAAAGCTAAAATCAGCCTGACTACTCTCCAGAAAAATAAATCTGAAAGTGGTCTAGAGGCCCCCAACTTCATGCATTACTACTGAGCCAATCAACTACAATATCTCACCAAATGGATACATCCACATGAACAATACAACTCCTGGCTGGAACTAGAACAGTTAGACTGTAACCACATCAAACTATCTGACCTTCCCTTTATTACCCCCACCCTTAAACACCATTCTTGCTTCAAGAACCCTTTGATCGCCTCCACTTTGTCTGCTTGGTGGAAATCCCTGGAAGTCACTGGCTCCCAGCTTCAACCCAGTATACTATCCCCAATCTGACACAACCCAGACTTTGTAAACAATAAAATACCTCTCTATCTCAGCACATGGGCAGAGAAAGGGATCACCTACCTCCATCACCTTCTCCAAGATAATATGCTTATGACATATACAAACTTATTCCAAACATTTGAAATAAATAATGGAAACTTTCTCCAATACCTACAAGTAGAGAGGACAATTACAAGGGAAATCCCAGTGCTCCGGACCACTTTACAACCTCCTGATTTACAGCCACCGGAATTTGTCAAATATATCACAAAACTATCCCCCCAAAATAAGAAAAACCTCTCAAGAATTTATAGTTTGCTCTCAAAGACGGACTCTATACATCTACCAATTCAAAAATGGGAAAAAGACTTATCCATATCTCTTGACCATGATTTCTGGACCCAGATCTGTGGTAACACATTTAAGATGACAAAAAACACCAGCTTACAACTGATCCAATTTAAGGTTCTCCACAGAACACATATAACACAATATAAATTGTATAAAATGGGTTTCTCGCACTCTGACATATGCACACAATGCACACAAAAGATGGCTAACACTTATTTTCATGCTCTTTGGCTATGCTCATCTGTCTATCAGTTTTGTACAGCAGTCAAACAGAAGCTGTCCTCTATTTTGGACTGCAGGATCCCACAATCTCCAAACCTTTGCTTAATTGGAGATCTTACGACAACGACCCTACCAGACACTCAATTCCAACCCACGCTTGCAGCTCTCACCATTGCCAAGAAAACCATTTTGGTAAACTGGAAAGATAAGAAAGCCATCAACATCATCCATTGGTTGAACCTCCTCACAGAACACATTTCACTTGAGAAAATCTCTGCTACCTGGAAAAACCAATTGGTATCCTTTACAGAAAGGTGGTCCCCATTTATTAGATCTTTAAATATAAATCTTTAACTTCATCTTGTCTGTTAGCGTATGCCACTCCTCTCATAAAATTTGTGAGGCTCCAGAACATATGTATTCTGTCTGTGCCACTGGTTCTGACCCCTATCTCATGTCTCCCTGACTATAATATAGTCTTTTTTGTGTCTGTTTGTTTGTTTGGTTGTTTGTTTTGTTTTGTTTTTTGACCCTCTTCTCTTCAAGGAATGATGGCGCCATGGACTCCAAGGCCGCGTTCATGCACCAAGGGCGTCTTCTCCCTCCTGTCCCCGTGGTTGCTGTGCAGCTCTGCGGGGCCTGCTTGGTTTGGGCTCTCCTCCCTGGCATTGGGTGTATCCAGAGCTTCGCCTTTGGTGCTCCTGGACTGCTGGATTTGTGTGCTCTCCCGGGCTCCCGGGGGTGGTGGTGGCCTCTCTCCTCTGGTGCGCTCTGGCTGGTTCCGGGGGCTTGGGGTGTGTTGCCCTCTCTGCTGCTCCCCCGTCCCTTGCACGCTCCCCTTCCCTCCTCCTCCCCCCTCTCCTGCCTGCCTGCCCCTCGGGGGGGCCAGGGGTCCTCCGTTGCCTGGGGGTCCGATGTGGGGGCCGGGGTTCTCTTCTGTGGGGGAGGGGGGGTTTCTGGCTCCTGCCCGGGCCTCTGTGCTGCCACTGTAGATTGAGTTCTGCTGGCTGGGGCCCTGGGGGCGGGTCTGGTGCTGTCCTGGGGTGGAGCGGGGCGGGGCGGGGATTGGCGGTGCTGTGGGTTGTGCATCCTGTGTCCCTCGCTTGCTGGCCTGTGGGTTGCGGGTGGGCTCCTGTGACCTGTGCTTCCCTTGGTGCGGCACAATTTCCCCTCCGGAGCAGGTTGCTGCACTTGGCTGGCCTGTGGCAGGTCTACGGCTGCCGCTTGGGGTAGTGTTCTGGTGCTGCGGCCCTCGTTGCTCATGGTGTTGGCGGGGCCCGTTGGTGCGTATGGGCCTTCCCTGGCCCTTTGCCTCTTGGCCCTGGGGACCCTTTCCGCTGGATCTGGTGGGGATGTCTCTCTCCCGTGCTGCTCTATTCCTGTGGGCCGGACCCTCACCAGGGTGGCTGGGGATGGGTGTGGGGTGGCGGGTGGGCCGTCGTGCCCTGCGCCCTCTGGGCTTGTCCTTGGCGCCCTGGCGGTGTCGGTTGCTGCCTCCTCTTGGTCTCTGGGTCTGCGTGCTTGTCTGTGGCCCGGGTGGTCCTCTGGGTGGTGCCTCCTGGATGCTCCCCGGCCTGGGGTGTCAGGGTGTTTGGCCGGCCTGGCCCTGCTGACTCGTGGTAGTCACTCTGGGCTTTGACACACATGCATGTTTGTTCAGGGCTTACCAACTCCTGCCGAGTCCCATTGCTGAGAACTGATGGGACCTGTCAGATTGTGCGGAGTCACTCTTCAGACTTTGCACTAAACTCACATCCTCTACACATTCTTCGTTTACTCCTGTCCTCTGGCATCCTAATTCTGTATACTGACAAGATATCAGCATCATCATATCCTCATCTCGGCCAGGATCTTTGTTAATGGAGTTTGCATTTTCTCCCTGTGCCTGCGTGAGATCTCACCAGGTGCTTCAGCTTCCTCCCACAGTCCAAAGACATACTTAGGGTTAAGTAGTTTTTCTAAATTGTCCATCTGTGTAAAGGTGGGTGTGCACAGTTGTCAGTCTCTGCATGTAACCTTGTGATAGACTGGTGACCTGTCCAGAGTGAACCCTGCCTTCACCCTAAGTCAGCTGGGATAAAATCCAGAGCCCCCCCAACCCCCACCCTATCCCCATGACCCATGCTCAGAGGAGTTGCAAACTCCTCTGATCATCTCCACTGCATGAAAATATTGATTATCGGCCCTGTGAACGGCTGAAAACCCACCAAATTCCCAGCAGTTATCAGCAGGACATCCATTGGATGAAACGAGACTTGAAAACAAAAATAAATAAACTGTGACTTGACTGGTTGATAGATCTGTTGCTATTGGTCAACCCCTGAGCCATTGTAACAATCCCACAGCCACACTTCATTTTAATAAGCCAGAGTATAGTAAGCTGACAAGTGGAGACGGGAAGAATGGCGAGAAAAACCAGGGTGGCTGACGAGCTGAGGGAATGCCGGAATCTCCAGGGTTTGCGTCCGGCAATCCAGCAGGGTAGGAGAAGGGAGCAGGCAGAGTGATCCAGGGAGAATCAGACTGGGTTGTTGCAGGGACTGACGGAGGAAAACAGGTTGCACCCGGCAGGTGATCCAACTGGAGACACAGAGAGAAGTGGTTAGAAATAAGCATGTGAATCTGGAGCTACACTGAACAGAAGCTTAAACTAACAAGAGTTGTTCAACGGTCTGGCGACTACGCAGCATCTGACTGAGGCTCTTATCCTGAGCAGAGTGGTAGTGGCTGGTGATTAGGTGCAGCTGCGCTTCCTGAGCTGACTGCAAACTGATTCAACTGTTTGCTGCCTTGTTGCCCCTCATGCTCACCTGGAGAGAGATTACAGAAGGGGGAAGGGGAGGAAACCTGCCACTACCGGGCACTGGAGACAGAGAGCTAATATAAAATCTACGAACTGATTCCTAAAGTACAAAAAGAAAAAAGAGAAAAGTCATGTTTGTGAACAAAGATGGAGGACTACACTGTATCACTGTTGAACGTTACCATTTTAGGGCATTGTGTGAAAACTCACTAAAAATATCCTACAAATGGAAAATATTCTTACCAAATGTTGGGACTGTGCACGTCTTTCCCATCGGAGAAGTTGTTTAATTCAACTTCCAGGGCAGCCATCCTCTCCTGCAACCTTTGCTACCTCACAACTGCCCACTGATGGCACTCAACAGTTTCTTCTTAGTGTCTGACTAATGGAGGAAGTTGGTCATGTCCAGGAGTTTGTGGGGAGTGGAATGGGAGATACCTTGCAGCTATTTTAAAAACTCAAGCAACGAAGATGATTTCTTTGTCTTTGTTTGTGTGTTCATGTATCACGCTGTTCTTGCAAGGCCACTATGTGATCATGAACTCCCAAGGGATTGGACAAACCCTCTAAAGTGACGTAGCATTTCTGGAAGTAAATATTAACATGCTGGCTTCTCCAGGTAAAGAGATTTTCTCAATGCCTGCAATTCACTCACTGTGTATTTACATATACAAGAGAATGAGATTTTGTTCATCAATCTTTGACTACAGTGCAGTAGCAACCTCAGTAAATAAATTAATAAACATCACAATAAAATAAAATGGAATAAAAGCATCAAAATAAAAATTAAAGCTGCAAGCAGTGTCAGACGGGCCCTCGCACACCCACGCATGTCAGGAAGTGGCACACGTTGAGGTGTGGTGTATGATGAGCAGTGGCAGAAATTTTGAGTTGTTGAGACTTAGCTGACCAATGTCAAGGATTATATCAGAAATTTATAAGGGGCGATGTGGAGACTTTTGGAAAAGTCCAAGCACACAATTGTGTTTCCAATCCAATCCAGCTTTATTTGTTAACACTTTAAACTGCACTTTAAAAACAACTACTGTAGACCAAAGTGCTGTACATAATAGATAAAGGACAGAATAAATAAAGGCTCAAAATGAGTCATTAAAATTACTCATAAAAACACAAAATAACAAAATTTCAAGAAATTAACAGGCATAAAACATGACAGTCATACAATAAAAACATAAAATAAATAAAAATAAATAAAAATCAAGTTCTCATAAAGTGTTGAAGGGAAGAGAGGTGGGTTTTAAGCAAGGATTTAAAAACAGAAAGTGAAGTCTAATGTGCGGAGACAGAGTGTTCCACAGTTTTGGAGCTGCAAGTGCAAAGGCACGGTCCCCTCTGAGCTTCCGCTTAGTTTTAGGTATACTCAGGAACAGCTAATCAGCCGACCTGAGAGAGCGAGTGGGACAATAAAAGTGTAAGAGCTCAGAGAAGTAGGAAGTGGGTAGTGTTTGTCTCATCCTGCTGTGCACGTCCCATTTTCCCAACTTCATGTCTGTAGGACAAACCAGTGACTTTATATGAATTTTGAAAATTTCTAGGGGGTGCTGTGGAGCTGTTTGGCCACGCCCAAGTGTTGAGGGATAGCCTGCCATCAAGCATATCAAATTTCATTCATATCTGATCTTGTACACGTTACGAGCCTTTCACTTTTCATGGCCACACGCTCAAAATGGCCACCCTGCCACGCCCACACCATGTGATGAAGCTACAAAATTTTAATAACTTTTCATCCTGGAGGGGTTTAGATGCTACACAGTGAATTGTGTGAGGATGGGACAAAAATCCTGGGAGGAGTTTGTTACAATGTCCAATGCCTGTACACCAAATTATCTAAGGGGCGCTGTGGAGCTTTGTTTGAAATTTCAAAGGCAGGAATGTTTTTTCTAGGGATACTGTATGTCTGTGCCAAATTTCATGTTTGTAGGATAAAGCAATAATTTCATATGAGTATTTTAATATTTGTAGGGGGCGCTGTGGAGCCGTTTGACCACGCCCATTCCTGAATTGTATATCAAACGTTAGTTTTTGATATTTGTGTGGATTTGGTGATATTATGTGAATCCCTTTACCTCCAAAATCCATTTTGTTCTACATGGCCAATTTGCTCAAAATGGCCGCCCTGCCACACCCACACTGTGTGACGCAGCCACGAGATTTTAATAACTTTTCATCCTGGAGGGGTCTAGATGCCACACAGTGAATCCGGTGAAGATCCGACAAAAATTCTGGGAGGAGTTTGTCAAATTCCAATGCCTGCGCACCACGTTTTCTAGGGGGCGCCGTTGAGCTTTTTTGAAATTTCAAAAGCAGGAATGTTTTTGTCTCGGGCTACTGAACATGTGTACCAAATTTCGAAGCTGTACGTGAAACTAGCCGTATTAACTCCACTAAAGCCCAATTTTCAAGGTGGCGCTATTGAGTCATTTTGCCATTCATATGTGTAATTCCCTCAAAAGATTAATTTTTTTGCCAGTCCTGATGTGTGTGCAAAAATTGGAGGAGTTGCAGTTGATGTTGTATCTTCTCCCTGGTGAAATGTGGGAGAAGATGTGGTGGGAAGGATGGAGCAGGTCCATGATGATGATGGAGGTGGCTCTGCTGAAGCAGCGCTGGTGGTATAGCTCCATCAGGCAAAGGAGTGGGACACCAGTGATTTTGTTGGCTGTCTTGACCAGTCTGTTAAGCTGTTTTTTGTCCCATGCACTGCAGCGCCTGAACCAGGAAATGAAGTCATAGTTCAGGATACTTTCAGCAGTGCCCCTGTAGAAGGTGGTGAGGTGTGTGGTGGGGAGGACCGTTCCTGAGCCTGTGGAGAGAGTGGAGCCACTGCTGAGCTTTTTTGAGGACTCCCGAGGTGTTAGTGGTTGAAGTGAGGGTATCGTCAGTGTAAACCCCCTGGTACTTGACACTGCTGACCTTCTATACAGCAGTCCTGTTGATGTGCAGTGGTGAAATGATCCTGTTTGCCAGCCCTCCTGAAATCAATAATAACCTCCCTGGTCTTGTCCACTCAGCTGTTTCACTTCTTCCTTGTATGCAGACTCACTGTTGTTCTTAATGAGGCCCACCACCATTGTGTCATCTGCAAACTTCAAGATGTGGTTGCTGCAGTACCTGGCATTGCAGTCAAAGGTGAGCAGGCTGAAGACCAGGGGACTCAGGACGCAGCCCTGCAGAGAGCCTTTGTTCACTGTGATGGTCTTTGATGTGTGGTTGGCCACCCTAACTGTCTGCTGTCGCTGAGTCAAGAAGTTATAGACCCAGTTGCAGATGCTGTTGTTCACCTTTAGCAGCTACAACTTTTCCACCAGCTGCTGCAGAATGATGGTTTGAAGGCACTGCTGAAACCTGTGAACAGCAGTCTGGCGTAGGTGTTCTTCTGCTCAAGATGAGACAGCGTGAGGTGGAGCATGGTGGATGTTGCATCGTCTGTGGATTTGTTTGTTCTGTAAGCAAACTGTAGCGGGTCCAGGTCAGCAGGGAGTAAAGTTTTCAATGTGCTGCATGACCAGACATTGAAAACATTTCATCACTATAGGTGTGAGGGCCACAGGGCAGAAATAAGAGCGGCCAGCGGGGTTTGTTTTTTTGGGACAGGAATGATGGTGACACTTTTGAGGCAGGTGGGCTCCACAGCCTGTTGGAGTGAGATATTAAATATGTCTCTTAAAACATCCTTTAGCTTTTCAGCAGTTTTTCAGAACGCATCCAGGGATGTTGTCTGGCCCTGCAGCCTTACGTGGGTTGACAGTAGCCAGGGACTTCTGTTCTTCAGCTGTGGAGAGCTGTAGTGCCTGGTCGTTCAGTGCTGGTGGGACTGTCTGTACCTATGTAGTGTTTTTAGCTTCAAAATGTGCATTGAAGGTTTTCAATTCATCTGGAAACAAGTGGTCAGCATGGCACATCCACATGGGGGAGGGGGGGGGGGGGGGGGGTGTTTATAGTCAGTGATGGAATGAAATCCCTGCCACAAGCGACGTGAGTCCTTCACATCAGTAAAGTGGCTGTTCAGTGTTTGTGCATACTGTCTTTTTGCTGTTTTAATTCCCCTGGTCAGATCGCCTCTTGCAAGGGCATGTGTTGCAGAGTCTCCAGCTCTGAATACCTTGTTCTGTACTCTGAGCAGTAAACTCACTTCTCCCGCAGGTCGAGCTCGCCCAGTACACACAAGCGTTTGTCACATCCTCAAACTCTGTTTGGTAATGTCCAGCAGAAGCTGACACCTATACTGTTGCACAAACAAACATTTTCCTTCCACACACTGTTTAATCACAACATTTGGTCCACTAACACTCAAAAGCACTGTATTTTCGCTGAGAGAGGTCACCGCAATCATCGATTGCGCCACCATGTTGTCTCCGTTCAACAGAAGAAAAAGCCTTGCCGTCTTTATGGACATTGTGACAATGACCATCGTTTGTATTTTGAGCACAGAAAATGTTATTTCATCAATGGAGTTTGGAAAAGAAAATTCAAAAGGGTGGGTCACATACTGTAAAAGACCCCCTCAACCTCTGAATGTTTGAAGAGTAGTGTCAAAAAGAGTTTGGATTGTGGAATTTTTGGTTTAGGTATGTTGAAAGTGCCAGTGATACGCTTTGATTTTACTCTTATGAAAGCTGTATGAACTCTGATTTTAACAAAGCTTCTACTTGCATAAGGCAAATCTAATCCAGCTACAATTTATAAGTCTACAAATCTGCCCCCACTTACATTTTTTTTTAATGTAAGTGTAACTGGGTAGACAATTAAATGCGATTTACTCTAAAAGCCACCCGAGGGCACTCTTGTTTTTGGGGTAACCCCCTCTGACCATGTGACATTTTGGGTCTCCACGCGACAGACAGCACAATGGCAGAGTTCTCTTTCCTTCCTGAGCGACATACGCACGGTTGGGCCAGCATTCTTATGTCTGGTTGTCTAAGAAGCTGGGAGGCTGTTAGGAGCTGCCGCACTAGAGGCCACGCCTGTTCATTAGGTCGGATGGGGTGAAGGTCACATTGTCGGTAGGACATTTGAACTGTCTGTAATTACATTTGTATCTGTAACGTTCCATACAAAATACACTATATTACCAAAAGTATTTGCTCACCTGCCTTGACTCACATATGAACTTAAGTGCCATCCCATTCCTAGCCCATAGGGTTCAATATGATGTCGGTCCACCTTTTGCAGCTATTACAGCTTCAACTCTACTGGGAAGGCTGTCCACAAGGTTGAGGAGTGTGTTCATGGGAATATTTGACCATCTTCCAGAAACGCATTGGTGAGGTCACACACTGATGTTGGTGGAGAAGACCTGGCTCTCAGTCTCCGCTCTAATTCATCCCAAAGGTGTTCTATCGGGTTCAGGTCAGGACTCTGTGCAGGCCAGTCAAGTTCATCCACATCAGACTCTGTCATCCATGTCTGTATGGACCTTGCTTTGTGCACTGGTGCACAGTCATGTTGGAAGAGGAAGAGGCCCGCTCCAAACTGTTCCCACAAGGTCGGGAGCATAGAATTGTCCAAAATGTTTTGGTATCCTGAAGCATTCAAAGTTCCTTTCACTGGAACTAAGGGGCCAAGCAGGACTCCTGAAAAACAACCCCACACCATAATTCCTCCTCCACCAAATTTCACACTTGGCACAATGCAGTCCGAAATGTACCGTTCTCCTGGCAACCTCCAAACCAAGACTGGTCCATCAGATTGCCAGATGGAAAAGCGTGATTCATCACTCCAGAGAACGCGTCTCCACTGCTCTATAGTCCAGTGGCGGCGTGCTTTACACCACTGCATCCGGCGCTTCGCATTGCACTTGGTGATGTACAGCATGGATGAAGCTGCTCTGCCATGGAAACCCATTCCATGAAGCTCTCTGCGTACTGTACTTGGGCTAATCTGAAGGCCACATGAAGTTTGGAGCTCTGCAGCAATTGACTGTGCAGGAAGTCGGCGACCTCTTTGCACTATGCGCTTCAGCATCCGCTGACCCCTCTCTGTCAGTTTACGTGGCCTACCACTTGGTGGCCGAGTTGCTGTTGTTCCCAAACTCTTCCCTTTTCTTATAATAAAGCTGACAGCTGACTGTGGAATATTTAGGAGTGAGGAAATTTCACCACTGGATTTGTTGCACAGGTGGCATCCTATGATAGTTCCACGCTGGAATTCACTGAGCTCCTGAGAGCGACCCATTCTTTTACAAATGTTTGTCAAAACAGTCTGCATGCCTAGGTGCTTGATTTTATACACCTGTGGCCAGGCCAAGTGATTAGGACACCTGATTCTTATCATTTGGATGGGTGAGCAAATACTTTTGGTAATATAGTGTATGTGAATTGGGAGATTGTGTTGGGGGTGGACTGAAGCTGCTTGGCAGACGCATGCGCTCTCTGAGTGCTTTTCTAGTTCTGATTTGCATTTGTATAGCTCACAGTGTTGTCACTGATAGAAGCTACCTCCTGTTCTAGGGGCTGGGAGATGTCAATGTCGATTCTTGCAATTCCCAGTAGTTTTTTGTGCTGCCAACAAGTTCCTGTGAACAGCTGTTAACCTGGACTTTCACAGCAATTTAGAGGGCCTCTAACTGACGAAATTCCCTCCTTTCATGTAGTGTTCTGTTCTCATGTCCCACCTGCTGATTCCACTCACCTGTGCTGTAGTGTTCCCTGTGCTCTGCCTACAGTACCCTTTCAGACATACCACGTCGTCTCCCATCGATCATCTCCAGCCAGCCCTAAGCCACCACTGCACCCCTTATGAGACTGTTGTATTTAATAAATTTACCTTTTATTACCACAACTCCCAGTGTTCCATATCTGGGTCCAATACCACTTGCCAAACAGTCTGACGAAGATGGACCCAATGGAAACTGAGCACTTCAGGCAAGCTCTATCCACCTAAGGAGCCCTTGTGGTGCAGCATGAAACAGCTCTGCAGAAGGTAAAGACAGAACACCGTGGACTGACCTCTAGTGTGTTACAGCTTGGTGAACGCATGGACCATGTGGCCACTCAACTCACCACCTTTGCAGCCACCCTCTGCCATCGCTTCGTCATCCTCTCAAAATTGCAACTCTGTTCTCCACCTCTTGTGCTACCTGTGAGCCCTTCATCCCTCCTCCAGCAACACACTCAGGTGATATAGGGACATGCTATCATTTTTCCTACACCAGTGTAGTGTTGTTTTTGACCACCAGCATCAAACTTACCTCACAGATAAATCTAAAATAGCCCTTTTAAAGTCGGGTTCTGCATAGACTGTGGTCATATCTTCGCATAAATTATCTGTTAGTCTGTTTTTTAGAGTCTTTCATTGGTGAGATGCAAAAATTATTTGATCACCTCAAAGGAAGCCCCTAAACAACTCCTTTCACTTTGCCAAGGTTCTACATCTGTCACCTAGCTCATGATCAATTTCCACATTCTGCATTGAGAGCAACTGTGATGATTTGTTGTAGGTTTAGTCGAGAATATTAAAGATGAAATGGCTGCACGAGATGAAGTTTCCACTTAAGATGAGTTAAATTATCTTGATATCTGTCTAGATTATAGATAACAGACTCCATAAGACATGTAGCAAAAGGTCTGAGAGACACTCTCACCAAGCAAGGACCCTTTTCTCCTCATCATCAGAGATCCCATCACTTCCAGTTCCTGTGCTTTTATCCTCCCAACCCCTGGCGAACCCGAAAAATTGGAGGATGAGATTAATCTCAGCTGAGTTTGCACGGGACTGTCAAAAAGCCTTTTGATGCCTAAAGACCAGGCTCATCAGCTACCAAAGGGGACACTGATGAGCCAGACTGTTAGAAGAATTGTTCTTATGTTAAGAATTATTCTTATGAAGTAATCATTGAGTGACTCAGGACTTTAAAGTCTACATGTCAGCAACCATGAATCACCATAAAACATTCCAAGCTGTATGTACTCACAGTAAAGAACACAGAGAACTGACCCAATAAGATTGTGTATGTGACCCTTATCTTATACTGACTCTTGTACTGATTGTTTACCAAATAAAAAGAGCCAAGGACAGAAGGACTGGCAGAGAGCTGGAATGCTGTAGCGATGCATACTGCAGAGCTGCAGTGTCCGTTCTCTCCTTGTGCACAAGTAAAAGACCTGAGCTCGTGAGTGCTGTCTTCCTTCCTGTGCTGTGTGTATTTTCAGGTTTTAAACCTAACAGAGACCTACAGCTCAACTTCTTTCTCTGTCTGCATTCAACTCCAGGGATCGGTTAAGTTGTCAAAAACTCTCTACCATTGCAAGTTCTTTTTGACTCAGGTGTTTATGATAATGTCATTTACTTTAATCTTGCTTCCCAAGAAAACCTCCTAACCAAGCCCCTACCAGACCCCAAGACATTTTTGCCCTTGATAGCAGACTCATGTGAGTGACTGCACAGCCCCTGTTATTTTACTGCTTTTAGGTATACCTAGAGGATGGTTATAACCATCGTGAGCACATTTATTTTTTGATTTCCCCTCACCCATGTTTCCAGTTGTTTCAGGTCACCCTTGGTTAAAACCCCTCTATAGTAAATTGGAGTGACCAAGTGGCCCATGCATGTCACCCACAAACATCTCCAGCACTTCCTAGTCTTTGCTAATTTCTATAGAAGATTCATTAGAAATTATATCAAAGTAGCAGCTCCCCTCACTCATCTCACATTGTCCAAGGTCCCCTTCTCATGTCCCCTACAGCTGACTGAGCATCCGACTAACTCAGAGAACTGTTTTCCTCAGCACCTGTACTCTCTCACCTAGATCCTGCTGAGCAGTTGAGGAAGATGCCTCCGACACTACTCTGGTGATCACAAGCTCCAAACCTGCATTGCCTTATCTTTCGGATTTTCCCTCACTGAAAAGAGCTACGGTCTCTGTGGCAGAACTATTACCACAAAAACCTTTCTTACCTCAGATTTGCTCACACACTCAATTCTCACCAAGCTGGGTCAGCTTTGGTCCTTAGATTCAGAGAGATTCAGTGTCACCTTAACTGGATCAAGGAACATCAAGCCTGATGCCCTCTTTCATCAGTTTGCATCACCTGAAGAAGACTCCAAGCTGGAAACCATTCTCCCTTTCTCCTGTGTGGTCGGAGTGGCCAGTTGGGTGACTGAACAGGTGGCCTAAGAGGCAGGGTAGGGATGATCATGATATCTCTTACCCCTGACCTGTCACCCTGGCTTCCTCATACTGTAGCATCTTTGTTGTACCTCTTCAATCTCCAGTTGTGATAGCAGTTTGCATTTACAGACATTGGAAAACTGAGTTAGTTGTTTCTTAATTAGCTTAGATGCTGGGTTTCTTTTCCTGTACCAAAGTCGGTAGTCGTACCAACATTGTGATAAAAAAAAAATTAAAAATGAATGTGATTTAAGGCAAATACTTGAACAGATTTCAGTTTTTACATTTGTGTCCCCTTTCTGTGTAGCCTCCTTGTTCTGCCCTTTAATTTGCAGTTTGGTCTTATTCTTTTCAGTGAATTCTTTTATTTTGAAAGTAAGTTTTGGGCATGTTACAGGAAGTCAGCCATTTTGTTCAGTTCTTTGTAAAGCCACATATTGGGAAATTCGTTCACTGACATCTGTTTCTCTGTTTATGCCATTGACACTACCGTCTGTAAGTTTGGTTAATATTAAGGAGCAAAATTTTGTTTAAGTGTTATTTGTGGGGAATGTTTGCTGTGTTGTGGGATTTGATGACAATGGGATGCCAATGAGTTTATGTTAGTTTGGTGGGATGCTAGTGTGTGATATGATAGTTTTCTATGTGTTTAGCCCTTGTTAATATTATGTTAATAGAAGCTATTTTATTTCTGTTTTACAGTTTTACTCCACGTTGTAATGTTTACATAGTCCATCCATTGGAATAAAGTGAAGCTAAGGAAGCTACATATTGACTCACCTCGTCATTCAAGTGGAGTTAAGCTTACTGCTAAATTGTGTTAGAGACACACAAGGAGAGCAGAATACTCCCACAAAGACAGATTTTATTTCACATCTTTCATGACAACATGATTTTACCTGAGGCAAGACGTCTTGTTAGCCTGTCCTGCAAATAGCTGATCAACTGTCAGCCAATGTCAAACTCTCTTTAACTAGAACTGGTGAATTTCTACATGAGACTCTTTATTTTGTTTATTTTGTTGTTTTTTATGGTAAGAATGAGCATGTGAACTTTTATCTCTATTGTGCTGTGCTGATCCTACTTAGCCCCTCGATGAATCGCCACCTTATCGCGGTGGAGGGGTTTGAGTGTCTCTGTGATCCCGGGAGCTATGTTGTTGGGGGCAGTAACCCCTGGTAGGGTCTCCCAAGGCAAATTGGTCCTGGGGGAGAGACCAGACAAAGAGCGATTCAGAAGACCCTGATGACAGCAAAGAAGAGGAAAGCCGCCACCTTGCCTGGGTTAGGGATACCGGGGCCTCCTCCTGGAGCCAGCCCTGGGGGGGAGCTCGTCAGAGAGCACCTGGTGGCCGAGCCTTGGGGGCCCGTCGGGCTCGGTCGGGCACAGTCCGAAGAAGTTACACGGGGCCACCACCCAGTAGGCCCACCATTTGCAGGGCAGAAAATCAGGGTCGGGTGCTATGCACACCAGGCGGTAGGCAGGAGTGGGCGTCTGGGCATACTGCCCCCTGGTGACGTAGACTGGTTCTGGGGATGTGGAACGTCACCTCACTGGTGGGGAAGGAACCTGAGCTTGTGTGGGAGGTGGAGCGACACCAGCTAGATATAGTTGGGCTCATCTCCACACACAGCAAGGGTTCCGGAACCAAACTCCAGGAGAGAGGTTGGATTCTCTCCTTTTTTCGGAGTTGCCCAGGGTGAGAGGTGCCAGGCGGGTGTGGAGATACTCACAAGCCCCTGGCTGAGCGCTGTGTTGATGGAGTGTGTAGTGAGGTGTAGTGAGGGTGAGCTGGGAACGTTTGGTGGAGGACCCTGTCCGTAGAGTTTTCAATTCCTACCTCCAGAAAAGTTTATCCTGCATCCTGAGGGAGGTTGGGGACATGGAGGTGGAGTGGGCCATGTTCAAAGCCTCCATTGCAGAAGCAGCTGTTAGGAGCTGTGGTCAGAAGGTCACTGGTGCCTTTCTTGGCGGTAACGCAAAAACCCGTTGGTGGACACCGGCGGTAAGGGAGGCCGTCAGGCTGAAGAAGGAGGCGTTTCGGGCCTGGCTGGCTTGGGGGTCTCCTGAAGCAGCTGACAGGTACCAGTTGGCCAAAAGGGCTGCAGCTGCGGCAGTTGCGGAAGCTAAAACTCGGGTGTGGGAGGAGTTCGGTGAGGCTATGGAGAAGAACTTTAGGTTGACCTCGAGGAAGTTCTGGCAAACTGTTCGGCGCTTCAGGAAGGGGAGGCAGGGCTTTGCCCAGGCTGTGTACAGCCAGGGAGGAGAACTGCTGACCTGTACTGGGAACATTGTCAGGCGGTGGAAGGAGCACTTCGAGGAAGTCCTGAACCTGGTAAGCATGTCCTCTGCAGAGGAGGCAGAGCCTGAAGACTTAGTGGAATCTTCGTTTTTTATCCGTGGTGGAGGTCGCCGAGGTGGTTAAGAAGCTATTTTGTGGCAAAGCACCAGGTGTGGACGAGATTTGCCCTGAGATACTGAAGGCTCTGGACATTGTTGGACTGTTTTGGCTGACACTGTTACGGCGGGGGTCAGAGAACCCAGATGCAGGCACAGAGGATCCGACGTGGAGAAGAACTATCCAGCACCCTGGGTAGTTCTTCTCCAGGGTGCTGGAGAAGAACTATCCATTGAGGGGGGGAGTACACAACAGAAAAGTCTGAGACAAGCTGGGCGGGTGGAGGGGGTCTGGAGGAGGGTCAAAACAAACTAACAATGTCCAGAACAGTCTGGAAATCGCCCTTATCGAACAGGGTTCAAAAGCAAAACTAAAGAGTCCAACAAAACAACCTCAGGAGGGCGGCCAGGAAGCAAAGTCCAATAAACTCATAACCGGACCAGGGAGAAGTCCAGGGACAGGTCAAAAACAAGGACAGGCGGGGCCGCTCGGAAGGACGGCCCGGAGGCCGGGTGGACAGGCGGGGCTGCTCCGGAGGAAGGCCCCGCGGCCGGCCATGGAGCAGGAGGCGGGACCGCTCCGGAGGACGGCCCGGCGGCCGGCCATGGAGCTGGAGGCGGGACCCATCGGGAGGCCGCGCAGGAAGCCGGTGGCACAGGAGACGAGGACCATCGGGAGGCCGCGCAGGAGGCCGGCGGCACAGAGGACAAGGACCGTCGGGAGGCCGCGCAGGAGGCCGGCGGCACAGAGGATGAGGACCGTCGGGAGGCCGCGCAGGAGGCCGGCGGCACAGGAGACGAGGACCCTCGGGAGGCCGGGAAGGCGGCTGACCACGATACAGGAGACGGGACCCCTCTGGAGGCCGGGCTGGCGGCCGGCAACGGAGCAGGAAACGGGACCCCTCTGGAGGCCAGGCTGGAGGCCAGGCTGGCGGCCAGCGACGGCTGGACGGACCGGATCAGGTACAGGACCGGGAGCCGGATCAGGAGCTACGGAGATGGCGTTGTTAACCCGCCCGGGAGCTGGATCCGGACCAGGATTGGCGGCGTCGGGGACCAGCCCGGGAGCTGGATCCGGATCCGGGGCCGGACTGGCGGCATCGGGGACCCGCCCAGGAACAGAATCAGGATCAGAAGTGACGTCGTCGACGACCCGCTCGGAACCGGGAACAGGATCAGAAACAGAGGAGACGGTGTCGACGACCCGCTCGGAATCAGGAACAGAGGAGACGGCGTCGACGACCCGCTCGGGAACAGGATCAGGATCAGAGGAGACGGCGTCGACGACCCGCTCGGGAACAGGACCAGGACCAGAGGAGACGGCGTCTAAGACCCGCTCGGGAACAGGACCAGGATCAGAGGAGACGGCGTCGACGACCTGCTCGGGAACAGGAACAGGATCAGGATCAGAGGAGACGGCGTCGACGACCCGCTCGGGAACAGGATCAGGATCAGGATCAGGATCAGGATCAGAGGAGACGGCGTCGACGACCCGCTCGGGAACAGGATCAGGATCAGGATCAGGACCAGAGGAGACAGCGTCGACGACCCGCTCGGGAACAGGTTCAGGACCAGGACCAGAGGAGACGGCGTCGACGACCCGCTCGGGAACAGGAACAGGATCAGAGGAGACGGCGTCGACGACCCGCTCCAGAACAGGATCAGAGGAGACGGCGTCGACGACCCGCTCGGGAACAGGAACAGGACCAGAGGAGACGGCGTCGACGACCCGCTCGGGAACAGGAACAGGACCAGGATCGGGACCTGGAGAGGCGTCAGCGACCCCCTCGGGAACTGGAACCGGACCAGGATCGGGACCTGGAGAGGCGTCAGCGACCCCCTCAGGAACAGGAACCGGTCCAGGATCGGGACTTGGAGAGGCGTTAGCGACCCCCTCGGGAACGGCCAGGATGCAGACGCTTGGCAGCTGGACCTCCGTGGCGCTCGGCAGCTGGACCTCCGCGGCGCTCGGCAGCTGGACCTCCGCGGCGCTGGGGAGCGGCGAGGTCTGGGCGCTGGGGAGCGGCGAGGTCCGGCATCCCTTGGAACCACGCCTCCTTCTGGAACACCTTCCTGAAGGTGGGTCCTTGGGGTGCTGGAGTGCAGGTTTAATCGCCAAGCGGGTTCCCCAGAAGGGAGATCTCCTGTCAACTTCAGATAGGGGCTCTGGGGCCCCTGGGGAAGCAGAGTCAGAGGGCATACTGGGTTGTGTGGACGCGGGGCTGGGAGTGCTAAGAAAGTTCAAAATAAATCTTGGTAGTTTTGCCTGGAGCCTCGGTCTTTGGGCAGCTTTGATACGTGCCATGGACAAATAAATTCTGCCAAGGGGAGTGTCTTTGGTCATCTTCCATTGTTCATATGCCTGAATAAGATAGTCCAAATAAAAATATGAGTCCTCATCTTCAAAAGGACCAACAGAGGAGTCTAGTAACGGGTCAGATCTAGCTTCTGTGTCCGCTGGGTTCAGTTGTGGCCAGATCATACTGTTACGGCGGGGGTCAGAGAACCTAGATGCAGGCACAGAGGATCAGACGGGCAGAGTGTTCTGAAGAAGATTTATTACAAGAACGAAAAACTCCAGACAACCGCACAGAACCCAAACACTAGTGAAAACTGAAACCCAACCTAATACAAACAATCAAAATCAATAAAACCCTACTAGACTCAAAACTAAGAACAAGTGAAACTAATCCAAACAAACCCACAATTGTAATCAACATGAACATGAAAAAACTTACAGAACTCAAGGCATCGCACACGCAGACCAACAGGAAAACTAAATACACATAAGCAATATGCAAAACCCACAAGAACCCACTAAACACTAAACTAAGAACAGTGAAGACAGGTCTAAACAAAAACCACAAAATATAACTAAAGCTGAATTACCAGACAACAGAAGGCAAGGCTGGAGACAGAGCTGGGACCAACGGAAAAACCAGAAAGCAGGAAACAAGGCAGGGATCGACAGGGAACTAGGAAGCATGGTTGATGATCTGGCAGAGTGTAACTGAAAACCTTGAGCTTATATAGCAGCTGATTATTGTGTGCAGGTGAGCTGCTGCCTGCAGCTGTTACCAATGCAGCAATCAAGCTGCAGGCAGAGCTTGAGTGAGTGAGGGGGAGAGAGTGAGGAAAAGAGAAGGAAGGCTGAGAGAAAGAGGGAGAAGAAAAGAGTAAGAAAGAAAGAAAGAGGAAGACAGACAGGACCAAAGCGGGGATCATGACAGACACATCTCTTCAATGTCGTGTGGGCATCGGGTATGGTGCCTGTGGAGTGGCAGACCGGGTTGGTGATTCCCATTTTCAAAAAGGGGGACCGGAGGGTGTGTGCCAACTACTGGGGTATCACACTTTTCAGCCTCCCAGAAAAGTTTACTCTAGGGTGCTGGAAGGGAGGCTCTGATCTATTGTAAAACTTCAGATTCAGGAGGAACAATGCAGATTCCATCCTGGTCGTGGAACAGTGGACCAGGTCTTTACCCTTGCAGAGCTGCTGAGGGGACCATGGGAGTTCGACCTGCCAGTCCATATGTGTTATGTGGATCTGGAGAAGGCCTACGACCGTGTCCCCCAAAGGACTCTGTGGGGGATACTGCGGGAGTATGGGGTGCCGGGCTTGTTGCTCCGAGCCATTCGGTCTCTGTACAACCAAAGTGAGAGCTGTGTCCGCATTCTTGGCATAAAGTCAAACACATTTCCAGTGGGTGTTGGACTCCGCCAGGGTTGCCATTTGTCTCCGATCCTGTTTGTGGCTTTCATGGACAGGATTTCTAGGCGCAGCCATGGTAAGGAAGGTGTCCAGTTTGGGGATCTCAGTATCACATCTCTACTTTTTGCAGATGATGTGGTGCTGTTGGCTTCATCAGACTGTGACCTTCAGCACGCACTGGAGCGGTTTGCAGCCGAGTGTGAAGCAGTGGGGATGCTGATCAGCACCTCCAATTCCGAGGCCATGGTTCTCAGCCGGAAAACGATGGAATGCTCCCTCTGGGTTGGGGGGGAGTTGCTACCTCAAGCGAGGGAGTTTAAGTATCTCGGGATGTTGTTCACGAGTGATGGGAAAATGGAGTGCGAGATGGACAGGACTGGGTGCAGCGTCAGCAGTTTTGCGGGCACTGTACCGGACCGTTGTGGTGAAGAGGGAGCTGAGCCGCAAGGCGAAACTCTCTGTTTACCAGTCCATCTATGTCCCAACCCTCACTTATGGTCATGAGCTCTGGGTGGTGACCAAAAGAACAAGATCAAGAACAAGAGTACAAAAGGCCGAAATGAGCTTCCTCCGCAGGGTGGCTGGGCTCAGCCTTAGAGATAGGGTGAGAAGTTCGGACATCCGGAGGGAGCTCAGAGTAGAGCCGCTGCTCCTTCGCGTCGAAAGGAGCCAGTTGAGGTGGTTTGGACATCTGATTCGGATGCCTCCGGGGAGGCTTCCCTTGGAGGTATTCCAAGCACGTCTGCCCGGGAGGAGGCCCCGGGGCAGACCCAGAACCCGCTGGAGGGATTATGTATCTCTTCTAGCCTGGGAACACCTCGGGATCCCCCAGGATGAGCTGGAAAGCGTTGCTGGGGGGAGGGATGTGTGGAACGACCTGCTTCGTCTGCTGCCTCCGTGACCCGACCCTGGATAAGCGGAAGATAATGGATGGATGGATGGATGATCCTACTTATGTGCTGTATACTTTCTGCAGAGAACATGCTGCTCAAAGTGAAACTTAGTGATGTCCAAAAATTTGTTAGAATAACAGAGCCAAATCTGTCTGACTTTTTGAATGCAGGTAAGAATTTTATATTGTGAATGTGAGGTTTGCACGAGGAGCCTTAATTATGCTATTAACTGAATTTAGCTATATAAAGCTCATTTACAGGAAATTAGGGCTCTCACTTTATATCAAATGTTAGGCATGAAGTTCTTTTTTGTTTCGCTTAAAAGTAACTAATTTGAAAAAGATATCTCAGCTGTAACAGAAGGTGTCAAAGTTGTTGACAGTTCAGGGACTGAGTTAGATGATGATGGTTTTAAGGCTATAGTAAAGGATCCCTCCACTGGTTGCTAACCATCTGATATGAAACAGGCTTGTTCCAGTTAAACTGATAGTCTATTAATAGTGACAAGAGGTGAACCTTTATATCTAAAAATGCTAAGTTAGTTTGTTCTCAAGTGAAGCTTATGTTCTTCATTAGATAAGGTATGGGTTTATGAGGGAACTTTGTGTTACATGCCGTCTTTCTCCTGTTGCCAACTGTGGTTAAAGTCTGTCTCCATGGTAGCCTCTCCTGAGTCCCAACTATCATCTGTCAGTTCATCAAACTCGCTGGATACAATCATCCTTCCAGACAGTCCTTCCAGAGAGCGTCAGAGGCTGGATTCAGAAGCTATGCAAGTAAGGCACAGACACTAATGCTTTCTATTGGACAAAGATTTAAATGGTACAAATGGAGATCTTAAATCGCATTGAGGACTTTGTCGAAGTCATTATGTCCAGCATTTAAGTTAACTTTGTATTGCAGTAGCTATAATTCTCAAATTGTTTTCTATTCCTCTTTAATATTTGTACTTAAGCTGGTGGAATCCATTCTTACCAAGAAATCTGGTGGAGAATATGAACACTACCAAACTGAGTGTAACAGGGTCAATTATATGTATGTAAAATATGTTGTACATTAGTTATTGTTATAATTACACAAAATCTGTGTAACCTTAAGTTTATTTTATTTACATTTATTTTAGTTAATACCTGACAAGTTGGGCTTCTGAGTCAGTATGTGGAACTCTACATTCCACCCTACGTTCACGTCATAGTGTGACACTGCCCTCTATAACTTTCATTCCTGCGCCTTTACCTATTCCCTTTTGTTGTTGATCTCCGTTTGCGAGGTAAGTGACCTTGCAGTCGGGGGAAATTTCTGTTTTAGTTTCTGCTGATTGCATTTTAAAGTTTACTGATGAGCTTAAACCTGCTATGATCTGCTTACGATGTACTGAAACATATGTCTGTGTCATTTGATTTGTGTAGAGGCATGTTTTATGGAATTGACTGACCGGAGGATTTTTTTGTCTTCACGCTGCTTTGTCAGATTAAACGGAGACTGTCTCCAAAGCAATCTACAGCTGAGTCTCTTTTTCAAACACAATGCACACAACACAGAGTCAGACACAACCGGTTACATAAGTCCTTGACAGATGAGAGCAGAAGGAAAATGGTGAACATACTGGCAGCTGATATGACGGGGAAGAATGGGTAATTTGTTCATTGTTTTTATTTAGCAATTGTGTTCTTATTTAGGTTTCGGAGTAATCTAAAGTAAATCTAGGATGGTCTTGTTTTTCTTGTAGTATATCTTCGCTCAGACAGGTGAAAGAAATGTAAGCGCGAGGAATTGTGAACTTGTTCCCCTACCTCAGAGACTCATTCTCCAAGAATGGCTATGTGAGTTGTACACTGTAATGGTTGTTACAATGTTAAAATATTTTGAATCCTACCAGAACATATTATTTTCCACTTTTGTCACTAATAAAGTGCCTGTTTCTGCAATCCTTCCATTGTCTAAGGAGCATTATTATGATGGCGACAGTGGCACTGTGTGCTTGGCCTGGAGAACTTAAACTATTCAGAGATGTAGTGCTAAAGACAGGCCATCATCATTTAGAGGTAATAATGTATCGAACAGAATAGTCACAAGATCAGTTATTGCCTTTGCTGTATGTGCTGAAATGCTTTTCAGCCGATAAACAAAAAATGTTTATCGGCTGATAAACATTTTATCTGGCTGGATGTCTACATCATGAAGTGTTTTGTTTGTCAGGCTGAGGTAACTCGTTCACATGTCCAGGCGTTCTTGTTAGACATTTACGATTAAGTCAGTCTACTGTAAATAGTTCTGTCCCATCTATGGAGGAAGTTTTTTTAATCATAGTCAGGTAAAAGATGGTGTGAAAGATATTGTATTGCTCTGTGGAAAACTGATGGAAACCCTGTGTTTTGAAGCATTACGGGAAACACAGAGACCCAGGTGCAGACAGGGAAACACGATACACAAAAGTTCAGTAGTAAAAAGAAAAACAATTTATTACAAACTCGATCAAAATAAGTACAAAGAAGAATTGACAGCTAACAGCTGGACATGAATTAATCAAAACACCAGTAAGGTGGCATATAGAGGAAAATAACTAAGGTAACGGCGTGAAACAAAATAAATACTCCGAACACTGGATAGGCGAAAACCACCAATCTAAACTCAGAACGCCCGTAAAAGCAAAACTACCGATTCTAACACAGAACGCCATTACAAGCGAAACTACGGAGCCTAACACAGAACGCCGGTAAGGCAAACACTTCACAACAAGATAAAGGCAACACGGCGAAACATAAACTAGCACTAAGGCTTACTACAGGACTGTCTGCCGGCCAGGAAGTGGGTTGTCGTAAGGCAGCCGTTGTTGAGTGGCGTGAAGAAAAGCAGGAGGTGAGTCCAAGACGAACTGGGTGGGGAATGGTGTAGGGAAAACCTGTGGTTCCGGCAGCAGTAAGCAGGCGGGTACACAGCAAAATCATGAGTGTTAATTTAACTCACAGTGTTAAAATCAACACTTTTTCTGAGTTTATATAATTCTCACGGATTTTGAGTTAAAGTTACACTTTGGAAAGTGTTAATATTTTAACTCTTTAATAGTGTTAAATATCCGACACTGTACTTTTAACACTAAATTGTGTTACTCCTTTTCACTATGAGTGTTAATTTTTAACATTCATTGTGTTGTCTTATGACACTTGAAAGTGTATTTTTAAGTGTCTATCACCATAATAAAAGTATACATGTTTTCACAAAATCTGAAAATGCTTCTAGTGACATGCAAGGCTACATAAAAACAGTTATGAACACTATCATGCTGTAAATCTCTTTACCATCTGTGCTTACGGAAGTTTAAAGGTGTTGACCCACAAGACTTAACAGTGATCAAGTAAAATTAATCATTACAACAAATGTATCTTTTTTTTTTTTTTTAAATTGAGGACAAAAAAACAACTTCCCAGCACCATGTGGTTTGGGCACAACTTAAGTCTATGTGCACATTTACAAAGAAAATAATGTTACAATATAGAGGCTCTCATCTCCACCATAAGCACTTTGGAAGTCAAAAGGCTTAAATATTTCAAGACTGTCTGCTTTGATAACATCTTTCTCATCACTTTCAAATACTAATTCGATGCTTTTTGAAACCTGAATATGTTCAAAACTGATGCCTACAACGATCTTGTAACCAAACCAACTTAAAACTGGTGCTAGGTAGACACTGTGATCAATTCTTAGATGAGTTATCAAACACTGGCAGAGAACATGCACAGCTTGACAAATGAAACACAAACATTTTTTCAGTGTTTTAGTTGATGAGTTTTGCACGTAACTCACGAACTCTTGGAGACTCTTCGGTCGTGGTAACATCAATGTTATAGATAGTTGTCTGCACAAAAGTGTAGAGCTGGACCAGAGACTCATCATAAGACAGGTTGAACACGTAGTGGGATTTAAATAGTTCATCAAAAGCAGCCAACGAGTTGGCAGCTTGGCAGGGGATGAGCCGTTTGTCCACGACGATGTAGAAAGTGTCAATCCTGTTCTGGGTTCGGCCAGCAGCAAGGATATATGGTTGTTTACCCTCTCTTCCTCGCAGGTGTTCATCGATGCTGCAGCATGACTACAAACAGAATAATGACAGTAATAACATGAACATATTAAACTAGCAAGTTTTCAGCTGCTCACTTGCATAGTTGTTTCTAATTGAGTTAATACAACTGAAAAACTGGCCTGTTGGATTTTAACAGATGAGACATACATACCTTGTGAAAGTGAACCATTTTGTCCACTGCATTACTGGAACTTATCTTGGCCCTCTTCCGTCCAGCTGTGGGTGGCAAGAAATGGAGAAGGAGCAGCAGAGAAGCCATATCACTGTCCCAGTCTATCAGGAGTAAAATGGGGCAAAACACATCATTAGTATCTAGGTAGAATGCACAAAGTAAATAGCACTAGCATTTTGGAATATAAACCAAGCATGTCATGTAGCTTACTGGTGTCATCGTGCTCTGTGAGTTTCTCAGCAGCTTTCAGAAGTCGGCACAGCTCAGTCAACTGAGTCAAGTGTTTGGCCTCTTTGATAACTTTCGGCCTGAATGCTGTATCCCACTTCTCAAGCATCTTGGAGGCCGTTTCAGCTCCAAACAGCAGCAGGAAATCTTGATTCAGCTGTTTATCATACAGACATGCAAATACATCAAGTCAATGGTCAGTGTACTGTTCACTGCTTACATCCAACCAAACAAAACAATGGAGTTTAAAAAAAAGAAATGTACAACTCACCAGTCCTTTGACATCTAAAAATCGTGGGAATGTTTTAAAGACATCTGTGGTTCTCTGTGGATCATGCACCAGGTCCTGGCGATGTTGCAAGGTCATCTTCATCTTCTGAAACACGCTTGCTTCATCAGGAGAGTGAACAAGAAATGAAATGGCTTCCCTGCAGGCATCTCCATCAAGCTGCTCAGGCAATGTGGCTGCTAATCTCTGGTGCTTTGGTCCTGGAACTTGAGTCACTGTGGCTACCTTGACTGGCCGTTTTTCTGTTTTCCTGGACATGGTCTTGAGGCGCCACGCTAAATATCCAGTGCCTTTTTCCCCATCATAGAAATGCTCCTGTTACAAGTTATTTAAAAAAAATC
Source organism: Dascyllus trimaculatus (assembly GCA_024666655.1). Taxonomy (NCBI): domain Eukaryota; kingdom Metazoa; phylum Chordata; class Actinopteri; family Pomacentridae; genus Dascyllus; species Dascyllus trimaculatus. The sequence goes on along the minus strand of CM045466.1, from coordinate 28,641,600 downwards.
ATTACAAAGGTTTATCACTCATTGATCTTACAGAAAGTGCAGTTCCTGAACTGTGAAAATAAAGGACAGTTACTTAAGTAATAGGTTTGCCATTCTCTACTTCATGTGTAATATCCTATTAACCCAATTAATTCTGATTGCCACTAGGAACATTTTCATTGATGTGATTGTATTTTGCATCTTCGTGGCCAAGGTGAACTTTGTAGCATACTCCACAGTTTCAATTATTCAGTGGTACTAAGGTGTGGCATTTTAGGTCAGTATCAAGAACCTTGACTAAATGAACTATAACCAAGAATGTTGAAATTTCACCACTGTTTAAGTATGTACCTATGGTGCATCAATCATGTTAACTAAAATCCCAAAGCCCTAGTCTGTAAAACTGGTGTTTTTAGGAATTAATCCTTTTTTAAAACTTACATAGCCCTTTGGGGAAAAAGGATCCTTCAGCGAAGGAAAGAGTGCAATAATTCCCAGGGCATACTTCTCCTTGTGCTTACGGGAAGGCATCCTCCTTTAGAGAAAAGACAATACTTAATTTCAAATCAGTTGTATTTATAAAGTACCAAAACCCAACAGAAGTTATCTTATAATACTTCTCATATACAGCAGGTCAGGTCAAGACCATACTCTTAAAAAACAAAAACAGACAATTCAAGTGCCCCACTAATTACTGTAGGATCCCAGATATGTTAATTCAATGCCATGCATTTTGAAAATTCATTACATTCTTTCTTAACATAAAATTGTTTAAAATGAACAATTTATTTAAGAAACACTTACCCATGATTCTCAGTCATATGGCTAGCCAATATGTTGACAAGCTGTCTCCAGGTACGGTGGTTCAGTGAATTTTGTGACTTGTACTCTTCAATGATGTTGTCACCTCCAGGTTTCCTGAGCAAGGCATTTTTTACCATCTACTCACAAAAGACCAAAAAAGTTCTCAGTTTACAATTCAGTCTTCCAGGATAAAATCATTTGACCAATATACCATAAATTATCTCTTCAGACTAAGGATAAAAGTTATTCAATGCATCAAAGAAAAGTCACAAAAAACACAGCAGTGTGTTACGACCCAGCCTCTAGGGGTAGCTGGGTGCAACAAAATAAAAACCAGATGTAATTGGTGAGGTAAGGCAGTTTATTGCCTAGTGACAAAATTAACGGAACAGGTGATACACAAAGTAACAGGACTAGGTGGGTGTTGCTAAAATCAAAGAACGGAATAAAACTGAACAAAGGCTAACAGAGTTTACACAATCTTACTGAAACAAAACACAACTAAAACTCCCTAGCCAAACACACACAGTAGCAACACCACACCAAACAGAAAGTACAAAAGTGTCCAGTGCTCAAAACTAAACCAAAACTGGTGTCTCTAAACACATAACACAGGACATGGCACAGGACACGAATCACCACACACAGTGGCTACGGAACACATACACTAGCATTAGCATTTTGATCACACAGCAAAATACTAATCGAATTGCAGGTGCTAACTGAGGCCACAAAATGGTCTTCACCAAGACCCGAACAAATGCCTCCCTAAAAGTTAGCGAAACTGCCGAAGCACTACTCACGTAGTAAATGACACAAGCACAGACAAGAGGCACCAGGGCGGGCAGTTCACATCAAATCCCTGCCGCGCCATGACTGAGGGATGGCTGGAGCTTTTAAGGATTCCAGGTGCAGAGTGGCGATGGTGGATTGGCTGGAGTGGGAGGGAATGGAGTGGTGGCCCAATCAGGCAGGTCCGGAGGCGGGGAGACTGGCCGCTTCAGAGCAGGTCTTCAGCTCAGCTAATCAGCTGAGATGTTGTTCAGCTGAGGCTCTGGAGCAATCTCCCAACTCAGCTTCAGCTGGCTTGCACAGACAGATTTCACAGTCCACCACATCAGAAAATACGGCCCACTGATCCCAGTGGCCGTAACACAGTGCTGCAAAACAAAAGACATCGGGTAAAGCAGCAAGTGCATAACACATTTCTTTGACAATTGGTCAGGCTAAAAGCCAAAACAATATAGTGTGGATTCAACTAGGGCTGAACGATTTAAAAATAAATAAATCAAATTGAGACTGTTTTGACTGATTGTGATATGATTTGTCATATTCATTTTTTACATCATTCTGATTTCAACTAAAAAGCAAACATGATTATAATTTTGTGGGGATCTGCACCAAATAACAATGTTTTATTGAGTCTGTAGAATACGATGTGTAGGCCAAAACACCTCTGCGGTATAACCATATTCATTTTAAAATTATATTTTGACACACATTTCTCCTTTAACAAATATTGCGCCTACTATTTGAAAATTGCAGTAGGCCACATTGTTATTTTGATTAGTTGTTCAGCCCTAGTTTCAACTACTATCCATCAGCCAACTACACTACTAGCCTCGCAGAAGAGAAATGATCATTCAATGTATGTGAATAACAAATATATATGGAAAAAAAGTTACACAATATAGAGCTTGTCTACATTGTCTATGCAACTGCCAAACCCTGTGTTAAATTTAACATCCTCACTTCATGAAGTTTCCTCAACTTTTTCAAACATTTATGATTCTAAATATCCTTATACTCTGGTGAGAATCTCAATTTAGTTTGACACATTAGTGATGATGTTTAGTTAAAATTGTAAATGACATCTGCTGCTCTAAAGTACCTCTTTTGCAGCCTCTGACTCAGAAACCTCTTTGGTAGACCTGTTCATGACTTCAGAGCTGGATATATTTCTGCCTGTGGGAATGCCCTGTTCTCTTTGACTGGAGAAGTCATTGTCACTTGAAGAAAGTGATGTGAGGGTATCCGTGAGGGAGGACGATGTTGAATTATGTAGAGGAGAAAAATCTTTAAAAAACGAGAAAAAACACAAGTGTGACCTCATAGAAATCTGCTATTTAGCACAGACACTAGTTGAACCGATTTGTGATAGTGATGATTTCAAATAAAACTAGAAAAGCACTCAGAGAGTGAGAAAAGCACTTTCTAGAGGCTTCAGTCCACCCCCAACACAATCTCCCAGACAACACTAAAGTTACACAAACAGGGACTTTATTTTTTCTGTGGCAGAAAACAACACAGAGCCGTTCGGTAACCATGATGCGGCAATCTGAACTTATCTATACACTTCATAGCTGTCTGTGGTTAAGAATCTGGCCCTCAGCAGCAACCAGTGGAAACAGTGAAAACTCAAATATGACCATATGGTCATCTGCTATATTGCACATTAATTCATACTCAGTTATGACGAGTATACTCAATATACCACCTAGCCCTAGTAACAAGCATGGGAAAATCACAACCAAGCCCACATTTTCACAATGTTCTTGCAATTCGATGCCTGTCTTTTGCTTAAATGTTACTTTTGTTCATCTATTTTGTGACAGTAGTCAGACAGTCAGGGACATAAAGGGATCTCACCTCAATGATACTTGTGAAGCAGAAAAAAAACTCTGCACTGATTACAATAGATTTTATAATGAAACATACCTTGCTCTGAAATGCTGTCAGGACTGACCTCATCATCTATCAGTTCAAGAATGACATCTTCCACCACTGTCAGGGTTGGGTAAAAACAGATAACAAGTAATCAGGCTTATATAATCAGATTACAAAAAATAAGTAACTACACACTTTTTCAAATCTAATCGAAGTAATCTGTCGAAGTAATATGACCCAATCCTGTCCATTGGTGTATCAGTTTCAAGAGATTTTTATAATGAAACCTACCTTCATGTGAAATGCTGTCACGTACCGTCAGGCATAAGTCCGGATTGGACTCTATCAGTTCAAGAAAGATGTCTTCCTCCACTGCTGTGTCGGTTTCATCAAAAACGTCAAGTTCAGTGGCATCAGGAAGCCCAAACTTGTTTTTGACTACAGGAAGATAAACATGAAAACAGATAAAGATACACAAAGTCTGTCTCTCTTGAGCCCGAAAGGAACAAATTCAGTGGCAAAGGAGCTTGGTTATAATGGTGATACTGCTTTGTAATTCACATTTTTTAGAAGGCAAGGATAATTTCTTTCTTTTCATTTATTATATTTTTATTTGACTCTGGAATGGTAATAGAAATGCCAGCATAATAATATTAATTAAATATTTATTTTCGGTGCCTCCCTTACCTGTATTTTGAATGTCAAAATAAACCAAAAACCCCTGCAGCAACAGCCGTGCTCTCTACTGGCAAAACGTTATAAGTTAGGTGCCACAACTAAAACAATTATAATGATCATATTGCTGTTGTTATCGTCATTATCATTTTATCATTAAACATCATGACATTGCTAATTTTCCAGTAAACTATGCACAACATAGAAAAAAAATCCTGAAATACAGATGCTACATAAATCCTTGTGCTTCCATTTGTTGTGAAAATAGCTACATATTTTTGTTAAGATGCCTACTCACCTTCATTGATGAAATCCAAAAAGGTGAAACCTGACTGTAATCTGATGTACTTTCTGGTACTCTGGTATTTCACCTTCAGCAACATGATGATCTTGAATCTGCACCTTCTAGAAAAGAAATCTAGCTGTTTAGCTTTCACAGGTGCAAGAAGTTAAGTGAACTTCAAGTCAAGCCAAATGGTCAAGAAAAAAGTAAAATGTCCTCCAAACAAAGCTATTATAATATTAATTCTGTAAAAAAAGTAAAATTTCCCCAATGACCTGCACTTTGACAAAACAGTTAAGAAAATCTTTGTGCTTAATATAACATTTAGCTTCAAAACTACTCAACCATCCGTGCCTAGAAGCCTATCACTAAACCACAGCATTTCTAATGTTGCAGCGTTTGCAGCTAATGCTGGTCTACAAATACTTGAGGTGGGCTCCGGACGTTAATCCACCCGCCACCGTTTCACTCGGCCAAAGACAGGCACGCGTGTTTAACCGACACCAGTTTACCGTCACACTCACGTACACACTATTCTAGATATTAGTTTATCCATTTTTTAACTTGTGCAACCCCATAACCCCCCAACTGCTAACTAACCCTTAACCTACACCGTATTTGACAACTATTAGGCCGCCGCTCCCCTCTCCCACCATAGACAGTAGCCCTGTCATTTTGTGTAAAAAGCTGACCACCATTTGCTCTAAAAAAACGTTATTTAACCCACCATTGGGCATCTAAATTACATTGAAGCACACTATACTTACTTTAGCTGTTCATTTGATATTCTACCGGAGAAAAATGTGCCTATTAAATGACGATAGTTCACCGCTTGTTAGCTAGCAGTAGCATGTTACGCACATTAACATTTGCAAGTATCAACCTGCTTCAATGACATATTTCAATCGCTTCACACCCGACTAGACGTTAACACATGACTTTATATGAAGATTAACAGCCTGTCCAAGTAAATATATTTGTTTCTTACCTTTTTCAAACATATGTATCAACCACGGTCTTCTCCTGTCGGCAATAACCGAAATGCGCGATTTGAAATGGGGCGTGGCTTATTAACTCCACCAGGAGTGTATTTAACTCTACCAGCGGTGTTTGCATTCAACTCGCGAAATTAGCACCGCCCCCAGAGCGATTTCATCACTGCAAATGTTAAAACAACTCCCAAATCAACACCCATTATCTCAAAATATTTTTCACTGGAAAATTAACACTACAGATTTTGCTGTGTAGGATGCACAGCTGGGAGCGGCTCCGAGTCTCTGAGCAGACGGAAAAAACATGTTAATAAACACAGCTTAAGCAACATTAAAGAAACTGTATACAGGTCAGAGAGCACTGACAGTAGCTATATCACGGTCTGACGTGGAATGAAGAACTCAGCCAGGCTTTATGGGACAAACGATTAGGTGCAGGTGACGCGCTCCAGCCACAGGTGTCCAGAATTGACGAATCAGCCAGGTGAGGGACAGACTGCCACTAAGCAGAGGGGGTGGAGCCCATGACAGCCTTTAGGGTTAGGCTACATCCAGACAAAGTTGTAAAGGTGCTAGACATAAATGAGCTGCCTTTCTTCAAACCATTTGATGTTCACATGGCGTATGGAATATCAGGCTCCTCATTGTATGTTGTCCCATATTGTCATTGTATGTAGACCTAAGGCCAGTGGTTTTGCATTCTCTACCTGATATTTTGGCCGGACAGTTGTCAAATGTATGTTGTTGTGGTAATGTGTTTTGTACCCACTTGCTATTTGGCTACTTACAAGACAAATTTGGTCATAGTTAATTTAACACTGCAAAAGAGTAAATAAAGTGTCAAATTAACACCACCAAGAGTTATTTTCAGAAATAGTGTCAGGTTTTATTAACACTGTGCAGTCTTAATAAACACTGCACAGTGGCACAGGGGCGGCTGTGGCTCAGGTGGTAGAGCGGGTTGTCCACTGATCGAAAGGTTGGCAGTTCGATCCCCGGCCCCTCCACATGCCAAAGTGTTCTTGGGCAAGACACTGAACCCCAAGTTGCTCCTAATGGTAGATTAGTGCCTTGCATGGCGGCCATTGGAGTGTGAATGTGTGTATGAATGGGTGAAACACATTGTAAAGCCCTTTGGATACCACTAATGTAGAGAAAAGTGCAGACCACTTACCATTTAACAAATTTTAGTGTTTACTCAGATTTTTTTCTTCACTACAAGGAAGTAAAAAAATCAACACAGTAGAGTGTAACATCAAACCTTATCAGAGTTATCTGACCACCAATGCAGTGTTAATGAGGAATTACGTTTTACTCAATCAGAGTTAAATTATTACCACAGAAGAGTGAATTATCAACACTACTCAGAGTAATATTTACACTCTCCAAAATTAATAAACCTGTAGTGTTAAATTTGAATAGCACTATACAGTGTTGGTCAGTGTTACATTTTTACTCTATTTAGTGTTAATGTAACTAAATAGAGTAGTTACATTAACACATTAACACTCTATTTACATTAACACTAAATAGAGTATTAATGTAACTAACACTAGTGTTAAAATTGTGTTTCCAATTTTAACACTATGGAAAGAGTAAATTTAACACCAGTTCAGGACAGGACCAAATAGACTCAGGAATAGTGTCAAATTTAACCCTTTAAGTGTTAATTTAACACTGCAAAATTTACTGTGCAGGTATGCAGAAGTGAGTCTCATATAAATTCATTTTCAGGTAGAAATAAAACGGCAGAGCAGAAGACATGAAGGGTGGGAAAAGATGATGAAAGAGACAGAAGAAAGGCAGACGCTGTTCGCGGGCACATAATGGTTCGGCCTGTCATTGGCAATCAGCGGAAAGGAAATACACTGATTCACTTAGGATTGGACTGAGTGTCTTGGCTACATCAACCTGCAAGCAGCAGCTGTGTGTGTGTGTGTGTGCGTGTGTGTGTGTGTGTGTGTGTGTGTGTGTGTGTGAGCCAACATGTGTGAATATAACTGGAACATCTAATAGAGGAGAGGTGTTTGGCGCTGGGTTGGCTCTGTTCAGATGAAAGTCACTGCATCCACTGCTTGTTTTATAGACTGGCTCCATGTCATTTTGGAAAGGTCAAGCTTCTGCTTTTTTCAAGAGCAGCCACACAGAAAGTAAAAAAGGTAGAGATGGAGCTGGTTTAATTCCTCTAAGATGGTAAGCTTTCCTATTTTATTATAGAATGGTGACTGTCAATGAATATGATTGGCAATGTTCTCTATTTTTCATGTCAGCAAATCCCACAAACATACTCTACCCAAAAATGAGCATATTTACTCACTTCTACACTGCATGCATTCATCTGAAGCTTCACCTCATGTTATTTATCTATTATATCGACATTTGTTGCTATATTAGGGATCACACTGCTGTACCATGGACACATAACTTAAAGCTTATTGTGACTCAGTCCTGCTGGCCCATGTAGTCACTAGAGCGCCATTAGTTTTTTGATCCGCTGCTAAAAATAGCCACAAACAAATTTCTCATGGTTATCCTTGTAGTTTCAATCATAGCATCTGGACTTGCTTGAGTTTCTCGAAAAGCAAAACTCAAGCAAGTCCAGATGCTGCGATTGAAACTACAGGAATAGCTGTCTAAGGAAATTACTGAGACTGCTTTTAAAAAAGGTGGATCAGTATATATTGTAATATTGTGACCTTTTTTAGATTTAAATAATAGTTTTAATCCTCAGTAGGAACAAGAGGGTTCAGAGCCACAGACAGGACATATTGAGAAACAGCCCAGTGAGCAGGGAATCCTTCCACAACACTGGCTAACTTTCCATAAAAAGTTCTAAAAATAATAATTTTTAAAATAACAATAATAATAATAATAATGACGATGCATTGGTTTTATATAGCCCTTTTCTAGACACTCAAAGACGCTTTACATTGCATTATTCATTCACTCCATACTCAATAGGCTACGTATGTAGCTACAGCTGCCCTGGGGTAGACTGACGGAGGCCAGGCTGCCAGTCTGCTCCATCAGCCCCTCCGACCACCACCAACCACTCACTCTCACTCTGCATTCACCCAGGCTTCCTGGTGTTCCCTCACGGTCTCCCATCCAGGTACTGACCAGGCCCAACCCCGCTTAGCTTCCAAGAGCTGACGGGATCGGGCATCCACAAGGCAGCATGGCCACAAATAAAAATAATAAATAATGTTTAAAAAATAGTTTTAATTCAATGTTCAAACATGTTTTAAGAATGTTTATAACTTCAGATAATTTTCCTATTAAATGTTAACTATGACAAACTGTTTTAAGTGGAACAATGAGAGGCTGTTTTATATGGAAGCGAATATGGACCAATACTAGATTTAAAATGCAATAACAGAAATGCTTTTTCATTTTCACAATAACACTGCATTTTTTGACTCATAAATAAAATTAATAATATATCTGCCAAACTGCATTTTCATTTTCTTCTTCAAGACTGCTCATTCTATTACTTAATTCAAATGAAAAAGAAAAGGGCATTTAATATTTAATTTTCAAAAGATGCCCCAGCAAATAGTTACCAAAATTCAATTTGAAATGTCAAATTTGAAAATTAAAATGCATTAGCAGAAATGCCTTTTCATTTCAAGGTTATGGCTGCATTATTTGAATCGTAAATAAAGTTAATAATTAATCATCCAAACTGCATTTTCATTTTCTTCTTAATGTTGCACATTTTCAGACAGAACTAAAAAGAAAAGGCAAAGAGGAGAATGCTTTTTCGTTTTCAAATCCGCCCCGCAAAAAATGGTCCAAAACTCAATTTGACTTCGCAATCCCAGGCAGGGGGCGCAGGAGAGTGACGTCACTGGCTTCTTCTGCCCGTGCTGCACATCTGATAGGCTCGGGGGCGGTGGGCATATTTGAGCTGATCTCTGCCTGAGCTGCCGAGGGAGGCCGCAGGCCGCCTGCCTGGAGACTCTTTCACCAGATCACCGGTTTTAGCCACCCGAGCTGCTCAGATTCTGCCCGCGGCCAGCCTTCACTACTGCTGGCTCCCGATCTGTTTCCTGCCGGTCTTCCTGAGCCGACGTTGCCGGACCGCCCTGCAGCGGTGCACACTCACCGCTACGATTCTGCCCCCAAGCCTGCCGCTGACCAGCTCCAGCTCTGATCGCCAGACCCTGGAATCCTGCCCCCCTTACATCGACGACATACTGCCTGATTTTGCCTGCAGACAGCCTCCATAGTTACTAGCTCCAGACCTGCCTGTCCTGTCCCGGCGACACCACTCGCCATCCCGTCTCTGCCCGACATCGGTTTCTGCCGGATGCCGGCGGGCCGGCCGGCCGCTCCACCATTCTCCTGTCTTCACCAGGTCCAGCCTCTTTCGCCATCGTTTTGATGATGTGACCTCCGTTTGTTGCAATGTATTTTGTTAAATCAAACTGACGGGATGCTGCGTGTTGTTGCGGTCGGAGGCTGATGTTTGTGCTGTGAGTGTTTCGGTGAATAAACCCGAGTCAAGCTTGAAGTTTTGCTGTGGATCTGTTCCAGTAAATCCACAGACTAACACACAACAGAGGACGAGCTTCTGTGTCATAGGTTTTGTAGGTCAGACAATAGTTAGTTCTGTGTGTCCTTATTAAGCAGGCTGCTCATTTTAACTTGTGATATCACCAGTTGATCTGGGAGCATTTCCTGGATTATCACAGGCTTTTGAACACCGGAAGTGCAGAGTTTGTTGTAGTTGGTCGGTGGCCTAGTGAGTTAGGCATTCGATTTGTAATTTTACCTCTGGATGACATCGGTTCGAATCCTCTCACTGTACTGAAAAATATGTGTTTTATTTTAACCAGCACATTTCGTTTTGCTGTTTGTAAATGGTACTGACATGATCTAGACTTTATTAACATGTGATGGTGACAAAACATCTGGAGGTTTCAGCATGTTCGACTCAAACTAACGCTCCCAGCAAAGAGGAGAATGCTTTTTCGTTTTCAAATCTGCCCCGCAAAAAATGACTAGACCAGTCCAGACCAGAAGGAGCTCTGCCACCGCTGCACACTACCGACTGAGAGTTTGTTAAAGTTGGAAAGATATTCACAGATTCAGACTTCCAGCGTCAGTAACTCATTAGTGACACGTTGTCAAATCATAAACGATGCCTCTTTCCCATCATTGTCAGTTAGAGAATGTGCTACAAGCCCAGTTTTATCAAAAGTAGTAACGTGTCACTAATGAGTTACTGACGCTGGAAGTCTGAATCTGTGAATATCTTTCCAACTTTAACAAACTCTCAGTCGGTAGTGTGCAGCGGTGGCAGAGCTCCTTCTGGTCTGGAGGGTTGGTTTGGCTTTGTACCTCACCAGAAAATTAAGTTGTTATAACGAGAAAACAATTTTGTTTTCTCGAGAAAATGAGATAATTTTGTCGTTATCACGAGATAACGGATTTTGTTTTCTCATTATAAAGACAAAATTATGTCGTTATAACGAGAAATATGAAGGAGAATGATGTCGTTTTCTCGAGAAAATGGAGCGAAAAAAATTAAGTTGGACCATGGTCGCTTAGGGCTTCCATATCTAGCTTCACCTTGGCTGCAGATCACATTGTAAAGTCTGCGTTATTGAAGCCACTCATGTAAAACCAGAGGCTTCAACCCTGGAGTTGGTGTCAGGAGGAGGAATACATCTGTGGACTGTATATTTCCCAGAAGTAGCTGGTCTTGATGGAGCTAAGGCCAACACTACAAACCTGACTGACTTCTGAGGGACTGATCTGACTGCCTGACCACTGTATGCACTATTACGGTTGGGATTGTCGTTGAACTGTGAATACAGACAGGTGTTTTCATTTCTGAGTTCCAGATTTGTTTTCATTTTGTGAGAATCTGTTAAACTTACAGCAGATTTTTTGAGTAGAGTTTTGAATTGTGATTGTGAACTGGACTGGACTAAACTGTGTTGGGCTCGTGTAAAACTGTGACAGACTGACCTGAGTGGACTGAACTGATGGGACACTCACACAGAAACACACACATACAGTTTGAGGGGCTGAAGTGTTTTAATTCCTGGTTGCTTACTTATGCTTTAGGATGTTTCCAGCAAGATGTTACCACAAAATATCCTTATAATGTTAAAAGAATGTTATCCTACTCTACAATGATAACAATTTTGGAACAAAAAAACTTTCTGCTGAAAATGTTTTAATAATGTTGGAGCATGTTGTTCTAACATTATCACCAAACGTTGCTAGAATATTTTTAGAGGACGTCATTCTACCTTGGAGAACAACAAAAACAAAAAAAACAGACAACTTCCTGCTGAAAACATTGCTAGAACATTACATAGTAACATTCAAAGAATGTTTTTAGGGGAAAAAACTCCACCTGGGAGAACATTCATTTGAGTCTTCACATGAGAAAATACCAGCTGCCACAGATCCTCTGAACCTTAGGGACACTGAAGCTTCCAGGGTTAATGTGTGGCAGCTATTTTTTTGCCAATTAACCTGCTCCTTGTTAAGAGACCTAATTACCACCTGATGTTGTGTTAGATTGTTTCATTAACTTCATTTACAACTATTACAGCAAGTTTTGTCATTGTCTTTGACATGTAGTTTTGGAGGCCTCATTGAGCTGAACTTGTTTTTTAGAAAAAAAAAATGCTTTTCTAAAAAACTGCTCTGTAAGTTGTGATGTTTTAAGCGTGTTTGTTGCGATTGTGTCAGTGTGGAGAGTGTGTGCCCCTCCCCTACCTGTTTCTTGGCGCGCACCTCCACCTGTGTCTTTTTGTGGGGCGGGACTGAGGGGATTTATGCCCCGATCATCTTTTGTCTCTCATGCGTGGATCCTCTCTACCCTCCATGGCGTCTGGTGGCTTGTATGGATGCCTGGTCTGCTGGGGTGATCCACAGCTGCAGAAGCTTCATGCTCCTCTTTTTAGCGTGTCCGCGGCTCGTGAAGGCCGTTGTTTGTGTGAGCTGGTGGCTTTTAACATACATGTAAGTGGCATGCCTCCCTCTTCGACCCATTGGGCTGTACACAGCCAGTCTAATATCTTTTCCCTGTATGTAGTGTGGTGCTTATTCGGAGGATTGGAGCACCCTCCGTTCGGGGTCTGGAGACCAGTGCTTCTCTTCCTTTGGTAAGTTGTTGGCTTTTGCCTGTTGCTTACCAAACATTCTGAATATTATTGGTCCTAACCGTGGTGTGTTCTCACCACAGCGGGACCACGCTGCACCTCCCGTGTCTCCTGGGGACTACATCGGCCCACATCAAAGCGCTGGCTACGGCTGGCATAGCTCCTCCCACATCCGCTGTTCTGGATCGTCTGTGTTTGGACCATCATTGCATTAGATTGGCCCGTGTCGTACTTCCGGTAAAACTCTGTTCCTTTCATGAGTGATCCAGAATAAATAAATGAATAACAAGAACAGAACTCTGGGTTCCTCTAATGGTCATTAAAACAAAATGGTGTCTAATGTATATGTGTAAATTTTAACTGTACATAGCTGGTGGTTGTTATTTTGTATTTTGGGTTTATTACAATTGCATGTTGTGTTATTTTGGCGTGTGTTTTCTTTCTTATCCTGTGTTATTTGCCATATTCATATGTTAAAATTTGAATACATAGAAAACAATCTTCTTTTTAAATAACAAGAAATGTACTAAATAAAACATACTTGGTATCTTAAGGTACTGTCTCTGCCCCATATTTAAGGTAATCAAACCTGTGTCTGCCTTGTGCAGGGTCCTAGGCCTATCCTAGGTGGTGTTGTCAACAACAGTAGCTACAAATTTACCTACAGTTCTTTCACTCATGCCACACAATGAAATTGGGAGACAGTAAAAAATTGCTAAAAAGTCGCATTTTTTTCTTTGTTTTGTATAATTCAATAAAAAATTTTAAAAAGTTGATTTCACATCCTGGCACAGACGTGTTCACACACACGCACACAGCTCGTCACGTCAGTTAATTAATCTAACTGAACTTCATTGTTTCAGTGCTGCCACAGATCTGGATGCAACAGCTTCATCACGGTGGTTTGTCTGGTCTGTGGTCTGCTGGTTTCACCCATTCTCCTGATATGTTTACAGTAGAAAAGTGTTTGTCAGTGGATGGTTTTGGTTTGTGTTCCACCTCAATATTCCACGGGGTGCAAAACAGTTTCCCTCCGCTTTGGTGAAGAACATCAGGGAATTGTTTTGCAGGTCTTTAGCAGTCACTTCTGTTGGTAACTGAGAATCATTACTGTTGCACATGTCTGCATCTTCAAACCATAAACAAGGAAGTGAATCCGGTGACATACGTGCATTACATTTGCGCTGGGGACTGCTGTGATTGGTTGAACTCACAGGAGGCTGAACAAAATTGCGGAAAAGTCGTGGCGATTGGACAAAATTGCAAGGGCATGCAGAATTCATGGAGATTGGTTGAATTTGTGTTAATTGTTGTGATCGCAACATTGCAAATTCCTAGAGGGACTGAATATCTCTAGCTCCTATCTTAAAGAGAGTCTGTATCTCAAAATCCAGAATAAAGACCATCATTCCTCATGCCAATGATGGATGTTAACAAATTGCTATATGTGAATAAGTTTGAAATATCTTCACATTTAGTGGTTCAAGCTCCAAAAACACTGGACCCTACATTACACAATCCGCTAATAACATCTTTTGTTTAGAGCCTCTCAGTGTGTTAAGCCTTTCAAAATCCCAGACCAGACTGGATTAGACCCAGTTTGTAACACAGCCTTTCTCTTACAAATGTATAGCCATTGGGACCCACAGAGGACCGTACACAGCTGTCCTCATGGTTCTGAGTGGTTCTCCCTGTGGCTTTGTTTTATAAAATATGTAATATACTACACATGGCAGTTGAACTTTTCCATCTTCCTCTGTTATAAATATTCCAACTTGTCTTGCAAGTCTCCTTGTCCATTATGGCACCAAAGAAAAAGGCTGGAGCAGAACGTGCGCCTTGCACCTCCACCTCTATTCTGCCACCACTGATATCCTACTCTTAATTTCATCTGCAAATAAACTCCTCTCTTAGTCGAGTGCTTCACCACCCACAATTAACCTGGCTGTGAGCTGGGCTGCTGCTGCAGGGAAACTGCACACTGCTCTGAACCAAGCAATTTGTGTGTGTGTGTGTGTGTGTGTGTGTGTGTGTGTGCATGTGGTGGGGGAGGTGAGGGGATGTTGGTTATGTCTAGACCACCTGAGGCTGTTTTCACAAGGACAACTGCAGAAAAATATTTCCTTGTTTGTGATCAAGTGGATGCTAACCTCGTAACATGCTCTTCTTTAGCTTCAAAAACATGGTGATATCATTTTGCCATTTTTACAGCTGTTGCCTACAAGATTCAAAACGGCTTCACTACCATTTTTTTCTCCTTCAATAACTGCCCTTAATAACCCTTATTATTAATCATGTTCAACCTAACAGTGAATGTTGGGGAAAGTCTGAGGGACTGTCTGTGGTTGTTTTATTTACTGACTGTCCGTTTCCACTTCCTGCATGCCCCTCAGTGTTTCTCACCTGATTTCAGGAATAGAATCAAAAATGAGTCAGTAGCTATGTCAATGGAGGCTTTCTTTAAGAGATGAAATTGACTCCTTGACAGAGACTGACATAATAAGCTGATATTGTCCAATTGTGTTGCTTATAATCTTTGAGGCCAATGATCCAAGATGGCCAGTGTTCCTTTAGTAATCATGTTTAAATGACAAAAGGCTTTTTCTCAGAACTTCAATTTGAAAACATGGTCAAAGTGCTAACTCTCTGGTACAGAGCTTTAAATAAACCATCACTGCATTGCTAATTAATGTGGGTTTTTGTCTGGGGCTTATGTCACGGGAGCCCAGGTGACAGAGCTCCCACCCAACGGGTCCTTGTATCCCCCACAACCACACAGACAGCAGACGAAATCAGGTATAAGGGAAACACTTTATTTAGATTTAATTCAAAGTTCAGTAAAAATATAATACATACAAACAGCTGCGCTCCACTGGTCCCTGGGCCAAGACTAGGCAGATGTATTTCATAACTTCCCTTTCCTTTCCTTTCCTTTCGCCTACTGCATCCTACCACGCCCCCTTCCGCTGGCCAAGATGCTCACGAGTAATTGCAATAAGAAGAGACACCACCACAGCAATGATAAAAAGACCACCCCACTGCAAAACACTTCAAGGAAAAGGGAGGACCAAACTCTTAAAACCACTGTCACACCAAGCACTGCAAACAGGTTACCATGATAATAAGGCCAGCTGAGGGCAACACCCTTCCACACCACACACAACCCCCTGAACCAACCTTAAGCCACCCACGACGGGGGAGAGGGGGACAGTCTGTACAAAAGTTCTGGCCTGGAAGCAGTTGGCAAGGAGGGGCACTAATCGCCTCTCATATATCGGCCGTGGCTGTTGCAGGGATAGCGGCCGCTGGCTGTAGAAGTCTAAAAATCCGCTCTCGGCCGGAGCCACCACCGACCGAGAGGTTTAAAAATCTTTCTCACCGCCCAGGAATGCCGTTCATATGTGGCTCCCCCAAGGACAGGGTTTTGCGGGGGGCATGATCGTCGCGATGGCGGGGTGCAGCGGTGCTCCTTCTCGGCGTCCCGAAACCAGCGTCCGAGGCAACCGATCGGCGTCCGTCTTCGGCCCTGTAACTGGCACAAACAACAAGCCGGGTTTAGGAGCACACCCGTCTCTCATCAGAGATCACACTCACGCGTTTTACTCTGCGTGGTTTCACTTTCCTTCAGTCAGGAAATAGCGAGCGTTGCATGCAATTCTTTAGACCCGGTTGCTGGCGTTGGTACGTCGAGCCCTCCGCCCCTCGTCCCGATCGCCGCTGTCCGCCTGAAATCCGCCCGATCGTCGCCTCTTTTTCCGCTCCACACCTCGTGTCCTCCTGGCGTTTTTCCCGCTATGCTGATCGGCACCTCCTTAAAAACACCAATCCCTGCGGTTCTCTTGAAGGCTTGGCCCCCAGCAGACCAATCCGCACCCAGCAGCAAATTCTCCGCTCATCCCGATCAGCTGTGGATAACAAGCAGCACCATTCCCCGCACTCTTCTCCACAGTCCACCAATACAATGGATGACTGGTTTAAGCAGTAATTTTTTTGTCTGTACAAATACAAAATGTCTGTCACAGAACACACCAGTAAGTCCCTCATTCAGTCTGAATTCAGAATCGGTCGTTTTCCCCCCGTCCTTCATAATAAACCCGACTCTATTGGCGACACTTATAGCACATGGTATTGAATGCTTTCATACTGGGTGCCTTTTTATGTTGCACTTGCTTGACTGATTTGATCTTTGGACATGCTTTTCAACAGAATGAGCAGGAACAGGGATGTTGGTAGCCACAAGAAATCCTCAGACATATTAGTAGTGGTTATATTTGACTTAAGTCAGGCTTAATCCATTCCTAACATAATCACACATGAGCTACTATTACCAAGCAAAAGACACTTGAATAAAACATCTGCACAAGTTCATTTCCTCAGTCATGCTAGCTGCTCTGTCCCCATGTTGTACCAAACAGCTACAGTAAAACCTGTAATCATGTCTTTCCTGACATATTTAGTTGTAGAGATGGTCGGTCAGGGGTTTATTTTCAGGAGCACAGACACTAACAACTAAATGATCACAGACATATTAAAGAAATGTTATACGAACATTACATACAACAAGCTAATGCAGAGAGATGTGTAGATAGATTTAGGCTACTTCTTTGTTCGGTAATGCAGATTGTGGACTGCCATTGTTCATTTCTCATTTTATCTGGCTAAATCTGTTTCTGGTGTCTTTGTTTATCCCATATCTCCAGTCCCTTCCCACATCCCCTTCCAGTATTAGCACCAGTTTGTGGAGCATTTATTAGGTTGTGTACATCATGATTATTGACTGCATGTACAATATTAGAGCATGCAAAATCAAATCAAATCAAATCAAATCAACCATTATTTATAAAGCACTTTTCGTACAGAATGTAATTCAAAGTGCTTTACATATTCAAATCATAATGCATGCAAAAGCATGCAAAAGACACTTTTAACCAACTTTCAGCCACACTTATCAGACTGCAAAACAATGCATGGACTCCACCTTGCACTTACCCAGTTATTGCAATTTTCTAACATATAAATAGTAAGTATTACTGTTATTTTTGTTGGGGGATGGGTAGAGCTCTATGGAAATGCTAATGTTCACTCATATATATATATATATATATATATATATATATACATACTTCTCCTAAAAGAGAAGCTTCTAGAACCTATAAGCTAGAAGCTTCTCTTTTAGGTTCTTGGACACATTTCACCTTTCATGGAAGAGAGTCTTTAGGTTGAACTGACAGGAGACAGATATATATGTGGTCACCTCCAACTTGTAGTGGTTTAACCAAATTACTTTTAAGTAAGTGTCAGACACAGGGTTGTTTTTTTACACCAACACTGTCTGTGTTAATCCTTCACAATGAAAAAACAGTCAGTACATGTTACTCAGTAAATGTGTCAAAGAACACAAATCAGCGTAAAATTTTCAATGCTATAACAAAATGAAACAAAGAACAAAATTCCTGTCAGTTTAATTAATTAAAGTTCACAATACAACAAAAGAAGTTCAGTTTGTGTTTTCTTGAATAGTTCTTCACAATTGTTACTCAGTTCAATTAATAAAATTTCCCAGTGATCCTACAACTCCATTCAAATTAGGAAGTTACTTAAAGTTCACTCATCCAAAAGAAAGAATATCCTCACACAAAAGAACCCCGATGTTTGCTAAACCAGGCAAATTTAAGAAGAGAAGAGGAGAAACAAAACAAAGGCATGCTGTTTATCCGACTCACAGTTTTTCCGGAGGTACACGCTGAAAGTAGCAGGGCCAGTTGGTTGAACGTGCTGGTGGGGTGTGGAGGTGAGGTGAAAGAACAAAACAGCAATTCCATTTTCTTAAAATTTATGACAACAAATTTTGACTATCACCACTCACTCATGACTCACAACAGTTTAGACAAGAGAGAAACATAAATTCTGTGAACAAAACTGTGGTAATGTCATCTAATACATTTTGGACTGGCCCAGGATGAAACTCCTCTCACTGGACCTGTTCTGCATAAATGAGCACTGTGAGCACATTAAACACAAATAGTATGCTCTCCACTCAAGCATTATTTCCTTCTTTGAATGTATTTTTCAAGTTAAGCTTGGCAAATACACTATATTGCCAGAAGTATTGGGACATCTTCCTTTGCACGCACATGAGATTGAATGACATCCCATTCTTAATCCGTAGGGTTTAATATGGAGTTGTTCCACCCTTTGCAGCTATAACAGCCTCAACTCTTCTGGGAAGACTTTCCACAAGGTTTAGGAATGTGTTTATGGGAATCTTTCACCATCTTCCAGAAGCGTATTTGTGAGGTCACACACTGATGTTGGACCAGAAGGCCTGGCTCTCAGTCTCCACTCTAATTCATCCCAAAGGTGTTCTATCGGGTTCAGGTCAGGACTCTGTGCAGGCCAGTCAAATTCCTCCACACCAAACTCACTCATCCATGTCTTTATTCAGTTCAATTCAATTTTATTTATATAGCACATATTTACAATATATGTCATCTCATTGTGCTTTACATAGTAAGGTACAAATTAACACAGAAGAACAGAAAACAGAAACCCAACAATCCAAAGCTGCTTTTGAATTCCCAATGAACAAGAAGTCAGTGACAGTGGGAAGGAACCAAAAAAAAAAAAACCCAGGATAGGGAGAGGGGACAAAAAAACCTCCGACAGAACCAGGCTCAGGGAAGGCGGCCACCTGCCTTGACTGGTTGGGGTGGGAGTGTGGGTTTGAGGGGGAGGAATGGCAGGAGAGGCTGGGGTGGGGATGGCAGGACAGCAGGTGGTGAGGCCAGCGGCTGCAGATCAGAGACATGTAGCTCCAGATCAAGAGACATCCATGGAGAGAACAAATACAGGACACATGACCTCAGGGGAAATGCAGAGTTAGTGATATGTAATGTTGATATATTCACAGTATAGAGAGAGGAGAGGAGCCCAGTGCATGTGAATTTCATGTGAGTCCCCCAGCAGACTAAACCTATAGCAGCATAACTAAGGGACAGCTCAGGTGATCCTGAGCAGCCCTAACTATAAGCTTTATCAAAGAGGAAAGTTTTAAGTGTTAGGATCCCAGCTTCGGCTCCTGCTCCCCCCTCCTCTCTCTGCTCGGAGCTCCTGGTCTCTGTCCCACAGCTGCTGCCTTTTAACGATTAATCAGCAGCAACTGCGGCAGCCGTGCACAAGCACCACCGCCTCAACATAGATCGGCTCCACCGTTCACTCCTTGCCGGATCAAACCTTTAACCTCAAGACTGTCAGCACTCTGCTTAGCTCCGGTTCAGCTATGCTCTTGCCTCTCGCCTGCCAGTTCCCTCAGTTTGTGTTTTTCAGTTTTGTGAGTACCATCGGTTTCTTTCTGTTTATTTACAATAAAATCAGTGATCATGTTCCAGTCCCGGTTTGCTCTGTGTTCTCCGACGCACCATGACATTAAGCCTAATCTTAAAGTAGAGAGGGTGTCTGCCTCCTGAACCCAAATTGGGAGCTGATTCCACAACAGAGGAGCCTGATAACTGAACAACATATCCTGATCAAAAATAACTCCAAGGCTTTTTCCAGTAGAACTGGAGGCTGAGGCAATGCCATCTAGAGTAGCTATTTGGTTAGATAATGTGTTTCTAAGATGTTTAGGACCAAATACAATAACCTCAGTTTTTTCAGAATTTCAATGAGGAAAATTACACAGAATTTCAATGAGGAAAATTACAGAACATTCAGGCTTTTATGTCCTTCAGACATGCCTGGAGTTTGACCAACTGATTGGTTACATTTGGCTTCATAGATACACTCCCCTTCAAAAGTATTTGAACAGTGAAGACAATTCCTTTATTTTTGCTGTCGACTGAAAACATTTAGGTTTGACATCAGGGGATGAATATGAGACAAGAGGTCAATATTTCAGTTTTTATTTCCAGGTATTTACATCTGCATCTGATACGCAACTTAGAAGATGGCACCTTTTGTCTGAACCCATTTTTCATGTGAGCAAAAGTACTGGAACATGTGACTGACAGGTGTGTTTTGTTGCCCTGGTGTGTCCTATTACACTGATTATTCAAACAATAAATAAAGCTGAATGTCTACATTCAGTTTCAGATTTGGGTTTTGCCTGTACAGACTGCATTTATAGTTAGAGGTGTAACCAATATGAAAACCAGAGAGCTGTCTATGGGTAAAAAACAAGCAATTGTGAAGCTGAGAGAAGATGGAAAAATCAATCAGAGCCATGGCACAAACATTGACCAAAGTCAGTACAACCATTTGGAATGTCCTGAAGAAGAAAGAAACCACTGGTGTACTAAGTAACAGACACAGAACAGGTAGACCTAGGAAATCAGCAGCAGTTGGTGACAGAAACATTGTGAGAGCTGGAAAGAAAGACCCTAAAACAACTGTTAATGACATCAGCAACAACCTCCAGAGGGCAGGAGTGAAGGTATCACCATCTACCGTTCACAGAAGACTTCATGAACAAAAGGACAGAGGCTACACCAGAAGCTGCAAACCGCTCATTAGAAAGAAGAGGAAGGCCTGTTACGGACGGTGCAGAGACTCAAGCGCAGGCAATCAGACGCGACACACAGATTAAAAATAAAAGTATTTATTTTAACAAATGAAGTACAACAGAAAATCACTGCAAGGCAGGAAACAGAACTAATAAACAAATAGAACTAAAAGCGAGCAAAGGCTGATAAGATGGACTAAAACTACTAACACAAAGCGAGCTACAAAAAGACGAGCTGAACAAACCTAACAGAAAAACAGAAAGCGAGCTACAAAAACCTACGAGCTGATAAACAGGGTAGTCACTGGAGCTACTAAACCTACAGGCAAACACAGATGCTAAGCTTCTAAACAGACAGAACTGAACCTGAACGGAGAGGGGGGCACAACGAAGCAGGTGAGCGGAGCAGGTGGGGGCAAGGGCAGGCAGGCAGGCAGGGTGGAGGTGTCCCGAGATCCGGGAATGGGGGTGGAAGTCCACGACTGGATTAATGGCGGGTGGCAGAGGTTGCAGACGGAGTGGAGGTAGTGGTTGAGCTGATCCAGAGGAGGCACACATGGAAGGAAGACGGGGAACCAAACTGGGAATGGAGAGGGAAGAGCATTAGCTAGAGCAAATGGAGCAGACGAGACAAAAGGCAGGGGTTGGCAACTGACTGAGGCTATGCGACGGTCTGGCACCGAGGAGCATGTAGAGCGTGGTTATAACTGGGAGAGAGTGAGCTGATAATCCAATCACATGCGTGCCTCCTCCGCTGATTGTAAGTGGCTGCACCTGCCGCGCTCCTCGCTGCCCACACCTTGCTCACGCCCACCTGGAAGAGAGAGAGGGAGAGGGAAAACAGGGAAGAGGGAAAGGGAGACTGCCAACACTCAGGCAGCAGAGGTGGAGGGCATGACAAGGCCAGGCGGGAATTTGACAAAACGTACAAGACAAGCCTAAAAAATTCTGGGACAAAGTTTTATGGACTGACATAGATGAACCTTTACCATAGTGATGGAAAGGCTAGATTTTGGAGAAAGAAAGGATCTGACTCATGATCCCAAACATACAAGCGGATCTGTGAAACACAGTGGAGGTAAGGTCATGGCTTGGGATTGTATGGTTTCTTCTGGGACGGCCTCATTAATCTTCACTGATGATGTAACACATGATGACAGCAGCAAAATGAACTCAGAAGTCTGCAGAAACATTTTGTCTACCAATTTAAAGAAAGATGAAACCAACTGACTGTGAAATTCTTCATCGTGCAGCAAGATAATGACCCAAACACACTGCCAGAACAACAAAGGAGTTCATCAGGGGCAAGAAGTGGAAGGTTTTAGACTGGACGAGTCAGTCTCCAGACTTAAACCCTATAGAGCATGCATTTTACCTGCTGAAGAGACTGAAGGGAGTAACCCCTAAAACCAACAACAACAGAAAGAGGCTGCAGTGAAAGCCTGGAAAAGCATCACAAAAGAAGAATGCCAAGGTTTGGGGATGTCAGTGGGTCACTGGATTGATGCAGTTATTGCAAGCAAAGGATCTGCAGCTAAATATTAAGTCTTATGCACTTGAATCTGTTTTAAGCCTATCTGTTCCAATACTTCTGCTCACCTAAAAATCTGGTGTTCTGTTACAAATATTACTATCTTCTAAGTTGTGTATGAGATCCAGATGTAAATACCTGAAAATAAAAGCTGAAATGTTGATCTCTTGTCTCATATTCATCCCCTGATGTCAAACCCAAATGTTTTCAGCCTACAGCAAAAATAAAGGAATTGTCCTCACTGTTTCAATACTTTTGGAGGGGAGTGTACATATAACTGTGTAATGCATAACTTTGGAAATTTATGCAGTGCTTCCTAATAGTATGGCCTAGGGGAAGCATGTACAAAGTAAATAATACTGGTCCTAACACAGAACCCTGTGGAACTCCATAACTGACTCTAATGCAGATGGAAGAATCATCATTAACATGAACAAACTGGAATCTGTCTGATAAATATGATTTAAACCAGTTTAGAGCTGTTCCTTTAATCCTAATAACATGTTCCAGTCTCTGTAATAAGATGCTGTGATCCACTGTATCAAAAGCAGCACTAAGATCCAGCAGAACAAGTACAGAAACTAGTCCACTGTCCGAGGCTATTAGAAGATCATTGGTGACCTTTATCAGTGCTGTCTCTGTACTACGATGGATTCTAAATCCTGACTGAAACTCTTCAGACAAACCATTTCTATGCAGATAATCACATAATTGGCAGCAACAACTTTTTGAAGAATTTTACAAATAAAAAGGAGGTTGGATATGGGCCTATAATTGACTAAAACACCTGGCTCTAGAGTAAGCTTTTAAAGAAGGGGCTTTTTTTACAGCAACTTTAAAAGCCTGTGGTACATAGCCTGTTAGTAGAGAGAAGTTGATGGTATTTAACACTGCAGTGTTAATTAAAGGGACAAAAAAATATTGACCTTGCTTTGTGCACTGAAGCGCAGTCCTGTTAGAACAGGAAGGGGCCATCCCCAAACTGTTCCCGCACTGTGCACCTCAGCATCCACTGACCCCACTCTGTGGTTTTACGTGGCCTACCACTTCACGGCTGAGTTGCTGTTGTTCCCAATTGCTTCCACTTTGTTATAATACCACTAACAGTTGACCATGGAATATTTAGTATGGAGGAAATTTCACAAATGGACTCATTGCACAGGTGGCAACCTATCACGGTACCACATCTGAATTCACTGAGCTCCTGAGAGCGACACATTCTTTCACAAATGTTTGTAGATGCAGTCTGCATGCCTAGGTGCTTGATTTTATACACCTGTGGCCTTGGAAGTGATTGGAACACCTGAATTAAATATTTGGAGAGGTGTCCCAATACTTTTGGCAATATTGTATACTGTATATTGCCAAAGCCTTGGAGGCAAACTGTAATGTTAGTACAGTTTAGTGACACATATTTCTGCTGCATTTACATGTAGGAGAACTTAAATACAGAGTTAAACAATTGTTTCAAATTAGTGTAAACTAGGAGATTCATACTCTGCCCTGTTAAGTTCAAGATTTTCCTTATTAGCATAATTACTGTTCTAATGTGGCTGGTGCAGTTAAAACTGTGCTCATTAGACATGGTTTAGACCATCACATAAAGTCAGAATATTCTTACAGCAAAAGATGTGTGAAGATAAAACAACATGAATAATTTGATTTTCTCTACGGGTCTTTACAAGTATTTCATCCACAGACCCAGATGACAAACAAAGTCTTTCAACCTGGAATGGAGGATCATAGAAAAGCCGATGTTCGTCCTTGCCTATCTTAGGAAACATTGCTTTCCACATCTGTGCTGATGTTGTGGGTTTGCAGCATGCTCATGCACTCTTTTACTTCATCCTAATTAATTGGCACTTCAGATCCCTGCTGTATCACTGAGCCTCCTGGTTTTATCTCACACGCTACCACGCTGACAGCTGCTACAGTCTCTGAGGCCACAACACAACAACAACCATGCACTACATGTTTGTGAGTTGCTGTGTATGTGCGTGCTTGTGTGTGGAAATGAGTGCTGGATTTATGGTTCAGATTTCTGATTCATCTTTTAAAATAATCTACATGTTTGTCTTATGTCATTTTGCTTCTAACAAAACTCTATTCAAGCTGTGACACTGAGTGCTTCTCTGCATGTAGAATTGTAATCTGACTTTACAAATAATAATCTTAAAAATTCATATCAATGGGGCTCTGTTTTCAGTGTATCCCTCCATAGATAATAAACCTCCAAGTGGCCTCTAATGATTTTCTTTTCATATTTCCAAAAACAACATATTGTGTGGGTGTTTCCAGGATGTAGTTAGTACCTATCAGAAGTCATCTTAGGAAGGACAACTGGTCAACTGGCGTCAAATCCAACACATTAATTTTTGAAGGAGAACAACACATCAACTGCTCCTTCAGTACTGTCACCGCCCACACATTGTGAACAAACACTAGTTCAGCTGGACTAAACCCTAGCAATTCCTGATTTGCATCATGGATGGCAAAGAGGACAAAAGGCACACCTTCATCACAGCCTTTTCCTGTATCATAACACTACTTTCTTAGCATAGATTTTAGAGTTTGATTAAATTTTGTCAATTTTATTTATGTAGCTCAAATTCACAACATGTCATCTCACAGCGCCATGACGCCAGCATTCAAACGCACCTTGTTACTCTGGGTGATATGCCATGGGTATTGAGACACCTAATGAAGTCTGTTTCAGTGTTTTGAAAAACAAATTGGCTCCTTGGTCTTTCTGTACAATTTTTGGCAGGTGAAAAACCTAACTGGTGCCTTGGCGATAGCAGGTGCGTTGATCTTTTGATCTCCTTTGGGGGGACGCTCACTGGAAGACCAACAGGGGGCCACCTGTCCCCAGACAAAACAGCAGCAAGCTGTGAGTCATACAAATGAAAATCCTGGGCCTGATCTGGGACTTCACTGAAGTTACAACACTAACCACGAATGTGTCGGGGTGGCTTTGGGCCAAACTGTCACACACAGACTCCGAAATTGGCAAATTAACAACCTCAGCAACAAAACAGCCTTTGCCACCAGATATATAATTTCCCGTTATTAAATGTACACCTCCTTTAGGAGAATGTAGGATGGGTACGAACAAAGAAAGAAACCTGAGACCAACATAGACTGAACGTGGATCTGGTGAAGAGGACTGGACACCAGACTCTTTGAATGCCTCTTACCATCATGCTCACGTCACTGGCAGATTCAGCTCAGAGTGACAGAACACCAAAGGGAATGAGGGACTGAAAACATGCTGTATCTCGCAACACTGTTTTTAAAAACCTCCAAAAACACAAGCTCACGGACAGAGGCCAAGTCTTCAGCTTTACAGGCCGTGCACCACTTGTGAAAGAGTATTCCTTTCTCCCTAGCAATATAACTCTGACTGGCCGATTTTTTTAAGGCCTAAGAAACTGTCTATATGCCTTTCTGCACCAACTCATCAGCCCGCAAAATAGGCCCATCCTCTACAGAAAGCAAAAGCAACCCTTCTGAGCTTTTACTGACAGTTTATATTGCAGCAATGTAGCCGACACATCTTTAGGTCAATGTAGTGCAACAGCAATTCCTATAAAAGCACCTAAATATGCTTTGACTTCTGATTCACAAAAAGTAGGAACTAGTAAAATGTTGAATCTGAGGAAAGTACAGTCATTGGAGAGCTAACCATATCATTCTGCAAGTCAAGCTGGGACATCCTGATGGTAGTCTCTGCCTCCAACTTTTTCAGCTTGAGCTCCCTGTGAATTTCTCGCTCCACTATCTCCTCTATCTGTAATTGGAGATAGGCTAAATGCATTTGAAGGCGAGCATCTAACCTGGAGTCAGAAGACTGTGGATTAAAACATGGCACCGTGAATGACTTTGTCTCTGGTGTCTATAACCTTTCACTGGGTGACCAGCAAGCAGTGGTTCAGCTGCATCTTCCAGTCAAGGACTAGGGACACTTAAGGACAAGGTAAAATCTTTTTTTTTTGTTTGTTTTTACCAATAAGCTCATTTAACAAAACAGTTGTTAGCTTGTATTTAACAAGCAACGATGAGAACATTATCCCATAATATTCAGCAAACAAGACTTTCTTCTGACACTTCTCAAAGTGGTCCAAGGTATGACAAAACAAACACTGCCATACTTACCAAACCATTGTAAACAATACTCTATAACACTTCAACAGACATACCATACACATAACACTGATAACTAATAACACTGATCATGAACTGCAAGTAGTAACTGTGGCGTACAGTCCATGAATGTAACTGAAAAAGAAATGAAAACTGACATAACATGGACACTGTCTTACAGGTGTCATATCTGAGGCCATCTCATTGCTTACCTGCCTCACATATGACAGCGATATGTTTATGTTCTGTGCCCACAGGCCTGGTGCACCTGGAGCACCAGGTGCAAACTTTTCTGTCTCGGGCAACTGGACAGATCTTGCACCTCTTCCTCTTCATTTGGCCTTCCTGTCTGACATTCTCCTGTAGCTGGGTTGTGTCTGTGTTTGAGTTTTGTTTGCCACATCTCTCCATTGCCTCAACAGTATGATTTTGGAGGCCAGGCATGTCCTCCAAGCGCCTCTTCATGTGCGGCATGATGAGGTCTTTGCCCAGCTCCTTGATGAACAACCGCCGTGCATTGGTCACACCACCCATGTAATCAGGGTCTTGTGCTGTGAAGCTGGTGAAAGCAGAGTGTGGCAACATCCAACATGTTGTACCAGAGAACCATGGTACAACATGTTGGATGTTGCCACATGTTGTACCATGGTTCTCTGGTATAACTTGCTGGATGTTGCCAGACTCAGTGCTTTCACCATGTTGTACCAGAGAAACATGGGCCATCTCTGGGTTCTTCGCTTCCATGTGTAGGTGCTAACCATGTGGTCCATTTCATCCACTCCTCCTTTTGTCTTGGTGTAGTGGATGACATCTGGTTTTTGCTTTAAACTGGAGTCATCCACCGCTTCATCATCATGCGTGGTGCTCAGGAGGATCACAGTCTTTTCCCTCTTTGGGACATAGCTCACCATGGTCATGTTGCCATTGAATCCATATTCTGAGCTATACACCTCCCTAAATTTGGATGGCTTCATGAAAGGTGGTCTGTCTGGCTTGTTCTGGCAAAGAGTCCCCACAATGGTCAAGTTTTTCTCAAGAAGCTTCTTCTTCCAGAGGACACTAGTGAAGAAGTTGTCCATTGTGATGTTGTGACTTGTATTTCTTTCCATTCTTATATCTTGCTTATAAACAAATTAGTTTCTCAAATGGTTATAAAAAAAACAACTTTAGAATATTAAAAAATGATCTAGACATTGAGAACATCAAGTGTATTTATCATCAACATAGAGCTAACTAGTGTCATATTACATGATTCTCTTTCTAACAGTGTCAAGGTCATGGTATCCTAATGTTTAACCTAATATTCACATTATTATCATATTCACATTACATTATGTCTCACAAGATATTTAATGTTTTATTAATCCTAGAACACTAATGTAACAATTAGTAAAACATCATCACTAATATTGGGTATATTTTATCCGATATAATATACCCGATAAAAAATACTTCTCATCAAAATATATTAAAGTACAACAATACAAAAAAAGGCTCTAAAATTAGTGAAAAAATTGGGAATCATTAACAATAAAATCCTTAAAAATAATAATGGATCTTGAAACATTTCCAGTGAAGGCACAGTCTCCCTGCATCAATGGGAGAGATATATTATATATACATACAGGATATTCCACCCAAAAACATATTTTACTCTGTATCACTAGCATCAGGTGAAAATCACTAGAACACGTGCCTGTTGAAAAAAACAGGGATGGGAGCAGGGAAACCTTCTGTAATGCCAGTGAGCAGGATGAAGCTACCCAAGAACCCACGCAACTCAGACGATGGAAACACAATGAAAAACAACAACTTTAGAATATGGGCCAATCTCATAACCACAATCACATGGGTGACAATCCCCCAGTGCTCGTGTTCAAGGGTTAACCAGGACAGCTACATAAAAAAGACTTACATGCTTCAGATGAATTAAAGAAGCCACATAGTTGTGAAATATGCAGAGGTCACTGGTTGTCTGCTGTAAAATTTCTTCCTAACTGCAAAAATTTACAAATATCACAAGTTCCTATCAAATTTCACAGTGTATACACAAGGGTCGTTTTTGACCCATGTCAGCAAATAGATGATGAAATACACAAGCAATGTTTTTTTTTTTTTTTTTTTTTTTAATAGGAAGAACAAATAAAAAGAATATTAGTTTGTGCTGATCAAAACAGATATTTTATTAATATATGTAATTTTAAAAGATGAAAATAATTGTTTCTCAAAGATGTAGCAAAGAAAGACTCAACCATGCATGAAATAAATATAGGTCCTTTTGGACCCATGATATGTATTGGAAGGGGTATGTTTAGTTTGTGCATAAAAGGGTTAATAAACAAGGAAAAAGAAGTGGAAATGGATAAAATAACAAAAAAACTATTTATTTACAACAAAGCAAAGATAACTTCAACCTAAAATAATATTATTAATCTAACCTTTATTGAAATTCCTTCCCTGCATTTGACCCATCCTATTCATAGTTAACCTTAACTATACATACTAAGAGCAGTGGGCTGCCACGGTGCAGTACCTGGGGAGCAGTCGGGGCTTAAGGGCCTTACTCAAGGGCCCACAGTGCTGGTGACTGGGACAAGCGGTCATTCTCATTTTCCCACCTCAGCCTCTTGCCAGTCCAGGGACTGGAACTGGTGACCCACCGTTTACCAGTTCACTTCACAAACCACTAGGCCACCACTGTCCCTAAAGCAAGCTTTTTCTCAAAAAGTGAGGCGGCGAATCTGCTGTGTCAAAGAATGCGCACACACAAAGACCACCGCACAGATCACTGACAACCGTGAGGAGTGTAACAACGGCTTCAGGTTGATTACCAAGTGGCCACGGGCTTCTTTTCAGGGTGTGCAACCTGAGAGAGAGAGAGAAAAAACACACCCACACAACCTACATACATGCATACACACACATACACACACACACACACACACACACACACACCATGGTGCTGTAGCAATACCTCTGTATCATTTTCTATCATGGATAATGTATCTAGATATGTACTGAACAACCAGTAAGGGGGAGATATGGTCTTCTGCCTCTTTCTGTCTAAGTAATCATAAAATAGTAGTGGCACCTAAATTATTGATACCACATAAAAGTTGGAAAAAAGTTGTTATGAGATGTTCTACGTATCTTAATGTCAGTGTTTATCCAAGCGATGATGGTTACAAACTAAAAAAAAAAAAGACATTACACAGACTAAAAAGTGGAAGAGTCAACTGAATGAGGAGAAGAGATACTAGAGAGGAAGAAGAGAGCAGGCCAGATGGAAATGTAGTGGAAAAGAAAGAAGAGAGCATGTGTTGGACTGGGGAGCAGACAAAGAGGCAAGAGTAGGTGTAAAATAGAGGAGCTGTTGTTAGAGCTGTAGAAAGAGAAGAGGAGAGGAGAGGTGGAGAAAGAATCAAAAAAGGGGTGGAGGTGAGTGCAAGCTCACCTGACACACTAACAGGAACTGAGCTGAGGTACTATGTGAAGACAAGACAAATGACATTAAAAAGCTTTCTCTTTTTTCCTCTATCCTTACCTCTCCCTCCTTCTCCCATTCCCACCTCCCATCTCAGGTTAATGTAACATCTCTTGACGTATTTCATTCACCGTTAGCTGTTGCAGCAAGGAGATACTCTGTCAAACCCATCCACATTAGAAAATGGCCTTTTCTTGCCTTTCCCTCCCATCGATCCCTCCCCACCTCTTCACCTCTTTCCCCACCACTCACTACTATTAATCCTTCCAACAGAATGCATCTGGGCATGAATGAAGACCTACATTTGTCAGCAAGGGCATTTAAGTACATACCTCAGGGGGAAAAAGGAGATTTATGCCATCCAATGTATGGCTCAAAGGGGAATGATCATTCCTGACTTCACCACTATGAAGCCATAGTTAGTCTGTAGTGTGAAAGATATGAAGAGCATTTATCCAGTGAGGTGAAACAAAGACAGTAACATTTCTGTAAAGGATTGGGTGCTAAAAACAAGGACCTAGATACACTTCCTCACTGCACCTTGAGTTTGAGTGGCAAAAATGCAAACATGCAAAGTGAATAACAGCACAATGTAACAATGTAACTCAATTCAAACTCCAGCCTGTCATCTGGAATATCAAGGTTAATTTTGATCACAATCAAAATATATGTGAAAATGATCTGAATTGCCATTGGACTGCTAAAAAATGTGATGTTGTTATCAGTGTTAGCCATTACACCTGTGTTTTTCCTGCTGTGAAATGTCAACACGTCTGCTGTGTAAAAGGTCAGTACCAAGTAGTAGTAGTAAAGGTCAGTGGCTTGGACAACATACAATGTGCAACTTGGAATAATACATGGTGAGCAGATAACCCTGATGCCATGTGCTGATCATTTTTACACAGACAAAACAATCAACATTTTTTTCCAAGAAAACAGTGTTATCACTTCATTGATTAACGATTAGTAGATCAAAATGTCTACAGGTGGAAATTCTTTGAGTGTGAATTATTGCATGTGAGGATAATCTGAAGTGTTAATCTGGGTTTAATACAGGAGTTGATCTCACAGGTACTGAGTTATCTGAAGGATGCGCATCCTCACCAGCAGAGAACAGACAATTCACTGAAAGAAACATATTTTATAGCAATATCACCTTCAAAGGCTGAAAATATTTAGGATACTGGATAGCCAGACATTAAATACTAATCATGTCATCCAGGCATAGATCAAACTGCCTCACTTAAGTTACTATAGTAGCTAGGGGTATCCCAGAATGAGTGGGTGCTATGGTGAACTACCCAGGCGAAAGCTGAGTCTGTTTGTTTCTAGGGGAATGTGGGACTTACAGGGGTGGTGTGGTGGGTCACTCTCCAGTGGAGCTTGCCATCGAGGGCCATGGCTTCTAGGAACTTAGTCAGGGATACAGAATCCCGGCAAAGCTTTCTGATGAGACTCACATTCATTAAGTTTGCATTGGCGGCAGAATCCATCAACACTGTGAGTAAGAAGCAGAAGGAGAGGACGGGATTAAACTGGACAAAGGGCAAGAGGGACTTTCAACAATGTGGATTGGGCTCACCAGGACTCTCTTCTTCACTGGTGAGCCGACCCTTTCATCTAACAGGACACAATGAAGTGACACAGCTGGGACAGGAGATGCAACAGCTCTCCCTGATGCATCACTGTCATTTCTTGGGAGTGAGGTTTGTCTGTGCCACCTGCATGGGTTCTTCCATGGGTGCAGAGGCAGTAGCATTGAACGATGAGGGTGAGGAGGTCTGTTGCAGAGGATTCACAGGGATTGAGCATCTCTGGAGACTGTGTGATGAACAGTTGAACAAGCTTCCTCTCTCTTTCCCTCATAAAGGCATTTGTCGATCTTAACAGCGAGGAAATCAAAATTTCTAAATCGGTAGGTAGGTTGAGAGTAGCTAGCTGAGTCTACACAAAACATGTAAAAATGTGCTGGTTGGTTCCATCTGCTCTCTGCAACCGTGTCCAAAATGCAATTATGTCGTCTAGGACTCTGTGTTTGCCCTATTAAAGACCCACCAGTGATCTGTCTGCTTGTCCGCTGTAAGCGATATGCTAGATTTGTGTTAGCGTCTGGTTGAAAAATGAGAGAGAGCAACATTCCAGAGACCTGCGGTTCCACTGTACTGTAGTTCAATCCTCAGCAGGGCCAGTGAAGTGGGAAATAACAGGCAATTTTGGCTCACTTGGTGAGATACACTGAAGGCTGGACCTCAAAATGTAGATCACACTGGATGGGAAATGTCCTGCAGTCTCCTGAATCCCTGGAAAACCTGTGCGGGCTGGTGAGACATGGAGCAGATAGAAAGATTGGTGGGGATGTGACTGGAACGGGAGAACTAACCCCAGTGCATGACAGAAAATCTTACAACTATGGAAATACCTGCTCAGACTCAGAGTTATTTCAACCACATACCACAGAGGCAAACCACTATGATACAAACTTTCTTCTTTTAACAACTGGCTGCTTAGAACAGCACTTCATTTGCTAATGCTGAATGATAAACTGGAGGAAGCAACTCTGGTGACAAGACAGCACATACATTCAGAAATAATATCAATTGTACCTTTCCAGTGAAAAATCTAGCTTGCAGATTCATCAGCCGATAAATATTAGAGGGAAATGACCTAATATCACACGTGTGAGTGGCAAAGTAAAATGTGTGAACCTTTGCTTTCTCTATCTGGTGTGACCACCCTGTACAACAATGAATGCAGCCAAAGGTTAACAGTAATGGCAGATCAGTCCTGAAAATTGTCGTGAAGAAATTTTGGTTTATTCCTGCTTCATAACAACTTCAAGTCTGGGTTGTTTGATTGTTGCCTCTCTTGATTGGCTATGCACCACAGGCTTTTAAAGTTTCTACAATAAAGCCCCTTCTCTCAAAGCCTACTCTAGATCCAGGTGTTTTAGCCAACTATAGGCCCATATCCAACCTCCTTTTTATCTCCAAAATTCTTACAATCCAGTTATGGGATTATATGCATAGAAATGGTTTGTATAAAGAGTTTCAGTCAGGATTTAGAATCCATCACAGTACAGAGACAGCACTGGTGAAGCTCACCAATGATCTTCTAATAGCCTTGGACAGTGGACTAGTTTCTATACTTGTTCTGCTGGATCTC
Organism: Dascyllus trimaculatus; assembly: GCA_024666655.1. Taxonomy (NCBI): domain Eukaryota; kingdom Metazoa; phylum Chordata; class Actinopteri; family Pomacentridae; genus Dascyllus; species Dascyllus trimaculatus. Next base: position 28,608,253 of record CM045466.1, on the reverse strand, counting down.
AGTGCTGCTTTTGATACAGTTGATCACAGCATCTTATTACAGAGACTGGAACATGTTGCTGGGATTAAAGAAACGGCACTAAACTGGTTTAAATCATATTTATCAGATTCCAGTTTGTTCACGTTAATGACGAGTCTTCCATCCACACTAGAACTAGTAGTGGATCTCCACAGAGTTCTGTATTAGGACCAATATTATTTACTTTGTACATGTTTCCCCTGGGCAAAATTATGAGGAAGCTACATAGATTTCCATTGTTATTGTTCCCTGTATCGATTTTCATGGATTAAAAAGCATCACTGTGAAAAACATGTACCCTCTGCCCCTCATCAGCTCTGCTTTTACTGCACTACATGGAGCCACCGCATTCCCAAAACTGGATTTCCACAATGCCTACCACCTGGTCCACATCCGAGAGGGGGACGAGTGGAAGACAGTGTTCAATACCCCACTTGAAAACTTCAAAGTACCTCATAATGCCTTTTGGACTCACAAATGCCTCCACAGTCTTCCAAAGCCTGATTAATAATGTGTTTTGGGACATGGTAATCTGCTTCATCTTTGTGTCTTCTCCCAGAACACAACCCCCACCCCAACCTCTCCTGCTATCCCTCCCCCTCATCCCCACTGCCAACCCAACCTGTTGAGAGATGGCCGCCTTCCCTGAGCCTGGTTCTGTCAGAGGTCCCCCCCCATCCAGGGTTGTTTTTTTTTTTTTGGTTCCTTCCTACTGTCGCTGACTGCTTGCTCATAGGGAATCCAAATACAGCTATGGATTGTTGGGTTTTCTGTTTTCTGTTGTTTCTGCTATGTAAATCAGTATGTGATACGATGTGTTGTAAATATGCACTATACAAAAAAACTGAATTGAATTGAATAGAACCCTGAGGACCACGTCAACCATTTAGTGTTGGAGTGCCTCCTGAAGAACTGACTGTTCGGCAAGGCTGACAAGTATGAGTTTCATGCCTCCACCGTCTTGTTTCTGGGTTATATCATTGCTCAGGGTGAGGTCAAGATGGATCCCCAGAATTTTCTCGCAGTTCAGGACTGGCTACAATCTGAAACCCGCAAACAACTTCAGAGGTTTCTGGGGTGTGCCAACTTTTACTGTCAGTTCATCCACGACTACTACAAGGTTGCCACTCCTCTGACTGCCCTGAGCTCTACCTCCAAGGCATTCTTGTGGATCCCTGAAGCCTCCGGAGCTTTCCTGGACTTAAAGCAACGCTTCACCTCTCCCCCTGTCCTTGTACAACCTGACCCAGCACTTCAGTTTATTTTGGAGGTGGACGCCTCGGACACCAGCATAGGGGCCGTGCTTTCACAAATGTTCCCCTTCCAACAAGCTTCATCCCTGTGCCTTTTTCTCTCTGAGATTGTCACCCACTGGTGAGAACTGCTCAACAAAGTAAAGAGAAATGAAAATCCATCCTTACTTTAAGACATAAATGTCAGTCAGTGCAGAAAAACTTTACAAGTTTTTTCAAGTGCAGAAAGCATCAAACACCATCAGGAAAAAGTTCTCATAAGAACATATTTCTTGCAGTGGAGAATGGTCACCTGGAGCTCAAAAAGTGCATCAGTGCCCATAGACCATCATTTTTAAATGATCAACTTTACAGTAGAAATAAATTTTTTGACTATGACTCCTGTACAAGGGATGATTTCGTAACTCACCCATTTAAATTATATTACAATTGTGCGCAAGGACTTGGCCGCTTTGAATAATGGGAGGATGCCGTCTGTGGCCCAGAGATGCTTAGCCTGCCTCATCTTTACTCACATTTCACCTCTTTGCTTATTTTAGGGTTAGTCAGGAGTTTGGAGGACTCAGGCACTGCCAAGATGGCAATGGCTGGAGCCACCACACTAAGTTCCAAAACCACTGATCAGATGTGTATGGGTGATCTTGCAGGGGTTTCTCTTTCTTTTTATACAGTCTATGATCAGACCAAAGTTGACAAGTCAAAATGTTGTCTGTTGTTACAATATTTGGTTTTCAAAAGTTACTAAGTCTTGGCCTGTACACCACAAACTTTTGAGACAAGAGAGGACAAAAATAAAAAAAACTGAGACAATAAAAAAAAACAAAGATAAAAATCAAAGTTATTTTTAAAGTATATACATTCATAACACCTCAATAGTGGTAGCAGAAATATGACTGAGTAGTTGTTTTCCACAAGTAGAATTTCCACAAACAAAAGTAAAAAAAAGTCAGAGCTGCTTGGTTGTTAAGAGAGCTTGAAATCATTTCCCCTGTTCAGGTAACATTGTTCTAAATGGGACTGACCAACATTTGCAAACCATTTGTAATAATTGTAGCTGTGTGCACAATGAGATAGTTGTGTTTTAACTTGTCATTTTCATGGGCCTGTAGTATGAAGTAACTAGTGGCTCTCCTCATATATAGCAACACACTGCCTGAAAGGAGTACAAGAGACAGAACAAAATAACCCTTGCTCAGGTAAAGGTATCCTGTGAAGATTTTACTACTTGTAGAGCTAATAAATCAGTGTTTTGTTTGTATGTACACGCACAAGGACATACATGTTTCACTGATTGGTTGACAGTGACATGCCATCAGATTTGCCAATGTTTTCTGAGAAAGAAAATGATACCTTATGTAGCAGGAACATGAAAAAGTACAGCACTAGTGTCAGAAGTACACATGGTACTCATGAATGATAGCTACAGTAATGGATTTAAAAATATACATCGGCCATTTAAATAACACATGTATAACAAACATGACAATATTAAAGCTTCAAAGTGTCAATAATTTGCCATAAAACAGAGCACAGTGCTTGTAATTGGTGCATGTGTGTTAGCTGCCACATAGTGTGTGTTTATGTGTATGTGTTGCTCACCCCATAGTGTTTGTAATATTCAAACATCACCAGGCCATTCATCACTGGTCTGTCAGCTGTGTTCATCCTGTCCCACTGAGTCTTAATTCATCATTCTGCTTTGTTTCTTGGAAACCTACTGCTGAGCCTTCCCACAACACATTGCAAATAAATACACTCAAACGCTTTGCTGTGGATCTGTAGCACACATTCTGTTGGGAGAGTAAGGGAGAACTTTTAGAGACATTGTCACTGTATGACTTGATGCCAGAGAGTCAGAGCAGTTTGTAAGCAACATTATTCAAATGTAGTATGTTAATGTCTTTATTATGTGTCTTTTTCAATTAATCCAACTATTGTTTCCCTGAGTTATTCTACTGACAGAAATGTAGGAGACTGATTAGATTGCACAGATGGACTAATCATGATGACAACATGCTAAAGGACTGATTTTTAAGTTAATGCACCATATTTAAAAATCTGAACATTTTTATACTTATTACATCTTATTTCTTTTCTTCTGCTCATAATAATTACTCACATCTTAATCTACATACCTCTGTCTAGATATAGTCGGGCTCACCTCCATGCACAGCTCGGGTTTTGGAACCCAGCTCCTCGAGAGGGGCTGGACTCTCCATTTATCTGTGGTGAGAGGCGGCTGGCTGGTGTGGGCTTGCTTATAGCCCCAGAGTTTAGCTGCCACGTTTAGGAGTTTATATCAGTGAACAAGAGGGTCACATCCATGATGGGCCTTTGGGTCGGGGACAGGTCTCTAACTGTTGTCTCAGCCTACGGGCTGAACAGCAGTGTGGAGTACTCAGCCTTCTTGGAGTCCCTAGGAGGGGTGCTGAACAGTGCTCCGACTGGGGACTCCATTGTTCTACTGGGGGACTTTAACGTTCATATGGGCAACGACAGTGAGACCTGGAGGGGAGTGATCGGGATGAATGACCTCCCTGATCTGAACCCTCTCTGTTATTAGACTTCTGTGCTAACCACAGTTTGTCCGTAATGAACACCATGTTCGAGCACAGGGGCGTCCATTGCTGTGTTCCAATCCAGGGGCAGCATCCTTCGAAGGACCCAGCCTATGTGTCCTTCGAAGGCTGGGTCCTTTGAAGGACGTGTGATGAGCATGAAGTGATGAGTTGGAAGCAAAAAAATGGGCAGCATAAGGATGTGAGAGACCTTCACAAGGGCCAGAATCTGATGGCTCGATGAAAGGGTCATCTCCAAAATGGTATGTCTTTTGGGATGTTCCTGATTAGCAGCTGGATAGCTCAGTGACTAACCTGACCTTGGCATGGGAGATCAACTGTTCAAATCCCGTTCAGGCCCTTTATGCTATCCTAAATGGTGCTCCGCCTACCTATGTACATCGCTTTGGATAAAAGCATCTGCTAAATGGAACTGCAGAACTGTGATATGCAGTGTGGTTAGTACCTACTGAAAGTGGTTCCACAACTCATGTTTGTGGGGAGAAGACTGGCCCATGTAAAGCAAGATGACCCATAAGTCATTACGTGGTTTAACATACTGCTGTTAATTTTATTATCATGTCAAAGCCTCAGCTTCTCCAGGCTTGAGAAGGCTGTTTCTATGTTTGGTGAAATGTTTGATCTGACTGTAATGTGAAAAGTGAGAAATGCATTTTTGCAGATCCTAAAAGTCTCCCTATTTCTAAACTTTCATCTTTCCAGTAGGGATAAACTACCTGACAAAAATATTCAAACCCAGTGATATCTCTTAATGGGATTGAAAAACAAGGACTCCTCGCTATAGTGCCTGATACCACAACACGTCCTCAGAGGTCTGGTCTGGTGCTGTTTTGGCAGCACGTGGTAAAGCCTCGCAAAATTAGGCAGGTGGTTTGATGTTGTGGTGTATAAAAGGGCAAAAACTGAAAAAATCACCAAAAATCACTTCTGAGTGTTTGATCAGTGGTGACAGTGAATGAATACTGGATTTCGGCTGGACATGATGCACGTACTGACCACTGGAGGCATCACACACCCTGAGCAGCTACTCCTTCATGTGACTGAAGAAAAGCAACTAATGTCTCCATTTACATCATAGAACCTAAATTTGTTTAAATAAATTTTTGAGAATCCTTGTGCATGGGGAAGCTATTTGAATCCCATGTGACTGGGACACTCCACCAGTTTTTCATGCTCTTTGCCTTGCTACATAAAAACAGAAATCAGTAGCATGTTTTTGTCTCCCAATACTTCCTGAGTCTTCCCTACCATATCTGTGGCTGTTGGTCCTGCGTTAATTAGTTGCTACTTAAGATTTACATCTTTAAAAGCACCATATGTATTTTATTTTTAGGACTACAGTGTTTTAAGCAGACCTAACTTGGCATACCCGTGGTTACTGTAAGAATACCTCTAATACAGCAAACATTTCTGAAGCAACTGTTTTTTTTCAGAAACACAACACAATAGCAGCTGGTTTATTTGCTTACAGTGGAGTCACACAGACTCAAGTTGTGCTAACAAAGGCCCAAGATAAAAATTATTGCAATTGTGATCTGATTACATGCTGCAAACAGTTTGGGTAGTACCACATAACAGGTCACAGTATATAAACCCTGGTTAGCTTAGAGTTAGAGATGCTTCATCTAACAGATCAATGAAGCACTTCTGACTGTTCTATTATTCCCTTGCAGAAAGGAGGAACAAGTATATAATTATTATTGGTTTGAGCCTGCGTGTACAAAATGTTGTCAATATGAATGTATACACAAGAACCATCTCTAGGGTTTACAGAGGATGGTCTGAAGAAGAGAAAATATCCAGTGAGCTGCAGTTGATATGAGATGTCAGAGGAGAATGGACAGACTGGTTCCAGATGATAGAAAGGCAACAGTAACTCAATAAACCACTCGTTACAACCAAGGAATGCAGAAAATCCTCTCTGAATGTACAACACGTCCAACCTTGAAGAAGATGGGCTACAGCAGCAGAAGACCACACCAGGTGCCACTCCTGTCTGCTAAGAACAGGAAACCGAGGCTACAGTTCACACAGGCTCACCACAACTGGACAACAGAAGATGGAAAAACGTTGCCTGGCCTGATGAGTCTCCATTTCAGCTCTGACATTCAGATGGTAAGGTCAGAATTTGACCTATGAAAACGTGGATCCATCCTGCCTTGTATCAACGGTTCAGGTTGGTGGTGGTGGTGGAGTGGTGTGGGCACATTTTGGGCCCCTTAGTACCAATTGAGCATCGTTTAAACGCTGCAGCCTACCTGAGTATTGCTGCTGACCATGTCCACCCCTTTATGACCAGTGGACCATCTTCTGATGCTACTTCCAGCAGGATAATGCTCCATGTCACAAAGCTCAGATCATCTCAAACTGGTTTCTAGAACATGACAATGAGTTCTCTGTACTCCAACGGCCTCCACAGTCACCAGATCTCAGTCCAGTAGAGCTCCTCTGGGACGTGGTAGAACAGGAGATTGGCCTCATGGATGTGCAGCCGACAAATCTGCCGCAGCTGTGTGATGCTATCATGTTACTATGGACCAGAACCTCTGAGGAATGTTTCCAACACCTTGTTGAAAGTATGCAATGAAGAATTAAGGCAGTTCTGAAGGAAAAAGGGGGTCCAACCTTTTACTAGCAAGGTGGACCTAATGAAGTGGCTGGTGTGTGTGTGTGTGTGTGTGTGTGTGTACATTTGAAAAACAAAACTATATGGATTTTATAGGGTAGATCAGGCTTCTTGTAATCTCCTCCTCTTTGGAAAGTCAGCAAAAGGGTTCATCAGTCAAAGACAGGCTGCCATAAAATAGCTTTCTCTACCCATCCTCAATTCCAGCCCAGTAGCTTAACCATGGCCAAGGCACTGCAGCTGAGTCACCCCCCCCCCTGATTTCTGGGGCTTTGGATTGGTGGTACAGTGGCTGATGTCTCCTCCCTTCTTTAGGTTGGTCACTTTCAACGACCACAATCTCTGGCCTCTAGAGAAGTAAATTTAAAAAAAACTAATAATGTACACCATTCCACCCTAATAGCTAAACATCAGCAGGTGCAGCAGACTAAAATCAAGGCTGGCATGGCTCAGCATGTTCAAGTAGAGACACAGGACGCAAACGCATGAAATACAAAATGGAATTAAGCCCATCCAGCCAAAAGTTTTGCAGCTAATGATCTGTGGCAGAAACACTGTGTATACAGAAAAGCCAGTAATGATTCACTTATATGTTCAAGATGGTTTATCAGCAGTTAAAGCCAGTAGACTGGAATTGTTAGTTAAAAGCAGGAAAGCCTTTATTTTACACAGTATGACTCTGAGTTGGCCATCATTTATCAGAACTGACAGTACTTTTCCAGCTGAATAATGCACTCCCTGATTTACCTAATAATACGTTTTGTGGTATGGTATTTGAGAGACAGTACATATTATAGCTCCCAAATGAAATGCCATTCAGTGTAAGGTCAGAGTTAACCTTAACCTTATTAGGTTAAGGTGACACTCTTAACATATGGAGAGCTGATATATCACTTTTTTCTCATACTAAAAATGACATTGTTATGGTATTTTCTTTTTCTTTTGAGTGTAATGGAATACCTATACAATACCAAATATGAGTAACTATGTCCTTCTACTCCACATGGTGTATGTTGCTATAAAGCAAAACCTGGTGATGTCCAAAAATCCATTAGATTAACAGAGCCAAATCTGAAGGCATTTTAGACTGCATGTAACAAATTAACATTGTAGGGAAATGGTCACACATTATCTCTGTACGTCATCTGTACAGAAGTAGCAAACAAGATGAATGTGTTTTGTAAGATCAGGGCAATTGCTGTAAAAGATGATATTATTCTGCTCTTTGGAAGACTGATGGACATTATGTTTCTGATTACTGTTATCAAGGATTTACAGTCAGGTTGCATACAATTTAGAATCACTGATCTGAGCATATCATTGGACTGTGGGAGGATTAATATTATTAATATACTATTTAACCAGTGTTAACTTTAAACTACTCAATACAGTGTCACTGAGCATTGAGTTTTCAATATACGAGAGGTGGTTTCTCACAGCAGAAGAGTAATAGATTAACACTATGTGTAAAGTGACACTTCTCAGAGGTAATTAACCTATAGTGTCAACTTTAAATTGCACTATGCAGTGTTCATTTAAAAAAAAAAAATATTCAGAGCCAATTTAAATCTAAAAAAAATAGACACAAGGGCAAGAGTTAATTTAGCATTAATTCTAAATTAGACAAAATACTTAGGTATAGTTTGTGACTTTAATGCAACATTTACTGTGTCACAGACAGGAGCAAAACATATTTGAAGGCTATACATGGACCTGCGTGTCATAGTTATAAGACTTATCTGATTTTAATCATATTGGCCATCTGATATTTACATGGGACACAGTAAAATTTAGTTCTGCATATCCCGTATGATAAATACTAGTATCCTGGTTATTGATTACTGCATGCTGTTTGCACAACTGCCTGTAATGTTAACACTGTATTATGATAATGCAACAATTATAATGGACTGCACACCAGAATTATTCCACAAGAACTGTTGTGAACTCCATGTTCTCATAAAGTTTTGCTGTTTTGGAGCTATTAATTGCATCACACAATTTTTCTTAACAGATAGAGACACTCAGTTCAATTATAAATGGACAAATTCCATCTGTGCGATTCCATCAGGGGCCTTTCAGGAAACTTCCTTTGGACTATGTCTTTCTCCGTTCAGGGTATGCATTTTGTATAGAATTCTTACTGCATTAACAGAACTGATCAGGTGGGAAAACTGTAACTTTGTACACTTTGTAACTTTAAACTTTGATTATGTTTTGTATTTGTGTGTGTGCGTGCGTGCATCGTGCATGTGTGCATGCATGTAAGTGTGTGTGTGCCTCTGTATGTGTGCACGTGCGTGTGTTAACATTTAGTCGCAAACAGCAGGTCCAGATCAGTACATTTAGTAGTAACTCAATAAGTTTTACTTAATCATTGTGTCCTCATTACACAAGGTCGCACTTGATTTATTTACATTGTCTAACATCATTACAGTAACTTCAAATCAATACAGTCTCTTCTGCTAGATTTGTCCTTGATTCGGCTGCCTTAATCTTCCTGCACACAGTGAAACAGTGTTCCTTTAACCTCTAGGCGTTTAGTGCATATATCTGGTATATTTTAATTGAAGTGATTGAGTGTTGCAGGAGTTACGTATGCTGGCATTAGCCAGTTATAATGAATTACTCTGAGTTCTCCATTTATTGTCTGAGTATGAGTTGCAGCAGGTTCTTTTAGATATTTTCTTACATCATAACATATTGTAATCTTACTGTATGTCTAACTACTGGGTTGCTGGTCCTTCTTCATCCATCTATCAACTGAATCTGCAATTTATTTCATTGGTGGTCCATAATAAGCATCAACAACATCTTCGATCTTTGACACAATTTGCATCCCCAAGTATGTCAATTACTCTACCACATTAAATTGAAGGCCCCTAAGGAGCTCGGCTTCTTCTTTCCTTTACATTAAAAAGTAAAAAGTAATATTGCTGATTTGGTTTTGCAGTAAAGCATAGCCTGAAATATCACCAAGTATTCTTATTAGCTGTAGTAAAGGTGGAATTTATTTTTTTACTTTTGTGATAAATAAAATCACATCATCAGCATAAAGTGACAGCTTATATCCGGGCTGTTTGTTTGACCATTTGTTGGTGCAATCGTACAGCAATTATAAAAGGTTCTATTGCCAACATGAAAAGCAGCGGGGACAATGGACAACCCTGACAACAGTCTCTTTTGATGTTAAAAGGTTGTGAAATGTTTCTGTTTGTCAAGATTTCTGCTGTTGGCATTTTATAAATCAGATGGATCCACTCTCTAAAACTATCTCCGAAGCCAGTCCTTTTCAAAACATCAAACAGATATGGCCACTTGACCCTATCAAAGGCCTTCTCTGCGTCTAAAGATACAAGAGCTGTATCTGTAGCTTCTTTACTGATATTAATATTGTTTAGTACTCATCTGACATTTTGGAAACCCTGCCTTTCAGTTATAAATCCATTCTGGTCTCTATCAATAATATCTGGCATTAAATTTTGTGTCCGTTTTGCTACAATATTGTATCCTATTTTAAGGTCAGAGTTCAACAGGCTTATTGGCCTCGTATTCTCTCCTGTTAGGGGGTTTCCCTGGTTTTGGGAGTAATATAATCAGAGCTCCATTCATAGAAGGTGGAAGGGTCTCATTCTGGAATGTCTCATTTCCAGCAGTGGTGTCAAAAATTTGGTTTTAATTTTTCACATAAATCTATTGGGAATCCATCTGGTCCTGCCCTTTTTAGATACAATTGCACTTCTAGTTTCTTTTTGGTAATTTGTAGATGTAATTGCCCTCTGGATTCTTCTCTGATGGATGGATAGTTACCATATCTAAGAATGTGTTCAGGTCTTTTAGGTCTGTCTTATTTCTTTATGGTACAGTTTTTCATACAATGTTTTGAAGGCACCATTCACGCATGCAACTCACGTATACATTTTCCCAAATAGTCTATAAAGTCCTGTTCCTGTAGCCACTTGTGTTGAAAGAGCCATCTAGGTGGGTTTCTCTTCATCTTAGTATTCTCATACACTACACAACAGGGTGTATGGTCTGAAATTACAATGCTATCACAGAAACAGTTTTGTACTTAGGAGTATAATCCCACAGTTCCTAAGAAGTAATTGATACGTGAGTATGTGTTATGTGTACTTGAGTGACATGAATAAGCCTTGCTATCTGGTTTCAGTTCCCTCCAAATGTCGACCAAACATACTTCTTCAGTAAAACGTTGAATAGCTACTCTGCATTGGTTATGTGACTGATCATAGCCTGTAGACCTGTCGAGGACTGGATCCGTTTAGAATTAAAGTCTCCTGCTATAATATGCTGCCCTGAATATGCTGAGAGAGTAAGAAACCGATTTGTAAAAAAGCCTGGATCATCTATATTAGGGTCGTACACATTTACGAAGTTCAGGTTTTCTGACAAGAGTGAACTTTGAAAGATAAGGTATCTGATTAATAAGTCCATGACGAATCTTCAAGTTCTGCAGCTGCTGATGGACCAGGTCGTATTCTTTCCGCTGCTTGTGAATCTCCACAGACAGATCACTTGCTGGTTCTTGTATTTAATATCCTTCTTTGTCCGGGCAGCATAGATTACCTTCAGTTTGACCCAGGGAACTTTATCATTAGCGTTCTTGGTGGGGAGTTAACGTTCCTCTTCAATCCGATTTGGTGTGCTCTCTCCAGAACTATTTGGCTGTCGATCCCCAGTATTTCTGGGATCCATTTTTCCAAAAAGGAGCAAGGTTATGGTCCTTCTGCACCCTCTGGCAGGTTCATCAGTTTCAGGTTATTTACTCACGACCTCGTCTCCAGGAAAGACACTTTATCCTGCAAGCTTTGCTGGATGTCTTCAGTGTTTTTACTTTAGCTCTCAGTGTAGTCGTCTTATACTCCACCACTGATATCCGTAGCTCAGTCTGTGACACTCTTTGGGTGCAGTTCTGTATCTCTTTCCTTATTTCAGTAATGACCATCATTATTCCATCAAGTTTAGAGAAAAACTCAGACCTGTTGTTAATTGCCTTCAGTATGGTGTCAGTTTCTGCACCTCCAAGGACACCAGCAGCTCCGTCTCCCTCTTCCATATCGTTGTTAGCTTTCTGGCCTACACTGGTAGAGCTAAAGTCAGTTAGCTTTGCTCGCTTTGTCATTTTCCCTTTTTCTTTACTTGTCTTATTAGTTGTCACCGTTGTCGTACCTAGCAGAGTAGTTCTCTGTTACTTTTTCTGCAGAACCAGATGTTTCATTAGTAATTATCAGAAGCTGTCACAGACAGGTGCAAGGCTCGTCTTACCAGGATGCTGCCATAACCATTATTCTTGATTATATCTTCAGCAGATTTTCTTTTGCTGTCAGACGAAAAAACATCCAAAGACAGCAAAGCAGTCTTCAAGGCAAATGGGCAGTTATGAGAAATGTAAAATATGAAACGTATTTTGCTCTGTTTGCACATTTTTGTTTGATAGATTATTCCATATATGCTATTTAATAATTTTGATATCTTCAGTCTTGTTTTACACTGTAGAAAATAGTTACAATAGAAACCAAGAAAACTCCTCGAAGGAGTAGGTTTGTTAACACTTTTGACTGGTACTGTGTAATTGAACAGATTGAGGTTTTTTCGGTTTCTTTTTCATGTTGATATTCGGACACCATTAAATGGGAAATGCACACTTATCCACATAATGTGGAGAACGGATGAGAACCTCGGCAGGCTTGTTTCCTCAAATCTCCCCACCTGCCTGTGACTTATTGATTTTGTAGAGCATGTCCATGGCTTGATTGACTGATTGTTATCGTCGTCTGTGCCACTGAATCACTGTACTCTTTCTCGCAGAAGCTGCTCACACTGAAATGGGATTTCACATGACAGTTGTTTGTTGTTGAATTCTATCCCTGCCTTAACTACGCCCTCATATCATCCCTTGTGAGTCTGTCTGTTCTGTTTCAACATTCAATCAACATCTTCATCTCTGTCCTTAATGTGATTAAGCCCGACAAATTAAGGTTTTATGAGAATAAACAGGTGAACGATTAATCCTAATTATAAATTCATTACTGATTTCTGTCTGTGGCTGCACTTCTACTTGGCCTATAGTTAGAAATCAGAGTTCAGCATATGCACTGAGTCCCAGGGGTGTTGTCAATGTGAAGGACCATATGGCTGTTATTAGCAGTCAGTCCACAAGGTTAATGAAAACACACTAAAGTTCCTGATAAGGTTTAAATGAAATAAGGAAAATAATTGACATCCAAGTATGTTAACTCAGTGGGCTGATGCTTCACTTAAATTGATTTAATTGCATGTTCCGAGGTGTGCTGGTGTGTTTTTTCTTGTTAAATGAGAATGCTCTGTAGGTATGTGTGTACACGACAGTGAGTGCGGATGTATGTGTTGGTGGATGTCAGGACTTATTTATGACAAGGTCACATTCTCCAAGATGAAACTAAACTACCTTCATTTAGACTCCACATAAGGTACATTCAGGTCGTGTACACAGCAGCTTCACTTAATGTTGACATCAAAAATCAAAGTGGGAAAAAAAATGTGATCTAAATAATTTAAATGGGCTTGAACCAACTAATTTCTTGACATTTTCATCAGGTCAGTAGAGGAGAGTTTGCTCAGAATGGTGTGAAAATCAAACAAACTAAAAAAAAAAAAAAACACCCATGAGCATCAATTCTGTGGAACGTAATGCCTCACTGATAATAAAGGTCAGAGAACAGCCAGACTGTTGGTAGCTGACTGAAAGGCCGCGCTAACTCACATAACTTTTTACAAATGTGCTGAGCAGACCATGACCATGGCAGGGTCTACTCCTGTCAGCCAAGAACAGAAATGTGAGACTGCAGTGGACACAGGCTCACCAGAACTAAACAGCTAAACAATGAAAATAAGTGCAACCTGGTTGGATGAATCTCAATTTCTGCTGAAGTTGCAGATGGTAGGCTCACATTTGGAGAATTGTATGTCATTCCTGTAGTAGCGCCATGCATAGATTCTACAGTGGTATGCTGCTGCTTTCAGATGGTCATATCACTTTTATTGCTGCTCTTGTTTAATGATCAGACAGTCACATCTGCATTGCCTGAAACATTTGTACATTTTATACTAATGACCCAACTTTATGACAAGTACTGTTGTGAGGATATACTTTTATTTTTACCTTTATTGGCAATGCAAATGAAATGCGTTGAAGATACACCTAAAATAAATAAACATGAAACTATCCAGGTCATTTCTTGCTTGGAGACATGCTTTTCAAATGTATGGTTGTAGAAGAATTTTACATGTGAATGTCAGTGCAGTAGTTGCTTGTATGTACATGAGTTAGCATTAGGTAGCATGGCCTAGTCACCGAGCCAGACTGTTTAATTCATAACTGAACTGTCCATCGACTGTATATGAAAGAAAGAAAAACTAAGTAGTTGCACGTGTATTTGGGTTTATGGAACATCCTCATACATTCTATCATATAATTGGGAAATTTTAACCGTGTTATTTGTTTTTTAATGAAGCTGCAACTAATGTTGTTTTCTTTCCTTTTTTTTTCCAATTTCTTACCAACAGATTTCTCAGTATGTCATTTACACTGATATGGTCACTATTGCTAAAGCTAGCTCAAATATAAACTTATATAAAAATATACTTTTTAGTTTAATGTGTTTGCTAAATTCTTATTATCGCCCTGCCGCACTCACACCCATCACAATGAAGTGCTTCGAGAGGCTCGTCATGAGGCACATAAAGACCCTGCTGTCCCCCTCACTAGATCTCCTGAAGTGTGCATATCATTCCAACTGCTCCACAGACGACACCATCTCATCCACCCTCCACCTAGCCCCCACCCCCCTGGACAACAAAGACACTCAGAAATGCTGTACATAGAACTTCAGCTCAGCATTCAACACTATCATCCCTGAGCACCTGATTGAAAAGCTGAGCCTGCTGAACATCTCAGTTTGCAACTGGAACCTGGACTTCCTGACTGAAGGACAGTCAGTCTGGATCGGGACCAACACCACCACACTGAGCACTGGAGCCCCCCAGGGCTGTGTACTCAGCCCACTGCTGTTCACTCTGCTGACTCACGACTGTGCAGCAATGCACAGTTCAAACCACATCATCAAGTTCACTGATGACATGACTTTGGTGGGTCTCATCAGCAGGAACGACAAGTCAGCATACAGAGAGGAGGTGCAGCTGCTAGTAGACTGGTGCTGAGTCAACGACCTGTCTCTAAATGATGACAAGACTAAAGAGGTGGTTGTGGACTTCAGGAGAGGATAAAGGAAGCATGCTCTGCTGATCATCGGTGGCTCCACTGTGGAGATCGTCCAGAGCATCAAATTTCTTGGTGTCCACCTGAAAGAGACCCTCACTTGGTCCCTCAACACCACCTCCATAGCAAAGAAAGCCCAGCAACGCCTCTACTTTCTGCAGAGACTGAGAAAGGCCCATCTGATACTGACAGTATCAGAGGGACTATTGAGAGCATCCTGAGCAACTGCATCACTGCCTGATTTGGAAATTGCACTACTTCAGACCACAAGATCCTGCAGAGGATAGTGAGGACAACAGAAAAAAAAAAATCATTGGAGTGCCTCTCCCCTCAATCATGGACATTTAAATCACAAGGTGCACCAGCAAAGCCACCAGCATTGTGAAGGACCCCACACACCCCTCACACAAATTCTTTATACTCTTTCATCCAGCAGGAGATACAGAAGCATGTGGACCCGCACAGCCAGACTGTACAACAGCTTCATTCATCAAGCTATAAGACTGTTAAACAGTCAAGGACTGGACTAAACACACACACACACACACACACACACACACACACACACACACACACACTCACTCACTCACTCACTCACTCACTCACTCACTCACTCACTCACTCACTCACTCACTCACTCACTCACTCACTCACTCACTCACTCACTCACTCACTCACTCACTCACTCACTCACTCACTCTACTCATGTTAATATATTGGTGTTTGTTTAAACTACACTATTTCTTTAAAACTTGGATTCGGGAAACATTATCTTCTTTCACAATAAGCTGTACATTGTTGTTGAAATGAAAATTAAACCTTTTGAACCTTTATCATCAAACATTTCAAAAGCATGTAACACCAGTAGCCAGTCAATATTAAGTGTCTTCTGTGAGTGGAAGGTGGTATGTTTTAATAACATGCAAGCAGCATACATCTCAGAGCGGTGGTGTGTCATTGTAGAACTGACATATGCCACTGAACCAGGTGTGGTATACTGTCAGCCACGTTTTGATCTTGGTGTTGCTCACAATTTGGTATGAGTAGCACAACCCGATGAACCCAACTTGCATTGTGTCTACAGTCCATTGTGCTGGTGGTGTAATAGTGTGGGGAATGTTTTCTTGCACCATTTGGACCCCTCAGCACCAACAATCAAGTTCTGAATGGCACAGACTGTCCGAGTATTGTTGCTGACCATATGCATCCCTTTATGGCCACAATCTGGCCTCCCCAGTCACCAAATCTGTATCCAGTCGAACAGCTTTGGACTATGGTAGAGCAGGAGATTTGCTGCATGAATGTGATGCAGAAATGATGTGATGAATCATGTCAGAATGGAGCAGGGATGTTTCCACGACACCAAAAGCTGAGGCTGTTTAAGAGCAAAGACCCAGCCCAGTATTAGCGTGATATTCCTAAAAACTGCTTGGTGATTGTATAAGCATCATGGAGTTAAATGTTTCACACAAATCACAGCATTCAGGTGCTACGAGTTTTTAAGTAGGTTATCATCCCATGAGCTGTGAGTCACAGCCACTGGCTGCACCTGCAGCATCAAAGTCACTAAACCTTCTGGTTTAAGGACATCCTCTGTTTACTCGTGTTCATAGATGACTCTGACCTCAGTCCTGACACACTGTCAATTGCACTTATCCAAGATTTAGTCTAAATGAAAAATTATACTGACTTATCAGCTCTCAGGTACCTGCTTCATCTACAATACTTAGACAGGGGTAGGTGGAACACAGATGAACACATGGCATTATTATGTGTAATCCAATGGAGTCACAAACAGCAGGAGCGTCATGGAGCGAGTCAGAGGCTCAAGTGCAGAAGAGCAAAACACGGCAGACAAAACTTTAACCATAAAGTCAGCTTATTTATAATGAATAAATACCAACATACAAGCGGAACCAACAGAAGGAGGATGTGAATGTTGTGACTACTGCTCCCCAGAGAGCCAACTGCAGGCAGACACGTGAATAACAGGGAGCTAAACACTAGCAGACAGAACTGATCGGCAGATGAACACAAAGCGCTTATGGTACTACAAGAAAAACACCGAACAGACAAACTACACAAAAACACTAAACACAACAAAAATACACTAAACACATTAATGCTGAGTCTACGAGACAGTGGGGTAACCTAGCTGACAGCCAGAGGAACAGAGGGGGAGGGCTAGACAGGTGGAGGAGGTGCATGGAGTGACGGGAATGGCGTCCAGAAAGGTGCACAGCAGTAAGGGCTCCAGACGGACATCCAAACAGAACCGGGTGGGTTTGGTGGTGTAGAGCAGAAGCTCCAAGGCTGTAGATGAGGTACACAGACAGGATCCAGGCAGGGGCTGTCACGGACTGCAGAGGAACAGAGTTGCGTTCAGTAAAGAGCATTGAAACAACAAGATTAGATAAGCAAGAGACCTGAGTTGACTGACTGGCTGTGAATCAGCAGTCCAGTGATGTGTAGTCGTTACAGCCCGGTTTATATGGGAGACTGATGAGTATCAGGAGATGACCACACCCCACCACAGGTGTGCACACTCAGGTAATTATCCAGTTACCAGCACCTGTCTGATTGCCACAGAGCATCTCACTCAGGCCCACCTGAGAGCAGGAGAAAGAGAAGGAGGGAGAGAAAACAGGGACTGGCTGATGCTACATGGAGCTGGACGTGGCCGGAATGACGAGGAGTGGAAAAAGCAATCACATATTATCTCAACAAAAGGTAAAATTACTTATGTTCCAGTTTTGTGTCAAAAAGTGGGTAGGGGAGGGGTATGATTATCATTATGTTGTTATAAGATAGAACCACACGTTAGAGAACACGTTATAATGATCAATGACATGTTACAGTAATGGAACAACATCATTCTGTGCCTGGGTGTGCACTGCACACCAAAGCTCTTACATTTTCATTTAGTTTAAGTCCTCTTTTAAACATGGACATTTGCAGCCAGTTTACACAAATGAGTTTCACTTAGAAATAGACAGCAGCCTTTTGGTGTAGCTTTACTCAGATTAACCAGAAAGGAGAACAAAATTTACCATTACATAAAAATGACCAACTATAAAGAGCAGGTGTAACAAACATTATCATGCTACATAAATTATTATAAGCTGCTACTTTAACAACAGAGTAAAGCATCACCAAGGCAGTCAACACAGGGCTGTATAGACAATAAAAACCTGTCAAAATCCACAGCTCACAATAAACATTAAGACTAAAAGAGCCAGCATAGTTTTTACACACCATGTAGTGCACACCCTCAAAGCTAAATTACTAGGCAACACAGTGGTTGTTGATGCTTCCATCTGGGAGGTGAGTTACAACTCGTGCCGTAGGTGTGAATGTGAGTGTGCTTGGTTGTCTGTCTCTATGTGGCCCAATGATAGACTGGTGACCTGTCCAGGTGAACCCTGCCTTCACCCTGTCAGCTGGGATAGACTCCAGACTCCCACCCTTTTTTAAAAAAAAATATACAATGTTACATCTTTTAATCTAGGTTGTGTGGTGCTGCAATATAAGACAGGTTATAAAGACCTCTGTCCTGCTCACACACATTGAAGACAGTGGCAGCAATGTGTGGATGTCATATCACACGGCTGATTTTTTGAGTTGATCAAAAAGGTTTTTTCTAGCATTTATACAGTTTTATATATTCATTTTAATTTCTCTGTTTCTCTGTTCTCCCCCCACAAAGAAAAATTAAATGTCAACCATGTTGTCATTTGCAGCTACAAAGCTAATTCTAAGTGTACTCAAAATCTCCATCTACTTAAAGGGGAAGCAGACTTCTTCCATCTCTGTTGATCTTTTTAAGGCCTCTCATAATAAGAAGCTTTGGAAAATCTGCAGGAACACACACACACACATGCACGCACACGCACAAACACACATACACACACACAATTGTAGCAGAGACCTCAGCACCAGTGCATCAACTTCTCATCAGTGACACTCATTTACAACACAGCCCGAGAACACAACTTCCCTCAGTCTTGAGTCCTCTCTAATGCAGAGATGATAGGAGGGCAAGATGACTAAGTGAGTCTCTAAGTGGTCTAAATGAAGATGAGTGAGGAAGTGGCGTGATCGTGATACTAAAGGGAATGCTGCTGTCTTCCTCCACAATGATGGGAAGCCTCTGGAAACATTTAAGAAGCAGGTGTTGTTGTTTAGCGCTGTGACTCCAGTTCTGTGCTTCTCTCAGTCCTTCTAACAAGGAGTAAGTACCTGCAAAGTTTAACAAGATGTAGTTAGAAGTTACACTGGTTTTGGAACACTTTACATGCAACTGTTAAATCATAAAAATTGATACTTGGAAAATCTGGCAGGAAACGTTTTTCAGGTACAGTTTTATTGTCTCATATCCTTTCTAGGGATACATACATGCCTCACCCTAAGGAGGTGGTGGAGACCAAAAATGGAGCTGAAATAGTGAATTTTGGACTTAAATTCATCAGGTGAACACAAGTTTAACTCCAAATGAATGCCAGTGTTGCACTGTAATTGTGCATGTAAACATTTAAAAAGGCAAGTGTGTTAACTTAATCATTCATTCATTCAACTAAAAATTAAACTAAGAATACACTGAGGTATGGAAGTCCCATTTTCAGTGTAGCCGAGAAAGAACATAAAGGATGTAGGCATACAAATACGAATCTGAATAACAATAACATTAATATTAAAAGTTTAACTCAGCAAAATAAAATTAAAAAAAAAACATTAAAATAAAATTAAAAAAAACATTAATTAGACAAAACTTAAAAATCAGATCAAGTAAAAAAAAACCTAGATTGCCCTTAAGTTACAAGGAGTCCAGCTTTTGATTGTTCTGCCTGTTATTCCAGGTTGTAAGTGCCCAGTAAGTAAGACTAGATTTTCCAGCCTTAGTAAAGGCAGCCAGTATATGCAATCAAATCATTTGAGTGTGTACGATAAGAGCCTGTATTAAAAGATAGCAATGAAGTAACGTAATAAACATAATCCTATTATGCCTTACAGAGAGGGAGAGCAAGCCAGCCTCTGCATACAGCTCACAGTGATGAGTGTAATAACTATCATAGTAATACATCTTAATGCAGAGGGAGAGATAAGCAGTGTCCAAAGGCTTAAGAGTCACAGCTGAGGCACACATGTCAAATGTCTTGATAATCCAATACTGACAGAAAAGCTGCTTCTGTAAGTTTTTTTTTCTTTTACAATGGAGTGGGAGACATGCTCTATTGCTTTAAAAGAAACCACTTTTTATTGTAATTTAATCATCAGTTTGTGTCACCATATTTAAATGTCAGCTTCATATTGGCCCACCCTCAAAGATATTTGTGCGTCATGACTTTGTCAATATTTGTGCTATTCATAGTAGAGATGACAAGATTGTCACTTTCAGTGTTTTTGACTCATGAACTTAGTTTTATGTTATTAAGAACTAGTTTATGGTTGCTGAGTTCAGCCTGAACTCAGCAACGCAGCACTTAAGGGATTTGACAGCAGAATTAATAGTGTCTGCACGAGAGCACAAAACTGCATCATGAGCATAAAGATGTACATGTGAGGTTTTGGTTAAGGTTTAAACCAAAATGCGAAACGTGGAGAGAAGTATGATTAAAACAAACAAAAAGACAAGCACAAAAACTGGGGAGTCACTGTTGCTGACCCAAAGGTGCAGAATGATCTGGCACCGGAGTGAAGAAAAGTCCAGAGCCCGTATTCACAAAGCTTCTTAGAGTCCTCTAAGAGAGCTCCTAACTTAGCCTTAAAAATTCCTAGCAAGGAATCTGAGCTTAAGAGTGATTCAGGAAGTTTCTGAGAGCAACTCTGAGCAAGGAGGGTCCAGAAACTTCTATCTTAGTGAGGAGATGTGGTTGACCCCGTTGCTAGGTGTGATGCAGTCTAAAAGCTGTGATTGGCTGTTACAAAAAGGGAAAAGGAAAAAAAAAAAAGCGCTCCGCACTCCTAGTAATGAATGGACAGTAAAATCAACCGATCATATAACTTGGACTGTATTAAATGTAATCATGACATTAATTTTATGTCATGATGATGAAACTCAGCAAAATTAAATTAATAGTGACACAGCTTCACAATATTTGAACATACCTCATTAACATGCTGATTGCATTGACTTGCTTATTGTTATGTTTACTGTCCATGCTGGTCATTTTACTACTTTGTGTATTTGATATTAATGGTGGACACAGACTCAGCTGTGATGCTGGCGTCTTTATAAAAAGCGGTTTGATTTGGCAGAATGACCAAAACAAGCAATGACATGGATAAAAAGAGAACAAGAAAGTCAAACTGGACACCAGAGCAGTGTCTGCTGTTGACACAGCTCTGGATAAAGATAAAACAGTGTTAAGAGAGAAACTGGGTCCCGGCATCCTGGGTACCCGCAGATCAATGCGTTGTTCCCTCTCCTTTTACGCACGAGTGATGAGTGTGAGAACTGCTGGTACGTACTGCAATCCCAAGCAAGAGCAGAGATTGAAAGCAAACAAATCGCGCAACAATATGAGGCTGTGAAAGACTGTAATGGTCTGACGGGTCACTCTGCTGACAGAGGGTTGTGACAGACCCAAGTCATCACTGCTGCATTTCATCCGTGACCAGGTATGGCAATGTTGTGATGACTTTCATCTCAGGCGTTACTGCGTTACTGCATTACTGCGCTGGGTGGGACAGTAAACTCATCTTTAAACTTATTAAATCACCATCATTTAACGTACAGAGAATATCTCTCCTTCCTCTCCGTCTTCCCACCATCTTGTCTGTTTAAGACACTCTTAGGCTTCTCCCTCCTCCTAACAGTTTCTCACCTTAGGAGCTCTCTTAAGGCTGAAGACGCTTTGTGAATAACTTTTATCTTACCAAGGGAACATTCTAAGAAAAATCTTAGAATTAAAGTAATTGCTGGTCATTATACTATGTGTTTGATATTAATGGTGGACACAGACTCAGCTGTCAGCAGGTCCTGTGGTTGCTGTGAGAAGCGCTGGTACGAGCTGCAATCCCAAGGAGAGGAGATTGAAATGAATAAATCGCACAACAGTACCAGGCTGTGGCCAGGTATCACAATGTTGCGATGACTTTCATCTCAGGAGTTATTGCGTTACTGCCCTGAGTGGGACAGTAAACTCATCCCTGATGAGGTCAACCACAAACATTATTCCTGCACCATCGAGCCGATAGCGTGTTATTAAATCGCTGTCATTTAACGTCTTTCAACGTACAGAGAATATCTCTCCTTCCTCTCGGTTTTTCTGCCATCTTGCCTGTTTAAGACACTCTTAGGCTTCTTAAAAGTCCTCCTCCCTCCTCCTAACAGTTTCTCACCTTAGGAGCTCTCTTAAGGCCTGAGACGCTTTGTGAATAACTTTTATCTTACCAAGGGAAGATTCTAAGAAAAATCTTAGAATTTGAGAAATTCTAAGATTTTTCAAAGAATGACGTCACTAAGAGCTACTTTTAGCCTTAGGATGCTTTGTGAATACGGGCCCTGGTTTCTACATCACACAAGTGTGAAAACATAGAAACAAGACGATGCTTTTGATCGATGACATTCTGACGCCACAACACTGTTGCAAAGAAATAGTTTGTGGAATACCAGGAAGTGGTGGTTTGAAATAAATAACACAGGTTACACAAGGTAACTAATAAGCCAAGGTACCCATTTGAGGGTTACAGTCACAAGGGTTCTCCAATTCCCTTTATGTATTGCATAAAAAGTCTGAAAGAAATGGTGCACTTCATTCCACCACTCGGGAAAAATAAGTCTCTGTTAGATCTTAAATGTACCAGTTGTTCTTTGTTGTTACTATTTAAACACAAGTTATTTTAAACCCCCAAACTTTTTAATTTTCTAATTTTCTTAAGAACAAGACAAACAAGAAAGAGAAGACGGAACAAAGTTGCCCTGCTGCCATTCTTCATTATACGGTCGCCACTTTCGTCATGCAGATTTATTTATATTATGTAGACAGCAGCTTTCTCAAACAGTGGATCTGGGAGGCGTGCTGTAGGCGTCGTTGTGGGTGTATATGTGCTTAAATAGCTCTCAGTTCCCCCACTGTGTACACAGATCATCTCATTCTACATCAGCCTTCATGCTTCACACAATAGTTAGCAGGATGCCTCGGTCTCCTTCTCTCGTCTGTACTTTGTGAAGGTTACTTACGCCTACGCACCTCCTAAACTTAATATCCCTTATAAACAAACTTAATTAGTGGGAAGTGATGTTCGCAGGGTTTAACTACGAGCCGTGCGGAAGGGTGGGGGTGGGGTGGTTGGCAGGAAAACAGCTGCTGATAATCACCTCAGTTTTCAGAGGCATTGTGGGGGAGGGGATGAGGGATATTTTCAGTGTTGCTATGGCGGGCACTTGGCAAGTAGATGACACGGTGCGTGACAAAAGTTGCTGATGGTTGATGTGCGGAGAGAGTTGTCTTCGGTGTGTCTCAACCCCTGAACCGCTCCAGCAGAGACACCGCGCCAGTGTAATTGATTCTATTAATACTTCAATGCAAGACGGTCATTAAAAGTAGAATAGAAACTTTAAGAAAAAAAAACGACTTTATGTGATTTATGATTAACCATACTGATGTGAAATGTGGTAAACAGGAGCATGTACAGCTTGTGATCTAGATCAGTCCTGGAAACTTGAGCACACAAAGAAGTTAGGCCCCAGATGTTCATCAAAGAGCAGCGGTGCGTACAGGCTTTAATGAGGAGCTCATTTTATTTCTTGTAATTACACAAATAAAAACTGCAACAGTTGTTCAGGCAATAAATTGTACAGAATTTGGTTCAGAAAAAAGACTCACTTGACTAAATTAGAAACCAAATGAAACAAAAAAATAACACAGCATAGAGTGGATCTTAAGAGGATCATAGGCAGTAATGACAATAATTATGGTGTGTGAGACAGAAGCAAACTGATTTCAGTCTGTCTCTTTAGTTGGTTTTTGAATTGAGATATTGTTTATATCACTATTTCCCCTCTCCTGCATATTCTCTAGTACTCCTTTGCTTATAAAGCCTACAATGAGTTTGCTCAGGATCTTGACTGAGTAATTTCCTTACTTCTTTACTAATTTATGATGTCATGGACAAAAGCTTACAACATTATTTCCTTAGGAAGACAAGGAGTTATGTGAGAACCAGTTTGATGTCAGCCTACTTTCTGCTCTTGTCCTTCAGCTGACTGATCACATCACAGCTTACATTGTACTGTGATGCTCTCATACAGTTCAAATCATATCAGGTCACATTTGTAGTTCTTCATGCTTTGAGTTTCAACGCATTGGATGCCCATGAATTTGAATAGGTTTACCTCAAAAGAGAAAGTGTGGGGGGTATACAGCCCTTTTAAGACATAACGGCCAACATTTGGTGGTTCAAAAAATTGGACAGCTACACATGAAGTTAAACAAAATCATCATATTACATATTTTGAGAAAATCCTTTGCAGTCCACCTGACGTCTTGGACCCACAGACATCAGCAGTTTTCTATTTCACCCAGTTGATGCTCTCCTGGACCTTCTCTGCTGACACCTTCAGCTCTCGCTTGTTGATGGGAGCTGCTGCTCAGCCAGATTAAGATCAGCTGATAGACTAAGTGAGTCAAGAATATTCTAAATGTTCACCCTGAAAATCACTTTGTCCACTTTGCCCGGATGTTTGGGGTTGTTGTCCTGCTGAAAATGAAATGTGGTCCAATGAGTCCAAGTTGTCAGAACACTCTTAGGTACCTCTACACTGATCGTATTGCTTCCACCATCAGTTAAATCAACAATAAACCCCAGCGTGTCAGTCACAGTCATACATGCTCCAGTCATAACAGAAGCTGCACCATGTTGGACGGATGAGCTGATGCCTCGGTTCACGTTTTGTCTTTCCCCACACTTTTCATTTTACAGCATTTCAATAGAGGTTCTTTTTTTATCTAACCAGTCCACAGAACTACGCTCTGAGGTTCTGGTTATGAATCCGTCTCTTCATCGTTGGCATAGAAACATGCAAATGACTTTCTACTGATCCACAAGACTTGTCCTCCTTGGTCATCAGGCTGCCTGCCAACTACCTTTAATATCTTTCTGCTAGATTGTTTTTCTAAACAAATACAGCATACATGCCTTTAGATAATACAACTAAGTGCCTGCAGTGCATCAATTTAATAACTTCTTCCAGTGTTTAGTCCACCGAGGAATAGTGAGGCCGACAGTATACAAGCATCAAATGACTCAAAATGCATCACCTTACAGTAACAGCATTATTCCTACACTGTAAATTATAACATGTTGTTTGAACTTAAAATTATGAGTGAAAGGGCTGCCTTATAATACTGAGTTAGGTGAAAGAATTAATTTTGTTGTTCATTCATTGAACTCCTTTGGGTATTTGTTTGAAATTGCACATCTGTTTTAGTTTGATTA
The DNA here is from genome assembly GCA_024666655.1 of Dascyllus trimaculatus. Taxonomy (NCBI): domain Eukaryota; kingdom Metazoa; phylum Chordata; class Actinopteri; family Pomacentridae; genus Dascyllus; species Dascyllus trimaculatus. Next base: position 28,583,059 of record CM045466.1, on the reverse strand, counting down.
AAGTAGTTTGTTGTGTGAACCTTTGGTTTAATTTATGCTCCTGCATAAAACTGAAAATGCTAAGATACCAAAAAGTAAACAGCAACGTCACTGTTCTGCATTATATGCCCATACCACTCAGTAGTCTGAATATAAACAAGGAAAGAAAGACTTGACTGAACAATCTCCATGTACAGATGAGATGTAGAAACTGCTGTGAGGCTGAGTACTGAATATTTCAACACTTTGTAATGTCAGTTGGCAGCTTGAACAGATGCACAAAGCAAAAAATGTGAGGAAAAAATGAGAACTTTCAAATAATGTGTAAAACAGACAAAACAGACAGCAAAACAAGTACTTAGTACATATCAGAGTTTTCACTCTCAGGCACATGAGATCATGAGATGAGTCGTCTTTTACGAATTTCTACAGACAGTTAAACTGCACCTGTTTCTTTCAGGATTCTATGAACACATTTTCATATGACTCAATAAACAGAACTAATGTGATCAATATTACCATTTGGTCAGGTCAATCAAAACATGCAAGCAGAAAATGGTATCCAACCTAACACCACTGATTTCTAGAAAGGTTAAAATACTTTAATGTCATCACACCACAAATCATCATCAGCTTAGGGATTGGGCACCTAGAAATCCAAGATATAATACTCAGTGCAATCAAACACATTGGCTCCTTTTTTCATTTAACAGAAATAAATGTTCTGCTACTGTATTTTATATCTTTGCTACAGACCAGTGAGGAAATCACAAATGTGGTCTTGAAGATGCAAACAACAAATGGAGAATAACTTTTAAACACTTCCATAACTATCAAGACAGCATGTGAGCCTCATCAGTCCCACTATGCCAGTCTTTACTTTGTACAGCTCAAGGAACCTTGACAGATGCTGGTCCAGCCCAGCAAAGAGAGAGCCTTTCAGATCAACGTATGTAAGGCGGACAAATTCAGCTTCAATCTGTTGGATGAAGCCAATAAATAAAAAGAAAAAGAGGTCAAAGAGCATGATCTGAAACTGTAAAATAATTAAATGCAAGACTGAAGGTTAAAGGGATGGTTCAGATTGTTTTGAAATAGGATTGTATCAGGTACTTATCCATAGTCAGTGTATTACCCACAGCAGATGGTGGGCAGCACGCCCCTTGTTTGGGGAAGCAGCAGGAGTACCAGTGGAGGAAGCCAGACAATCTATACTCAAAAAAATAACTTGTTCACTGAACATAATAAAATTATGGAAAGAATTTCCACCTAAATAAAATGCTTTCAATTTACGAAAAATACTTTTGTTGAGTGCCCTAAATGTAATTATGTTGGGTCAACATGATGTGCATTCCTGTTACCAGGGTTCAGTCCAACTAGATTTGTAAGGGTAAATGTAACATAGTGATGGAATTTTCTTGGGCCATTTAAACTTGAATTATATGATTATGAGCTACTTAGTTTAATCGGGTAGTTGCAACTACTTTTAAAAATAGTACAGTTAAATGAATTCAGTGTGCCGATCCAACAAAACAAATTTAATGTCACGCCCTCCACGTCTGCTGCCTGAGTGGCAGTCTCCTTTCCCCTTTTCCCTCTTCCCCTTTCCCTCTCTCTCTTGCAGGTGGGCGTGAGCAAGGTGTGGGCAGCGAGGAGCACGGCAGGTGCAGCCACTTGTAATCAGCGGAGGAGGCACGCGTGGGATTGGATGATCAGCTCTCACTCTCCCGGTTATAACCACGCTCCACATGCTCCTCGATGCCAGACCGTCGCTTTGCCTCAGTCAGTTGCCAACCTCTGCTCTTGTTCTGTCTGCTCCGTTTGCTCTGCTCTGCACCCTCGCTTTTGCTAACGCTATTCCCTCTCCGCTTCCAGTTGGTTCCCCGTCTGCCGGCCACGTGTGCCTCCTCCGGATCAGCTCCACCACTGCCTCCACTCCGCCTGTAACCCAGCCACCTCCAGGATTCCAGTCGTGGATCGCCACCCCCACTCCCGGACCTCAGCTCACCACCCAGCCTGCCTGCCTGCCTGCCTGCCCTCGCTCCCACCTGCTCCGCTCACCTGCTCCGTCGTGCCCCCCTCTCCGTTCAGGTTCAGTAGCATTAGCATTAGCGTTAGCGTTAGGCCGTCTGGCTCAGTTTCCCAGTGTCTTGGTTGCTATCAGCTCATAGGTTTTCGTAGCTCGCTTTTTGTTTGTATCAGCTCGTTGGTTTTCGTAGCTCGCTTTCTGTTTCCTGTTTGTTTCTCAGCTCGCCTTTTGCAGCTCGCTTTCTGTTGTTACTTTTAGTTAGTTTTCAGCATTCGCTCGCTTTTAGTTTCGGTTTTGGTTTATTAGTTTGGTTTCCTGCTGTGCAGTGATTTTCTGTTTTCCGTTGTGGTTAATAAACATTGTTATTTTTGTATATCTGTGTGCCGTGTTTCTTTGCCTGCGCCTGAGTCTCTGCACCGTTCGTAACAGTACGGTCTGGCCAACATGAGCTCAGCAGGCAACGAGACCGGCACTAGTCCTGCCCTTAGCGAGATAGACCTGCAGCAAGCCATAGCTCACCAGGGCGTAGTGATAGGGCAGCATGCCTCTTTGCTACAGAGTCTAGTGGAGAGTAACCGCACGCTGATCAGGTCTCCCAGCTCACGGGGAGGATTAGCACGCTAGCTGCCCATTCGGCTCCTGCTGCCGTTACGTCTATGGCCGCACCCGTGAGCAGTGATCCAGCTAATGCTAGTTTCGCGGCCAGCTATTCAACTCGTGAACCGCATGTGCCCGTTCCCGAACGCTATGACGGCGACATTGGTTCCTGCCAGTCTTTTTTGACTCAGGTTTCGTTAGTCTTTGACTTACAGCCTCACTCTTACGCCGCAGATAGGGCCAGAGTAGCTTTCCTGGTTAGCCTCTTGTCAGGCCGAGCGAGAGAGTGGGGTACTGCGGTGTGGGAACGCCAGGAGGCGATCTGCGGCTCCTATGCCGCTTTCACCGCCGAGATGAAGAAAGTGTTCAACCACCCGGTGCAGGGAAGAGATGCCAGTCACCGTCTTCTGTCCATGCGTCAGGGGAACCGGAGTGTGGCGGACTTTTCCATCGAGTTTCGCACTACAGCGGCGGGGAGCGGATGGAACGATGCAGCTCTGCGAGGAGCATTCTACGCAGCTCTGCAGGACGGCCTCAAGGATGACCTGGCTACCCGAGATGACGTGCGCAGTCTGGATCAGCTCATTGACCTGGCCATCCGGATCGACAACCGAATCCGCGAGCGGCGGAGGGAAAGGACCCTCCGCTCGGAGTCTCCACGGGCCCTTCCGTCGACCTGCCAGAGCCCTCCACCTTCTTCCCGAATCGTTCCCGACCCTGAGCCCATGCAGCTGGGACGCAACCAGCTGTCTGCACAAGAGAGGCAACGCAGGCGGGACGCCGATACCTGCTTATACTGTGGGAAGACTGGTCACTACCTCGCTGCCTGTCCCCAGCATACAGTAAAAGCACGGGCTCACCAGTAACTGGGGAGATACAGGTGAGCCATCTATCGTCGTCTTCCCCAAATCGGCTGCAGCTCGCCGCCTCCCTCTGCTGGCAATCCCAGTCTGTTCCTGTACAAGCCTTCATCGACTCTGGTGCCGAGGAGAACTTCCTGGATCTTCAGCTCGCCCGTCAAATGGGCATTCCTTTGGAGTCCCTGGAGCCCCCCCTGGAGGTCCGAGCCTTGAATGGACTCCACCTAGCCAAGGTACAGCAGAAAACTGTTCCTGTCACGTTGTTTTTGGCCGGCAATCATCGGGAGAAGACGACCTTTTTCGTTATAGATCACTCCAGTCCCCCCATGGTCCTGGGTTATTCCTGGCTTCGGGCGCACAACCCCCACATCGACTGGAGGAAAGAGGAAGTGATATCCTGGGATCCCCGGTGCCATGAGACCTGTCTGCACTCAGCCCTGACCCCTGCTGACGCCACCAGCCCTGTTCTGGACGCCCCGGTAAAGTTGGACTCCGTCCCTCCCGAGTACCATGACCTCGCTCCGGTGTTCAGCAAGGAGAAAGCCTTGTCTTTGCCCCCTCATCGTCCCTACGACTGTGCTATTGAGCTCGTTCCCGGAGCCACCTTACCCACCAGTCGGTTGTATAACCTCTCCAAACCGGAACAAGCGGCCATGGAGACCTACATCCGGGACTCCCTCGCTGCTGGCATCATCCGCCCGTCTTCGTCGCCTGTGGGGGCGGGATTCTTCTTCGTGGATAAGAAGGACAAGACCCTTCGGCCGTGCATCGACTTCCGTGGTCTCAACGACATCACCATCAAAAACACTTACCCCTTGCCACTCATCAACTCCGCCTTCACCTCCCTGCACGGAGCATCCGTGTTCACCAAGCTGGACCTCCGCAACGCCTACCACCTCATCCGCATCCGCGAGGGGGACGAGTGGAAGACGGCATTCAACACGCCGCTGGGGCACTTCGAGTACCTGGTCATGCCCTTTGGACTCACGAATGCACCCGCCGTCTTCCAAAACCTCATCAACGATGTGCTCCGGGACATGATCAACCGGTTCGTATTCGTTTACCTAGATGACATCCTCATCTACTCGAGAGATGCCCAGGAACACACCCGCCATGTCCGCCAGGTCCTCGAGAGGCTACTGCAGAACCGACTCTTCGTGAAGGCCGAGAAATGTGAGTTCGGAGTACCTACCGTTTCCTTCTTGGGTTACATAATCTCAGCGGGGGAGGTGAGAATGGACCCTCTGAAGCTGTCTGCTGTCAGGGACTGGCCCATTCCGGAGAATCGGAAGCAGCTTCAGCGTTTCCTTGGCTTCGCCAACTTCTACCGTCGCTTCATCCGGGACTACAGCAAGGTGGAAGCCCCGCTCACCTCCCTCACTTCGGTCAAGCGGACTTTCTCCTGGACTCCTGAGGCAGACCAGGCCTTCCACTCCCTGAAACAACGCTTCACCTCCGCACCCATCCTGACGCAACCTGATCCCCACTTGTAGTTCGTAGTGGAGGTGGATGCTTCGGACACTGGGGTGGGGGCGGTGCTGTCTCAACGTTCCCCCGCCGACAACAAGTTGCACCCCTGTGCCTTTTTCTCTCGGCGGCTGTCCCCTGCCGAGAGGAATTATGACGTAGGCAATCGAGAACTGCTAGCGGTGAAGCTAGCTCTGGAGGAATGGCATCACTGGCTGGAGGGGGCGGAGCAGCCGTTCATCGTTTGGACCGACCACCGGAACCTGGAGTACATCCGATCGGCCAAACGACTGAACGCCCGGCAGGCCCGCTGGACGCTTTTCTTCGGCCGCTTCAGGTTCACCATCACGTATCGGCCTGGGTCCAGAAACGTCAAGCCTGACGCATTGTCCCGCCAGTTTTCCTCCCAGGAGACCCCCGGCGAACCTGAACCCATTCTGCCTGGAACTTGTGTGGTGGCTTCACTCACCTGGGAGATCGAGTCCGTGGTTCGCCGGGCCCAAGAACAGCACCCCGACCCAGGTAACGGTCCTATTAACCGCTTGTTTGTTCCTGATCCGGTTCGCTCTCAGGTCCTGAGCTGGGCGCACTCTTCCCGGTTGACCTGCTATCCTGGGACTGCACGCACCGTGGAGGTCCTGCGGCAGAAATTCTGGTGGCCTTCTCTGGAGAGGGATGCTAAGGAGTTCGTGGCCGCGTGTTCCGTCTGTGCCCCCAACAAGACCTCCAATCGGCCGAGTTCGGGGCTCCTTCAACCGCTGCCTATCCCTCATCGACCCTGGTCCCACATCGCAGTGGATTTTGTCACTGGGCTTCCCCCATCCCAAGGTAAAACTGCCATCCTAACCATTGTCGACCGGTTCTCCAAAGCCGCCCATTTTGTCCCCTTAGAAAAGTTGCCCTCTGCCAGGGAGACGGCCGATCATCTGGTGAACCACGTTTTCCGTCTCCATGGGATACCTGCCGACATAGTGTCCGACCGGGGACCACAATTCACGTCGGAGGTTTGGAGAAATTTCTGCTCTGCGTTGGGGGCCACAGTCAGTTTAACCTCTGGTTTTCACCCGCAGTCCAATGGTCAGACGGAGCGAACCAACCAATCTCTGGAGACCTTCCTGCGATGTATGACCTCGGAGAACCCTTCCGCCTGGAGCAGCCTTCTCCCATGGGTCGAGTATGCGCACAATTCCTTATCTAATGCTTCTACCAGGCTGTCTCCGTTTCAGTGTTCCTTGGGATACCAGCCGCCCATGTTCCCCTCCCAAGAACGGGAGATCTCCACCCCGTCTCTCCAGACCTTTCTCAGGAGGTGTGAACGGATCTGGAGGCGCTCGCGGGCCTCCCTGATAAGGGCTTCGCAGAAAATGGAGGGGCAAGCCAACCGTCACCATTCTCCTGCCCCTGTCTACTCCCCGGGCCAAAGGGTTTGGCTCCGGGCCAAGGACTTACCTCTCCGGGTGGAGTCTAAGAAGATGGCGCCCCGGTTCGTGGGGCCTTTTGTTATTGAGCGCATCATTAACCCCAGTGCGGTCCGCCTGAAGTTGCCCTCCTCCATGAGGATCCACCCCACGTTTCATGTCTCCCAAATTAAACCAGTGAAGGAGAGCGCTCTGGCCCCCCCTGTCCGTCCCCCTCCACCACCCAGGATGGTGGACAATGCCCCAGCGTACACCGTGCGCCGCCTGCTGGATGTTCGTCGTCGGGGACGTGGTCTCCAATACCTTGTGGACTGGGAGGGATACGGTCCAGAGGAACGCTCCTGGGTACCCAGACGCCAGATCCTGGACCCTGCCCTAATCCGGGAGTTCAACCAGAGGAGACCTGACCGGAGGATTCGTGCACCTGGAGGTGCACGTAGAGGGGGGGGTACTGTCACGCCCTCCACGTCTGCTGCCTGAGTGGCAGTCTCCTTTCCCCTTTTCCCTCTTCCCCTTTCCCTCTCTCTCTTGCAGGTGGGCGTGAGCAAGGTGTGGGCAGCGAGGAGCACGGCAGGTGCAGCCACTTGTAATCAGCGGAGGAGGCACGCGTGGGATTGGATGATCAGCTCTCACTCTCCCGGTTATAACCACGCTCCTCCTGCTGTGCAGTGATTTTCTGTTTTCCGTTGTGGTTAATAAACATTGTTATTTTTGTATATCTGTGTGCCGTGTTTCTTTGCCTGCGCCTGAGTCTCTGCACCGTTCGTAACATTTAAGTTGAAAAACAAGGAGTTAACTTTTTATCGTATGAAAATGAACATAGTAGTGTCATTCAGAAAATAAGTCATTTTTGACACATATATTCAGCAATTTAAACACATATGTTAACCTATATCGCGAGCTGCTGTAAAGTTTGGAAAAGAAACACAAAGCAAACTGGATTTGTTTGAATAAAACTTAATCAGAAACAGCAAAATTGACTTTCTAGCAACTGCATGAAAACATGTTGCTGTAAAAATACATCCCATCTTGCAGGGTAAGTCTCTGAGAATAGTTTTCCCCAAGGATAATTCTGAGCTTCACTGGAGCAGCCATTTCACAACAACCTGTGCATTAAAAACAGATTAGCAAATAAACATAAATACATATATATATATATATATACATATGTGTGTGTGTATTTGTACAAGAGTAAATCTTATCTATGGTTGTGAGACTTATTTTAATTGGTTCTCCTAAAATATATTTTTAGGTTCATTACTGTATTTGAAATTTGAAAAGAATAAAAAATGCCCAGTTTTCCAAAGTCCAAAGCTTTATGTAATAACATAAAACATGTTACAAACAAAAAGCTAAACGTTCGCTCCATCGTCTACAAAGCGAACAACATCAGACTGTGGAGAGTTTCGCAGCGCGAGACACTGTTGTGTTTACGTTCCCATAGCCTGGCTGCACCACAAGCACTGTGGTCCAGCTCGAGTAGCTAATGCTAATGCTACCCGAGCTGACAGAGAAACTCTGCTAAGTTGTCAGCTTGCTAGCTTAATGCACTCTAATAAAGCACTCAGAGCAACAGAAATCATCCAAAACGCAAAAGATGACAATTATGAACTGCTGATAACATTTCTGCGCCCGTTTTGTTTTCTGTAAAAAGAATTAAACTTATCTTCTCCCATACATGATGAAAAAATGTGACCACCTAAAATATCAGTTTAGGCTATAGTACAAATCATTTCCCCACTTTACCTTGCCATGAGACAGGTAAGGTAGCTAAAATGTGTCTTGCTACCGACCCTGTCCATAATAAGTACTTTCCTTCTTACACCAGCATGCTGCCTAACATCTACTGTAGGCAATACACTGACCAGAGACAAGTACCTCGTACAACCCTACTTCAAATAATCCCAGTATCAAACAAATCAAAAACATGCTTTACCTGCCATTCAGAGAACAAGGCTGGCATCTTTCTTTGACTTGTGTCACAGGCAGTTCATCCTCAGCAATCTCTTTTCTCTGTAAAAGGAATGTGTTTGTCATCATGCCACCAATTTCCTTCAACTCAGCCTTTTCTTCATCTCATTGGCCATGGCTGATCTTTCAACATCAAGGTCACTTTGGGCTTTTCCTGCTGGAAAACCAGGCAGAAAATTCACCTCTGATTTTTTTTTTACCCTCTTTAGTCTTTTTGGATTTGGTCCAGAGATACATGCATTGACTCTGAGCTTGGAGCATCCAGCGACTCGAAGCTTCTGCCAGAAATTGCCCATTTTTTTACTATAAGCTGAACTTCCAACAATACCAACCACTGAGAATTTGGTTCCTTCAGACAAGGATGCTTGCTGATGACAGCTTGGGCCACACAATCATACTCTTCTTGTGCTGGGTAGAGGTTGTGAGCATATATGACTTCTGCTAACTTGTCCAAGATGTCTGTTTTTATGTCTTTTGATACATCATAAAAAGTCCCATCCCTATGGTAGGCTTCATTTCCTTACCCGAGTTTTAACTCTACATCAAAGGAAAAGACAAAATGACAAATGGTTGAGGCAGCTGGCTGCCACTGGAGCCCTCCTTAAGTGGAGATGATGACAGGCTTGCTGTGTCCAGACTTGAGTCTGTGTGGTGTGATTCACAAGCCTTGATGTGCACTTTCAAAGTGCCTTCATCTGTAAGAAGCTCTGCAATGCTACTTAAATTGCAAAGTTGATTATCAAATTCAGGGTCTTGATATTAAGGTCTCCTTCCAATCCAAGTTTGGTCTTTGTGATTAAGTAGAAGTCATCAATGGCCTCAGGCAAGGTGTCACTGGTAACCCTTCTGATGTCATCTTCACCCAGGATGATGCACAGCAGCATGACTAAACTGTCTCAAAAAATAAAAACACAAGCCAAATGTTACACACAGTTTGCAACCAGATCTTATTAACAGTAGTATTCAGATTATCATCAGGTCTTTGGAGTGCCTTATAGTTTGTATATGCAAGTATCATCCTGGAGTCTGAAATGTGGATAAGCCCACTTGAGTAGCCTGAAACACTCCACTGGAACAGTGACACTAACCTTGGTAGTTAAAATGGGTTGAAGGTAGCATGTGCAGCCTTTCCAAAGGCCAGGTTTTTAAGATTTTTTTATACCACTTAGAATGAAATTTAAAGCCTACTTCATGACCATTCTGACAAATCTATTACAAGATACAGAAAATCAGGATGACTATAAGGCTGAACCAACAATTATTTAGAAACCACTATAATTTAGTAAATCATTATATTCATATTCATATTGCCAGGAACAGACTTAGGGTTACACTTGTTGAACAAGTTTATTGATAAAAAATATTGACTCTCTAAGTAGCCAACTTTTATGGCACTTACTTACAGATAGTTGTCGTCAAATCTGATCTCCGTGTGGGTGTGTGATTGTGTCGATGTTTGCATGCAAGGAGCTGCTGTGACGCAGCATGGGGAGGCTGCAGCATGATAAATTACACTAAAACAGTATGCATTTATCAGTTACGGTATTTATATCTTCTAAATGAAGATATTTTACAATCAAATTTAAAACTTTGTTAATGGGATTTAATACTTTTAAGGCCTTCATTTTTGCATTTAATTGTGCTTGTTCTCTCCATGGATGTCTCTGGATCTGGAGCTATATATCTGATCTGCAGCTGCTGGCTTCAACACCTGCCGACCTGCTATCCCCACCCCAACACCTTCTGCTATCCCCTCCCCCCTCACCCCTACTTCCTCCTCAGTGTGGAAGATACCAGTGTTGACTGTCTGCACCAGTGTGAGATGTTCTGCTATTCTTCACTGACATGTTTGTGTTTGACATTTATGCATTTTCAGTATTGTATTTCTACAATATTTGTTTTTGGTTGTTTATCGGAGGAAATATTCTACTTGTTAACTTAGAAATTTGTGTATTGAGAGGGAAAGCAAATGAACATTTAAGTGATTTTGAACACAGATACTCTCACATCTGGTGTTTACTTGTCTTGTCAGTTGAACCAAATGCAAAAAACTGATATTTTTCATAATAAAAGATGAGAGGAACCTGTTAATTACATACATGACTAATATCAGCTGCCTGAGACATTATTTTTGCATATGCAGGTTGAAAACTTAACATTGTGTTGCAAAGGTCAAGGCAGGGCTGAACAACAGAAGAGAACTTCCACAGTCCATGCTATCAGATGTGATCAGTACCAGCAAGAGCAACCTCACTGAGTGAAATCCTCTCCTCACATTCAACTTTGAAAACAATAAAAATAGTCCACATGAGCCTCACTGCACTCTCTGTCACCCACAAACACACACATGCACATCATCCACACAAAAGGGCAGAGTGGAGGGGTTGGGTGGGGTTATGACAGCTATCCCAGTCTTTGTAGTAAACGGCAGAGACGAAGGAGGTTTGGCAGAGGAGTCAGTGAGGCCAGAGAAAGGACATTCACAGATGTCTTAATAAAACCTTCAGCTCCCTCCTCTCTCCCCCACCACTCTTCCCCCTTTGTACACTGTACACCTCCCTCTCTATCTCCACCCTACTGTCACCCTCCTCATACCTCCTTTCTACTTCATCTCTCTTCTCTGTCTTTTTGTCATTCTCTATCTCTCTTCTCTTGTCTGTCTCTGTATTCAGCTGCCTTTAAAGGCTTTAAATTAGATCTTTTCCTCTATGTCTCCTCACTTCCACTGTCCTTCACCACCCCCATTCTTTTCATATCTGATATCCTCTCCACACTCTCCTGCACTCCTGCATCTTATCTATCTGCTTTGTGGCCTTGTAGCAACAATATTGCTGCACATATTGTAATATTGACAATGTTAGAATAGCAAGTACTGTACAAAGTAAGTACAATGTCGAATAAAATGTAATAGCTGTCAATGGCACATTTGTAAAGATGGATAAAGGGAATATCTGTTCTTTTCTTACAGAATGAGCATCCTGCTTTGAGAATGTTTTGTTTTACAGGTTGTTTTTACCCTCCTTATTGCAACTCTAGAGTTTTAGCAGTATGTCTGCTCATCACTAAAGATCCATTTTTTTTGTGTGTCTGTTGTATTCTTCAGTTTATTTGACAGGGCCAATGTTCCAATCAATAGGGAAAAAAAGTCTATCAATTATTTAAAAAATAGTACGCAAAAAGTTCAGTGACATACCAATAAAAGTAGTCCACACACTGAAAGATTCAACTTCTAACTATAACAGGTCTTCATCAGGTATACACCAAATTACTAAAATCATGTACATGAAAGACGGAGAGGATGGAGAAAAAGAGATGTGGAGGGACTTTATGGGCCTAAATTTTTATTACTGAATAGCAGCCAGTGGTCTTAATTTCTTGTAATCTTATATCTCTTCACACAAGGAAAGACTTTTCACAAGTTAAAAACAAAAAATGATCAAACTCAAATTCAGTCTGTGGCCCATTTTATCTTGATCCCGGCTTCAGCCCCTGCCTGTCCCTCTTTCTCCCTGTCACTCGCCCCTGCTTGCCTTCACTCTCTCCTCACCTTCACTCCAGCTCTGCCTGCTCCATGATTGCTGGATTTGAGACAGCTGCAGGAAGCAGCTCACCTGTACACAATCATCAACTCTCATAAATACTAAAGCCATTCCCTCTCTCTCTGCCAGACCATAAACCATGCAACCTGGTTCCCTGCCTGTCCTCACTCTGTCTACTGCATGCTTTCCTGAATCACTGCCGCTGGAACCTCCTGCTTCAGCGTCACTCTTGTCGTCTTGTCGACCTGCATTCCCTTAAATCCTCTCCTTAGACAGTCAGCTAAGTTTTTAAATTTTGTTTGAATTGTGTTTTCTGTAGTTCTTGTTGATTATTCGCCTTATCTGCATTCTGTAAATATCTATAACTTTGCCATATTGGCATTCTGTTTATTCTGGGTATTTTGATTATTTGCCTTATCGTTGTTCCATAAATGTTTGTAACTTTGCCTTAATGGTGTTCTTTTTATTCTGGGTATTTTAATTATTTGCATTAGGCATTCTGAGCACTTTTTTTACTTCACCTTATTGCCGTTTGGGTAGACTGAGTTTGAATCTTTGTTATTTCCCCATGTTAAGTTCCATGTGTTTTTGTAATTTCGTCAGATCAGTGCCCTGAGTATTTAGAGTTTTGGTTATTTTTCCGTAGTGGAGTTCTGTGTATTTGTTCTGTGTTTTTGTCTGTGTTTGAATATTTTGAGTACTTTGTCGTGTTTGTGTTAATATATTTTGTGGTTTTCTTCGATTTGTACCATCTGTGGTTAGTTTAGGGTTTTGTAGAGTTTTCTAGTTTTGGCATGTTGATGTAGCAGGTCTGGTTTCAGTTTTCCCCACAGTTTTTGTTCTGTATTCTGTATTGGTTTCAGTTTCATTTCTTTGTTAAAATAAATCCCCTGTTGTACATTCTGCCAGTCTGTCTGTTTCTCTGTATCCGCATCTGGGTTCTCTTGGTCATGCTTCAAATCATGCTAAAATTATTTCCAACACTTTCTGGTGATGTTTGTTAAGTTTTGCCAAGTCAGGTGTTTGAGTGTTAATATGTGCACTCAGCAGTGCCTCTGTGGACCAGAGCAGGTATTTCAGTGACCCATTCACACGTCTTTTACACACTCATATATTGTTTGAATGACTTGCTACCTTAGGGAGGTTTTGAGCCTGTTGTGGGGCTATTTAACACACTACTTACTAAGGGAACCAGTCTCTTTGACATGACTTAATTATTTTTTGTATTAGGACATACGGGATGATAATAAAGATGAAACTGCCAGTGATAGGATATTTTTTTCATAGTTAATATAAGATTTGAGGCTTATATAAAACATTTTAAATTGTTGAGTCCCAAAATCCCTTTTCAGCAAAACTGAACTTCAGTCACTTTGAGAATGTACTTGTTTCTGCAGTTGGTACATTTAAGAATGTGTGTTGATGTGTATAGTGGGAAACAAAGGTCCTCATTTCCACTTTGTGGATCAATAGAAGTCCCCTGTTCTCTGACACATAATGACACAGGTTCTGACTTATATAGCATGGAGTGATGTGCACACTCCAAGGTAGATGCGCAAAAAAGAAATTTTAAAAAAAGTATTTTTAAATAATATTCTAAAGTTATTACAGTTAAACAATAATAATAATAATAATAATAATAATAATAATAATAATTAATATGTAAGTGCTATCATCAAACCATGAATAAACACAACAGTTGAACCTAGCTTTCGGCTGTTGTGTTCCTTGAATTATTGTGAATATCGGAGTGTGGCAACAATAAGGTCCAAGCGAATTGCCATTGCACGAATGAGACAACAGAGAAGAACCTTTCCTTAGGCAGCAGTGAGGCGGAACTGTTGTTTTGTTCCGGTTGCGCCTGGGACCAGTGAGAGAATGCACGCCTCGCGCTCTCTTCAGAAGCAATCTGGAAAGAAGCACGATGCACTGAGATTTCATTGTTCCTGCTTTATTCACCTGATACAGGTTGGTTACTGTGATTAATTCATAACTCTCTACCTTGTAAGGCCACATGTTATTGGAGTGACTGTCTGTTAAATGTTTGGAGTGTTTGTTGAAACTTTTACATAAAGACAAAGAAAGTTTGTCTTGATGGAGTTTTCTCCTGGTGACGTCACCGTGTGTGCCGCGGAAATGGCCTGATTAGTAGATTAACAATAGTAAAGTGTTTTGAAAGCTACGGTAGACCATGAATGTTTAAGATATGTATTGTTCACCAAGGTTTATTTAAATGTACTTTGTTTAGGTTAGAGATTGGGGATGATCCATTTAATACTGTTAATAGTGGACATGGATCGTTGGCAACTTGCAAGTGATTGTCCTGCTAAAAATATTTTGGTAAAGATGTTAACATAGCTGTCTAGTAAATGCATTTCAGTAAGATGTAATTATTACAGAGGTACAGTGTGAAGCTTGGGATATTTATTATCATTTAAAGGGACAGTATGTATTTTGAAGGATGATGAAAATGAGCAGCGGTATTTTGACCAGCTGCATACTGTGAAAAGAAATGCACTTGAATGACTACAAGTGTTTACTGGACATAGACGTCATGAAGATTGTTGTATGACAGAATTAGTAAGATATTAGAATGAAGTTGTGCTTTACTGAATCGAATATAGGAAACTGGAACGTGTAGAGCAGAAATGTGTTTGTGTTTTGTTCATGATTTTGAGATGTTTAATAAAACAAACGGAGATGGAAACAAGTGCGATGCACTGAGATTTCATCTATCTACTGCTGTTGTGGACTGACGCCTGAGACCTGTAACAAGAGCTTGACTTAGCGTCAGTTGCTGCTAGAAACTGCAGCAGCCTTTTTTATGTTTGGTAAAGTGGCACCAGAGCAGTTAGGATGGAAGCTTTTTGAATGAAAGGAGAAAATCACAACAGCATATTGCTACTGTTGTGATGTAGGACGTCACAACAGTAGCAATATACAGTGAGCCCTCCTTGGAATATTGACATTAAGGTACCTGTTTTATCTTATACTCTACACATTTTAATAATACAAAGTAAATTGCAAAACATTCTGTGTAATGATGAAATGAAGATTCATTCATCTTACAGACAAGAAGGCCAACTGTTTGATAGTATTGAATTCAATTCAGTTCAATTCAGTTTTATTTATATAGCGCATATTTACAACATAAGTGGTCACATAGCGTTAAACACTGTAAGAAAGAACAGGAAACAGAAAAATAGGAAACAGAAAACCCAACAATCCAAGGTTGCTTTTGGATTCCCTATGAGCAGCAGTCAGCGACGGTGGGAAGGAACCAAAAACCCCCTATGGTAGGGAAGGGGGGAAAAAAAACCTCCGACAGAACCAGGCTCAGGGAGGGAGGACATCTGCCTCGACCGGTTGGGTTGGGAGTGGGGAAGAGGAGGGAGGGAGGGATAGCAGGGGAGGTTGGGGTGGGGATTGGAGGTGGTGAGGCCAGTTGCTGCAGATCAGGGACGTTGAGCTCCAGACCAGGGACATCCACGGAGAGAACAAGCAGGACACAAAACCTCGGGGGGGAAACATAGGTTAGTCATATGTAATGGTGATATATGACAGTACAGAGAGGAGAGGAGAGGAGCCCAGTGCATCATGTGAGTCCCTCAGCATTCTAAACCTATGGCAGCTTAACTAAGGGACAGCTCAGGTGATCCTGAGCAGCTCTAACTATAAGACTTATCAAATAGGAAAGTTTTAAGCTTAATCTTAAAAGTAGAGAGGGTGTCTGTCCCCCGAACCCAAACTGGGAGCTGATTCCACAAGAGAGGAGCCTGATAACTGAAGGCTCTGCCTCCCATTCTACTTCTGGAAACTTTGGAACCACAAGTAAACCTGCAGTCTGAGAGTGAAGGACTCTGTTAGGATGATAAGGTACAACAAGGTCTTTAAGATATGATGGAGCTTGGTCATTAACAATTTTATAAGTTAAGAGCAGGATTTTAAATTCTATCCTGGATTTTACCGGGAGCCAATGAAGAGAGGCTAATACAGGAGAAATATGATCTCTTTTACTGGTTCCTGTCAGAACTCTGGCTGCAGCATTTTGGATCAGCTGGAGATTTCTAAGAGAGTTACTGGGACATCCTGACAATAAAGAATTACAATAGTCCAGCCTGGAGGTTACAAATGCATGGACTAGTTTCTCAGCATCACTCTGGGACAAGATGTTTCTGATTTTGACAATATTACCTAAATGAAAGAACGCCGTCCTGCAGACTTGTTTTATATGTAAGTTGAAGGACATATCCTGATCAAAAATAACTTCAAGGTTTTTTACGGGAGAACTGGAGGCTAAGGCAATATCATCTAGAGTAACTATCTGGTTAGATAGTGTGTTTCTGAGGTGTTTCGGGCCAAATACAATAACCTCAGTTTTGTCAGAATTTAAATGAAGAAAATTACAGGTCATCCAGGCCTTTATGTCCTTCAGACATGCCTGGAGTTTGACCAACTGATTGGTTTCATTTGGTTTCATAGATTAATATAACAGGGTATCATCCACATAACAATGAAAATTTATGCAGTGCTTCCTAATAATGTTTCCTAGAGGAAGCATGTACAGAGTAAATAATATTGGTCCTAATACAGAACCCTGTGGATCTCCATAACTGACTCTAATGTTGGTGGAAGAATTGCCATTAACATGAACAAATTGGGATCTGTCTGATAAATATGATTTAAACCACTTTAGAGCGGTTTAAATCATCAATGCAAAGCGTCGAATGCAGTGGTGTAAAGCATACTACCACTAGTCTCTAGAGCAGTGGAGACGTGTTCTCTGGAGTGACCAATCACACTTCTCTGTCTGGAAATCCCATGGACCAGTCTGGGTGTGGAGGTTGCCAGGAGGACGGCACTTGCCTGACTGCATGGTACCAAGTGTAAAGTTTAGTGGAGGGAGGTTTGGTGTGGGGTTGTTTTTCAGGGGTTGGGCTTGACCCCTTAGCTCCACTGAAAGGAACTCTTAATGCTTCAGTATACCAAGACATTCTGGACAATTTATGCTCCCAGCTTTGTGGGAACAGTTTGGGGATGGCCCCTTCCTGTTCCAACATGACTGGGATCAGACATGGATGAAAGATAAAGACACGTGTGTGTGTGTGTGTGTGTGTGTCGATATCTATATCTATATCTATCTATTTATCTATTTATCTATCTATCTATCTATCTATCTATCTATCTATCTATCTATCTATCTATCTATCTATCTATCTATCTATCTATCTATCTATACACACACACACACACACACACATATATATATATATATATATATATATATATATACAGTTGTGTGCGAAAGTCAGGGCACCCCTTTAAAAACAGCATATTTTATATATTAATAAATTAATATCCATATTTATAGTCTCTCTGGGATATGGGAAAAAAAGACAATATTATCAGGAAACATTAATGCATAGTTACATTTTATTTTATAACTTGAACAAAATTACAAAAATAAAAAACATCATTTTGGCCTGTGCAAAAGTCGGGGCACCCTACAGCGTCAGTACCTTCAGTACTTAGTAAGACCCCCTCTGGCAGATATCACAGCTTCTAAACGCTTTTTATAGCCAACGACAAGTCTCTGGATTCTATCATTTGGGATTTTCCCCCATTCTTCCTTGCAAAAGGCTTCCAGTTCTGCAATATTCTTGGGTCGTCTTGCATGCACAGCTCTTTTAAGATCTACCCACAGATTTTCAATTATGTTTAAGTCTGGAGACTGTGAAGGCCATTCCAAAACCTTCAGCTTGCGTTTCTTGAGGTAGTCCATGGTGGATTTTGAAGTATGTTTTGGATCATTATCCTGTTGTAGAAGCCATCCTCTTTTCAGCTTCAGCTTTTTTACAGATGCTGTGATATTTGCCTCCAGAATTTGCTGGTATTTAATGGAATCCATTCTTCCCTCCACCCGAG
Organism: Dascyllus trimaculatus; assembly: GCA_024666655.1. NCBI lineage: Eukaryota > Metazoa > Chordata > Actinopteri > Pomacentridae > Dascyllus > Dascyllus trimaculatus. Next base: position 28,565,274 of record CM045466.1, on the reverse strand, counting down.
CAATGCTTCCTGTCCCACTGGCTGCAACACAACCCCAAAGCATGATGGATCCACCCCCATATTTAACAGTTGGCAAGGTGTTCTTTTCATGAAATGCTGCTCCTTTTTTTCTCCAAACATACCTTTGCTTATTGTGGCCAAAGAGTTCTATTTTAACTTCATCAGTCCACAGCACTTGTTTCCAAAAGTCATCAGGCTTCTGTACATGTTCTGTTGCATATTTTTGACGTTGTATTTTATGATGAGGACGGAGGTAAGGTTTTCTTCTGCAGACTCTTCCATGAAGGTCTTGTTTGTGCAAGTATCGCCACACAGTGGACGGGTGCACTACCACTCCTGAGTCTGCTAAATCTTCCTGCAGGTCTTTTGACGTCAAATGTGGGTTTTGATTTACCTTTCTGACCAGCCTACGAGCTGTTCTGTCCGAGAGTTTCCTTGGTCTTCCAGATCTCATCTTGACCTCCACAGTTCCCCTCACCTGTCATCTCTTAATTATACCTCGCACTGTGGAAACTGCAAGCTGAAAACGTTTTGCTATCTTCTTGTAGCCCTCCCCGGCATTGTGGGCATCAATAACTTTCATTTTTTCTGTCTTACTTAGCTTCTTAGAGGAACCCATGATTGCTGTTGTTTGCACAGGTTTGTGGAGTCGCCATATTTAAGAAACCCTGAAATACACACCAGCTGGCGCTCCCTAATGACAATTGTTGACACATGCTTCAGGACTAATGAGCTGGTAAAGGTCTGAATTTGTTAAAAGAATCTGACACATTGAAACTCTCAGGGTGCCCCGACTTTTGCACAGGCCAAAATGATGTTTTTTATTTTTGTAATTTTGTTCAAGTTATAAAATAAAATGTAACTATGCATTAATGTTTCCTGATAATATTGTCTTTTTTTCCCATATCCCAGAAAGACTATAAATATGGATATTAATTTTTTAATATATAAAATATGCTGTTTTTAAAGGGGTGCCCTGACTTTCGCACACAACTGTATATAGATAGATAGATAGATAGATAGATAGATAGATAGATATCGACACATATATATCATATAAAAGATCATTTGGACTGACTGACACACGTGTTCTTCCCCTGGCCTGGTTTAAGAATGTGCTATTCATTAATACATTGAGTTTAAACAAAGTAAGGAAGGGTTAGAGTAGAATAGAAGTACAGCTATAATACCATGAGATATTAAATCGTCATCCATTGTTACATCAACCTCTAAAATTATGCTTCTTTGAGGTTCATTGATGTTTTTTGATTGTGGGGCTTTGTGAGGAGTGTGTCACCTGCAGCAAATGACAGGTGTGAATCTTACTTGTCTAACCTGAGGATTACAAAAGGTTGACCCTCTGCAGTGAGGGGTTAATTTCTTTCAGCTGACAGTCACTATTAGCCTCTTACACAAGGGATTTGGGGGTTGATACCGTTGTCAGTAGAGAATTCAGAATGACTGAAGAAAACATTCAAACTCTGCACTTAAGACAGGCTATTGTAACTCTCAAACACATGACACTACATGTTACTATACATGCTGGAAGTTTAATATTTTAACACCAAGTAACATCTACGGTAAAATGTCATTCTTACCAAGTACAAACAGACATCTGTCTTCAATTTGAGGGAAACATAACAGGGAAGTTTTACTGATGGAGGCAATTGCCAGCATATTTGTGGTTTTTCAGTTATCTGACTTCACCTTTCTGTGATTACCTATACATCATCTGCAATATAAAGAAAAAATATTGGAGCTGCTAAAATTTTATTTGAATTATGGGGTACAGTGATCTGATCCACAGATCACTGTACCCCAGTGTGCAGTCTGCTGACCTGTCTTAGTCCCCTTTTAGTAAATGCATTCCTTTCCATTATTCTGCCTGCATGTGAATGAATCAGCTTCATGTCTGAATGAGGACTCTGGTTACTTTTCTGTAAAAGTCACAATGGGTATCTGACAAAGTCAAATCTAGTAGCCTTTTTGTTCTCCTTACTGAGGCACAGGTCCAAACTGCATGCTGTCCCATTAGCAAAACACATTTGAGTTGTGTGAAACGATTTATAGACGGTTCCTTCCACCGTTTAGCATCAAAATCGCTCCAAAACTATCACAGAGCTAAAGAAACAGTGTGCTTGCCAAAACCACAAAACTTTTTTTTTTTCTTCTTCACTCAGCTGCTGTGAATTTATATTTAGTCCTTATTGGTTTATTATCATATATTACACATCACTTGATGTTCTGTCCAATTTCACACAAATGACAGATATTGTACATGCACAGCAGTTCTCTCCCTCACCGATGTGGGTAAGTCTGAATGAAGCAATGAGGAGCTTTTACAAAAGTAAAAACACAAATACTTGTTGCACAATAATTGATTGAAAGTGGTTCTTTCCTTTTTTATATGTATGTGTGTCTTTTTTCAGTGCTTATAAATCTGCTGAGTGAGTTAAAACATTTGGTATGTCCATGTCTGGTCAACCTGCATCAGTTCAGCTTCCATGCTTAACAGGAACAAACAGTTTGGAGGAATGTTTGCAGGCACCTTTGATTATTAAATGTGACGTCTTGGGTGAGAACAGTTGAAGACCTGGCCATTCGCTAAGAGTGTATAAATTCAGTGACTTTCTCAGCTGCATCTAAACCTTGTAGGCAATTTGGGGGGAAAATGCTGATGTCCTGGAGATATTTTTGAACGATCAAGTTAATCTAAGCTGTAAGGGTTTTTTTTAAAAAAGCTGGTTGGAGAGACCAAATTCCTTAGCACTGATGCTGGATTGGTGCATAATTCAGTCTTTGATAGCATGGAGTGACAGTTAAATTCCAGCTGGGAAAGACAAAAAAACTAAACAAAACACAAAAAGCAGACAAGAGTACTCCAGTTTTAATTCTCTCTTTTTTAAAAATTAAAAATGAATTATTAAACATGCCCTTTCAAAAAGAACACTGTAAAGTGTTCGATTAAATTTGAACACAAACTCTACCAAAAATATTACAGTGATGGCTGTGGTAGAGCGGGTTGTCCACTGATCGCAAGGTTGGTGGTTCGATCCCCGGCCCTTCCATATTCTGAAGTGTCACTGGGAAGAAACTGAACCCCATGTTGCTTCTGATGGCAAACAGGCGCCCTGCATGGAAGCTCTGTCGCCACTGGTGTGTGAATGTGTGTGTGAATGGGTGAATGGGAAACACATTGTAAGCACTTTGAGTACCACTAAGGTAGAAAGGCACTACACAAGTGCAGACCATTTACCATTACTTTCTACTGTTTTCCTCATGCAGGAAAAAGCTTTCATGACATTCATTTTTATTATATACAGTATATTTAGCAGGTTGGTACTGTATGCAGTGGACTGTGGAGATGTGCTGAGTGTCCAGCATTTTAACTTGTAGCTACATCTGCTTAGACAGCAGAGTTCTAGTATTTGTGTTTGAATGAAAACCAGTGAAGGTAAAAACAGACAGTAAATAAACAAAAATGTGATCACATAAATTCACTATTTGTGCTTTACTAAATATCGTATTTGACTCTGACTCAACCCATCGTGGAGTGGAGTGTGCAAACATAATCAGTGAAGAAGTAGAGAATCATCACTTATTCTAGAAACTACTGAGATACGAACATTTAGGGAATCAATTTATCAGACAGGTATTTAGATTATATGGACATGCAGTGTGAAATATGATGTTTTAATGATGCAGTTGATGCATGGAAGGAGTCCTCTGTACTCTAGTATGTAATGGCATAGGTTCTGTCTTGGATTAGCATGAAGCAACATTTACACTCCAGAATGGTTGGATTGAAAATGACTGAGCAAAATAAAGGGTTATGTGAAAATAAGTATTCATGAAAGTTATTATAGCCTGATAATATGTCATAGATATCATAGTTTGTGTTTAAAATATTAGTTCAAGCAGAAAACAAAGTCTAACTGTTAGTGAACACAAAGCTGATGTCCTAGTTTCGGCTCTCTGCTTTAGCATCACTTCCTGCTGGGTTCTCCTGCAGGGTTTTCATAATTGTAGTGAAGAGGTGACAGCAGGTTATATAGAGGAGATCAGTGACAATCTTCCCAAGTCAGTGCATCAGCAAGTACGTTAAGATCTACAGAGTATTTAACAGCAACATACTTGTTTTTATCATATATACAATTAATAATACAAAAAATAAATAATGCATAAAAACTGTTTGAAACATTCAAAAACATTCACACAGAACAGTCAAATATTAACATACTGATAACTCTAGTATTCAATTCTGATTGAAACCAAAGCCAGGGATTTTAGCAGAACATTTACACTTGACTGTGACCTTTTCAATTTTCAGAGCAGTTTTTCACTGTCATAGTTTCCCTTCAGTCATTCTTCTTGTTAGTACTTCTTATTTGTGGCATAGTTCCCATGTTAGTTCCTAGGCAAAGAAAGCTTATAATGTGGCCCAGCAACTGCTTTTCTCACAGATGATGGTGATGAAAGATATCTGATAGATGAACCAAGAACTGCCACATCGACAGATATAGGCATATATAGTTATTGTTATATTTGTCTTTGAGTTACATTGAAGCCAACTTTGTTCTGACCACAATCTACAGGTAGATTTCATACTTTTTAAAACTCTTACTCTAGAAAGTAGTATATGGGGGTTATTATGGTATTAAAATAATATTTGTCATCTTGATTATTCGATCTTGAATTAAACTAGACAGTTATTTTATGGCAATGCCTGATTTTATGGATGAACTGAAATAAGGTCCACACTTGGATGGTACGGAGTGATGGGGTCCTCTCATAGACAGTGTATAATAATATGGGTGCCCTCTTAGATACCATGAAGTGACACTGACGTCCCAGTATGTATAGACAGAAGATCAAATTGATTTGTATTATTAATCTCTCTCTCTCTCTCTCTCTCTCTCTCTCTCTCACACACACACACACACACACACACACACACACACACACACACACATCAGATGGGGTCAGCGTTAGCACTGTTTCCATACATCTCTGTTTTAGGGGTCCCGAAAATTAAAATGAATTGGTGAATTGGTGTTGCTGTAGCCTAAGATTGCTATTTGCTGTCTATTAAAAGCTACTCAACAATGAACTGGGTGGCAAATTACTCCTAATCAATTCTTGACTCAACTCATAAACTGTCCACTCTTCCAATAGGTCAGTGTGCATTCATCTACAAAGCAAAAGAGAGCTTCATTTGTCTTCCTCCACCTAATCACAGCTGGAGCTGCAAGTCAAACAGACAAACAGCTCTAAAAGTTTCTTGTCCTGACTTTTTAAGTGCTCACCTCACGCTCCTGCTAAATGTGTTTGCTTTGGCTGAACTGTCCGTGTGGAAGCAGCTACAGAGAGAGTTACTCAGTTAATGTCAGCAAGTTGTTGTTCAAGAATGCTAAGAATTTTACTCCTTTTGAAAGGTTGAATGCATACCTCAGGGTTATGGAGGCCCATCCATCCTCCATTTGCCATTGTCCATTCCAAACAGTCCATGCCATCTTCTCTGCTGACAGCAATGTTTAGCTGCCGGCCTTGGCTACCTGAGAGAGGGACAGCAAAAGAGGAGAGGGGAGGAAATCCTTGGAACTATGAAAGCTTTGTTCCATTGTTGTCTCTTTAGAGATGTGATTTGTGTTTGCCTCAGGTAGAGCTGTTAGCAGCAGTGACAAAATGCCAGCTGTCAGATGCATGGGAGCAAACAGCAAACAATCAGAAAGAAGTATGTTTTTATTTTTCCCACAAATTTGGATAAAGAGCCCTGATGCTGCATTGAGGTGTCGGATTTGTAAAGATTCACAGATAACATTACTGATTCAATTAAATTTACTTTAATGACACAATAGCATATGTTTTTAATGTACAGGTCCTCCAGGGTTTGATAAGACCAACCATCATTTGTAAATTTTGCTCTTCCACACTTCACACTTCTCTTAGAGCAAGGCTTGGATTTCATGTCTACTCTAATAAATAAAGTGTTCACAGAAGATATACATTTTGGGAGAGTTATAATGATAATAAATTGGTTTTATGTAGCGCTTTTCTAGACACTCAAAGACACTTTACATTGCATTATTCATTTACTCCATACTCGATGGTGCTAAGCTACATATGGAGCCACAGCTGTCCTGGGGTAGACTGATGGAGGCCAGGCTGCCAGTCTGCTCCATCAGCCCCTCCAACCACCACCAACCACTCACTCTCACACTGCATCCACCCAGACTTCCTGGTGTTCCCTCACAGTCTCCCATCCAGGTACTGACCAGGCCCAACCTCACTTAGCTTCCCAGGTCTGACGGGATCAGGTGTCACAAGGCGGTATGGCCTATAAATAGGTGGTTGTGATCATTTCTTCTGTGCGTTACTGGCTGTGAAGCATTACTTATGGAGGAAGATGGGGGACAATTTCAGAGTCCTGGAAACCAGCAGAAACTAAGATATTAAGTATTATTTTTCTTTAAATTTTGAAGTTCCAGCAATTGCATTTCACTTGAAATAAAGTGCCTTTTAATTTGGCATTATAACATTATTGGCATTATCTCAGAGAAATTTCACTTGTGCATAGGTATGCTCCTCTCACTGCAAGCCGGTTTCAAAAAAGAGTTCAACACTGATGGTATTTTGGAGTTTAGTTGTTCCTCTTGTGCGCAAAAACTTTTTTGTCTTTTCTTTTTAATTAAGGAAACAGCTTTTGCTGTGCCACGTGGAAGGCATGCTTGATGACAATTCTTGGCATTTTGGCATATAAGCAAGCATTTTGTGGTCACTCTCATATTTTCAAGCAAGCAAATAATAGCAAAGTGAAAAAAACAGAACATCCACACTGAAAAGTAAGTACCTGTCATATCAGAACTTCTAACTCGAAACATTAGAAATAGGGACCTCAAATTAGGAACCACTGATTAGAACCTCGTTATGAAGCGAATAATTTCAGAACTGACCACTACAGCAGATTCAGGTGAAGAGCAGACTGTTACAAAAACAAGTCTCCAAGAACCCAAAATGTCACCCCATTACTTGCAGGTACCTCTGCAGCTGTTGTTGTAGGGCTACGTCTACTCAGAGGTTGCATGAATCTGACCTGCATGGAAGCCTTTGCTGTCCAAAAAGAGAGATGAAAACTATAGTTTGCCAGTGAGCATATAAGCAAAGACCAGACCTGTTTAAACAAATAAATAAACTCTCTGGATGGACAAATTAAAGACAGAGTTCACATCAACATTAGAAATGTTTGGCACAGACCAAGGGCAGCTTTTCAGCAAAACAACTTTTACCAACTCTGAAGCATTTACTGAAGCATAACTTCACTTCCTCAGGGACTGGTCAGCTTGCAGTCACTGCTTCAATGATGAATTCTGCATCATATAACCGAGCCTGAAAATAATGTGCAGTCAGAAGGTTGAAGCTGAACCGGAAGTGGATTTTTCAGCAGACTAATGATCCTAAGCACACAGGAAGATCCACCGAGGAAGTGCCTCTAATAGTTTATGATGGGCCTGTATGTCTTATTACTTAACAAATTGCCAAAACAGGAACTGTCATTATATAATGTCATGATAATAAAAGACAATATAAAACACAGAAGCTTTAATTCATTGTTGTTACATTTACAAGTATGAGCACCGTTACACGCAATCATAACATATAATTGTTTAATTTGTTTGTTTAATGTAAAATCTCAGTTTAAAGTAACCTATGGTTACATCTGTCAGATAAGTGAAGATCAGTAGAAGTTCCAATACTATTTACTTAACTTCAGACAGAAGCATAAAGTATCATAAAATGGAAATGTACAAGTAAAGTGCTTAAGATTTGTACTATATGTAAATTCAGCACTGAAGTAAATGTACTTTGTTACTTTCCAGTGCCCCTCATAATGGAGGAAAAGCATTATATACTGCACAAACCAGACCAAAACCTCAAACTGTATCATAAAACAAATAGAATGTAATAAAAACCTTGATGTAAAATAAAAATTAAGCACATTTTCCAAACTAAATTTTATCCATTTTTTTGTCTCTTGGTTGCTCTTTGTATCATATGATGCTAAAAAAGAGACTTTTCAATAAAAAGCTAATTTGCGCCCAAGCTGTCTGAGCACACTGGCTGATAGATTATACTCAGCTTTGACCTGGAGGTGTTTAAGGAGAGAGCAGAGAGGTGTGGAGTCTAAGTGACTCACGATGACCTGTGTGATTTTCATCTATGCTCAAACATTACAGTGTACTCAAAAAGAAAGCTAGTTTCAGAGGCATACAAGGATCACAATGCTAAACTAAGACACACACACACACACACACACACACACACACACACACACGCATATGCACAGCATCGCTGAGCAAGTTGTAAACCTGTGAATTTCATAAACGCTCCAATCGGGAAGAATTTGGCCATTGCTGTGCTGTTTCTCGTTAACAATAAATAGCGTCACAGGGTCCTGAGGTGAAATTACACTATATCATGGCTGAGAGCTCATTAAAAATGGATATGACTGGTTGACTAACAGTAGCTCCCAGGCTCGAAAGTGTCAACGGGCCCGCTGCTTTCCTTCCATGTTGTAAAAAATTCAAGCTGATGTGACACAGCGGGCACGTTGGTGCCAGACATGCACAGTGATTTATGCCTCTCATTTCCAGTAAGGGACATTTTAAGTGAAAGCACAGGGAATTTGGCAATTTTACAGCAAGGCACTGCAGAGGAAAAAGTACAGCAGTTGCATACTTGGAGAGATTCTCAGCATTGTTTAGAGAAAAAGCATGGCCTGAATACAGTATCTGTCAAAAACATGCACAGAAATTACCTGTTGATGCTCACTGACTATTGTCCAAGGCCAACTGCCACACAAACAAAGGAGCAAATACAAAAGAGAGTTTATGCTATCACCATTTGAATTGGCTGTGGCTTACAGAGAAAGATACAAGAAATAAAAGATGTGAAGCTGAAGGGAACTTGCAGCCATTAGGGTAGATTATCTCCAATAATAGATCCGGCTAAAAGAGAGGGAAGAACAAAATATGACAGCAAATATGTCAGTGACAGCAAATGGGACTTTGTTTGTGTCGGTCATCTGTCAACAAAGTTACAGTTAGGTCCATAAGTATTTGGACATTGACACAATTTTCAGCATTCCAGCTCTGTACAACACCACAATGGATTTGAAATGAAACAATCAAGATGTGCTTTAAGTGCAGACTTTGAGCTTTAATTTGAGGGCATTTACATCCAAATCAGATGAACGGTGTAGGAATTACAATACATTTTATATGTGCCGCCACTTTTTTAAGGGACCAAAAGTATTTGGACAATTGGCTACTGAGCTGTTCCATGGCCAGGTGTGTGTTATTCCCTCATTATTTCATTTACAAGGAGCAGATAAAAGGCCTGCAGTTCATTTCAAGTGTGGTATATTCATTTGGAATCTTCACATCTCTCAATATGAAGTCCAAAGAGCTGTCACTATCAGTGAAGCAAGCCATCATTAGGCTGAAAAATCAAAATAAACCCATCAGAGAGATAGCAAAAACATTAGGTGTGGCCAAATCAACTGTTTGGTACATTCTTAAAAAGAGAGAACGCACTGGTGAGCTCAGCAACGCCAAAAGACCTGGAAGACCACGGAAAACAAGTGTAGTGGATGACAGACGAATCCTTTCCCTCATTAAGAAAAACCCCTTCACAACAGTTGGCCACATCAAGAAAACTCTCCAGGAGGTAGGTGTATCTGTGTCCAAGTCAACAATTAAGAGAAGACTTCACCAGAGGAAATACAGAGGTTTCACCACAAGGTGTAAACCATTGGTGAGCCTCAAAAACAGGAAGGCCAGATTAGAGTTTGCCAAGAAACATCTAAAAGAGCCTGTGCAGTTCTGGAACAACATCTTATGGACAGATGAGACAAAGATCAACTTGTACCAGAATGATGGAAAGAGAAGAGTATGGAGAAGGGAAGGAACTGCTCAAGATCCAAAGCATACCACCTCATCAGTGAAGCATGGTGGTGGTAGTGTAATGGCGTGGGCATGTATGGCTGCCAGTGGAACTGGATCTCTTATATTTATTGATCATGTGACTGCTGACAAGAGCAGCAGAATGAATTCTGAAGTGTTTCGGCAATATTATCTGCTCATATTCAACCAAATGCTTCAAAACTCATTGGACGGCGCTTCACAATGCAGATGGACTATGACCCGAAGCATACTGCGAAAGCAACCAAAGAGTTTTTAAAGGCAAAGAAGTGGAATGTTCTGCAATGGCCAAGTCAATCACCTGACCTGAATCCAATTGAGCATGCATTTCACTTGCTGAAGACAAAACTGAAGGGAAAATACCCAAAGAACAAGCAGGAACTGAAGACAGCTGCAGCAGAGGCCTGGCAGAGCATCACCAGGGACCAAACCCAGCGTCTGGTGATGTCCATTAGTTCCAGACTACAGGCTGTCATTGACTGCAAAGGATTTGCAACAAAGTATTAAAAAGTGACAATTTGATTTATGATTATGTTAGTTTGTCCAAATACTTTTGGTCCCTTCAAAAGGTGGAGGCACATATAAAATGTATTGTAATTCCTACACCGTTCATCTGATTTGGATGTAAATGCCCTCAAATTAAAGCTCAAAGTCTGCACTTAAAGCACATCTTGATTGTTTCATTTCAAATCCATTGTGGTGTTGTACAGAGCTGGAATGCTGAAAATTGTGTCAATGTCCAAATACTTATGGACCTAACTGTATATTTGAAGTGCCGTAGTAGAAAGAAACTGGACTTTGGTTCTTAAGGACATTTCAGCGCTCCTCCTAAGCGCACCTCAAGTGTTAATTCTAACCCTCAAAGTTAGAATTAACCATGTGCAACCCTCACATGCACATGGTCTGTTAACAAACCAAGACTCGCATAACGCAGGGTGTGAATGGCTGTGAGGCTGCCTGTTGAGGGATCTCAGGACTGCATAGTAAATACATGATACATGATGCTAGTCTAACATAGATGACTTCCTTGACTTCTGAAATCTTAGGAAGCCTCTTAGATGAGATATGACATGTCTTCAAGAACCAAGAATTCCAGATGCATTCAACTGAAGCACTTAAAACATGACTCTTTTTTGTCTGAAACAGCTATACCTCTTGTTTTATGGGTTGTGTCAGCCCAAGTGCCATCTCTCTTTAACAATGAATGAGTAAGTAAGGAATGTGTTCACTTTTAACAAGATGTGCTGTTATAAGAATATAAGAAGTACTGTCTAATGCAACTTTCATATGGATAGGCTGTAATCTGGACATCTGCACAATGGAGACTACAATTCATTCTTTATTTAATACAGACACAAATAAAGGTCCATAGAGATAAAAGTGAACAAGGTAAAAAAGGATATAATTAGTCCAAAGTGCAGTTAAATAGTTTGTCCATCCAGTGTTTCCTCAACAGAGAGGTGTAGCGACAAGAGCTCAGTTGAGGGTTTGGCTCATACAATGTGAACCGTGATCTTCAAATGGTGTTAACTCTTTATCAAGCCAGAGGAAGCCAATTAAAAATGAAAGCTCGCTTTGGTTGTATAAATGGAGTTCACACAAGTTTGGTTTAATAGACCTCATCAAAAACAAAATCTTTAAGAAATCAGAACAATAAAAGTGATAGAAAAGCAAGAGAACACCATCTGCTGAGTGTTGACTTAGTCTTCTGAGCTAGCCATCAGTGACATGACCTTGAATCTGAGGTCTCAGCACTGTCTCCACATGAATTCTGGTTTTAGACACACTCGTGGCCAGTGTAATTTTCTGAAACAGACCAGGGAAGAACAGGGTTGGCTGTCACACTTTTTACCCTAGGGTGAACTGCTCATCATCAAAACATCTTAGTTTCATCTTAGTAGTCATTCCTACATTACATTGAATCTTAAGGTGTTGGCTTGAAATGTGTATCCCTCTCATTTTCCAACTCATTGTAACAAAGAGGTAATTAACTATCAAAGACACTCTGACACACTGTGACAACCAACCCTATCACGGGGTTGTCACATACTATGGGGTTGTCTGTCAAATTGTTATTTTATTGGGAAAAATCTTTTTAAAAGTGACAAGAAGGCAGAACTAAATTTGAAACAGAATTTTAGGCCAGCCTATATAACAACTTAAGAAGCAAAACAAATAGGCCTAACAATAATACCCTATGCAACTAGGCTACATGCATCCGCTGTCTCAGTTACAGTAATAACAAATGTAGGGTCTGTGCCCTCCAACTAAGCAGAGCTTGTGTGCCCAATGGTTACACATCCAACACTTCTCCCATACCTCCCCTGAACAGCTGTGGGAGAACATTTCCATACAAAAAAAAACAAAAACAATCCTCTTTGTCTGATGAAGACTCCTCCTCCTGTCTCTTTTGCTTCTGTTTCCTCTTCTTGCTGGCTGCCTTTTCCAGCTGGGGTGGAGTGCACCGGGATGCAGTAGGCTTGGTAGCTGGTCTAGGCTGGGATGCAGTAGGCTTGGTAGCTGGTCTAGGCTGGGATGCAGTAGGCTTGGTAGCTGGTCTAGGCTGGGATGCAGTAGGTTTGGTAGCTGGTCTAGGCTGGGATGCACTGGGGCATTTTGATGTTGTTGCCATTTTTGACATTCTTTTTCATTCTTAGGTACCTTTCCTGGCTGCAGCCTTTGGATAAGGCCTCAGCTCTTCTGGAGTCACTGGTCTCTGTCCAGATCTAGTGGATGGCTCTAGAGGAGGGGTGGTGGGTTTGGTTGGGTTTGAACAGAGCACTGGGCACTATTCGGTCTGTCGTGGAAGCAGGTGCAAATGCTGTCTTCAGGAATATCTCTTGGTTAAAGGGATATATTCCACTTGCCTGGAATCCTGCCTGCATGTTGCCCAGGGTAATTGCAAGAAGGAAGACTGTAGCCACCACTTTAGGAATATCATATATCATCATGGTTTTCCCAGGGTTGTTCAACATCCAGGCAGTGGAGGCGGTGTTGACTTGCCTCTTCAACAGGCCATAGACAGAAACATCCAGGGGCTGCAGGCGGTGTGAGCAATGGGGAGGGAAGGACAACAGCACAACCCCATTCTCCTTGGCATACTTCAGCCCATCACCTGACAGGTGTTAGCTGTGGTTATCAAGGAGCAGGAGGCATAGCATGTGTCTGCTGCATCTTGTATGGGATACAAAATGCTCAAGAAATTCCACAAAATGCCCCTCTTTCGTCCACCCACTTGGATTCACTGCTCCTGCACTTCCGGTAGGGGCAGAAAGTAAAAAATGGTTGTGGAATTTCACCTGGGGGAAGATAAAGAATGGGGGGATGCTCTTGCTCCTCACTGAAAACTAACCTCTGGCTTATTTGTTTTTGAGCAATATCTTTTCAGCGTTCTGTAACTAATACACAAGTCCTTGGAAGTGCTCCGGATGGACTTGTTATTTAACTTCACCTCCCTGACTGCCCTCATGACATCTGGTGGGGTCAGACCCTTCTTCGTTTTCTGTGTAAAGTTTCAGCCCATGTTTATTAAAAAATGAGAGAACGGAATAGTAATTTCACCATGTATGAGTTTGCTAACACAGTCAGAGAGAATGTGACGACCAACCCCAACTGGAATTTCTTGCTACAGAGTCGACGCCAGACAAAAGTCAATGGGGGGGCATAAAGAAAACTTTGGGGGGTGCAAATTTGTGTGTGTGGGGGGGAGGGGGCGCAGTGCCTTCTAGTGGTGAGATGTAATGAGCGTGCCAACCAACCTATGTGACAACCAAACCCATTCTCCCCTATCTGGCATTCATGCCCTCTACACACCATGAATACTGTGTGGAGGTTACAAAGGAGCCAGGGTTTGAATGTGTTCCAGGAGACACTGCAATGAACACAGTTATCCCCATATTTGAACATCCATCCATCCATCAGTTATCTTTACACCCACCGCTTAATCCTCTTTAGAGTCACGGTGGGGCTGGAGACTATCCCAGCCGACTCAGGGTGAAGGCAGGGGACACCCTGGACAGGTCACCAGTCTATCACAGGGCTACACATAGAGACAGACAACCAAGCACACTCTCATTCACACCCACGAACAATTTAGAATCACAATTAACCTCAGCATGTCTTTGGACTGTGGGAGGAAGCCAGAGTACCTGGCAAAAACCCACACTGCACAAGTAGAACATGCAAACTCCACACAGAAAGATCCCAGGCCCAAGCCTGGATGCGAACCAGGGATATTCTAGTTATGATGTGACGGTGCTAACAACCGAGCCACAAATGCAGCCCCATATTAGAACAATATTACACATTCTTCCTTTCTGTTTGGACATTAAGGATAATTTAAAGATGATCGCCGCAAACTTCCGCCTCTCCCCTCTATCCTGCTGTCTAATGTTCAATCCATCAGGAATAAGATGGATGAGTTGGAGGCGCATGCCAAGCTCAAAAATGAGATAAAAGAGACGTGTCTTCTGGCTTTCACGGAAACGTGGCTATCTGATTTGGATCTTGACTCGGATCTCTGTTTGTCTGGATTTGGATGCCCCATTCGCCTTGACCGCTCACCTGAGATGACAGGGAAGAGACGTGGAGGAGGAGTATGCTTCTACATCAATGAGAGGTACTGTAACACTACGGTGATACGAGAGAGGATATGCACTACAGACATAGAGCTACTGTCCATCTCCCTACGACCTTACTAGTTGCCTCGCGAATTCCAGCAGATTTTCGTCACTTTGGTGTATATTCATCCGCGAGCGAACGCCAGTGCTGCCGCTCAGCTGATTGCTGACGTAACGCTCAAACTTGACTCTATCTGTCCGAATGCACCAAAGTTCATCCTAGGGGACTTCAACCACTGTGTGCTATCAAAAACCCTGAGGCACTATGAGCAATATGTTAAGTGCCCAACAACACAGAAAAATACAACGATAGATCTGTGCTACGGTTCTGTTAATGGAGCATATAAAGCGCTACTTCTGCCCTCCTTCGGTGCGTCCTACCACAACAGCGTGTACCTAATGCCCATCTATAAGCCTTCCTTTAGACGCATAGAGAGAGAGGAAAAAGCTGTTCGGGCCTGGACAGAAGAAAGTATATCTACTCTGCAGGCGTCCCTTGAGTGCACAGACTGGGACTGCTTTTTTGAGGCTTGTGACAGCATTGATGAACTCTCAGATGCTATATCTTCTTATGTGACGTTTTGTGTAGATTCTGTTATTCAGACAAAGAAAGTGACAATCTACCCAAACAATAAGCCCTGGGTAACCAAAGAACTGAAATCTGTCATTAATAAAAAGAGAAGGGTGTTCTTCTCAGGTGGTCCTCAGGAGAAAAAGAATATGTCCCGAGAAGTAAGGAACGAAATTAGGAAAGCTAAAATTAACTACAAAAACAAAATAGAAAAACTGTACAGTGGAGGTAACCTTAAAGCTGCTTGGACTGGTATAAAGTCCATGGCCTCTATAAACCAGGCCGCACGTGAAGCGAGAGCTGTCATATGTGTTAATGGAGTGGAAAGCAGAGATCTTCCTAACACACTAAACTCCTTTTATGCAAGATTTGAAACGGTAGAGGCTGCCCAAAAAGTGTCTGACCTGCGAGCGTCTCTGGTTTTGAATGATAGGTTAATTGTGATCACTCAGGACAGTGTCACAAACCTGTTCAAGCAGGTAAATGTGCGGAAGGCTGCTGGCCCAGACCACATTTGTGGCAGAACATTGCGCCATTGTGCAAATCAGCTCAGTGGTGTATTCTCAAAAATCTTTCAGATGAGTGTTGACAGTGGACAGATTCCCGTATTATGGAAAACTTCAAGTATTATTCCTGTACCTAAATGTAACAAAGCAAGAGAGCTGAACGACTACAGACCCATTGCTCTAACCTCTCTTGTGATGAAGAGCTTTGAGAGACTTTTAAAGACTGAGATTATGTCCAGGATTTCCGGCAAACTGGATCCCCTCCAATTTGCCTACCAGGCTGGTAAAGGAGTGGATGATGCAAAGATCTTTCTTCTTGATAAAATATTTAAACACCTGGAGAAACCGAAATCTCATGCTAGAGTTTTATTTGCTGATTTTTCCTCTGCGTTTAACAGGATGCAGCCTCACATTCTGATTGAACGTCTTGCTCTGTATTTTAATCTCCCAAATCAAATTTTATTTCTGCTTTTAAACCTTTTAACAAACAGGGTGCAAAGAGTCTTTGTGAATGGACAGTTGTCGGACCCTATGATCTCCAGCACAGGCTCGCCGCAGGGCTGTGTATTATCATCCCTGCTGTTTATCATGTACACTGATGCCTGCAGGTCCACACAGGAGAATAGATATCTGATAAAGTTCTCAGATGACACTGTCCTGCTCTCATTGCTTCAAGGCTCCGAAAGTGGCCATGATAAAGCCCTGTTGGATTTTGTAGAGTGGTGTGACATCAGTTCCTTAGACCTAAATGTAGGTAAAACTAAGGAAATGATAATAGACTTTCGAAGGATCACTGGAAAACACAGTACCAGTACCATTCACGGAGAGGTAGTTGAAATTGTAAATAACTACAAATATCTTGGCACTGTGTTTGATTCAGCACTAAAGTTTGACTTAAACACTGACGTCATCACTAAGAAAAGCCAACAGCAGATATATCTCTTAAGGAAACTAAATTCTTTTAATGTCTCTCAGCCTATTCTGTGTAATTTTTATCGTTCTTTTATCGAGAGTCTTTTTAACATTCTCTTTTATTTGCTGGTTTTATAATCTCTCAGTCAAGGATAAAAACAGCCTGAATAACATTGTAAGGATCAGCTCAAAAATTATTGGAGTACAGATGCCATGTTTGAACTCCTTGTGGAGCAGACAGGTGGTCCGCAAGGCTCAAAGCATTTTAAGCCTTCCTGACCACATTTTAAGGCATGAATTTTCCTTATTGCCCTCTGGGCGGCGCTATCTCGCCCCTGCCAGGAAGACAAACAGATTTGCGAACTCCTTCATTCCAGCTGCCATAAGGCTCCTAAATCTAGGAGAAAGCAGCATTTGAAGTCTGTTTTTGTCTGATTTTAAGTGTGTCTCAATATTTATTACTGTTGAACTTGTCCTGTACTCTGGTGAAGCTCCTTGTCCTGCTGCTTCCTACCTTATTATAGAGGCTGTTGTTGTTGTTGTTGCTGTTGTCTGCTATTGGCACTGACAGATTATCTGTGTTGCTGTATGACTGTGTATGCGGTACTTTTTATTTTTCAAAGCGGTGGCTGCAAACAAAATTGCCCTTCTGGGATAAATAAAGTTTTCTGAATCTGAATCTGAATCTGAATAATGAAAATACATGATGATGTGGTCTAAGAACACATCATTGAAGCTAGTTCTTGAGAGTAATCTGAGCCTGATGATTAGCAAAACATGTAGGTTGACCCTGACTGAAATCTCAAAAACTACTGGATCAGTTACCAAGAAAAGAACGGAAAAAAACAAAGTCTTAACATAAAGAATTTTAAGTGCTTTATTCATTCTTTGACGTTTCTTCTAGCTCTATCATCAGGTCAAAATGATCATTTGCCCAACACAAATAAATACCTGCAAATCTAATGGCATATGTTAATGTGCAAATGAATTTGTAAACCAACCAACCACTACAAAACAATCAGTACAAGACCCCCGTTTTACTGTTTTACTGTCGACTCCTAGCCTTGTTGCAACACCATACGCTCCTCCAACTCCTCTGTAGGCACCATTTGTCACATGTTGCATCTCATTGAATTTAGTTTTGCAAGACATTCTAGTTACGTCTACAGGGATAAGGGTACAGGTGGTCTTCTACTCTCACATGCACGCACACACACACACACACACACACATACTAAGTGAGCTGGATGAAAGAATACAGCAGAATGAATCACAGACAGATGTTTTAACTCTTGGCGAGGAGCCTGCCCTCATTAATCACACTTTATCAGCCACAATCTCAACGAATAGAGGCAGAAAATGGAGTGGGAAGCGAGGGAGGTGGTTGAAAGACAAGAATACACAGAGGAAGAGGCGACGGAGGAGTGTTTCTCTGCTCACTGTGTGACTCAGAGGTTCAGTACAGTCCCTGACCTCCTGCCACCTCAGTGAATTGAATGAAGAAGCAGCAGCAGCCCAAGGGCACGGTGTTAAATAATGCCCAGGCATACGGAGTACATTACGATTTAGCATAAATAAGAAACAGCAGAGCATCGGACGGTCTATGTGCTGCCAACTCATTAACCCTGACAGAGAGACAGACAGACAACTCCAAAGGGATATGTCAAAGAGAAAATAGATGCCAACATGAGGTGGAGGACAGGGACGACTTGAAGAAAAGACCTTGTAATTCGAGACACATTTCAAAAGTTTCTGAGGCATGGATTATGACAAAGATTTGAATTTGTTCATCTGTTTCCTTTGTGATGAGATGAAAAGACAAGATGACATTGACTTCTAAATGTCTGTTTACAGTAAAATCATCAACCAGTGCTGTGCTTCTGAATGATGCAGTGCTGCTGAAAACAGCATGCACACTATTCCTGTTATTATACAGTATACAGGAGCAAATACACAGCAGGTTTGTAATAAAAAAGATATTAATGATTAGTCATCTCGTTGAACGAAGCTCAGCTGTGTCTCCAGATCCTCCTGCACGTAAAAATGTATTCTTGGCGTCATTAAAATTCACACACTGGCTCACAGTCACATTGATTTTTACTCTTTTGACAGGTGTAGTCCAGCTTTAGTTTGCATAATGCTTCAAGTAACTCTAGTCATTATTTTGTTCAGCTTTAAATTTGAATATCTAAAATCCCTGAATAATATAATTGTTGTAATACTGTACTGGATGCCAAATGTGCCTCTCTAAAATCATGCTCATAGTACTGGATGTTCAGTGTCATCCCCATCAGACCAGGATGTACTCACTGTTGTCTGGTAAGAGTCAGAAGACTTTACAGGTAATCCAGTTGGAAGTGACTAACCTGATTACCTGTAAAAATAACCTCCCCAATAACACCTGTGACCTCATCAGTGCTGTTATTGAGGAGGTTGTACAGAACACAGCCGATGATCTTTTCTACTAACCAAGTTTACATAATAGTCTGAACAGAGAGACAGAAAAAAATCATTCTGCAAGACATGCTATGCAAAATAAATGCACGAGCCGGTGAGATATAATCCCCAGGTTGAAGCAATGGTTTGACATTTTGAGAGATTAACTTTTTCACTTTCATTTTTCCAATTAGGTAAGTCGAATTCATATACTCTATGTTTAACTACGGACCTGAAGAGCTAAAGGATACCATTAGCTCTTTATGTTAGATAAACTAACATGAAGACTCTGAAGTCCTTTGCAGACATAATTCCTTTTCCATTACTCGGAAAGCAACTAAACCTAAGGCCTCATGCTTAAATGAGCACCCTTATCACATTTATATATCACACATACTGTGGCTCTCACCATCACGGTCGTTGCTTTGTCTGAATGAAGCCTACAGAGGACTAATAGAAAATTGACCTATATATGAAAAACAGAGTACATTTCACTTTAACAGATTGATGAAGTCTTTAATGTTACATATCCCATGTCTGAAAAGGGCTTTAAAGAAGTGATGGGCTACAGCGCACTGCTAGAATACTTTGAAAACACATTGGCATTGATTTTCCAAGCATCTGAAATCTACTAGCGAGATGGAACACTATTCTTTGAAAAGACATTCCCTCATTTGGTGTTTTGGTGAGGATGGTGAAGAGTAGGGATGGGTATCTGTTAGGATTCCTGCTCCAGCCCGTGCTTCCCCCTCACTCTCCCTGATTCTCCCACACTCTGCCTCACTCCGTCAGCTCAGCCGTGGCTGCCTGTGCCCTGATTACTGATTCGAGGCAGCTGCGGCAAGCAGCCCACCTGGACATGATTACACACCTTAAATACTCAAGCCACTCACTCACCCGCTGCCAGATCATAGAACTATGTACCTGTTCCCTGCTGGACTCTGCCCTGTCCCCCACCGGTTCCCTGTTTGCCTGCCTGCTTCACTCGGACTGCCATCACCCAAACTCCCAGCCCGCATATCCCGGATCCTGCCTGTCCCTTTTGTTATTTAGGTTGTGTGAGTAATCCTGTTTTCTTTGTAGTTATTTAGTTTGTTCTCACAGGTTTTCTGTTGTTCCCATTCTGTTTGTTAGTTAGTTATTCTTTGGTTTTTGTAGTTTAGTCTTGTTAGGTATCAAGCCTGGTTTCTACATTCTGTTCTCCTCCAGTTAGTTTTACCTCACTGTGTTGTTTTTTAGTCTGTAGTTTTGTTCTGTTGGTTTGGTTTAATTTAATCGTCTGTGGTTTTCTTAAGTTTTTCTGCTGTCGTTAGTTTAGTTATTTAGATTCATATTCTGCTTAGGCTTCAGTTTAGTCTAGTTTCTGTTTTCCTTTTGTAGTATAGTTAGTGTTTGAGTTTTTGGGTTCCTCCTGTATTGGAGTGGGTTCTGGTTTTGTACCTTCCCCCATGTTATGTTGGTCCTTGCCCGGTTTAAATAAATTGTTCCTTTGAGAAATCTGCCTCAGCCTGTTCCGTGTCCGCAGTTGGGTTCTCCCCCGCACCCTAACAGTATCGTGGATTTTAATGGTACTTTTACTATTACCGAATACAGCCTATCGATCTGGTAATTCAACGGTACTCTTATCGGTTCTTTTTTTTGTTTTTTTTTCAACAAAACAACTAAACTAATGAACAGAATTACCATTGCTATAATCTGTCTTTATAATTTGAAAATTGCCTCTCTTTCATTCTTACTTTTAAGTGACAAAAAATGCAGGATCTTTTCTTTGACAGTATTCTTGAGTTCTGTGGATTGTGGAGTGGGGCCTCTGTTAATCAGGCTTGTTCTGCTGCAGATCACATATGCATGTTTGGAGTGGCATCTAGGGAGTTTGGAGGATGTGTCAGTGGTTTAGTTTTATCATTGTGTTTCTTGAGCTGTACCTGAGCAGTTTTTTTCTGGTGTAGTGGGACTGCATTGGCCTGCTGGGCGAGGTGGTTACTGTCAGGAAGTGGCGTTGCTGGAGGGGCTGTGCTCAGTCTGCAACAGTGTGGTGGCGGGTTACATGTCAAAGTAAAATCCAGATGCTGTCCGGACACATTTTGTTTCCCAGCATTGTAATGAGAGGATCAATATTATTCACTTAACCTATTAATGGTTTTACTTGTCCTTAGCAGGGACAATGCACACCACCACAACACAAAACTGCTCAGGAACAGCTCAAGGATGACAATAAAGAACCCAAGGAGTTGACCAGTCATCCAATCTCCCCAAGATCCCAATCCAATTCAGCATCCGTGCTATATGCCTGAACAAGTCAGATCTATGAAGGGTTCTCACCACAATCAACAGAAGTCAAAAGATTCGCTGTCCATGTTCTGGTGCCAGACAGTTGCCCCGTGTCCATGCCCTGCCGGCTGAGAGATGTTAAAACAGCATGAGGGAGACCTACATGATATTTCACAAGTGGTTCTAATGTTGTGTCTGATCAGTGTATATAACAACTCAGGTCAAATCATATTTAAATTATTATTTTGGGCATAATCCCTGGTTCACGTCCCCATTAGGACGCCTGGGATCTTTCTGTGTGGAGTTTGCATGTTCTCCCTGTGCAGCGTGGGTTTTCACCGGGTTCTCTGGCTTCCTCCTGCAGTCCAAAAACATGCTGAGGTTAATTGATTATTCTAAATTGTCCGTGGGTGTGAATGAGAGTGTGCTTGGTTGTCTGTCTCTATGTGTAGCCCTGTGATAGACAGACACCTGTCCTGGGTGTCCCCTGCCTTCACTGGAGTCACCTGTGATAGTCTCCAGCCCCCCGTGACCCTACAGAGGATTAAATGGTCTATAGATAATGGGTGAATGGATGGTTTATGGGGCATTTTATTAGTGCAGTGGAGATGTGGACAAGAAACGTGGTGAAAGAGAGCAGTCAAATGACATTTAGCAGAGAATCCAGGAGTTGAACTACGTGCTCTAACCACTTGGCAACTGGGTCACCCCAGGTCAAATCATGTTTACTTTTTTTCTTTCAGTGTATTTTACCATGACATGACTAATGTTCAAATACTGGCCTTTTCTTATGAATGTCTGATTTTGGCTTCACACATTATGAATGCACACAATGAAAGAATGAAGACACACACACACACACACACACAGAAAACATAATGCAAGACTCCTGTGACCTATTCAAGAAGAGAAAGCATTGGTGAACAAAGCAGAGGTTGGTAGAGCCCAGCGGATATTCTGGTATGGCTTAAACTTGTTTTATTGAAATCATCTTAGTGCAGTTTCCTAGTGCAGCACGATCACACCTAAGCCTTTGGCAAATTAAGAGCTTGCGTTTCCATTTTTTCCCTGTTTAGAAAAAGTTTCACAACCTGCAACAAAAAAGTGGAAACTATAAGCAAAGACACACTGAAAGCAAAGGGATTTGTCAATGCTCTAAATAATCTTTGAAAATGAGGACGTGGTATGATATACTGGAATATATATGGGAATTACATGAGTGACTTACAGTTTGTAGTTTTGTAAATTTGTGGATTCACTAGAATTCAGGTAATGCTACTTTTACATCAGAAGACTTTGAAAAGATTTGGAAAAGACTCTTGGAAAACTATCATGTCACACCTGTTCACAGGTGGTAGAGTTTTTAGTCACAGCCTAGTCTCAGACTGAGATTTTACGAAGACTGTGAATCTTGCAGGGCCACTGTTTACAAGACTCGGTCTTATATTGCTGTATTGTATTTAGGGTTGGACCCTAATATCTGAATACCCGAATATTCGGTCGTTGTGGTGGTATCCGAATAATATTTTTGACATCCGAATAGTCGTGTGTATAAATATATATATATATACATACATAACTATTTATAATATATAATATTGTTTTATTGTATTGTATTAGGGCTGCACAGTGGCTCGATGGTTTGCAGCGTCGCCTCACAGCTAGAAGATCCCCGGTTTGCGTCCCGGTTAGGACGCCTGGGATCTTTCTGTGTGGAGTTTGCATGTTCTCCCTGTGCATGCATGGGTTCTTACTGGGTTCTCCAGCTTCCTCCTCCCACAGTCCAAAAACATGCTGAGGTTAATTGATTATTCTAAATTATCCGTAGGTGTGAATGAGAGTGTTCTTGGTTGTCTCTATATGTAGCCATGTGATAGGCTGGCGACGTGTTCAGGGTGTCCCCTGCCTTCGCCCTGAGTCAACTGGGATAGGCTCCAGTCCCCCTGCGACCCTACAGAGGATTAACCCTTGTGTGATGTTCATATTTTTGTTACTCAGCCAGTGTTGGCGGGTCTGGTGGACCCGCTACATTTTTGGGGGTTTAGTTCAACACAATCATACAACTTTATGTTAAAATACTTAACAGATGTTTCCTTCATCCCAATTACAAGCAATATATAGTAAACAGAACATACTTGGATGGTTAATATTTGCCTTTTACCTTTGTTAGATCAGATTTATGAATCGAAGAGTTACTCGCTTTTGATTCTTTTTTTAAGGAAGTGTAATAAAAAAAGAATCAATTACAATCAAGATATGAGAGGAAAAAATCAACAAATTTACAAATTAAGCAAGGTTTTTGTAACTATTGATTTTCATTTATTTGAACATTATTTGAAATTTAACACATTAATTTCAGTTTACACAACACAAGCTGATCACATGAAGTAACTATGTCAGTTCAGAAACACATCAGCCCCATTGAACACTTTGCCTTTTCATACCAGCCTATACAACACATGAGGGGCAGAGTTTTACTGTGTGTGTTGCATATATAGTTCTTGCACTTGATGCATGTAGATTGTGTTTTTCTGTCTGTCTCGGGTCCACACACTTCACAGCTCTTCTTTTTGTTGCTGCTGGCCGCAGCTTTCTTCTGTTCTACTCTGGGTTCAGTGCCGTCCAGATGACAAAGACGTTGTACGCTGAAATGTCCAACATGTCACAGAATATCACCAGTGGCCAGTGTAGGGTCCTCCTTTTGCAGCTGTACGTAGTCACCAGCTTGTCCACCCCTCTTTTTGTGGCATTGTAATCCATGATGATCTCTGATTGTTGATGCTCCTGGCCACAGATCCTCCCATCCCTCTGTAGAGTACTACATTCTTGCCTTTCTTTGGCACATAGGATTCCAGGGCTGGTCCTGGCGATGGCTGCTGATGGTCTGGTCCTGGGACTGGCTCTTGACGGGCTGTCTGCTGATAGGCTGGTCCTGTGGTTCATCTTCGTTTTGGAGCTAGCTGATACTCAATTTCATCTGATTCTTCCAAGTCACTGTCAGATTCTGAATTTTCAGAAATGTGATCCTCACATTCTGAAACCTCTCCCTCTCGGTCTACATCATCATCAACGGCTTCGCTGTCATCAGAAAACAATTGCAAGACCCTCTGAACAGAGGATCTTTTTTGATCAGTTGTGATAAGGAGCCACACTGGAAAAGCTATATTTATTGTGTCCTGCACCCAATTTGCAGCTGGTATAGAATATGAAAAAATAAAGACTGGTTCCCGCAAGACAGACGGTAAAACGTGTGGGAATGTGAGAGCAGACAGGTGTCAGTACCTGAATTTTGCAACGATGCTGCAACCTTATGTGGGAACGTCAATGGCAGAAACACAAAACTCACACTCACACACACACACACACACACACACACACACTAACAGGAGGCCCAGACAGGAGGAGGACAGAGTGAAGGTACACAGGACCAACAATTTATACACTTTTATTAGCCCTGGGTCCAGTGGACCCGAACATCCTGTATGTAATAGTAATGTGTAGGGGGGGTGTACGGTGTGTGGTCATTGAAAATTTGTTTTGATAAATGTTCTTCACAGAAAATGAGCCAAGGCCAGTGAATCTGAGTTTGAAAAAATAATTAATTGTATAATTTTTCTTTAGATAAAAAATAAAAATGGGTCCCACAGACCCGAACACCACACAAGGATTAAGCGGTGTACAGATAAAGGATGGATATATTGTATTATTTACAAGACTAGGGTCTCTGTGATGTCAGTCTATCACTTTTCTTTCTCCACCTACCTATGGACAAAAGACTGATCGAAAGCAGCTGAGATTACTACCTTATACTAAACGATCGAGATGATGGGAGTGCGCTGTGACTCCAGTAAAACTCCTAAAATTTCCTCTGACTTTCAGTTTTTAGTCTGTGACTGTGAAAATTCTTAGGTGTAAGCCCAACATAAGAGTTTGAGTGATTTCTAACAAGTTTTACTCCTCACACACAGCCATAGACAATAACTCACACTCAAAGAGATAACCTCTGTCACCTCTGAGAATCACACACCCTACACTCATATCGTATTTTGACTCTCCAAGTGACAACAGGTAACCAGTGTCTCCATTTCTCTCTCCAACACACACACACACACACATTGAAAAGGACATTACAAAAAGAAAAAAATGTCTTTCACGTTTAGTAGGGCCTAAAAGTGCTAGTTCGATAGCAGATCTTGAAAGTGCAGCTTGGCTAAGAGGTTTTTCATTGATCTGGCTGCACATCTTGAAAGAAAGCAAAAATATGTTGATGTTAGCTTCAGAAAGGGAGAGCAGAAAAGGCAAAATGAGCAGAGATGGTATAAAAGCCTGATCACAATGCTGCAGAGAAGAGGAGAAAGCCAAAGTAAAAGGATAGGTTTGTTCTGTCTGCTGGCCTCTCCAAAATGACAACTCTTTAGCTGATGCAAGGAAATCGTCCATTTGTTATCTGTCCACTTTGATTCTGAAGAGACCATGTAAGATGTTAGTCAAAGGCCAACAAATTGAGGATGAGCCAATGAGGGAACTCTGAAGACCATTAAAATAACTTTGACATGTGCCCTGTTGAAAACAGACATGCAAAATGTGTGAGGAATTAATTAGAGAATGTGATGTTGACAAAAATACACTTTGAAGTTATGCAGAAACCAGTCTGATATCAGGTCAAGTTCACACAATGAGGCTTCTCTATTTTTTAATAATACAATTACCGTTAAACCTGTTTCCTACAGCAGGTTTTACATGAACGGAGTAAGGAGACCTCTCAAATATCATGGATGCCCTGCAGCAACATTTCACTGCAAACTGACCAAAGACACAGGTTGCATATGATCTGCTTTACCTAAGAGGGACCTGTGATATCGGTGACATCTATATCAGAGCAAAAATACAGTTTGCTGGCATTTTTCTTCAGTTACTCTTTACTCAGGTCATTATTTCACTAGATACATGTGCTCCACCCCAAGTAGGTATTTTTTATATTTTTACTTCAGCTTAAGTGTTTTCTCAAAGTAAAGAAACTACTTTTATTATTATTATAAGAGAGGTTTGTCCCACTCTGTTCACATGTAATCAGCTGGAAAATAGAATGCCACATTTAAGGTGAACTTGAAAGGCAAGGTAAAAACAACAACACCAGAATACAAAGCTCAGTGTCTTTACTGTCAAGTCAAGCCAGTTTTATTCATACAACCTCAATTCCTTAAAATCAAATTTTGCCAATAGTCTGTAAACCAATGATTTTGATGAAGAACAGTTCTGTTCATGAATAGTTTCTGGTCTCTGAAGTGAATGTCCTTCATCTTTCTCTGGTCTCTGGTCCCATCTTTTCCCTGCTTAAATACATTTGATCTTTTCGGTGAATGAGGGAGTGGTCGTGGTTCACTGACAGCATCAGCTGTTCTGCTGTTCATTCAGTGTCCTGTGGTTTTGCTGTTTGACTGATGCAGTCCTCCCCAAAGCTGTCACATGTGATGTCATGATGATGCCATATGCCACTTCAGCCTTCCCTATTCAGGTGTAGAGTGTGTGAGAAAGGAGACCAATGAAAAAGCAAACACCCAACACCCAATAGAGAGCATAAACTATGGAGGCTGAAGACATGGCATTGTTGGTAATAGGGTTAAAAAAAGGGTTCCTTAAGGGCAGCGCAAGATTTAATTGCAGGTTTTAGAGAATGCCACCCATGAGGATGTTTACGAAAGCTGGGACAAACCTCCATCATAACTGTTGGGCTCAACAATTAACAACACTAAGTCAGAGTAACGTGCCAAATCCTGATGAATTGTTGGTGGCATAGTAGGGGTTAACCTCCTCCTTAAACCCAATGAACCCCTGCTCTGCCTCCCTAAGCCTATAGCTGGGAAACAATGCCCTTATCTGGTTCACTCAACCTGCCTTCCCATTTAGCCCCTCTGCCAGCCACAAATTTGCATGTCAATCATAGAAGCAGATGACATTTTAAAAGCCTGTAAAAAGACTGGTAGGAAATCACAGAAATTAATTGCGAAGCACGTGTGCATGTTCGTGTGAAGTGCACATGTACATACTCTCTCTCTCTCTCTCTCTCTCTCTCTCTCTCTCACACACACACACACACACACACACACACACACACACACACATAATCTCCTGTCTTTCTACACACACATTACTCGCCAGGAATTGTGATTACCTTACATTTCTTTGTGGAATGAAGAAATTACCAAAATGGTTGAAGTAAGGTTCTCTGTGCGTAATTAACATTGCAGCCTCACTACTCTTGAAACAATGAATTCTATTTTATTTCTTTTGGACATTTTCTACCTCTTTGAGTTGAGCTGAATAAACCAACCAGTAGATGCCACTTCTCTCTTTAGGATCAATAGAAAACACCAACAATTATTTGCCTCTGAATAGTGGGGAATCAACACCGTATCACACTCTGGCTCTGCATTGTGATTTATTGTTTTCATTTTGCTCTTACTTCCCCTCTCTCTCTCTCTCTCTCTCTCTCTCTCTCTCTCTCTCTTTCTCTCTCTCTCTCTCTCTCTCTCTCAGCTTTTCCACTGCACTAGAGGTAAAGTGGGGTTATACAAATACATTTTTATGCATCAGATTAGAACATGGGCTGTGACCCATGCAACTAGAGGAGCAAAAAGGAAGGCTTGAATAAGATGGTCTTTTTAAGCTTGAACAAATGACAAAGTACTAAAGTCAGTTTTGTCTGTGTGTATGTGCTTATAGTATGACTAAAACTTGCTGAAGTCTATCCCAGCCGACTCAAGGTTCACCCCGGACAGGTCACCAGTCTATCACAGGGCTGCACAGAGAGACAGACAACCAAGCACACTCTCATTCATACCTATGGACAATTTAGAATCATCAATTAACATCAGCATGTTTTTGGACAGTAGGAGGAAGTCAGAGTACCTGGTGAAAACCCACACTGCACAGGGAGAACATGCAAACTCCACACAGAAAGATCCCAGGCAGGGTCACGACCTAGGGATCTTCTATCTGTGAAGCAATGGTGGTAGTTGGGGGCAACAGAAAAGAACATTTGAATTCAGGATTGACATATCATCCCTTATGTAGCGTACGGCCGCACCAAAATTTGTAGCGTAACTACACTTTACAATTAAAATTGCACTCGTTAATGAAGGGGCACCATCTCAGATTACTGAGAAAATTATCATTCTAGATTAAGTCTCAAAGAGACTTTAATTGAATGAAGTTGATCAGTCTGTTAGCTGAAAGTCGTAAATTCTGATTTCATTGACATCCAGTTCCCAAAGAAAGAAATACACGGCAGAACTGATAATTACACACAAACATTTATTAACTAACACTACAAACAAACAATAAACAACAATGACGTAACAACAGACAGTGAATGAATGAATGAATGTGGATAAGCTAATTAACTGTGATCGTCACTGGAAGCAGCTGATAGAAAGATGATCAATTTAGAATCACTTTGGAATTGGAAGCCAATCATAATTTATAAATTCACCCGTTTCGCAGAAGGAAAATTATACTTGCGTAGCCCTTTGATGGAGGGAGAGGGAGGCTGCAGGATGTCCAGCTGTGACGATCCGCTGGATGCGTCGGATCAGGAAAGCAGAGACAAGAAGGCACTTTGGTGTAGTCATGATGTAAAAATGTACCAAACACTAAGAGTCGAAGCTCATAGTTAAAAGAAAATGTCCGTGCTGTTGCGTTATAAAAGTTAACTTAAGAAGTCTAACTTCAAGTTAATCACAGAAAAACAAAGCTCACGCAAATATTAAGAACCCTTGTTGAAAGTTGAGCTGTGTAAATAAAACTCTGTAAAGAGTTTTTGAAAAAGCCTGTTAAGTAAAAATGCTGATAAAAGCCCAATAAAGCCAAATTAAAAAGTCCTTAAAGAAAAAGTCTAGCCCTTAAAAAGTAACAGGAAAAGCCCTAGAATGAAAGAAAAAGCCCTAGAATGAAAGAAAAAGCCCCTAGTTGCATTCCAGTGACTTTCTTTAATATAGAAAGTTTTGGAGCCACATTCAAATCAGCATCTGACCAATCGTGGCTGTGTCCATCCCAGGGGGAGGTCTTGAGTCTCACTGTCCAGGAGAGATCAGAGGCCAAATGCCTTCAGAGCATACTTTAAGATCATTTCCTAAACATGCAAATTCGATTGTTAAATATCTAAGATGATCACAGATCTGAAATCTCACTAAATGTATGATTAAAACGACACTAAACATGATATGTTTATCTCACATGGTTCCAGAGATAATAATAATAAAAGATATAACACAAGAATAAGCTTACAAATAGTAGACTTTTAGGCTACATAAAAGTAACTATTAATGTGACTACAGATACAAGCATATACATTCAATTATAAGAAAATTTCGACTTGTAAGTATACATGCTGGGAATCAAAGATCTCTCTGTCTCACTGTGTGTCTTTATGTTTGTGATCTGTGACAGAGAGGAGGGGGTGTTGGTGTCTGGTGTATGCGTCTCAATAAACACTTCAGATTCAGTGTGTTCTTCTTCCATGCTGGTCCTGATCAACCTGGTATCACAGAGTCCAGATGTTGGGATCATCACTCCAGAGATGTTGAATTCTTTGATTTTATTATTTATTAGTGTTTAGTTCAAATCATCAAAGAGTTCCTTGTGTTAGGAGGAATGTCATCTCTCCTCTCCCGAGGTATGGTTTTCCTCACCTAATGGCACTTTTATGACCCTTATCAGATTCTGGTGCAGAAGGGAGACATCCTGTCGTCTCCAAAAAGGGGGGATTTGGGTTGGCTTGGAATGTTCTGCTCCTTTGTACGCTACACTTATGTTATATGTACCTTCCAAAGGTCAAATTGCTGTTGGATTTGTGAACAGTGGACTGCTGTAGGATATATATATATATATATATATATATATATATATATATATATATATATATATATATATATATATATATATATATATATATACACTATATCACCAAAAGTATTTGCTCACCTGCCTTGACTCACATATGAACTTAAGTGCCAGATGTCAGTCCACCTTTTGCAGCTATTACAGCTTCAACTCTTCTGGGAAGGCTGTCCACAAGGTTGAGGAGTGTGTTCATGGGAATATTTGACCATCTTCCAGAAACGCATTGGTGAGGTCACACACTGATGTTGGTCGAGAAGGCCTGGCTCTCAGTCTCCACTCTAATTCATCCCAAAGGTGTTCTATCGGGTTCAGGTCAGGACTCTGTGCAGGCCAGTCAAGTTCATCCACACCAGACTCTGTCATCCATGTCTGTATGGACCTTGCTTTGTGCACTGGTGCACAGTCATGTTGGAAGAGGAAGGGGCCCGCTCCAAACTGTTCCCACAAGGTCGGGAGTATAGAATTGTCCAAAATGTTTTGGTATCCTGAAGCATTCAAAGTTCCTTTCACTGGAACTAAGGGGCCAAGCCCGACTCCTGAAAAACAACCCCACACCATAATTCCTCCTCCACCAAATTTCACACTTGGCACAATGCAGTCCGAAATTTACCGTTCTCCTGGCAACCTCCAAACCCAGACTGGTCCATCAGATTGCCAGATGGAAAAGCGTGATTCATCACTCCAGAGAAGGCGTCTCCACTGCTCTATAGTCCAGTGGCGGTGTGCTTTACACCACTGCATCCGGCGCTTCGCATTGCACTTGGTGATGTACGGCTTGGATGCAGCTGCTCTGCCATGGAAACCCATTCCATGAAGCTCTCTGCGTACTGTACTTGGGCTAATCTGAAGGCCACATGAAGTTTGGAGCTCTGCAGCAATTGACTGTGCAAAAAGTCAGCGACCTCTTTGCACTATGCACCTCAGCATCCGCTGACCCCTCTCCGTCAGTTTATGTGGCCTAACACTTGGTGGCCGAGTTGCTGTTGTTCCCAAACTCTTCCATTTTCTTATAATAAAGCTGACAGCTGACTCTGGAATATTTAGGAGCAAGGAAATTTCACGACTGGATTTGTTGCACAGGTGGCATCCTATGACAGTTCCACGCTGGAATTCACTGAGCTCCTGAGAGTGACCCATTCTTTTACAAATGTTAGTCAAAACAGTCTGCATGCCTCGGTGCTTGATTTTATACACCAGTGGCCAGGCCAAGTGATTAGGACACCTTATTCTGATCATTTGGATGGGTGCCAACATCCTGGTTCCAGACCCCATAGGACACCCTGAGAGGTCCTCTGGTCCATGCCCAATGGTTCAGAGCATTTTTGACGACTTAAGGGGGACCAACACAATATTAGGGAGGTTTTCATAATGTTATGCCAAATCAGTATATATATATATATGTCATGCCCTCCACCTCCAGCTCCAAGAGTACCTGGCTGCAGACCTCCACTGTGAGGTTGCTTCCGCCGCAGACCTCCACTGTGAGGACACCTCCACTGTCAGGACAGGACGTAACGGGTAAAAAACAGAAAAGTACATTTAAAGCGTCCAGTCCGGTAGGTGGCAGTGACGCATGTGAAGTTGGTTTGCTAACCGCTAATTAAATCAAACGAAGAAGCAGCCATTTAACGCAAGTGGTTGTGGCCGTTTCTCGATATACGCACTTGTCCATGGTACGATCATGACTGTGACACAAAATGTAGTTTTAAGATTATTTGAGGCAATAAAATGGTTGTATAAACATCAAATCTGTGGTCAATTTATCAAGATAAATTCGGCTTAAAAATTTACTCCAACGATGTCGGAGATGTGAGTGTCCCCGTTAGACAGCTACTACCGGGCGGTCAGCGCTCACAGCTCCCCGCTGACAGCAGCCTTAGCTCGGCTAGACTTTCTGAAATCTGCCGCTGGCTCTGACGGTTCTGTAACAGGATAGAAGTAGTTTTATGGGAATCTAATGGTTACACTTTTGTTATTTAATGTCCCCGGTCGCCGACTTTGTCATTATATTAGTAATTATTGTGTTGTCTTCATTACCTGTAGTACGTCTTTGTTCTATTCTTATGACTGTAACTGTGCATTAAAAATAGCATTTAAGGATTATTCTGTTAGCAGGCTTAAAAACTCACAATGGGGCTCATTCTCAAAATAATCACAAGTTTAATATATAAATTAAAACGATATATTCTATAGACAATGGTCGAGTAGATTTTACGTTGTTTACTACGCGATTTTATTTTGTAATGCATCCTGTGCATTTCCTGTCCTCACAGTGGAGGTCTGCAGCCAGGTGCCTCTCTCCAGCTCTGCTTAGTAGCAGCCTACCTCTTCCCCCTCCTTTCCTTTTTTTCATTTTTCCTCAGATGGGTGTGTGTTAAGTGTGTATGCATGGAATGCGAGCAAGTGCAGACAACTGGATAATCACCTGAATGAACACACCTGCGGCGGGGAGTGGTCCACCTGCAACTCATCTACCTCTTTCATAAAAGCCTGACTGAGACCGTTACTCGATGCTGAACCACTGAATGACTTCTGTTAGTCACACCCAGCCATCTGATCAACCTTGTGCTTTATGCATCACTTCTAACCCATTGTTCTCTGTACCTCAGCTTCCTGACCAACTCCACAGCATTCCATCTGCATCTCCAGTCCGCCTTCATTGCCAGCCTGGTCTACTCTGGATTCCCTACTGGGAGATCTCCACCTGGTCCTGCACCGGCCCAAACGCCACTTATGTCACACACCTCCTCTGCTCACCCTCCCTTTCCATTACCAAGTTGTCAGTTAAGTTCCTCTGCTCTCTCTCTGGGAAAGCTTGTAGTGTTGTGCTTGTGTACATATTGTATAAGTTAGTTACTCTGTTAGCGTCTGTAGCTGTGAATTGTTTGTCATGCTGTGTGCGTGTTTCACTTACTCACCCTCCTTTCCTAGCTTGGTGTTACCAAGTCCTGGTTAGTTCGCCTCAGTACCATTATCTTCGCTTTCGTAAGATGAAGTCTGTCTGGGTTTGTATAGTTCTTAGTGTGTGTATTAGTGCATGTAGTTCTGCCCATCCTGTAGCTGTATCAGTCTGTGTTGCTCTACTATCAGTTCCTGCATCTATAATACTTCCAGTCTAAGTATTTATATATATTTATATATATATATTTTTTTTTTTTGTAAAACTATTTAATTGTGAATCTGCTGGTCTGTTGTGTCTCACTGTTGTTCAGCGCCCGAGTCTCTGATCATGAGTTTTCTTATATAATTCTAATGATGAGCAAAATGCCAGCAATCAGGTGAGATACTGCTCACTCCTTTAATGCTGTTATTTTTGCATACTTTGCATTGCGTTTGTTAGTCTGGCACAGCATAATTCAAACAAAATGATTTCTAATCAAAGTCTTATTTCTCTGCATCTGAAACGAGATGCAGAGAAATAAGGTAATATGACAAATGAGGAGAATAAGGAGCCCAAGCAATGTAGCTGGTAATCAAAATGAAGATGGCTCAGAGCGAAAGAGAAGGCAGACTGCAGGTGGTCTGGGTACGGAAGAGACATGTGAGCAGAGGAAATTAAATGGACTTTTTTCATTTTTGCCCTGTGGATGCAACACTTTGCATTTGATATGCAGTCAAACACCAAGGCTTCATGAGAAGTAACTTGCTTTTTCCAAATTGCTTGATATTGGTGTTCAAGGTGACTTTCCTGTAGACTATGTCCAGCCAGTGTGGCTTTTAGTGAAAACAACAGTAAAGACCACTTATCAAGACACTGAACTTGTGAAAGCAAATTGTGGTCTAATGTACTTTATGGTTTTCACAGAGTGGATCAGAGGCTCAAGTGTAGACAGACAAAACGGTGACAAAAAATATATGTTTTATTACAAAGAATATTGCAATATACACTAAATAGAGAACAATGACTACAGCTCCCAAGCCAACTACAGGTGGGGGGATGTATAATCCACAGAGCTAGAAACTAGCAGACAGAATTGATGTTATTAGGCAAGATACATATTTCTGAAGTTAACAGGCTAACCACGACTTGGTCTCACTAAGCTAGGAGAGCGGAATGGAAATAGAAGCGCTTATGACGCCCAGCTGAACACAGCAATAATACACTAAACAACTGAATCACTGAACGTACAGGAGAGTGGGCAGCCAGAGATGCAGAGGGTAAGGGCAAGGCAGGTGGAGGAGGTCTGTGGTGTGGCAGGAATTGAATCCAAGGAGGTGCATAGTAGTAAGGGCTCCTGGCAGAGATTCAAACAGAACTGGGTGGGTTTGATGGTGTGGAGCTGAGGCTCCGAGATTGCAGATGAGGCACACAGACAGGATCCAGGCAGGGGTGAAAACGGAGTTTAGCACAGAGCATAGTACAAAGCAAGGCTGGTAAAGCAGAGAGACCTGAGTTGACTGACTAATTGTGAATCAACGTTCCGGTGTTGTGTAGTCATCAGAGCCAGGCTTCTATGGGGAGAGTGATGAGTATCAGGACAAGACCACACCCTGCCACAGGTGTGCATACTTGGGTGATTATCCAATTGCCAGCACCTGCCTGATTGCCACAGTGTCACCTCACTCACGCCCACCTAAGAGAAGGCAAGGCAAGGCAAGGCAAATTCATTTGTATAGCACATTTCATGTACAAGACAATTCAAAGTGCTTTACATAAAACATTAAAAGCATTACAGAAAGAGAAATAAAACATAATTAAGACATTGCAAAAATTAAAATAATGTAGAATAATTATATTAAAATGATTAAAAGCAAGATAAGTTAAAAGATACCGTGCAGATTTCATGCATAGGCGCACAAGAAAAGAAATGTTTTTAACCTGGCTTTAAAAGTTTCTACATTTTGTGAAAGTTTAATCTCCAGTGGCAGTTTGTTCCACTTTTTTGCAGCATAAAAGCTAAATGCTGCTTCTCCACGTTTAGTCTGGACTCTGGTCTGGACTAGCTGACCTGAGTTCTTGGATCTGAGGGCCCTGCTGGGTTTATATTCTTTGAACATATCACAGATGTATTCTGGACCTAAACCGTTCTGGGATTTGTAAACAATCAGTAGGGTTTTAAAATCTATTCTGTAACTGACAGGAAGCCAATGTAGCGACTTTAAAACTGGTGTGATATGTTCAGATCTCTTAGTCCTGGTTAAAACTCTAGCAGAGAAGGAGGGAGAGAAAACGGGGACCGGCTGCCACTACATTGAGCCGGTCGTGGCGGGCATGACACTGGTAACATCTAAGCATCTCATCATTTTACAAAGACAGAGCAAGAATGATGTTGTTAATATTCAACAACTGCAATTTCCATAGCACTTTGACAGACATTGCACCCCAGGCCAAAACAGAAAGGGGAACCATCACTCTTGCTGAGTGCCTTGTTTGTTCAGACCTGGTGTGAAGGCTGGGTGGGAAACCCAAATGTAGAGTCACAGAATCAGTCAGACAAAGAGTTCCAATGTAATTTTTTGTGTGAATAGAAAATCAAAATAAAACTGAGTATTGAGGTTAGGAGATTAGCCACGATGAAGTAGGAATGAAGCTGGGGCTGGCAGGAGAACTTAGCTGAAGTTTGGAGCAGGCAGGATGTCTGGGCAGAGGATGGACCAGGGCCAAGGCTGAAGCCACCTGGGTTTTGCAGAGGAAGACCTGAGGTGAGTGTTGTCAGAGCTCGTCTCCAGAGTGGCAGGAGGGAGACGGAAGCAGGAGGCAGATCATTAAAACTGCAGGCAGAGCAAACAGAAGTAAGTACAACAGCAACACAGTTACAAAATGTACTAATGGCTGTTACCAGATTGACCGTGTAACGGAGTCCATGATCTGGTGACAATAAAAAGAAAGTGAGAGAAGAGAGAAGCTGTCAGCTCGGTAGAATCAGAGGACATCACAGTAACCTGTTGTTTGGGACTTTTTAGCGAGACAAATAAGACAGTATTTAGGATGAATTTCCATGGATGTATCCTATACAATTTAGAGATTTGTTGCCTGATTATTCTCTGTGTTTAACTAACTTGGATATAGTCTGTGTTCTACCAACATTTCATATGAATGGGTAATTTAAATTTTACATTTTGGAATTAACATTGAATACATGAAGGTACAGAGCGAAGTTTATATCTGTAACTAAATCATTGGGTCTTCTCCTCCGTCAGCAGCGATCGCTAAGTAGCTATTCTGCATTAGCAATAACAGCTGAAGTGTTCACCTTGAGTTACTAATCAGATGGGGTCTGGATCGATGCTGTGTTTGCTGGTTTTTACATCAGTCTGGTCCTGTTGGTTGTAGGAGATGAAAATGGATAGCTTCATATTTGTGCTGTTCCCACCGCCTACCATGACCAGCATGCTTTTATTTTGTTTTTTATGCTCATATTTGTACATACATGGTGTCTGAAATTATTATTCTTTTCATTGGAGTGCTACTCCTAACTCACTGTTTTATTCCATATGCTAGTCACATGTGCTTTTCAGTTTTAATGCTAACCCAAATTGATCTCTAAACCATGAAGAGTCCTGTAAGTAAGTTCTGTACTTGTATTTTTTGCACCACCAGAGTTGTCTTTTAAATTTCATTGTACATTGTGTATGATTACAATAAAAGCATTCTATTCTATTCTAAGAAAAAGGGACAGCTTCATATCAACCTAGTGTCGTCCCAGTTTGACCCTGGCCAGGATTTCTAATGTACTGTAGACAGCCTGTGATCAGCTACCATTGTTCTCCATACAAGAGAAATCATTCATGTTAACAAGGTATTGACAGCACAAATGTAGTCTTCACTGAAATCCTTCTCCTCTCTTCACTGGGATCTGAAGACATGGTAAAAGTCCGAAATAAAGCAAAATACAGGAAAAGATGAGTTTTGTCTATCTTGCAGTTATTGCAGCATGTTCATAAATTTGCTGGTAGACAATGTCAGCAAAAGTTACGTAAAGTCCAGCTAGCTTTAGGAACTCTTCATTAACATATTGGTGTCAGGAGCATGTTTAACCTAGTGTAGAAATTGAAGTGCTGTTGCCAATGCCATAGGCTACAATGCTACCCTTTTTAAGCTAATAATGAAAAAATATATGATGGCAAGCTTTTACATTTGCTGTATGGTATTTGGCAGTTTATCTAAAAGAAGAAAATGGTTAAACATTATTACAATGAAGTGTCTCAAAGAACTGCAGTTTGCTGTAGTTTTAATGCAATTAAAGTCCTTCAGGACGAGCTCCATTAACATCATTAGCCCATGTTAGATACTGAAGTCTAAACTTATCACAAACGCACCACTAAACTTATCACACATGACCTGTCTGATCAATGGTGCCAGGCTACAGGTAAAGCTTTACTTCCTGTCCTGATAACAGACATGTTGCTCAAAGCAATGCAAAAGAACAGTTGACAAGTAAGCTCTCTTGTTGGCAAAAAAGTGAACCGTTTGAAATTACTTAGTTTTCTCCCTTAACTGATCATTAAAAGGATATCTAAGTAGCAAAGCTAAATACACCTAAGTTAGTGACACAAAGAATTCAAATCTTGTGTGTGTGTGTGTGTGTGTGTGTAATACAACTGTTCTATCCAATGGGTAATTTCAGTTTTCCACCAGCACTGCAAAAGTTTAACAGTTTAACCTCCTTTGGCATAACCTCAAACAGGTGTTTTTTAAGGCTAAGGATCAGACCTGCTTAATGTTCAAAAGGAATTTTGGACCGTTTGTCCTCACAGAACTGCCTCAGGTCTTCTACTTCCTTAGAAGGTCTGGTGTGAATGGCTCTCTTGAGGTCTTTCCAGAGTATGACTGTAGGGTTAAAGTCTGAACTCTGACTGAGTTGGTCCGAAAAGGTAGATTTTATTTTTCTGAACTCATTCTTAGTAGATTTACTAGTACATGAAATGTATGGCCAGTGGCAGGTTTTAATTTCGTACTTGTGCCTGCTATCTATCAGGTTTCACTATTGGTTCAGCTCCACCTTGGCCCCTTGAGACAGATTTTTTTCACTTGCCACTAAAACAGTGGGTAGCAACCATGCACTCTGGTCCATCAGATAAACCCCTGTGTCTGTCACTCATCTCAAATTGACAGATTATGACACTGGTGTAGCAGATGTCCCCCAAAAAGAGCTGCTCAACATGCCGAAGCCTTCTTCGGCCCTGGACATGCAATAGATGACAGATTGGTTCAAAGTGGCGAGGAAGGCATCTGATGAGATGGCTGCTCACCTGCATCCACACCAGCATGCCTCTCCTCAGCACCTGCAGAAGAGACAACATTGGTGGAGTCTAGTTGCCTGCAGCCCAAGGCCAAGACCCTGGCTGCTACAACGTTGCTCCTCCTTTTCCCTTACTTTTTATATGTGAATAAAAGGCATCATCCCAAATCATACATCCTCACTTAAGGGCAGTCTTCCTCCTTTACTTGCACTGCACAGGCATCCGATATTAAAATTTTTTAAGACACATGGCAATAAAACAGTGCGAGCAACCTGTTTTTCTGCACCTGCTTCATATTCTTACCCAATAGTAAATGTGGGAGAGCAAAACCTCAATCTGTCCACCTGCAACACATGGCAACGTTATTTCCGCTCTCTCTGTCACACAAGTTGTGCTCAAGGCCAGCATAACAGGTAGGGAAGCACTTGCCTCTGATTCTTCCTCTGTAAATGATTTGTTCATTGCCTAGTGACAGAGAGTGCACAGATGTGTGCTGTGCACTGCTCGAGCTTGGTATTCCATGTTGTGTGGTGACATGTCGCTGAGTATACCCAGGTCAGTGTCAGGGTGCGCTGATTTTTCAGCTGTGGAATTACAGTGAAACCCAGAACCTTCTCCATCAAGTAGTATTCACGTTCCAGTTTTATTATCTTATGATGTCATTAGCTGAGGAATGGACATACTTGTTCCAACCTACACTGTGAATGTTTGAAAGATCTATTCCATACAGACCAGAATGATACAATAGTTTGTGTTTTATTAGCTCAAATAATATTTGTTCATAATTGGAACTTCCATGAATATTCAAACTCATCTTAAGACACATGTTTACATAAATGCAGATAATTCCAACAGATTCCATGTCTCTGTCTTGTCACTGAACTGTATATGTGTATATTTGTTAGTTTGCCTCGAGACAAGTTTTTGCTGTGCTCTGACTAAACTGGCTGTCTACATGTTGGTTAGATTAGCAATTAGATGCAGTTAATTAAATGGAAATGTACTAATTGAACACTGTCTCTATTTTCTCTGTCATTAGTACAAGGTAAAAAAAAAAAACATGCTGTTGTACACCTTTATAGCTAAATGATTAAATAATTTTGGTACAAACTGGGACTTATGTTCTGCTGCTTGACTGCAGCAAAGCTATTCAGTACATTGATAAGTGCTGACAGTGAATTGTTGCTGATCTCACTTTTGGCACGGTAAAAATTACTGATTACATAATTATGTCAAAGGAAATTACATGTAAATTAATTTAAAATGAAATGTTAAACATTAAGATCTTCAGCCAGATTTGGGAAAACACACACACACACACACACACACACACACACTACATACACTATATTGTGAAAAGTATTGGGACATCTGCCTTTACACATGAACTTTAATGACATCCCATTCTTAATCTGTAGGGTTTATTATGTAGTTAGTCCACTCTTTGCAGCTATAACAGCCTCAACTAGGAGTGAGGTCAGGAGTCTGTGCAGGCCAGTAAAGTTCCTCCACACCAAATTGGCTCATTCATGTCTTCACTGAGCTTCCTTTTGCACTGGTGTGCAGTCATGTTAGAACAGGGGGGGGGCATCCCCAAACTGTTCCCATAAAGTTGGGAGCATGAAATTGTCCAAAATGAAGCATTAAGAGTTCCTTTCACTGGCACTAAGGTTCCAATCCCAACCCCTGAAAAATAACACCACACTTAACCCCCCTTGACCAAGCTTTACAATTGGCACAATGCAGTCAGGCAAGTACCGTTCTCCTAGCAACCACAAAACCCAGACTGGTCCATGGGATGTCCAGACAGAGAAGCGTGATTGGTCCCTCCAGACAACACGTCTCTACTGCTCTACAGTCCAGTGGCAGTTGACTCTGCAGAAAGTTGGTGATTTCTGAGTGGCTGAGTTGCTGTTGTTCCCAATTGCTTCCACTTTGTTATAGTACCACTAACAGCTGACTGTGGAATATTTAGTATTGAGGAAATTTCACAAATTAACTTATTGCACAGGTGGCAAACTATCACAGTACCACACTTAAATTCACTGAGCTCCTGAGAGTGACCCATTCTTTCACAAATGTTTGTAGAAGCAGTCTGCATGCCGAGGTTTTGATTTTATACACCTGTGGCCTTGGAAGTGATTGGAACACCTGGATTCAGTTATTTGGAAAGGTGTCCCAATACTTGAGGCAATACAGTGCAGTTGTGGTAGGCAGTTTGCTGGTAAATAGTTAATAAAGTGAACAACTGAGTGATCAAAAGACACAATGTTTTAAGTGAATGGAACTAAAAGAGTTGATGCAGCTAATTCTAATTACATCAGGAGACACTTCTTATAACTGTTCCTAGAGAGGTATCGTTGTGTCAGAAAGTAAGCAAAGGAGGCCACTGTCACAAGCGACCACTGGACTTCTGTGAGCAATGACAACCACATGGGCATCACAACACAATTTACAGATTCACAGGAATTATAAGAACAGCAAGTAGGACAAAAATAAGACATTCCAATAAGATCTACTGTATGAAGGTCAATTGAATCTAGCAAAATAAATCTCCACTGGCCACTACCCTGTCTAAGCATAACAGCAGCATT
Source organism: Dascyllus trimaculatus (assembly GCA_024666655.1). Classification (NCBI taxonomy): domain Eukaryota; kingdom Metazoa; phylum Chordata; class Actinopteri; family Pomacentridae; genus Dascyllus; species Dascyllus trimaculatus. Next base: position 28,524,300 of record CM045466.1, on the reverse strand, counting down.
GCAAAGTTCGCCAAACAGCAAAAACTGGAGAAACTACTTGTATCTTCAAGGTAAGTTATTATTTATTTCTTCTCTCCATCTTTTGTGCCATTTTTCTCTATTCCTTCCTGTCGTGTGTTGTGTGTGCGTTGTGTGTTCTGTCTTTCTCCCTCTAAGGCCCAGTTATAGAATCCTCAGATGGCAAAAATGAGGCTCATGACGATCTTTAATGCGGACCTAGCTAGATGGAAGGACGGCACCCACGTCAGATAGCTAAAGGCTGTTGTTGCACTTGACCCCATGTTTAAGGACTTGTCTTCCCAAAGATAAAATGAGTGAGACGTGGGCTTCTGTAAGTAACCATCTGCGGAGACAACAGAAAAACAGTTGCCAAAGAAGAGGAGGATATCTGTGTTATTGCTGGATTTTTGTGATATGGATAGAGATGAATAGGAAGAGTTCATAGAACAATGTCTGGTTTATTGCAAAAGAGAGCCCAAAATGGACATGGAGGAGTGTCCACTATAGTGGTGGTCAAAGAGAGAACAAACACCTTCCAGGCTGGCATCCATTGCATGCAAGTGCCAAATCGTCCAACCGCAGTGGTTTGTGAGAGGTTGTTCTCTATGGGGCGCCGTTTGTAAAAATTCAATCACTGTTAAATAGGTGACATTTTGTGAACATTTAGTTCACTTTTCTCACATTTAGCTCATTTTTCCTTCACTTGCGACAGAAATTCATGCAAAACAGATTGTTCTATATATTTGTTAAAAATGTGTACACATGAAAAATAAATCCAAATCTAAATGCTAAATCTAAATCTAAATGTTAAATCTAAATCTAAATGCTAAATCTAAATCTAAATGTTAAATTTAAATCTAAATGCTAAATCTAAATCTAAATGTTAAATCTAAATCTAAATGCTAAATCTAAATCTAAATGTTAAATCTAAATCTAAATGCTAAATCTAAATCTAAATGTTAAATCTAAATCTAAATGCTAAATCTAAATCTAAATGTTAAATCTAAATCTAAATGCTAAATCTAAATCTAAATGTTATATCTAAATCTAAATGCTAAATCTAAATCTAAATGTTAAATCTAAATCTTAATCTTAAATCGCTCGCCAAGTGTAAAGCTAAATATTTAGAAATTATGCAAATTTGGCCGGTCAGCGCCTGTCTACCACACCCCTTGCCGTAGCCTCAGATCACGAAGCCCCGCCCACACCTCCGACTGCGGCTCAGTGGTACCAGCTGAATTTTTATAGTTTCTTTTGATACACAAGCACATGCATAACACATACATAAGTAATATGTATTTGATACTATTAAACACTTAAAATTAAATACACCGTCTTAGTATTAATTCCACATAAACTTAGTTATTTTACTAAATTATATTTTTTTATATTAATTGCTATGAAACATGGCAAATTTAGCAACAAATCAGTGGGTTTGTTTTTCAACAGAGAAGCCTTTTCGATGTGTTTATGAGGGAATTTGATTAACTACTCACAAATATTAGCAATAGTTAATATAAGAAATAATAGCAAAAATAAGAAATAAAGAAAATGTCATCCAAACATTGCATCACTTAACACTACAATATTCAGCAAAGCTGTTTCTAGCTTGGCAAATCTGCAGCAAACTAGAGGGAAATTCTGCTGTAGCAGTTATCCACGTTAAAGAGAATTTATATTTTTGTCTGCTGAACAAAGTGCTAGTCACCATAATTTGTATAGCTATCAGAGTTTTGCGAAGATGTTTTATTGCCTGTACAGCATGTAGTGTTTTTTCAGTGACAAAAAATGACTACTTTAGTCAGTTGAGTCTACTTCTTGAGTCAGGATGACATGATTTAGTGATTTATTGTTTCATTTACAAAGATTTTACAAAGTTTAGTAGGTAAAAGTATGTAAAAAAGTACGTTTTGGAAAATGTACTTGGCATATAGAATAGAATAGAATAGAATAGAATGCTTTTATTGTCATCATACACAAAGTACAACAAAATTTAAAAGACAACTCTGGTGCTGCAAAAAATACAAGTATGAAAAATAAATAAAAATAAAAACAAAAGTAAATTATATAAATGTATTTACAAGGGAGCCAGTAAGAATATGAATGTGCAGTAGAGAGGGCATGTTAGCAGCAATGGAATAAATATATTGTACAGTGGGAGATGACTGAGAAACACTTAAACAGCATGTTGGCAGTTACTGTGAGTTCAGTACTCTGATTGCACTGGGATAGAATGTCCTAATAAATCTAGAAGTGTGGCCTTGATGGACCTGTACCTCTTCCCTGAGGGTAGCAGTGAGAACAGGTTGTGCCCTGGGTGTGAACTGTCACTGGTAATGCTTGTGGCCCTACGCAGACACCTGGTGTTGTAGATGTCTGACAGAGAGGACAGCTGCACCCCTATGATGCTGTGTGCTGACTTCCTGACTCTTTCCAGATCCTTCTTGTCAGCCTGAGAGCTGCTCCTGAACCACATCAAGATGTTGTTGGTGAGGATGCTCTCAACAGAACACCTATAGAAGGACAGCAGCAGGTCCTGGGACACGTTGACCTTTCTCAGTGACCTTAAAAAGTACAGGCGCTGCTGTGCCTTTTTCACAAGGGCATTGGTGTTGGTGCCCTATGTAAGGTCCTGTGAAATGAACGTTCCCAGAAACCTGAAGTCAGTGACCCGCTCCACCAGGTCCCCTCGGATGAGAAGAGAGGGACCTCCTCCCTGTAGGTCGTCTCATCGTTGTTATGAATCAGCCCCACCACAGTAGTGTCATCCACAAATTTTACGAAGATGTTGCTGCTGTGAATTGGTGCACAGTCGTGGGTGTACAGGACGTACAGCATTGGACTCAGCACACTGCCCTGGGGAGCCCCCGTGCTCACAGCCAGGGTTGAGGAGTGGGAACGAGTGTGTTAAAAGCAGAAAGGAGGTCCACAAACAACATCCTCGCATAACTGCTAGAGTGTTCAAGGTGTTTACACACTGTGTGGAGGGCTGTGTTAATGGCATCACCTGTGGACCTGTTGGCTCTGTATGCGAATTGGTGCTGGTCGAGACTAGGAAGCAGTAAAGATTTTATGTGCCTCAGAACCAGTCTCTCAAAGCACTTCATCACAGTAGAAGTGAAGCCACAGGTCTGTAGTCATTCAGGCTGCTGACCGACTGCTTCTTGTGGATGGGTACAATGGTGGCAGATTTCAGGCAGCTGAGGACTGTGCAGGCAGCCAGAGAGAGGTTAAAAATGGTAGCTGGTCTGCACAGCCCCTCAGTATCCTCCCCTGGACACCATCAGGACCAGCAGCCTTCGACAGGTTCACACCCCGGAGCACCCTCCTGACCTCCTCAGTGTTCACAGTGAGGGTCAGGGGGACAGCGGGTAGCAGCGTAGAGGCATCCTCCTCCTCTGTAACTTCAAAACTAGAAAAGAACTGATTCAGCTCCTCCGCCAGGTCTGTACTGGTGCCGGTGGTGGGAGCACTGGAGCTGTTCATGTTGACGAGGTCACGGCCCTTCCAAACACGTCGGGAGTTCCCCTCCGTGAAGTGTCCCTCAATCTTTCTGGCATATGCTACCTTCGCCCGCTTGATGCCCCTCTTCAGGTTGGATCTGGCTGAGCTGTACAGTTCCATATCTCCAGACCTGAAAGCAGAGTCCCAGTCCCTCAGCAGCTGTTTCACCTCACTGTTCATCCACTGTTTTTTATTTGGATAATGTCAAACCATCTTCTCCTCAATGACATTATCCATGCACGTTTTAATATAAAACAGGACAGTGGATGTGAAGTCAGTTAAGTACTCCTGTGCAAAAATGTCCCAGTTGGTTGTTTGGAAACAGTCCCATAGCTGTGGGGACGGCATTTTCAGACCAAATCCGTATGGGTCTCACCTCAGGCAATGTTTTTTGTACGAGAGGTCTGTATGCTGGGGTGAGAAACAGAGACAGATGATCTGATTGTCCGAGGTGGGGGAGAGGGGATACTTTGTATTCGTCCTTAATGTTGCTATAAACCTTAACCTGCACTTTATGACCTCTCGTTGCACATGTAACATGCTGGTAAAACTTAAGGAGCACAGTTCTTAAGTCCACATGGTTAAAGTTTCCAGCAACAATGGAAATGCCATCCGGGTGGGCTGACTGTTGTTTGCTAACAGCAGCTAGCAGGGACTTTAATGCTACGCTACCATTACCACTGGGTGGTGTGTACACAGCCGTAACCATGACAACTGTGTGCTCTTGGGCCAGGTAAAAAAGACGACATCTAAGCGTAATAAACTCCAAATCAGGGGAGCAGTGTGTTCTAGTCACTGGCATTGGTACACCACCAGTTGTTGGAGTAGATGACCAGTCCTCCTTCTCTGCTTTTCCCCGAGTCTCTCGTCCGGTCGGCTCGGTGTGCTGTGCGGCCTGCTAGCATGATAACTTTGTCTGTTATCCCTGAGTGAAGCCAGGTCTCCATCACAACAACAATGCTACTATCCCACAGGGTTTTCTGCACCTTGATGGTGGCCGATAGTTAATCGATATGCACTTCTGGGTGCATTATTGTTACCTATATTGGTGACTTTTCATTGAGTACTTCAGCCCTCAACCACTACTCAACCACTACACTCTTTAGTTGGCGGGCCGGCAGTGATTGGCCAAATCACTGTTTATCTGCTCCTGGCCTCCAGCTTTCCTACTTCCTTTTGCTTCACAGCCAACAGGAGGCTCGCTCGATCTCCTCCCCATCCGCAAGTAGCTTGCTTTTTGCTTCTCCTGTCAAGGCCAAGTGCTGAAAGCATCTGCCATGCCGACTTGGCAGGGAAGCCTATCTCCACTGGGAAGAGCCACACCTGCCAGCCCTTGTCCCTGCAGCCTTGGACCAAGGACAGGTACTTGAGGGCCTTCCTCTCATGGGCTTCATCACAGCCCCCCTCTCATGAAACTCTCAGCTTGACCAGGATCAACTTCTGGTCTTTGTTCGACCACAGCACGTTGTCTGGTCAGAGGGTTGTGTGCACCACTTCTGGGAACGTTGGCCTTCTCCCAACATCAACCGCCATCTCACAGGAATTTGCGGTCTGTAGCAGGCCTGTTTTGGTTTTCTTGTTGGTGGGGGCACTGGCATCCTCCTTGATGAAGGTGATTGTTTTTTATGGTAGTTCAGACCTGTTTCTTTTTGCACCCCTCCCGCTTCAGTGTGTCAGCAAGGGACAGAAGGACTTTGTCGTGACACCACCTATACCGTCCTTGGTATGGCGCTATTGTGCACTCCAACACTATGTGTGCCAGAGTTCCTCTCTGCCTACAAAGCTTGAAGAGTGGATCCTCTCTCAGCCCCCAAGCATGCATAGAGATGGCGAGGGAAGAATGTCATAAACAGACCGCAAGAGGAATAAAATGCGATAGGGCTCTAACCACAGTTCTGATCATGAGATCTTGCACTCAGGCAGATGCCTATTTTGTCTAGGCACCCTGGGGACACCCACCTAGGAAGTTGGTGATCATTGGCTGGATTGCAGCAGGGATGCAGTAGTGGTCGAGCCCTTGTTGGATGAGGTTGTGTGGGATTGACCAGTAGGCGTTCGCAAGATCTAGCCAGACCACTGTACAGTTGCCTTTTCTACGCCTGGTCTCCTGGATCAACTGGGTGATCATAGAGATGTGTTTGATGCATTCAGAGAATCTGGGGATGCCTCCTTTCTGAATGATTGTGTTAATGTAGTCGGGGTTTTTTTTGTCGTGTAGGAGGTCAGCATTCTTGCAAGCACAGAGAAAAAGATTTTACATTCCATGTTCAGGAGGGAGATTGTTCTGAACTGTTCAATAGTGGAAGATCCTTCTTCAATGGGAACAAAACAGCCTTCTGCCAGTTTCCAGCTTGCTGGGATTGAGCCTTTTGCCCAGATCTACTTCAAGATCTTTCATAGCCTCCAGAGAAGTTTAGGGCACTTCTTGTGTCCCTGGTTTAGTATCCCACTCAGGCCCAGAGCAGCTGATGCTCTGGCTTTCCGGATAATGTCCTGGATTTCCTGCCATGTGGGTTCTTTCGCATCTACCCCAGTCTGTGAATTTCCTGATCTAGGGATATCAGGGTTTTCAGCTCACCCCTGCTGTCTATTGGGGTCGCTGTGGGACTCACGAAGAAATTCCTCTGCCTCTGTCTTCGAGCTGCATAGTATCCCAGATTTTTTTGGCCGAGAAGAGTTCTCGTAAAACTGTATAGGTCTTAAACAACTGTGCGTGCATTTTCTCTTTCTTCTTTCTCTGCCGCTGAAGGTATTCTGCCCTCCTCAGTCAGCATAGCTGTTCCCTTGATATCCTCTCTTTCAGCTTGTGTGCTGGTTTCAAACAGTTTGTAGAGAGTTATTATTTTACCCCTCAGCTGCTTGATCTTCCCCCCGTTTGACGGGGAAAGGCTGGCCTTTCCACTCCAACTGGCCGAAATGCTCCTTATCATGGCTTTTTGTGTACAGGACCTGCCAAGGTTGCTTCTAGAATGCCTTCTAGGTATTCATCGAACTGTGACCAGGTGGTGGTATCTGATGAATTTGGTCACTTGATTCTCTCCCTTCTTGACAAGTAGACTGGGGTTGTCCAGGGGAAATTCATTTGATCTGGTCTCTGGATCTGGCATATATATATATATATGTATATATAGTGCAATAAATCCATTGGTTTTTAGCGAGGCTCCCAAGGTCAAGCATTTTTGATTCAATTTCCTTTTTGTACTGTTGTGACACACAGATTTAGTAAAACACTGAGATCTATATATCCATAACAGAAAAGAAAAGAAAAGAAAAGTAACAAAAAAACTTGGATTCTGTTCTTCATTAATCACTCTTTAATAATATTTTTTTGACATTTTAATGGCTTTCTATCTGGTCTTGCATGTTTTTTCCTTCCTCTCTTCAGCATTATGCAAAGATGAAGAACAAAACAAATAATGCTAGACTAGAGATTTATTTAAGATCTGTGTGACCCTAAAACCTCTTGATCATCAGTATCATAAAGCCCTATTACCATCCAAAACCATTATAAACACAGTAGTATTCCATCCTCGTACACTGTGTGACAAGTTCAGAGATGCACACTCCTCACCTTTTGGCAAAATCTGTGATTTTGAAACAGCTTGCCTATGAGATGTGTGCAGATCCCAGGAGAATGTTTTATTGTTTATTTTTGCAGCCTGTTTGCAACAGTCTATATTCCCTTATTAGCATTAGCACACACTGTTTGAAATTTATCTCACAAGTACCAGAAACACCATGAGTTGTAAGTGAAAAATGGATGATGTCACCCACGGCTTGGTTTGTAGTAGCTTCAAATTTGGAACTGTGCCATCACCCTCATGCTCTTTTGAAAGCAGACATAAGACTCAAGGATACCTCCTGCCAATCACAAGGTGGCCCCAACTTAAAGCATACTTTGCTCTATTGTCTATTTTACTGTAAATGTATTTCACAAAATGAACACCATGCTGTACTAGAAAATTCTTGACACTCGTTAACTCGTTAGGAGAATCTTTCTTGAGGTAAAAAAAAAGTTGGGGCCCTTTTTTCAAAGACTTTCACACAATCACACTTCTTTTTTGCAACCAGACAAGTTGTCCCCTGTTGGATGTTTAAAAGAATGCTTTATTAGGGTACTTCTGCATTGACTTCACCTTTCAACGGGGCGGCTGTGGCTCAGGTGGTAGAACGGGTTGTCAACTGATCGCAAGGTTGGCGGTTCGATCCCCAGCCCCTCCGCATGCCGAAGTGGGCAAGACACTGAACCCCAAGTTGCTCCCAATGGTAGATTAGCACCTTGCATGGCAGCTCTGTCTCCATTGGAGTGTGAATGTGTGTGTGAATGGGTGAATGCAAAACACATTGTAAAGCGCTTTGGATACTACTAAGGTAGGGAAAAGCGCTATATAAGTACAGACCATTTACCATTTTTCCATTCTATGGAATACACTAGAGTACAAAATGTGGATTAGTCCACCTTGACAAATGACCTCAGTAAATTCACTGTTTCCTTCTGTCTTATACCAACCAGCTAGAACTGACAGAGGCTTTTTAAATCTAAAATGACATGCTGGTGATGCAAATCATTATGATGATCTTTACTCAATTTACTACTGGTCCTTTATATGCCGCCAAAACAGCTCTGACCCACAGAGGTATAGACCTGATAAAAACACTAAAATTGCACTGTGGTATCTCCTACCAGTACAGCTTTAGGTTTACAGTGGACGCTACTGCAGATCAGACTTATTCCAGCACATTTTCCAACTCCCCGTAGTCCAGTTCATGGTCTGTTCCTCAGTATTTGGTCAGATGGTTTCACTACTGCTGACTGGAAACATTCAATCCAAGTGTTCAACCATAACCATTACTTGGTTAGCCTGTGTCTTGTGACATTGTTACAGGATAATTAACATTATTCACTTTATTGGAGTGCTTGATGTTTTGGCTTTCTGTGTACCTGTGTTTAGAGATGTATGTTCTCAGTATGAACCTGGAGATGAGAATCGCAGACACAGTAGATAGGTCAGAATGTTGTCACGGCTGCAGCTGTTTGGGCCAGGTAGTGGCAGTGCTCTCCCTCTCTCTCTCTTCCCCCCCTGTATTGAAAGCATTAAAAGATGAACTAACACATACATAACACAGACTAAACAGACTTAGCCTTTAAGAGGAAAGTCTTTGCAAGAAAATCAAGAAAATGCTTGTCTTTTTAGTGGTACGAAAACATAATACTGTCCCTGGACAAGTGCCTTTGGATTTTACTGGCAAAGCAACAAATCTGCAGGTTTGTCCTTTAAATGTTATCTTGACCTTGACTCTGAGATTCAAAACTTATTGTAGAGATGACAAATTCCTGTTGAAGTATTTACCTCCTGGATTTAGACCTGTGCAACTCACTGTCCACTCTGTAAGACATGGTCTCTTGTGTTTTAAAGGCCCTGGTTCTACCTGGCAGTAACATGCATTTTGGTTGATCCAATCACAAGTGAAAACCACTGAATACAATAATGAATGCAAACAAGAAACAGTGAGTACGCACTGAGCTTCAGTAACTCAGGCCCCATATAGAAGTGTTCTACAGTCGTTTAGCAGTACGTCCTGGGCTACACTAAAAAGACCCCCTACCAGCTGACACCCTCTGCTTTAATGGAAGTGAGCTGGCTTTGTCTAAGACTTCTGAAAATTTTGAAAAGGCCATAGTGACATCATGAAAGGTTCAAACGTCTTGGGCAATTTAGTCTGTCTGGAACATACCATTGATTGATCCAATCTGTACTGGTGCCAAACTGCATATGTCTCATGCTGACCGTTTCATTTCCTGTTGCAATCATGACTATGCAATTTAATTGTGTATATGCTTTCTTGCAGATATCATGCTGCATGTGTGTTGGTGCTTTATGTCTATGTGCATGTGTAATTGATAACCTGATCCCAGAGCTGAGCATTCTAAAGATGAATATTCGCAATTACAGCATTCTCATTAGAGCGTGTGACCTTCAAGTGAGCTCTGTCTGTATCGATCGTCCCAACCAGGGTTGACACTGGCCTTTCAGAGGAAATTGCTCAGCACCACCACCGCCACAACAACAACAACACAGACGTAGAACATAATGATCTAAAGAGCAGTGCCAGAGCAATAATCTGTCCTGCTGGCAGTGGTTGGAGAGCAGGTGATGATCAGTAGCAATGAGCAGGCAGAATGTGCGGTGGACAGCTGCATCCTGAAGGCAAAGAAGATAAGAAATTGCAAATTGCAATAAAGTTCCTTTTCTTCTTTCTGCTTCATTGATTAAGCCACAAAAAATAAAAGATAAAAAAATCCCTGATCTTCAAAATGACATTCAATGAAAACAATCCCTTCATGCCTTAAAATGACTCGGATGTAAGGGTGAATTCATGCTTTCCATGCATACCGATGGGGTCTTTAGAATTTCACACCAGACATGGTTCTACTCATGCTACAGTAGGTACGTCTGGGCCTGCCACGCAAATGGTCGCATAGCCGCTTACGGGCCTCCTGTGGATTTGTCTGAAAGGCTGTGATTTGGGACTTTTTACAGGATGACGGAGTTGCTTAACGATTGGGCTGGAGCACCATCTCAATGTGATTATTCCCAAACTGTGTCAAGCACTGATATGTGGACAGACATATCAGAGGATTTCTGGAGAAATTAAGGCTTTCTGCTGCTTGGCACTGATGATGGAAAGCATGTACAAATCAAAGCTCCTCCAAAGCCTGGCAGTGACTGCTTCAATTACAGCTCTTTTAAGGATGTACTATAAAGGTGTGTTACTGTGCATATAAAAAATACCACATAGACATGTGATCAAAGTTTAAAACTTGATTTTTATTAGAGAGGTTCTTTAGACATCTGCTGTGCATCTAAGCAAAGGCACGATTATTATTTGTAAAACTGAGCATGTCTTACTGAAGGAGAAAGGTGGCCCAGACACACCTAACATTGCAACACTGCACAACTTCATTGCATTTTACTAATTAATGCAGATGATGTAACAAAGTCAGTTAAAGTGCTGTAAATTTGGGCGTGGAAGTGGGGGGTAGTGGAATAATTCAAAAGTTGTCACTGGACAGGCCTGCCTGCTCTAAGTGATTTATTTTGTTGTTTTGGACTGAGATAAATATGGAGCAGCACAAGTCTGGCTAAGCCTGCTGTTTTAGTGTGAATAGATTGTAGATTCTTTAAACTTGCCAACTGATTTGTCTGCCTTGAAGACAGTGATGTCATCATGGTACAGAGAGGCCAGAATGTGTCTTGTCAGGGGCCAATCAAAGAAGTCTTTCATTAGTGCTCTTAGTGAACGCCTGGGGAGGGTTAATAAAGGGATGAGATATCTGTCTCTGTCTGTCAATACAAGAGGTACTGGATCTGCAAAGATTACGAATCAGGTTTAGCTGAAATGGTTTAGACCATTTTTAGTAGCTAGTAGGAAATATTGTATTTTGGAGTTTTGATGGTTGGTGTTAAAAGCAGATGAGACGCGTGTCTTATATTCTTCCTGTGTGAATTTCTGAGTTAGCTTGATTTCACTGTTGATGATTGGAGGCCAAATTGGATTTTTCAGTTGTTTTAAAATCAATGCAGTAAGGCCTTAAATCCAAACCTACAGACACGCAGCTTACTGGTAGTGAGCTGCATTGTGACCAGCATATTTCAGATAAATCTTCCACTTATATATTTATTTGACACTAAAGAGAAAATTGTAAAATCAAGACTTTTCTGTTAAAATAAACAGAACCAGAAAACATGTAATGACTGAGAATAATGTCTTATTTTTACATGTATCATATACACTACTTTATTTCTCTGGAGTGAAACAATCGATGAATCCATCTTTTCATTAGTTCTGAGAATGTAGTCCATGCATTTGCAACCTCTCGACTGGACTACTGTAATTCGTTATTATCAGGATGTCCCAGTAACTCTCTTAGAAACCTCCAGATGGTCCAAAATGCTGCAGCCAGAGTTCTGACAGGAACTAGTAACAGAGATCATATTTCTCCTGTATTGGCTTCTCTTCATTGGCTCCCTGAAAAATCCAGGATAGTATTTAAAATCCATGCTTCTCACATATAAAACAGTTAGCGACCAACCTCCATCTTATCCTAAAGGCCTTATTTTGCCTTATCATCCTAACAGAGCCCTTCACTCTCAGACTGCAGGTTTACTTGTGGTTCAAGAGTTTCCAGAAGTAGAATGGGAGGCAGAGCCTTCAGTTATCAGCTCCTCTCTTATGGAATCAGCTCCCAGTTTGGGTTCAGGAGGCAGACACCCTCTCTACTTTAAGATGAGGATTAAAACTTTCCTCTTTGAAAAATCTTATAGTTAGGGCTGCTCAGGATCCCTCCTTCTCTCCCCCCTCATCCCCACTCCCAACCCAACTGGTCAAGGCAGATGGCCGCCCTCCCTGAGCCTGGTTCTGTCGGAGGTTTTTTTCCCCCTTCCCTATCATAGGGGGTTTTTGGTTTCTTCCCTCCATCACTGATTGCTGCTCATCAGGAATCCAAAAGCAACTTTGGATTGTTGGGTTTCCTGTTTTCTGTTCTTTCTTACAATGTTTAGCGCTATGTGATGACATGTTGTAAATATGTGCTATATAAATAAAACTGAATTTAATTTAATTGAATTGAATTAGCTACATGCCACCAGTCCATTGCAGGGCCAATCAGTAAACCATTTAGAATAAATTCAGAAACTAAGTAGAATTCTTTCAAATTAAATAACATGGAATATTTGGCAATGCAATTGTTGCACTCAAAATATCTAGGTGTGAATCAATAATGAAAGTGGATGGTTACCTACAGTGTAGAATGTGGTAACATGAGTAGCATTGCAGAAACATAAAATAAGATTTACTCTACGTCAATGACTCTTTTAGCCCAGTGCATGCTGGGAAGCTTCCTGTCACACCTACTGTAGTCACATGATCAACAGCCAGCCACTTGTACAAGACTCGAGACAAACTGCACCTCGGCTGGAAAGCAGATGAGAGCAGGCGGCAGCGACAGGGGCAGAGACCAAAAGCTGCAGTAAAGACAGACAGTTTGTTGCATCATTCAGTTTGTACAGAAAATCTCAGAAACTCTCACATCCTGATCAGCTTGTACACAAATGTTTTAACTGGGACAGGGTAGCCTTCTAAAATGCTGTTAGCATAATCTGTGATCTTTCGTCATGGTTTTACAATTGTACATAGATTCTGATGTGAAGCAGTATCATATAAGAATTTAAATACTTTAAAAACATTTATAAATGGTCAAAGACATGGGGAGAGGGAAGAAATACAACACAGCAGCTGTCGTGTGCCATTGTGCCACTCTGACATCACCATTAACACTTTATATTTGTTTATTCTTCAACAGAATATACTTTCATAGTTGGTAGTTGCACACAAACTCAAATTGTGTCCAGTCACCCAAAAGGTAAAAGGTTTCTGTGACACATTTTGGATTGAGCAACTACTCCGATCAGCTTAGTCCACTGAGAGCCAGCAGTTTGTCATCATGCCTGTGGTTCTGCAGATGGCAAGGAGCAAAAGTAGTGCCGCTCTGAAAAACTACAGCTGGCTGATCCTTGAGGTAATTATTTAACCTTGTCTAGAGGCAGCTCATGAAATAGTCACGATCTTTAATCTGTTTGTTAATTTACATGGACACAAAAATATTTTTTTAATACATGGACAATAAAACCAATAATATTAAATCACTGCAGTATCGGCCAGAGATTTAGTTCTAGTGTCCTTAAGCAGCAAACTAAAAGCTATGTCACAATGTCTTTCCCTTTTTGCCTTGCACTTTCAAATGTCTAAAAGGACCTGAGGCTCCTGGTGCACAGTGGTTGGTGAGGGAATATATATGACAGCTGTATGCTGAGAATTCGAGGGTCCTCCTCTTGAAAATTACACTGAGACACTGTCTTTTCTGTTTCTTCAGTTCAATGGAAAATGTGAAGAAAAGCGATTACAAGGTACAGTACACTGAAGCCACTGTATGTTGTCCTGGTGTTGTGGTAATAGCAGTATGATTAAAAATGCACTGTCATGAAACTCATGAATAATTAAATTACTATTACCTCTAACACTGGCTGCTCAGGCATAACATTGTATTTGCTCACAGAGCAGAGCATATGGATCTATCAGGGAGACTGATTCCTCTCTCTCCCTCCATCCCAGAGCATTAGAGCTTGCTTATCATTCCTGCGTTCATGTTGTCTGGTAAAATTTAATTACGTGATCTACTCTCCATCATTATTCCTCTGCTATTAAGAGGTAACTTGATAACATGGAGAACACAGTTATACTGATATTACAGAACTCCACCAGGTGAAAATAGTAGCTTCAAAATGATTTGTGACATTTCACATCTTTTTACATTTTTAGATTACACTTTGTTCATTTGAATAGACGCCTATGAAAGAAGTCTTTGGCCTGCTGGTGTTTAAATACACTTGCAATGATAGAAAACAAGACTGTGAGGCATGAAAGAGGAAAGGATCAAATGCATTTGTGTATTTATACCCTATGTGATACAGCACTGAGAAATAAAATACAAGTATTGAACTATTAGGTAATGAGAAAGTAAAATGGGGAGAACAGTCTCACATTACATGGCAGCCTGCATGCCTTATTATCATTATTATCCTATACATATTTATTATTACTGCCACACCCACATGCCAGGAATTTGCTAATGCTATATTTACATCTGAAATGGGACTATCTGTCAGTCCATCCACCTAGTATGTTTAATATATTGTTATTTGGAAAACAATCGTAATATTGTTAGTATTCATTTAATAATAGTAAAATAAATAACATTTTGTATTATTTTGATTGCGCAGCAAGACTATGCTATGTGGGCTGTGATGTATTGTTCGGCTCTTCTCCCCTTTGTAGTCATTTTCCCTCAGGATTTTTTTCATTTTTCCAAACTTTGTTTTTGTCTCTGTGCCCTGTAGCTACCCAATATTCTCCAAAACACCACGTGTATACTATGATGTATTTCTCTCCTCCTTTAAACTACTGCTTTTCTCTTTCCCACCGTCCTGTTTTCTGCCACTTTTAACATTTAACAGTTGAAGCCTGAGAACCTTGTACTGGTACCTCACTCATCTGACTAAGCTACATTGTAAACTGCAGGTTGTATTATAAAGAATTCCTGATTTTTTGCTTTATGACAGGCACGTTTGAATTGTTGTGAATTGTAGTGTTTGATTACATTCCTCAGGTTCAGTCATGTTGTCTTCTGCAACATGTGGGTGGCCAGGTGCAGAAGAGATGCACTATAGGAGGATGGTGAACCAGCACAGGTAGTGTACTGCTCTGGACAATGTTCTGCTGGGAAACCTTGGGACTTGGCATTCATGTGGATGCTACTTTGACCCATGACATCTTCCTAACATCATTGCAGACCATGTACACCTCTTCATAGCAGCATTATTCCCTGATGGCACCGGCCTCTTTCAGTGTTAATATTCCACTACAAACATTGCTCAGGAATGGTTTGAGGAACATGACAAAGATTTCAAAGTGCTGACTTGTCCTTAATGTTGCCCAGATCTCAACTCATTTACGCATCTGTAGGATATTCTAGAATACCAAGTCTGATTCATGGAAGCACCATGTCACAAATTCCAGGTCTTAAAGTGCTGCTGCAGTCGGTGCAAACATATTTCAGTGTTGTTCTGATTACAAACTACTGTCAGCATGATGCAGTTCTGTTATTCCATTTTATATGTAATTAAGATGTATTTTGATGGTATATGGTAATAATGGCATGAACCCAGAGGAAAACTGCTGATACTGGGAACAATAATGCAACAAATCCAGAACCCAGCAGCCAACCGTGCTGCTGAGACAGGGGAACTGTTCAAACCACTGCCTTGGTTGCAGTAGTGGAGCTGTCCTTGGTCCTGATGTGCTCCATGTACAGCCAGAATTGTATGCTACCATTTGTTTTGTTAAGTGTTAGTCACACATATTACAATCCATCACATGACTTTCCTTCAGGATGCTGTCTTTTTGGCCCATTTCACCACAGTCCTCTCTTCTAGTTGATTTTGAGGAGATGAAACAAAGCAATGCTAATCAGAGCTGCTGTCTAACGTAGCGACACCACTAGAGCCATCCACTTCTTCATTTTCTCACATTAAGTCTGGCGTCAACGGTTCTTACTATTTACAGCATTTTCTTTCTCCTCACTTTACGGTAGAGTAATTTCACAAAAGAATGAGAAAGGTTCTAATGAGGTACTTAACTGTGTACTTGACTTAATTTATTTAATACTGA
Organism: Dascyllus trimaculatus; assembly: GCA_024666655.1. Classification (NCBI taxonomy): domain Eukaryota; kingdom Metazoa; phylum Chordata; class Actinopteri; family Pomacentridae; genus Dascyllus; species Dascyllus trimaculatus. The sequence continues at coordinate 28,508,508 of CM045466.1, read as the reverse complement.
TTCTAAGCTGATTCTAACCACAAGAAACAAACAAACAAACAAAAACAGGTCCTTTTCCTGTGTGGGACCATTTAAAGAGTTAAGCTTTTATTAGCAACATTTCAACCCAATCACATGTCTTCCTGAGGGAAATGACTCTAGTCACCAAACGCCATTCACAAGGTCATAAAGTCATTTCAGAATATTGACTTTCCTCGATATGAGAGAAGCAGGAAACAATAAAGAAAAAAAACAGTTTCAGTCTGATGCAATCCAACACAAGAGCCCTGTAATGATCTCCAGCTTTGTGAGTATAGTTTGGGTCTGTTTCTGTGGACAGAGAGATTCTGCAGTTAATTATCAATCTTCAGTTGGATTTGTTCCTACAATGCATTATGCTGGATTTCCTTGCATTGCACAGGTGTTGGGTATTGCAGTTTTCTCAGTTGCTTTGGTGCATTTCTCCCATCACTATTAACATTTGCCCAACAGTTAATGCATTTCTCAAAACAATTAGTACAAACTGCAAAACGTAGTTGATAACCTGCAAAAGTGTGTCACATGCTCTAAATGGAGAGTTCATTCCTCAAAAGCAAGTATTCATGTCAATGAAGGTGTCACTGTCATTAAGATGAAAAGTCCTGACACCATTGTTCATGACCAAGACAGTCAAATGGTTTTATTGTGTTTTCATTGTGACAGTTTATTCTGGAAGTGTTTTCAAATGCAACATAGTCAGATCTATATGGTGACTCTACCTGAAAATGCTCCAGACAGCACTAATCACTATCTGCACAGCCATTTGAAAACTACAGTAGAGTTACACATTACTGTATTTAGTGAGGTAACTGAGTACAAGACTCTGAATACATATGATTCACATTACTGCTTATACTCTTTGCAATTCTAATTTGCTCACAGCATTTTGTAAAAGAGAAATACACACTTATTTACAGCAAACATTAGAAACACCCTTTGGGTAGAGCTGTGAACAACTGTAAACAATATGTCAGTACACATTGGAACTGAACATACAACATACACAGTACTGTAAATCATTCATCCAGACGTTCCTGTGTGTCTGGCCACATATTGTCATCACAGCAAATATCATCCCTTGTAATGCAGCGAGGAGGAGCTTAACTGATTTTGACAACCAGTTCAATATTTTAGTATGTAATGACTCAAACAATGAAATGAGGCCTGTTAGTTTTATAGGGAATGACTATTCAGCATCATAAGTATAGTTAATTCTGACTGACATGACATAAGCAAATGATAATGTTATAAAACAGCAGAGAATTGTATGAAAGCAACTGATGCATGTCCATTTGCAATCTGTTGGAAGGAAGAGAAACTGCTACTATGATGTGCACAAATGACTAAACATTGTGAAGGTTGAAGTAACAGTTATAAGGATTTGAATTCTGACCAGAGAAATGCACCAAAGCCACTGAGAAAAGCTGTAGGTAAAATGTCCTTGTAACATACAAACTGTCACAGTTGAATCATCACCTTATCATTAGAAACTGGACTGCCTGTTGTTCTTATTTGGGTTATATTGCCCAGGTGTTCATGTTACTGTCTCCACCCCTGTGTATAGAAGATGAAGAAAAACAATGAAAGTGTACACACTCCACACACACTGCATTAAAAACCTATGCTCATCTCCTCTCTCTCAGAGGTCCCACTTCTTTTAGCCTCTGTCTTAAAGTTTCCAGACACTAATAGGCTTAGAAGCCACCAGCAGTGGATTAAGGACAGAAAGAGAGGCGAACCCCCTCGTGGTGTTCTCTTCTCATTTTTCTCTTAAATAAAAAGAGGCACAAGCATCATCTCCGGCTTGGCTGGAAGGGGACACGGGCTTCCTGGCTGTTCATTTGAAGAGGGTGACATGCAGTGATCTAGTTCCTATTCCCAGGTCTGTCTAATTACCGGCTTGATCACCGACCTGACCTTTCACATTCAGGCTGGACAGAAGAAAGCGCCACCACCTTGATAGAGCTGGATAATAAGAACAGGAGGACAGGGGGTGGGGAGATGTCTGATAGAGTGAGAAAAAAGAGAGGAAAAAAGGCGGGTCTACAAGACCTTTTGGTAATTGCGCCTTTTTATCCTTTGGGGAAGTAATGAAATGACCCACGTTCCTCTGATCTTTTTTTCTTTTCCCCTCTCTCTTTGTGTTTCACACATTTCTTCTTTCACTCTCTTTTTCTGCCTCTCATCCTTTCAATTAATTATCACTTCTTTCTCTTCATTAATTTCCCTGTCTCTTTTCCCTTTTGTTCTTTCTCTTTGAATTCTTCTGCATTCTTGTCCCTTACTGTGCTTTTGATGACTTCTGAAACATCATCAGTCACAGTTCAAATACTGTCCCAGTTTAAAGTTGTGTTGAGCCAAGTACAGTCAAAATGCCTCAATGTGTTTGGGCTCTTTTTTGTGTGTGTGGACTTTTAGTAGACGAGAGCTCCAGCATCCATTTCACATAAATCAGTGGCTGTAGTGGAGAATTTTTTTTTTATTATTTGCACACATACATAACATTGATATAAAAAAAACAACAACAAAAAAAAAAAAAACATAATAAAACAGTAAAAGTGCAGGGAGAGGTAAAAAGCCTAAAATGGCTTGTTTTAAAGCCTCCACCTTATAAATACATAAACATACTGAGAGTTTAAAGATTTCTATGGTCTGAGCGCCTTTTTTCCAGATTTGTTCTTTCACAATAGTTCTGACACATTTCACTTGGTATTATAAACACCATTCTTATGACATGTAGAAGTATGTAAGAACCCTGTAAGACCTGGACATGTATCTGCAGTGATCCATGCATGCCACCAGGGTCTTTTCACTTGCCTCCTCTTTGTCCTTTTGCTTCATGGCTTGTGCAGTGATGCAGTGGATGCACTGTTTCCCCAGCCTTGAATGCACAGCAAGTATTTTACTGGTCTTTGTTTGGGTGAAAAAAGAGATTCAAGTCTTTGGAAATGTTGGGAAACGCTTGCTGCGACAGAAGCTGGTTGTCATGTTCTAAACAAGAGTGTGTATACTCCGTATGGAGGTGACTGATGGACACAGGCTCCATATTCAACAAAGGGGACCTACAGTAATGTGATGGAAATTTTGGAAGGTCCAGAAGAAAGGTCTTGAGAAGTCATGTTCCTCAACTCTCATTCTTTTTCTGTCTTCTCGGTAATTTTCTCCCTTCTCCCTGCGCACTTCAGAATACTCCACTGCCTCATACTTAGAGCTGACAGGAACACCGCTGACACACTGAAACTCTTGTACAATCCACAATAAGGAGACAAAAAAGGATGATGATCTGGATTCGTCTGCTTCTCTCCGCTGCTCCTCCACTCAAATTTTCTTCTTTCCAGTGCAATTTTCCCCAGAAGTTTTCTACACTGTGCAGTTAAATGGACTTTTGGCAGGCAGCAGACAGACATGGCATGCTCATTTGTCATGCCTCCTTCAACGTAAGCTCTTGATTCTTCTTCCTAAGACAGGATTGCTCCTCATTCGCCTCTATTTCTGGATGTTTACCTTCCAGTTCTCTGGCTTTGCCCTGTTCCTGCCTTCCTCCAGACTTCTTGGACAAACCATCTGATGAATCCTCCACAGCTCCTTCTTCTTTGATTGGATTGTGTGCAAGAGAGAGCAAAAGGGTGTATGTGGCTAATGTAAACAGAAGTAAGCCCACTTCCAAATCTGTAGTGCGGTGTTTACTCTACCCCACCAATACTGCATTAAATGCATCATACACACACTAATGTGTGCTTTAGACTGTGATGTTCATTATTGTACAGTTAGGATCTGTGAAGCTTTAAGGTGTATTTTTTTTGTTACTGCTGGAATGCAGATGCACTGACACTTTGTAGACTACAGCAGCGATAAAACAAAGCTTGAAGGTAAAAAAAATGCTTTGGATTCAAGAAACTAAATCTAGATCTGTGAAATGCTTTGAGCTACATTTTTTGGTGTGAAATGCTCTATTTAAGCAGAAGTTCTTACTGGAAAAGTGATAACACCTAACTCCATTTCCAGGTGCACTTGAAAAAAAAACAGAATCACTGTGGTCACTTTCAAGTGGATCTTGAATAGACAAAAAGGAACACATTTAGTACACTGAAAATAATTTTGAAATTCACTGATATTGTACTATACCAAACTGCACAAGTAATGCACAAGTCCAAAAGTAATAGGCTCCCCGGAAATATTCAACAACTCTTGAATATACAAGAGGGTCAATACGATTTAAGAGAACAATTTAATTTTAAAAGGCTCAGAAACAGGACAACTATGAGAGGTTTCAGTATATCAATCTGTGCAGTAAGGCTATGGAACAGCTTGGATGTAGAGTTAAAGCACTGTCCAAACATAAATCAGTTAAAAAAAAAGGTATAAACAGAAGGTCTTCCAGCAGTACAAGGATGAAGATGAATCTTGACAGGGTGGCATTGTTTGCCGTGGTGGCGCAGCCAACTTTGATGGCTGGATCCACATTGTGCATCTTATGTGGGGTGGTGAGGTTGCTGCAGTGGCATGATGACACTCCCAGGATCTATGGTAGTGATGATGTGGTTGTGTGTATGTGTGTAGTGTGCACATATGTATGAATTCATGTTTATATATATTCTCATGTGTGTGTGTGTGTGTGTGTGTTTGTGTATATGTAGATATACTGTATAATTATAATTATATATGTATATATGTAATATTTTCACGCTTTGCTAATTGCATTAATTGTGAGTTTAATTTAATTAAAGGGAACAGGTAGTTGTTTTCGAGTTGTATGATTTAATGTAATGGGGTGGGGTTAAACAAGTGTATACTTCTTCCCACTCCTTTTCAAATGTGTTAAGAAAAAAATGGAAATCTTTGTTTTATATTGTCAAATTGTTTTTTCTTGCATATTTTAAATAAATAACAATCAATCAATCCATCAAAATGTTGTATCCAACATCAATACAACGTTTCTTTATTAGTCAACTAGCTGACAATCATAAAGGATTGGACAAACTTGAGTACAGTTGTTAAACATTAAGCTTTTGATGATACAGCAGTGTGAACAACAAAACCTGCAACAGATGACTCACTTCTCACTTCTTTCAGGGACCCTCTCACAAGTGGAGGGAGGGGGTGTAGGCAAACATCCTAATCCTGCCTTATGTCATGATTTGGTTTTCATTCAGTTCATTCAGTTTTCCATTTCCATCTCACAACATGCTTATTAAAGACATCTTGAACTTGAAGTATGACTAGTCAATATTAAACTGTTGGTATCTGAAACTGGAATTACCTCTCGTCTTAATTCAGCTGCAGTTACTCACAGTGTGTGTTTTGACTATCTGCAGCTGAATTGTAGATATTTGTAATGAGAAACACATGACTGGTAAAAGTGATGTCACTGGTCCTGGAAGAATGATGATGTGGATACCTGAGATGTTGTTTATGACAAGGAAGAATTATATTATGGATATCCATCCATGGATACACCACTCTATCCTCTGTAGGGCTGCAAGGGCTGGAGTCTATCCCATCTGACTGAGGGTGAAGGCAGTGTTCACACCCACACCTACTGACAATTAGGAGTCATCAACTAATCTAAGCATGTCTGTGGACTGTAGGAGGAAGCTGGGAGGACAAAGGGAGAACATGCCAACTCCCCACAGAAAGACCCCAGGCCAAGCTTTGAGCCCTTCTAGCTGTGAGGCATCAGTGCTAGCCAGTGTTCCACCATGCCGGACATCACACATCCAGTAAAGCTATTAAATTCTGAAATGTCTTGCCATTAATAAAGATTTATCTAGTACAGTTTCTCAATTAAAAGAAGAAAAAAGTAAACATTTGTACACCTACAATAAAATGCATGGAGCAATCTGCTATCTGATCAGTTCAGACATTGGATGATCTGACTGTGTGAGATAGCTACAGTTCAGTGTGTGCCACATTTTAGTTGTACTTGGAGTTCCTAAATACTGTTCATGCATGTGTGGGTGTTCAGTTGTGTATAGTCATTAGCTAACAGCAGTGATACCATTGCTGTAGTATATCTGGTGTTTGGCCAGTTACAAAAAAGAGCTGCACTACCACTCTTCAGTCAGGAGAGAAAAGATCTGACTGTGGTTTGCATGTAACCGAGTAAACAGAGAAAGATGGTAACCGCTTCTGACACAAGTGATATGCATATGTTGTCACATGTAAATGTAATGTTTTGTCAAGATTTTAAGTGGATACAAACAAATTTTAGAACCTGACATAATTGAACAGTGTAAACTTGAAGGTAACCTACCATTTATTTAGTTTACTTTCAAAGAATTTTCAGATTCTAAGAAAACCTGACTAGACTCTTAAGCCAGTGCAGTGAAAAGAGGACTTGATTTACTTTGCTTTGATAAGAGGTCAGACTTTCACAAACAAGTACTGTCTCGCTTATGAAGCCTTTTGAAATCCAGTTCAAAATCCTTCTTGTAGGATTCCTTGAAGCCCAGTCTGAACCTGTCTAGTTAGCCTGTTAGTGTTTGGAGAGCCTTCCATCCTGATGATGAGAGGACATCGCTGCCATGGGTTAAAGGCACTGAATCAAATGCACACACACCCACATGCATGAGGCCACATGTAACATGTGCACCATGTTTGACATTTTCATTTAATTAACAGCAGCCGTGTGACTGAGTAAAGCTCCCAAGCATTCTGGCAGGTAGCAGTATCCTGATTATCTCTTTAAACTGCATTGTGAAGCACACGCAAACACACACTCCCGCACACATCATTATCATTCAGCATTGCGATCAGAAAAAAAATCGGCAGATGATCAAACAAATACAGCATGGAGCAGTTCAAAAACATGTGGCCTGACATTATGAGGCTGCCATCAGTGATAACTGTCATGGCTCATGAAAGACAGTCCTTTGGAAGTGTACAGATCCTCTCTGATAACAGCATACCATGGGAAAAAGAAAAAGGCATCTCTTTCAAGTGTGGCTTTGCCCCTGTACCATCCCCTCACCCCCAGACTCTCCCTGTGCACCTCTCTTTTACACAAGAACAGCGAGCACTACAGATGCATCCTTAGCTCATGTTGTCTGGATAAAAGAGTCCCTCCCTAACTTTACTCAACACTGTCATCCAGAAGTAAATCATGGCTTGATGCTATTCATTATCGCCGACAGAGGAGTAACGACTGTGGTTGTGTTTTGTGCTGTTTTCTTCTTGTGTTCATTCATTCTGACGGCAGGTGAAGTCAGGTGTGGATCAGATACCAGCTCGCAACATGCGGTTGGCTCTCCACTGCCAGCCGGCCGGTGGCTGTTTCCCAAACACATGGAAATGCTATACAAGAAGAAAGGTGGAGCTGACGTGATGCGAGGGAAACCACTGCCATCCTCCTCACCTCCCAACCAGCCACGCTGCTGTTCTCCAGGAGCTCCTATTCATTGATTAAGGCTTTTGTCTTTTGCTTTCTGTAACAACAAGTAGGGGTGGACTGCCACATTTGGTTGAATAGTTCTTTATGTTTTTGGTCAGATAGGTAACTGAGTAATTGCATTTCCTCTTATCTTATTTTCTAGGTTAAGTTATTCTTGCTTCTTTATTTTGGAGAGTGGCCTTTGTTGTTTGTTGTTTTCAACTTATATCCGTCCTGAGTCAAGGCTCAACCTCACATGTCTCTAGAATATCTGTAAATAGGATAAACAAATATAAGAGTCATCCTGCTGGCTATTTTTGGCTGCTTGGGACCTGGAGAGGATGGGCACATTGAGCAAATGCCATGTTATGTCTCGGCCACCCCTAGATGGGCTGTACCATTAGAAAAAAGTTACCAGCAGCATTCAGTGATAAAAAAGAAGAGAAAGATGAGTTCAGTGTTTGTGGGTGATGACCTGAACCTATACTAAAGCACAGGTTCTGCAAAAACATCAGTACAGAGAAAAAACACACACTACTCCATCACTGGTTATGGCAGCAAGTAAATGACGGATGCAATGCTTAGCCTGCGACACAAAAAGGCCATTACTCTTTTTACAGGTGCTATTTCAATGTTACTGAAGCTAAGGGAATTATTCGACATTTTAAGAAATACACTTATTTGTATCTGAGAGTGAGACGAGAAATCAATCTCAAATCTGCGTAGTACAGAGTTGGAGTCGGGAAATGAGGTAAACAGGCTAAACACATTCCAACCTCCATCTTACCATCTAAAAAAAGCAAATGCATGTATTTCCTAACATGCTTGTACTGAATTGTAATGACTGAATGAAGGAGAAGACATAGAAAAACACACATGAAAATGTACACTCTAAAACAGACAGATGGACAGACAGACAGACAGACAGATAGATGAAGTTCTGTGTCATTTGCCTAGATAACACTCCACATCATGTACTGATGTACTGTCCTTAAATTGCAGCCCATTGTGGGACTGTAGTGAAGGCTGGAGTCATGACTATACTGGAAATATATGCATCCTATGTGTCTCAGATTTAGGCAACATATGAGTTAGGAACTGTAGAACAGAGACTACAATCTAGTTCAAGAATTTTTTGCCCACAGTATAGCAAGGAAATGAACAGAACGATAAATCCTAAAGCATTATTAGGCTACACTGACTTCTTTGCTTAAAGGATACAAATAGACACATTTTCAGCAGGGAAATAAGAGATAAATGAATCCACAACTGTTATTAAAGTGAAATAAAGTTAATCCAGCAACGCTGCAGAGAATTATCTTTGCCTGAGAATCTGATCCAACATTTCCCTCTAATATGGTAGTTATATCTAATATCAGATGAAGCACTCTCAATTGAAATCTTCCTTATGTGGACGATAATGACTTTCCTGCTTAAATCCAATTTAAGAGCCTCTAATGGCCCCTTAATGTTTCCCCGCACGGAAAATTAACAGCCATGCATGAGGCAGTGGCACAAAAAAGAGACACTTTTACTCACTTTTAAACTCAGTGATTTGCCTTTTCTTCCCAGAAGAAATAACACATGGGGAGGCGAACGTGTGTGGAAAAAAGAGAAAGACAGAGGCATAGAAAAAATTAGGTGCAATTATTATTAATATTACCCTGCAGGCTGCTGGGTTTATTGCATAAAATGCACCATTTAAAAATTGGCTTTCACAAATAATTTTGGATGAGCATTAATGAATTGCAGGCAGAAGGCCTTAATCAGAAAACCTGACACAGAGGCCTCTTATGTTCTTTTTCTTTTCTAAAGTATATAAGAATACAATTAGAAGTGATTGTTCTTTGAAGCACTTTCATATGGCCGCTGAAATGACTGATCCTATCTGCTCATACTGATATTTATCACACCCAATAACAGCAGGGAACAGTAAGTCCAGCAGCCCTGTTTTATCTGGCATCACACTCCATCCTGGACTTTCATTTCTACAAGATGTCACGCTGCATATCTCAGGAGTGAAGACACTGGAGCAGGTCAAAGGTTCCATTTAGGCAGCATTAATGCTGCAGGACTGCTTTTAACCTTTATTTCACCAAGAATTCTTCTGCAGACTTCTAACATGCATAGGCAATAAGGCAATGCCATTTTTGCCAGCATTTGTCCGTAATCCCAGGAACTCCATCTATTGGTTCTTTTTGCATTACCCAATATACCTTGCATGCCAACAGGGATATATATTTTAATCCAAAATTATATCAATGAACATAAAACATTTTCCAAAACTGTCCAATAACAGTTCTCTGTTGGTAGGCAGCAGGGCTTGTGGCACCTTTAAAGACTGTCATATGATGTGCCACAGCTGAGTGAACAGTGACTGTCACCAACATTAATGACAACAAAATGACAAAATGTTTTCAAATGGATATCCAGTCACAGGGATATTGACCACAAGCTATAACCATTGTCACCAAAAAAGATTGTTGCAGATGCAGCTACAACAGAAGCTGAGCATCCCTGGTCATTCTATATGCCTTGGGCCTAGACAACTATATGATCTTTTTCTGTGTGGTATGAACAGCTATTATTGTAACAAGTGAATCTAAAAGAGAACTACAAAGATGTTTTGTACATTGTCTTTTTCCACGGTTACTTGTTAATAAGAGAGGGTCAGGGCAAATTTAGATCAACTTTACAGTGCCAAAAAACAACAAACAAACAAAAAAAGTGTCACCATGACAAGGATTTCTGTGGTGCTTAATTCCTTTGTGGCTCAGCTCATGTTTCCATTGACTAAAACCTGCCTTGTGTGCTCAGTTTGTGTTATCAATTAATTATTGATTAATAATTCTCTAGTTAATAATAAAATTATTGAAAACCTCCAGTCTTAGCATCCTGTCAAATTGTGCGCACCCTTTATGACACCTAAAGATGTCAAAAAATGCCAGCAGCTTAGCTTCATACGAATCTGTTACTCAGACAAGGCTTCATGGACTTTGTTGTATCTCTCACTCTGTATGAAAACACACCCCAAGCAGCACAGGCCCTTGCTCTGCAGTTTTAGCACAAGATTGTTTTCACTCCGAAAACCTGATAAACCTCAGGATCAGCATTGGTGCTACAAGCAGGTTTTCACTTTGTCATTACAGGTTACTGTAGATTGCAGAAAAACAGCAGTTATAACAGGTTTCAGTTAAATAATCACACAGAAAATTGTTCAAAAAGTGAAGCTGTCTGAATGAATTAAAGAGATCATTTGATGTGCTTCAGCCACCTGATCAGAAACCTCCTGGGCATATCTCTGTAATACACTGGGCACATCCAACTGGGAGGAGACCCTTTGGGCAGAGCCATGACCAGATACAGTGATCACATTAACCAGCTGACTGCAGAACACCAAACTATCCACAGGAAGAGCTGAAGGACTTGGCCTGGACCTGGACAGTTATTCATGCTGATATTTTTAATGCTGTAAAATTATGCTGCAGAAGGATTTTTGGACGGATCAGGCACTTCCCTGTTAGTATTGAAAAATGGATAGTGTCCCCAAAATTTTTGCACTGTACTCTATATAACAGATTCCCCATATAAGATTCATCACATCCATTAATGACATCACTGACACTGACCTGTCTAATCTGACATCAAGCTCATTGTATGGTTTGGATATGAAGGAAAACCAAAGCCTGTGTATTTTGCTATAGTAAATTATGTTTGGGTTCCTGATAAGATCCCAACCCATGCCAATATAACAGCTGCAGGCGACAGCGGGTCACGTCTCACAATATGTTTAGCCTAATTAGCAGAACATAAGATTGCCCAAACCAGTTGATTTAGAGGGTGCTTGTTACCTTCAATATTCTGTGTTAAACTGACTCCATATGTACCACATCCATCATTCACAGAAAACCTCCTGAGCCTTGTTTGTTTTCATGTTAACAGCAACAGTGAACACAGCAGATATGAGTGCTGTGCCAAAGCTTTTGGTCCATCCTGTGGGTCGACACTGATTCGTTGCTTTGAATATTTAAACCCCACCTTGCGTATTTCTGGTCCTCGAAACCAATATTTTACTGTACAGAGCAGAACTTAACATGGAGAGTTGTAAAAAGGAAGCAAATATAGTGTTGTCTATTGCAAGACACATAAAGGCCATGGTTGTACAAGAAGTAGCAAAGCTACTTTTTACAGTGAGTGGAACAGTTTCCAGCATTTTGTGCTATCTTCAAATTTCTGCACAGAGATTATTACAAGATGAAAACTGCAGAGTTCAAAAGCTTCTGGTTGATTGTCTTTAATCAGCTAAGGAGCTCTGCAACATCATACATCAACATTTATGCATATTTTGTACTTCTTTTACTCCTCTCTTGTATCACATCTTTTACATATTATGATAAAATTACTCCCAAAGTCCAGCTAATCTGAGGATAATGTTTGTCAGGTGTCACTGTAGGTAACTGGGCATTAAGCAGACCTACTGATTTCCTTTTGCTGTCCATAGTTGGTTGTTTGTCAGATTCTTTCCTTTCACTTGAAGTGTTGAAGTGTTTTATTTAAAATGAGAGTGGTTTGTGAATTTATGCACATGCACAGCAGCAGTAACTTCATTAACAATGAGATCTGATGGTAAATGACGTTCTGTCTTTTTTTACACATCCAATTGCTCAGTTGTTCTGCACAGATTCCAGGTTGATACAGTAGAATAGCTTGTAATAAAGCTGCCCCTCTCTGGACCAACAGAGCTGTCACAACATTTTAGTGAAGATTATCATTACCCACAAAAATAAATGTCAGTGTTTTAACTGTGGCATGGGACTGGAGCTGTGTACCAGTGGTCCGTCCCCTCATCCTCTTCCATCCAAGACTCCACCCGATCCCCAGTGTCTAACTTAAGACTTCACCATTGTGCGAACCTCATCTATTTAGCATGTGAATATAGCCTAGCAAACTAAAACTGCTTTCCTGATAATTCACAATCTCCAGTGATGCTACATGACAACTTCTCCTGAGGCTCTAATGGTTTATAGGGCTGATGGAAGCCGGCATATTGGTTACCACTAACAGCCCAATATAACGTGATGAATTGGGTGAATTGAGAAGGAAAACCAATTAGATATTCATGCTCAGACAAAATGGATGTGCAGCCTTGTAATGAGACAACAGGAGTGTGTGTGTGTGTGTGTGTGTGTGTGTGTGTGTGTGTGTGTGTGTGTGTGTGTGTGTGTGTGTGTGTGTAAACAGCTGCTTCAGAGGTTGAGAAAGCCTGGAGGGTGAAGACTAAGCAATGATGAAGAGAGGTAAAAGGAGAAAAGGCTTCTCTAGGTGTCACCTCTCAAAGATGGTAGAGGTGTAGAACTCCTGAGCGAAAGTTCAGTTGTGCAACACTATGGGTTCTATTTTCATGAACCCAGCAGCCTGGTACAGACTGCAGTCGAGTGCACCTGGCTCAGTGAAGACATGGCAACTGAAAGATTAAACCGCATGTGGGTGTGTTAGAGGCTGTGACAATCATAGCCTATTTACTTTCACCTCCTTTAACCCTATGACCAATTTTCAGGGTAATTTCACTACCTTTAGTGGTGTTCTTATTTCGGTCATTATAAGGGCTAGCCAAACATGCTGGATCTCTTTTTTAAAATTTCAGATATGCCTAGACTATCCAGATCTTCCATCATTTCATATAACTTGTTTTTGTTTCTATGTGAAACACAGTCATGCTCAACATTGAGACTGCAGGTCACTGATGGATTGGGAACGTCGAGCTCCACTCCTCCCACTGTGGAGCACATGAGTCCCAGAGAAACCAAACCGTAAAAGAATTAACCTGCAATGCAATGCAGGAAAATACTTGGTCCCTCACATGACACTGCATTCCACACCCCATGCCTCAAATGCATAACGTCTCTTTTTCAGTCTCTTTTTGTACTGTAAATGCTATTGTTTCATTCCCTGGACTGCACACATACAGTTGCCTTCTTGCACAGGTGACTGGTGCACAGGTTTTGACCACAACCACAAAAATTGTAAAGCAAAGCTTTTATATTATTTTGTGTTCATTTTCATACAAAGTGGGATATAAAGTTGGGCCTGTGTTGGAGGAAATTGCTGTGTTTTTAAACTGGACTACTTAACAATGTGCCATGATACCATAATACCACTTGAGCCTCCTGCGACCCAACTCACCGCTGGAGGAGGAGCAGGACATACCACTGCCAAGAGGGGGTGTACATGGTCTCCATCAATGTTTCAGTAGGCGGTACGTGTCAAAGCAACATCCACATGAATGCCAGGATCAAAGATGTCCCTGCATCGCACTGCTTGACAAGGGTCAGCATGGGGACTGTGATTGATCTGTGGCTAAGCATTCCCATAAGCAGCAAACTGTGATGGGCTGTGTGTTTTACACCTTTTCAACATAGCCAGCAAGGTTTCAAGGTTCATGCAACAGTAACTCTTCTGTGGTATTGGACTACACAGGTTAGCTTTCACTTTCCACTCGCATCAGTGAGCCATGTGTGTCCATAACCCTGTTGCTGGCTGAGTGGTTGTCCTTCTGTAGACCACTTTAGTAGGTTCTAACCACTACATACCAGGAACATTCAAAAACATATGCTGTTTTGGAGATGTTTTGACCCAATCATCGAGGCATCACAATGTAGCCCTCGTCAAAGTTGCACAGATCCAGACACTGATTGTCCACTTTTTGCTTAACATATCCCACCCTTACAGGTGCCATTGCTATGGGACAATTAATGTTATTCACTTGACCTGGCAGGTTTTAATGTTGTTGCTGATAGTCTTAGTCTTTTTTTGAAAAAAAAAAAAAAAAAGTAACATTACAGCTTCATGTCCTTGTCATATTAGTCATGTTGGTGGCACTGCTCTAGGGATGCCAATGTCGGCTTCAGTGCATGACTTTTCAAGTCTACAGGTTAGCAGTTCCGTTTTTTCAGTACTCTTAATCTTACCTTTTTGCTCTCCATTGTCACTATAACATTTATTTTCAAACCGAAGAGATCATTAGACCTTTATTTAAAATTTTCCAGGTTTTATGATAAAAAGCCTCCCTGTTTTATGACCAGCTCCTTCTTTTAATTTACTGTTCATGCAAACACATTCGCGGTATTTACAAATGTCTTCATGTCCACAAACACAGACATACAAAGCATAATTTAAAAAACCACCTTGCCTAGGTGAACGCATGCTGGCAGAATCCACATTTTATTAACACAACTAACTGATCATCAGGTGACATCATGAGCTGACTAATTTATTTTATTTGACCATAAATCATTCCTGACCTCCCCTGAAGCAGATATTGAATCTGTCCGTCTTGTAGTGGGGGATGGGCTGCAGTGTCCACACACACTCGAGAGGGTTTGGTATGTATGGCTTTTCCAGAACATTACTTTGAAGGTTATATCTGAGATGACTTTATTTTTTTGAACAGGTTGTCATAAATAATATTTTTATATCAAGCAATCAAATTAAGGTGTCATGTAAAATTGGTTTTGTTGAGAGGAAAACATAAAGACCAAGAAAGACATGCTGAGCCGAAAGAACAACAAATTTATGTAAAGACAAGCCCTGAGAATTTATCAAAGTCTGATAGACAGAAGGGAGATGCTCTGTGTCGAAACATAAAACTAAAATCAGTGATCCATACCGTTGCAGTGGGTGACATGTTCCTTCATTGCAATGAGCACACACTTGTTCATTTGACCTAACCACATTCTTCAAATATTTGATAAACAACTACATTCTGAACTGGTTTTAAAAAATGACCAATAATAATTTATGTCTTCAGTGGGAACCCGTAGGCCTGAGGCTAAGAAACAGACAGGGTAGGGAACTCAGGGAGTACTAGTTTTAGGTATGTCAGTGGTTTTTTTTAGACAATAACAAAAACACAAAACAAACAAAGAGTTAAAAATACATATCCATCAGCCCTCCTCTTTAAGCAGCCCTTCAATACTTTCTACCTTCCTACATTACTTCATTAGAGGTAGAGCTATACAGTATATCAACAATTATTACTATTTCATAATCGTAAATGTGAAATGAAATGAAATAAATGAAAACAATCATGATGTAAATAAGCAAAGTGTAACAATATTTTATTTGTCATGATTTTTACCCATCTGATTTTGTGGCAACCTCTTGGATATGCACTAATCAGCACAACATTAAAAATAAGGGTATGACGCTGCCACTGGCTGCTCATAGGCAGCTTTCTCCCTCCCTTCCACTTTCTGCATGTTACCACTATGTTCGAAATTCCCCTTGCTATAGGAAATAGCGGCCTTCAAGCAGCAGCCTACACAATGAAAATGACATCTCCACATGATGAGTACATTGCAGTAGCTTCTTAATACATATACACACAGCTCTTTTTTCCCCCAGCCATAAACATGAAAGCCAGTTTTCCAACAAAACAGCCCAGATGCATGGACACTGGACCTCCGCAGGTGTGTTGTGCTCTGGGACGGCATCTTCTGTGTCCTGTGGGTGGCAGGGTGGGTCCTCCGATGATCGGTCCTGTTTTAAGATATTCAGCGAATACTCAATCTGAAGTCAGGAGGGTGGCATCGCCGTGGTCTCTGTATTAGAGAATGTCATTGCCATGAAGAGGTGTGCATGGTCAGTAACAATGTTTAGGTGGTTCTGAGCAGAACATTGTGTTGAAACAAGACAACCAATGTTAATACATTCACCTGTAAGTCATTTTAAAGTTGTTAGCGGTGCATTACTGTCTGTCCCTTCGATTTTCATTTTTAGATTTTAGCATCCCTCTACACAGGAATTTGTGTTTTGATTGCAGGTCAAACTCAGCTTACATTCACAGGTACATGCATACATATGAGATCCTAAGGGCTATTATATAAACAATAAATTAAAGCCTACGGTAGGTCACTTTCAATAGGCTGTCACCCAGAATAATACAGTATTTCCATGCCTATTTTCTACCAGAAAAACAGACAACAGCAGTGGCAGAACAACAGGGCAATAACCTTTACCTGCTGCTGTCAGAAACAAAGCTCCAGTTGATTTCTACAGTACAGCAATCACATTGCTTTTTCTCCCTCTCTTCCTTTTGTAACCACACACTCACACACTCACACACACACACACACACACACACACACACACACACACACACGTACACACATAATGCATGCACGCACACACATAACCGCTGCTCTCAAGGTAACATGAAAGGCCCTGGCAGATACAGAGACATTTTAGGGCCCTCATCTATCTCCCATGGCCAGGAGCTCTAGCGCTTAGCAAATGTCAACAGAAAATAATGCACACACAAAGGCAATCTTATTTGTTCAAGAATTGCTCTAGGTCACCACAATTCAGCCAGGCAATGCAGAGGGAGAAGAGCCACCAATAGTGCACTACAAAGAAGCCTTGCTCTCCCTTGGCTCTGTTCTCTCGATTCCTGGTAATTCCCCCTTCATTTCTTTCTCTTGCTACGGCCTTTCTTTTCATCCCTGCTGCTGTTGTGAGACAAATAAATATTCTTCTTGGGTTTTCCAGCAAAACTCATCTGGTCAGCGCTTTTCTCCCCTCCCTCCCGGTCTTCTGGCTCCCTCTCTTTCATCCTCTTCCTTATTTTCTCTCTAATAAGCAGTTCCATTTTGAATGTTTTGGTGAGTGTATTCCTCCACATTATGTATAACCATTGCACGGCAGGTAGCTAATCAACTAAAACATTGTCTCCATTATTGCTGCAGCAGATGAGCTAGCAATAGAAAAATGGTGAATTCAATAAAGCACACACCACCAAGGGGCTTTCATTTGAATGATTGCTTCTTTGCGTTGCTTCATCTGCCAGTCTCGTTGTGTTTATTTGTCCTCATCCAAGCATCCGTAGCACCTCTCAGTGTCTCCTCTGTGTTGTTTTCTTTCCTCACTTCATGATCATGCAGACGAAAAAGGCTTTGAAATAATTTCCCCAAATTTCAAAGTCCTAACCCAGTGAGCTTTGTAACCACCAAACAGCTGGTGAATGATAAAATATGTGTGGTAGTGGCTGTCATACTGATGCAGTACTACCATGTGGTATTTAACAATGAAATCACTAATCTAATTTCTCATCTAGTTATGATAGCTTTCAATTGATTCTGATGACACAATCTCTGTGTAAAAAAAGAACAAAAACAGTGATAACCATGTTGCAGTCTTTAGTCACTTTAGTCCATCTACAACACTATCTCTAGTGCTTTTAAAAGCAGGCACTGCAGACATTTTAAATTTGTCACATTAGGATTCTAAAGGAAAGAATACTTTAATAATAAATCTTTGGATTTGTTATTGTGGGTCTAGCTATCAGTTTTATCAGTATGATAACACTGTCCATATGATTTTGACAGAAAAGCACATCTTTTGCTCTCTGGGATGTTTTTAGATCAGTGTTTGTGCTGAAATGTGGAAAATGTCTTCCCCAAATCAGCTCCCACAGCTGGAAGTACATCGCTTTGTGTGTCTGACCTGTGTCATGTTGAAAGCGATACAGAAATGTTGCCAGCTAGACTGCTGGTTTGATTTTTGCAGAAAAGTAACCAGGGAGCTCTTTCAGACATGAAGCCTACATATTCAGATGCTGCCAGATGAACAGAAAGGTATGCTTGTCTGAAAAGGTTGACAAGTAGTATACAGGCAAGCCATGCATCAATGGTAGCCTATTGGTTTAATCATAAGTGGCTATTAGCATGCCACTCGATCACATCGCTGAAACCCTGTGGCTCAGTCAGTGTGGTGCAAGAAGCATACTGATCATGGAGAAAACAACAAAAAAGAGCCTATAATTTCTTCACCAACCATCATTTTCTGAGAGAGTATAGAAAACCTGGAGAACACCAGATTCTTACATGCCAAGTGCCACAGTCAGGGCTTCCAGTTTTCTGTTTTTTTCAGATGAACTGGCAAAGAGGTGAAGGGGAACTCAGGGTAAATGGAGGAAAAATGCAGCTGAGGCCAGAGAAGGAGCTGTCAACTAGGAGGAGTGGGGGTTGTTAGGTGCAAGGCCCTTTAAACACTCTTACCTGTCATCTTAATTGCTTTAACTGTCAAAGTTACAGACCAATTAGACATGGCTCTTTATCGGCTAGGCCCGGAAGGAGACAGGAAGGAGAGGCACTTAATATTCAAATCTTCCATTCAAATATTTAAAATCAAACACGGTGACAATGATGTTAATTATCAGAAATAACTGCTATCTGGAATGAAACAAATGATTAGAGGTGTCAATTTGTGGAGAGAGAATTGATGTGTGCGGAGGAAATGGGTTTGTCATTGAATGTCAAAAGAGGGAAGAAAACTACTCAAGCATCAGAATGTTCCTTTTTGAAAATGTTCATAGAAGTGTGTTGGAAGTACACGGTGCAGCAACAATCATGTCAGGTTGCATTTCAAATAGTTTTCACATTTCAAGTCTTTCAAACTGCACAATCCTATCCAGTATTCACGTTTTGAGTAATCAAGTAGTAATCAAGACTGCATATGTTCATATCTTATTTTTGACCAGCTAAATATAGGCTTACTGGACCAATACACAAGTATTGTGTCACAAGATGTGTCTGTTGGTGCCCTGTGCTGTGCTGTTTCATGTGTATCCATCCGGTTGTCTGGAGTCAGGTCCCAGTGGCAGGCTCAGCGGGGCATTCCAGTCGTCCCTCTCCCAAGTATGTCCCCAGTTTCTCTTTGGGGATCCCACTGCGTTCCAAAGCCAGATGATCTCTGTAATCCCTTACAATTCTGGGTCCACCTTGGGGTCTCTGCCCAGTTGGCATTGTCCAGAAGACCTTCAAAACAAGGCCTCCTTATCTTATTCCCAAACCACTTCAGGTGACTCCTTTCAATGCAAAGGAGCATTGGCTCTATTTTGAGCTCCGTCTGTCTCCAAGGCTGAGTCCAGCCAGCTGACAGAGGAAATTCATTTCAGCCGCTCGTATCTGCAATGCCATTCTTCTGGTAAAAACCCAGAGTTCACGGTCTTTGGTGAAGGTTAGAACATAGATCAACTGGCAAATCAAAAGCTTTGTCCTCTGGCCAAGCTCCCTCTTGAGCAGAACAATACAGTGATGAAATCACATCATCTGCAAAAGGAGGAAGCAGATACAAATAAGAGAACCACATTATTTTTTGCAGATTATGTGGTTCTCTTAGTAACTGAAAATAAACAGATTCACTAAAACATTAGATTGAAATTATTAAGTAGAATAAAATAAAAATAAAAAATCTTAAAGCTGGCAGCAGACTATTGGAAATTGAAGAAATCAGAAATGCAAATCCCAAATGTATTTTGAGAATAAAGTTGGTAGGTGGTTTCCTCATTGAGATTTCTATTCAGGGTCTCCTTTGAGCCAGCACCTGGTTCACATTAGAAGAACTGTATCATCAAGACTTTTGCCTGTGGTGAATGCTGTTTGTTCCTTTGAAGATGCCAATACGAGATGAAATGCCTTCAATTCTGGCAAAAAAGTTGTCATTGTGAATGTCTAAAATGTATAAATGCAAGAACAAAGAACAAAGAAAGATGTCCTCCAGCTAAAAAAAAAGGATATTTCCCCCAGACCATCAATACAACAGAGTCTTGTTGATTTGGGATATTGCAGGAACCCCAGTTTTGCTACCTCCACCAATGAAACTCAACACTTGTGCTAAGACACACAAATACAGATTTTGAGACATGGGTGAACTAAGAGAGTCGGATACAAAACTGCTTGTCAGCCTTGTTGCTAACTTTTCCCAGTATTCTAGTGGGGGTTTGTCTTTGCACAGCTTTCTTAGAGCCTACAAAAATGTGTTTTATTTGAATGATATCAACACGATGTAAAGTCCATCAGCCAAGCAGTAATGTGAAAGCAGGACCAGCAGGAGAAGCACTAGTGAATATGTGTGGTTTGCTGCACAACACAGGGGCAAACCCAGAAGCCAAAAAGTCAGTGGGCCACACCTTCTAGTCTGGCATCCAGTTCTCCTTAATGTATCTGTGCTTTACGGTCCTTCATTATGTCTTCCTTGACCAGGATGCTGCTGAGTGCATTGAATTCGGTATTGTCTGACCACATTGGTATAATTCAGCAGTACTTGTCCAGGAGTGATAGAATGTTACTGTAGAACATCTTCTTCCACTGTTAGCACTCATTTATCGTTGGGCAGGGATCACCTCAAACATCATTCCCTGTGCCTGCAGATAAAACAGAGATGAACATTTTTTTCTCCAGTAATGTCTCCTAATCAAGTACTTGAACCTCTGTCCCATTATTTGAATAGACTAATGGTTAGGCTGATGTGTGCAAATCTTTAGTGGTTAGAAAGGGTTGACAAATAAGATTAATGCTCATTTTTGTAAGTCCAGCAAAAAAGTGAAGAAATAATGAATAAGCTTTCATGTAACAAGCCAAGGAAGAAAAAAAAAACACTTTGACCTCCACCAGCATAAAACTTAACTCTTCTCCTCATTTCTTTCATCTTGCATTCTCTAAAGTTTCCCTTTCTCTGTATGAGTCATGTGTAGGCAAACTCTAACTAGCTCCCACATGTTGCAGTAACATCACTGTTGACACGGAAAGCAAAAGATAAGGAAAGTATAACGAGTGGTGTGGAAGCAAGTACGTGTACTGCCTGTGGACACATCTACTGACGTCACAGTACACCCCTGAGTTAAGACGATACAAACAATGATTACATGACTTGTGTGTTATGTGTTCTTGATATGGATGTTCACATCGGACTTGTAGATAATATCAAACTGGATGACAGTTGAATTCAAACACTAATATCAGAGCTTTTGTGACTACAGTTTGACACATTTAGGTAAGAAACATCTGTTCTGTGATCTTCTTCCCTAGTTTCTGGTGATTCAAAATCTGTGTCTCTGACATGCTTTCCCCTTGTTTGGATACATTCAAAATTCCTTCAGTGTAACAGATAAGTTTTTTTCTCTTTTAATCCTACGACCCCTTGGTCATTTTCAGGGTAATTTCACAACCTGTACCTATAAACTCTTATGGTCATTACTGGGGCTAGTCATGCATGCTGCATGTTGAAGGCTATTCTGTTATTTGACATGACAATACTTGCACATTTCTTACGTAACCCTTCATGTCAAGAAAGTAAGAGATTTGACATACTGGACTTGTGATGTTTTTGTACCATAAAGTGCTGGCAGTGGAGGTACATCTTCATAATTGTGAAGGGAGATTGGAATCTGGTAATACCGGAACCATGGCGGTGGGATACTGCATGTCCTCGAAATGAGAAAAAATAAAAATGCTTAGTGCCTAATGGAAAAAAATGTAACTATTTTATTCACTGAAATGGTCACATACAGCAGCCTTTTTGAGGAGATGAAAAGCCTGGTAAAAGTTTGTCCCACATTCCCAAAAAATGGGACCCACAAGGGTCACTGTACCTGGGGCCCTGCGGTCTGGGATCACCGCTGCCTTTAAGGAACCTGTACATCTCACTATTGAGTTGAAGTATGCTGGAGACAATGAGGAAATAATTTCAAGCCCAGGTTACTCTTTGACACACAGAGAAGTAGCAAGTACCACAGAAAAGGTCATTTCTGATGTTTATTTTGGTATGCGGTAGGCCTGCATCATGAAACGACAGGGACTCTGTGACATATTCAATCAAGAAACACGAGCTTAAAAATGGGTGAAGAAATCTGTAAAGATATTACTTTGCAGACATTTGATTTGTCATCGTAACATTACTTTAATATGTAAAAATATGTAACAAACAAAAAGCTCAGGTTTTGCTCTTTCTTATGACGCTAATATATTATTACATAGATGTGTTAATATCTATGCAATGATTGCACTGCAAAGACACTGACACATCTAAATATTAACAATGAGAAGTTCAAGTGCAATTCAAACAGGAATAGGTGAGGAGATGGAGGCTCAGCTGTGCATACAGCTGACTGTAACTGATTCAATTTGATCTACATTCAAGATCATTTTCATGATCAACATTTGTTGCACAGACAAGCAATTAGCAGTGTTTGTCATGTGGATTCATTTGGTATGTATTACACTCCAATTCAGCCAAAGGTCGTTCATTCACAAGGTATGTGAATGAACGTCTGTCGGTCTCTAAGGCTTAACAAAAACACTGCACTGCAACATTAATCAGTTCCTTCCACTTGCCTCCACAGTTGTTTTCACTGGTGAGCTAGTACATGGTTGTATTAAAGAGGGTATCAAAGAGTATGTTTAAAGATGTTGTCCTGTTCATTCCTATAAAAGTCGCTCTGCATGTTTTAACAGGATTCCTCATATATCTGCATTTGTGGTCTACAGAGCATGTGCACCATTCAAGCAGAGCCGCTTCCCTCTGGTCAAGCCAGCAGACTTTTTCTTGTTGAACTGCACATAAAAACAAGATAAAATACATTTTCTTGACTTTCCAAAATCTCTGGCCAAATGTTTTTTTTTTAATCTTATGCACATGGGTTTTGGATTTTTTAACTCACGGAGACCTCTAGTTCTAGTCCAAAAAAAAAAACAAAAATAAAAAAATAAAAAATCTGTACAATCAAATTTCCATTAAAAGGTTTGTTGATATAGTGCTACACCAACAGACACCTCCTGCTGCAAGGACACAAATGGGGAAAAATGGACTTAGTTGTAACATTTTGATCAGCATGTGGTTGACAGGGGCTAGTAGCAAGAAGCACATCATTCTTAATTTTTTTAATACATTTATTAAAGTTAAAAATTGAACTTGGCATCTGACTGTTTTAATGCTGCAAATGGTTTGTTTCCAGTTGCAGACGAGTCACACGAGTAAGTTGTGTGAATAATACAAAATAAAAAATGTCATGGTGAATATGTGACATGTTTGAAAGAAAAATAAAAAGAAATAAATCATTGAGCTAAAGCAGATTTTTCTCAATAATTGGTCACAAAAGTGGTCACAAAAATGAAGCAGGGTCATTGGATACTGAGGTTGTTTCACAAGATAATGGCGTAACAGACTTTGATGTCCTATTCAAAACCTCAGTGCAGGGAGGTCACTGCAAAATGGACTTAGTCTGAGACACATGTCCAGAAAAGGATTGTAATTTATATGAAATTTCAGAATAGGACTACAGTTTCTATAACATTTGTTTTATCTTTTATTTCTCCTCTCATCTTGTAATCAAAAGAAGCCATGGAAACTGGTGGACATAAGTAGACAGATGGATACAGTTTGGAGGCAGACACACAGTCATTTAAAATACATACACTCAGTCTGAGTATCTTCAAGGTTACCTGCGATGTGTGAACTGCATTTGAAACCCAGCTGCAGTTTGAGTATTGATGGGTATACCTCTAGATGGACAGTGCATCAGTCACAGGCTGTAGAAGTCCCAGTCTGAAGTAGCCACCCACAGCTTTCAGACAGACAGCACCGACAGCAGGAGTCCTGCTGTCCATCATCAATGATGCAGGTGTCCTATGAGCAACTGTAGTTGTCTCTTGGGCCTCTTGGCTAAAATGCAAAGGACAAGGTGCATCAGTGCCATTGACATGTACATGAACCTTGATGACATCCCACAGGTTTCCTGAAGAGTGGCTTTGAGGCTGAGGTTGGAGGCTCTGACCATCGCTATCTTCACAGAGCCTGACTCCTTCTGATGTTTTAAGTTTAGTCTGATCAGACAATCACTGATTGTAATCACTCTGCCACTTTTAGTGCTCACTGACCCTCAAAATTAATATCCTTGCTTCTTTTCTGCTATACTTTTAGATTTGAGCATATTACTGTTTTCTTTAGGTCATATTGAAGTTTTAGCTACTGCTGATGCATATATCATGTTAAGTTAGATAAAAGAAAGAAATAAACAGAAACAGGAAGAGGCTTAAATTGTCATAAACAAGTTACTGGTATTGTCAACAATGAAACATAGTCTGCACAAAATGTGAAGTTGACTTTTATTTTGTGAAATGTTTTAAAACCTGCAAATAAGACTGGAAGAAGGACAGTCAGCGGTAGCTTAGTTTGATACTGCATGTCTGTGTGTGGTTTGTCATGATTAGTGATGCTGAACAGATGAATATAAGTAGAGGAATGTTTGGAAAGCCAAATCTTCAGGGCCTTGTATCTAGGCTTTGACAGATGTTCAGTTTTGAAGGCCAGTAATACTGGTTTTAGTGAGGAAAAAATCCCTGACATGGTGTGTAAAAATACAGCTGGCCTTGATAGAAAGGTTCTGTTCAGCACAGCTTTCCTGCCAAATCAGACGACCATTTCATTCTGAGAAGGGTAATAACAGAAACCCCAGAGAGTGAGTGGAGTCGGTCATAGCACTGTAACATACTACATGAGATAATGTTTGGTGTCTCACACAAAAACAGAAGTGACTGCAGACACAGAAGACTTAATTCTGTGTCTTGTGACTTGTTTCTGCTTAGACACTGCGGTTATGGGCACAGTGACTCTCCTGGTGGAATCCTCAGGACCTCAATACCTGTAAACATAAAATGTGAACAAGCAAAGTCAACTATGACTTCTGGACCATTTGGTATAAAATAACAAAGCTTAACTTCATGTGTATTAACCTGAGAAGGCATTAAGCATTGTTGTTATTGTCACAAATTATGTTGTGTTCTTTCTTTGTGTGCCGGCTGCAGCAAAGTCGCCCGTGTGTGGGCACAGACTGGTTTCATATATGGAACTGACTTTAAGTTGAAATACCGCTCACCAAAGGATGGATTTTATTGTGTATGTTTCTTTCCTCCCATGTCATCATGAAATGTATGGTCTTAAATGACATACATAAATGTCATGACTATTGTATTGATTTTCACAGAAGAGATTTTGACTTGTCATGGCAGAGAAAGCACAGGTGTATAAATGAAGGCTGCCTTCTTACTTTTGTCACCATCGTAAGCTGAAATATTAGGTTTGCAAAAGTCAGAAGAATGACTTTCACAGTCTCTTGTGAGATGCTTATCAATCAAGAATAAAGACAGTTGGAGTCTCTCTCTCTCTCTCTCTCTCTCTCTCTCTCTCTCTCTCTCTCTCTCTCTCACACACACACACACACACACACACACACACACACACCAGTTAGGCAGCAGTGAGCAGTGTCATTAAGAATATACATACATTGAAAATAATACTAGCTCTCATTTAGCTGTCTAATAATTTCCAGTTTTGTTGGGTATAAAAAGGTATGTATTCATGTTTTGCGAAAGCCTCAGATGTTCCTACTTCTATGCTTTACTGCACACGTAGTGCTGGCTTTCTCTATACAAACTTCCTACCATCAGATCCGTAGGTTGAAACTGGACTTATTGTTTTGTTAATCCTAGCTGTCTTTTTTTGAGCTTATGAATGGCTTCCAATATACGACTATGTACTTGTACTCGTAGACCTTATTTTGAGTGATTTCTGATTTGTATTGACGTGGTCCTGTTTGTCACCTATTCATTGTGTTTTTTCTTGAATTACCTCACAATTATGTGGCACAATCTGCTGCTGGTCTTTCTGGTTCTGTTCATGCCCCTTCTGTTCTCAGTCACATGTCCTCTATTTTAAAACAACCAATACTGTGGAGCATGTAAGACTGAATTATATACAGTATGAAAATGACTGCAAAACCTATTCATTATCTCTACATCTCTTTATGCTCTGCAGGCTCACTGGGGGCTGGAGTCTACCCATCTGACTTAATGTGAAGGCAGGGGACAGAGACAGACAACCAAGCACACTCACATTCACACCTATGGACAATTTAGAATACCCAATTAAGCTCAGCATGGTTTTGGACTGTGGGAGGAAGCTGGAGAACCCAGTGAGAACCCATACAGGAACAGGGAGAACATGCAAACTCCACACAGAAAGATCCCAGGCTGAGATTCAAACCCAGGACCCTGAAGCTGGGAGGCAACAGTGCCAACCACTGCACCTGATTGCAAAATAAGGTTATCATATGTCTCCTCAGTACAGGGTGGACACATTACTGTACTTTGAGCTATGCTTTGATGTGCACATCTGCTGTTATTTCAGCAGTCAGAGTATGACTCTACTTTTACTGATAGACCTGTCATTTGAAAGCTGGGTCTGATGAAGACATTAGTATGGCATTGGTAAAACCACAAACACACACTTGTGGAAGCATTATGGTAATCACTCTGTGTGGTGTGCTTTATTGAACAACTCACACACACCTACAGTTTAAGAGTTAACAAAAATGTAGACAGGTATTTTCATTTTTATTTTCATTGAGAAAATGCAATCATATACAGACTGTGTGTCATGTGCTCAGCAACATATCCCTATCTCAGTCTAACTCATTTGCCTGTGACTGTCCATGCAGGTGTGTCTGAATCCTTTCTCTCCTGTTTGTCACACCTTTCAAATGGACGCCTGTTCCTTTTTCATTTTTACAGACGTTGATTGGATTCTGTGTTTAGCTCATAACCCAAGGGTCATGTCTAAAGCAAAGAAAATCTAATATGCTTAAAATATGCCTGTACAGTGGACTGGAGAGATTAACTTTACTAGGAGTACAATGTCTTTAAATTGCTATGTATCACACCTATAGATCAAGCAAATACCTCACAAATGCTATCATAAGTATTTTTCTTCCTTAATTTCCATTCCATTTGTTCCTGGTTTTATATGACAATCTATAAATCCTACTGCTTTCCTCACGCATTCTCTGCCTCTATTCTCTTCCTTCTCTTTTCCATTCTGTCTCAGAAGAGTGAGGTCACCTCACCCCAATGAAGTCACTTGCCGAGCGTAAGAACATCATTTAAGGATTTACCACTTTAGATCCTGGCACATATTCCTGTTATTGCCCAGATTTATGCTCTTGCACTTCCCATTTGGGTGAAAGGTTTACTAGAGATTGGATTTGAATATCGCTGTTATGATTTGTGCAGCGCAAAGGTGGCTGAGTATACCTCACCTTGTTAAGTCAGGCAATTAAAGTCCTGTCATACACGTATCCAGGCTATTATGCAGGGTGTGGAGGAAATACAAATTAGCAGCACAAAAAAACATCTGGCTCAGCGTTGATGGCAGAAATGTATTTACCAGACTGAACTGATAAGACATACTGTCAAAACTCGATTATATTATAGAAGGTTAATGGTTACACAATATAATAAGACAGACAAAGAAAGAGCTTGTTGGTGTAGTCACATTTAGAATGTATTAGAGGTAATACTCTGTATAATCTGTAATGTAAGTGATGTTATTTTAGTATATATCACTCACTGTGTGGAGCAGAAGCAGTACTTCACTATATCAAAATGAATTACCAGTACAGAAAGAATTACAAAAAAACAGAAAGAAAAAAACCAAAGCTTTCCTTATTTTATTTTTGTCTGTGTTCTGGTTCGGGCCTTGATTTGTCAGTTAAGAGTGTTGTAGATTGCAGGTGTTAGATTTACATTTTGGCTTTTAGCGACTTGTTTGCTGCTGTAGTCAGAGTCACTGTGCAAAAATGAAAGTGTTGGATCGATGGTTCACCACTTTACCACTTTGCTCTAGACCTAAGGATAAGCCAGTTCATTGACTCTCATGTCTTTTAAAAAAGATGAAGAAGGGGCTTTTCTGTAATTTCGTGTCCCTACAGGTCAAAGCTTGGAATCCTCTAAAACACCCATCTGCAGCCTTCACACACATATAGACAATGAATCCCAGTGACTTCTGTAATCTTCTTACTTTTATCTATTTAACATTTGGGGGTTTGAGTGAAACATCTTAACAATGAATGCATGGTTTGCTGTAAACTTTGGTGCAGACATGTTCCCCAGGGACACATTTTAACAATTAGTGATTCCTTAATTTGTAATTTTCTGCCAGCATAAAGTCAAACTTGTCCACTACTTTGGTTTGTGACCAAGAAGGCTACCTGCAAAACTAATATCCCCCTGCACATTGTGTCTTTTGCAAATTAGGTAATGTGCTAAAATGCTAACACCCAAAACTGTTGCACATGCTAACAACCTTATAATGTAATACTAACAACCCCTGAAGCACAGCCTGATCATCTGATGGACCTAGTGCTTTAACATTATGCAGTTTTCCTGTGCATTGGTGTATTAAAGATACCTTCATCACTGCCAACAGCTAGCTTTCTGTTAGAAAAAAACAAAACATAAAAAACAGTCCTGTCACTGTCAGTGGAATGTGTGTGTTAATACACCTTTGATGAATACTGGCAATACGCAAGGCAAACAAGGTGTGTCAAGGACTTGCAGCAGATACTCCCTTGACTCATTTAGCATGATCTCTAAAGGCTGTGGACACAATGTGCTGTTAACTTTGTAATGTTATGCAAGCACCAAAATACAGTCTAATCAAATGACAATAATAACCACAGACATTTTAATGGGATTCGGAGCAATGTCACCTGAGAGCACGTTTCTCGCTATGTGTGCAAAGTGATTGTCTGAGGGCCCATTCATGTGGAATCTCTTTTACCTCTGGGGAGCTCACACACAAGTTTCAATTCTATTAAAATGCTACTGCAATCACTTTAATTTTCATTTAAACACTGTGAAGCAATTTAACATGATGAGGGAGTAATAGAGGTAAAGCAAGAGTATCTCTGCTTTCCAATAGTCACTGAACAAACGTCTCATGCTGCCTTTGTTTCATGAGGCCGTGCAGCCTTAAACAGCTGCCATCAAGGCAGGAATGAGGCTCTGAAGCATCAAGGTGTGTTTTGACTGTGTGACTGTTACTCAAATGAGTGACCTCCATCAGCATCAGGGTGCAGTTGAAAGGTCCCAAAAAGGGTTTAAGGACACCTTAAGATATTTTCCCAAACTACTGTTTCTGAGGGCAAGAATTAACTTTTACACTCAAATTTAAAGTGATAGATGTGTTTGATTTGAAACCATGATTTTGCCATAACTCAAAATAAGTAGTTATGTCCCTAAACCTTAGCAAACCATAGTCACAAGTGTGGCAGATCAAGAAACAGATGTGTCAATGTTGGACTTGTTAAAATGGCTTCAGGGCCACATCATCTGTTACAGGACTCCTTGTTCCCCTTGTAGCTGAAAATCATTGTTTAACCTTCTCTATTTATGTTTTTAGACATTCAGCTTTTTTTCTCAAATCATTAAACTCAAATTTTCATTTCTCATGGAACATTCTGTGGTACATAAATATATAAATACCCATTGTGTTGACTTGAGCCTTTCCTTCTGTCCTTGTGTGCACAGCTCTGACTCTTTTCCACATTTCAGCTCCCTCGCTCTCCATTTATTCTTATGCAGAGACACACATACACATGCCAGGCCTAATCCTGGGAAGCAGTAGCAGTGCACAAGGCAGTGTCTTCAGATGTGTCTTGATCAAGGCAGCAGTCTCGCTCTTTGATGTCGAACATGATTAGCTTTTAGGGAAACGCTGGATCTTTCATAAAAATGTGTTGGCGCCCTCAGCGGGGGGGGCGTTTAGGGAGACATCACAATCAGTTCAGAGCACAGAGAGGAGGAGGGTGGCGGGGGGTGGGGGATCTGAATCAGCCAAATGACGCTTGGGGCTTTGTTTGTCTACAAGGCTGGAGGAAGAAGAGAGCCTAAAGAAGAAGAGGTATTAAAGAAAAAGACAGATGGATCAGGCTTCTGTATTAATTAACATCTGCCATGTTCAACGTCATGTAAAATCAGTGCATCTTCCACTGATGATGCAGTGATGTACGTTTACTTTGTTTTGTGTGGGGTTTTCTTCTGATGGCTCAATTCTATTGGCTCTTGAGGTCTGTGTTGTCAGATACCAGTTTCTTTTTTTTAAGTTATGCACATATGAATAAGGCATTTATCCAATCATGATTCAAAAGCAATGTGTATTGATGTGTTTAAATGTATTTGTATTCTAAAACAAAAAACAAACAAAAAAAAAAAAACAGAAGTGAGGATGAAATCTGAAATCACTGATCAGCATAGCAGCAAGCAGCCCAACCAGAAAACAGAAGCAGACTTGTTCATGTGTGCTCTTATATAACATCCACATGTTCATATGGAATGAAGAGAGTTACTGCTCATGTATCTGTTACACAATGCGATGAAATTATTAGCATGTGATTACTTTTTATTACTCTTATTTTTGTTGTGTTAAATTTTCATTATTCATAGTGGTGTGCCAGCATTTATGGATTTCTTTGCACCCCTTTAATGGATTTCTTTGCATGCATAATTTCAACCAGAACAAGCTTGACCTATAGCCTCACAGATTTATTTATTTATTTACTAATTTGGTGTTAAAAATTCTCTGTTTCCTCAAACACCACTAATTTTGTTAAGAATGTCCCATGTAGACCCATAAATGTCCTGAACACCTGAATTCTATCATCAATTTTTGGTTAAAAGGACATTCAAGGACTTATCCGTTATCAAAATAGCTGTAAGTTAATGTTCTGTTTGACAAATAATTCAGCTGTTGAAACTTTATGTTCAGTGCTGTTCACATACCCTTGGTAAAAAGTCAGAAACACCACTGAACAGTAATCCAGACTTCAGTGGAGCAACACTGAACTGGGAATTCAGCGTTGTCCCGAACAAAATGACAGAGGTGAAATCATGAAAGGGATGGATGGAACAAGATGAATGAAATATGAGATGAAGGAATCTGGAGAATTAGGGGCAAAACAGACACTGGGAAGAAAAAGGTGACAGAGTATTACAGGCTGGAGAACACACACATGAAAGAGGCAGAATGGAGGTGATGGTGGAGAACAGAGGAGAAAGAACACACACAATGGTAATCCTGGCGATCAGCCTTACCAATTAGCTCACTGTAGCTGCTTGTTATTCTACCAAATAACAGGCGATGCTTCGTAAGGGGAATTCAATTAATTGCAATTTTGATTATATTTGTCTCTCCCTCATGACGTATTTATCTCTGCCGCTGTTTCAATTTCTCCCGGAATTATGGTCATTTACATGCACCTCCTGCTAATCCGCCTCTATCTGTTTTAATGAAGCTAAGCAGATTAGCAGATACCCTCTCTCTCTTACACACACACACACACACACACACACACACACACACACACACACACACACATGCATAGTTAGTACTGGCAGTATAGGGTTAGAGTGACAGCAGCAGCCAGTCCAGGTCTGAGATGATAGATGTTTGTTGCATGTAGGATCAATACTACCGGTACACTGACTTTTAAAAGGTCAGTTCACCCAAATAATAAATATTATCTCACTTACTATTACAAAAAAACCCACTGTACTATTGTCATTACACAGAATACATAATAAAATATATTGCAGAATATATTTTACAGAGAATTTTCAAATTATTTTTAAAAAACCATTACAACATGCTCATACACTACGGGCCGTAAAGGGTGATTTATTATACCAAAAGTCTCTGAAAAGGCAGTGGAGGCTGAGGTCTGGCTGGCTTGGTGGTAGACGGCTGGAGAACAGCGTGGAGTGACTGACACTGAGCAGACGGCTGAGCACATGAAACACTGGAGCACAGGTGAACTGAGTTAGCAGCAAGGCAGTGAGGATCTACACAGGAGAGCACAAGAAGTCAGGGAGAGTCCCAGAGTCGCAGCTGAATCACTGGAGCAGCTGGAGGGTCACTGTTGTTGTCCCAAATGCACAGAATGATCTTTCAGCAGAATGAAGAAGAGTCCAGGGTTTTGTGGAGCAACTGATGATCTGGAAGGAACTACAGGTGTTCTTCACCTAACTGCCACAAACAGCGTCCTCAGCCACACACTGGAAAGCAGGGAGAACAGAACGAGGTGTCAGGGAGAGGGGCGAAAAGAGGGAACGTAACATTAATGCAGAATGCCAAGTCTCTACGGAGGTTCTCACACGAGACCTAAAATTGAGCATTTTCTGTTAAATGCTAAAATCAGTTTTCACTGTAAGATTAAACAGTTTAGATGGTTTGTATCTGAAGCAAATTATCATGCACACTTTTGTCATGATGAGATAACATGAAGCAGCTGGGAGTAAGAGGCAGTACATTGTATGTCATCAGAACTTTTCTGTATGAGAGTGGACGGGACAGAGAGAAAGGACAAATTCAGACAGAGAGAAACGAGACTGGGAAAGAGACCTCCTTGTCGCTGTCTGTGTTTGTCACTTAGGGCTTTTAGCTTTGTCAGTAATGCTCCTCAGTATGGGATGACTTTGCTCCAGCACTACAGCGTCTCTTAACTCTGTTCTGTTCTCTACAGCTCCTCGTAAAGAAGCAACGTTTGCTCCCATACAACCCAACAACAAAATGTAAAACTGCATTCTCTCCAGCTACAGCTCTTGCAGATCAATCAACTAGATATAAAACTGTTCTCTTACAGCTCTTAATGTGTAACAACATCATGGTCTTCCCCAGTAATGATGTGGGTATGTTATTCCTTCATATGTTTACTGTTCATATGTTTACTCATCATGTCACAACTGTACATATGCATCTGTAAATTCATCATGCCTGATATATTGTCTCTATGAGATCTTTATTATTATTATATCGTTATCTTTTAGCCTTATGATACTTTTTGTAGTTCTTATCCTGCTTGTTTTACGCCTCATCTGTATACAGCTCCTGTAAAAGGTACATTTCCCCAATGAGAGATCATTAACATTTAACTGATTTGATCTTACTGCCTTCACAACTGAGTCATGACAAGTTATTTCCAAAGGATTTTTTATTCCTTTTTGTTCATTCTCAGTTGTAGTCGAGGTGCAGTCCAGGTATGATGAATGGTTGAAGGTGTCAGCTCATGTTAGGAAATGTTACATAAATATTACGATGTGAGTCTCGTTACTATGGTACTGATTTTTTCAATTCATTCGTTCCACTGCTTTTGTCCAGGCTGGTTTGCATCAATAACAACTAAATAGATACCCGTAAACATGTGCACAGGCATTAACTGATCCTAATGAATTAGGTGATTCCCTGACTCTTCCTCTGGTGCCACCAGCATGTTGACACTGTTCATGTATAGTGTAGTTAAAAAAATAAAAACCAAACATTGAATATAGCTGTCATGATTGATTGTGACATTCATGTTCCCCTCAGGATGAATTGTGTATGTGGCTGGTTACAGACTGTTCTATCAAAACATCAATAATTCAAAAAATACTGTAAAAACTGAAAGCAATGGTCCACTTGTGAAGAAATAAAATAGATGATGAAAATTTCAATCCCATTTTGAATTTAACTCATTTTAATGGCACCAATAGAACATAGAAAGTTCACCAAAACACGAGCACGTTCAGCGACACACTGAGTAAATACTCATAATGACAAAGACACTTGGATGACAGGTCATCCATCAGCATGACAGTGAACCAAAGCATGCAGCCAAGACAACGCTGGTGTGGTGTCAGGACAAGGCTCATTGTCCTTCAGTGACCGAGCCCTGGAACCTGGACTTTGGCTGCTGGTGGTGCCAAACTTATTCCATTTCCATACAAACACCACACACCATCTGGGGAGAGACCTAAACATGGCAGATCACAGACGCTTCGCATTTAATCTGACTGAATGGGATAAACTGTCTGAATCTAGTTGTGCAAAGGTTGTAGAGGTTTACAGAAGAAGACTCAAAGCTGCAACCGCTGCTAAAAGGGCTTATTAAAGATATTGAATTAAGGTTCTGAATGGTATAAATCAGAGATTTCAGCTGGAACGAGCAAAAAGTGAAGGGGTCTAAATAGTTTCTGAGGTAGCCCTATTTGTTTAACATGGACATCATCTGTAGGAGTAGTACTGGAGAGGAGATGAATTCTGAATGCATACTGCATGAGACATATGAAGGAAAACTCCACAATGGAAGAAAAAGAGGAAATAATACTTGAAAAAAGTAGCAATGAAAAGATGAATGGTGGGATCCTTATAGCCACTGCAGATAACTATTATCATGACTAGCTCAAAAGTTAATGGGAGAAAAGAGGGAGTGACAAAAAATGCATTTAAATGAACTGAATAATATATAAACAAAAACAAAAGAAGATATTATAATACAGCCAGCAATGTAAGTACAAGGATGTATTGTAAAAATGATAAAGAAGCCAAATAAAGCAGTTCTTTCATCATTCCTTCTTCTGCACAACCAAACAGACCAGAGAGCCGTTACACCTCTGTGCTGCCAAGACCTGTGTGTCTCACTGTGTGACCACAAGCTCTCCATAATCACAGCCTCTAATCCTCTGTTAAAAGTGCAGAGCACAAACCCTCCATGTTTACTTCAAATAACCCACACATGTGCACATGCACACTCACCGCAATCAGCCTTTCAAAACTGGCCACTTCAACCTGCAGCAACAACAAAACAAGATGTGGTATGGGAGCAGCAGGTCTGAGGTGGAGCTGAAGCCCGAGAAACAGCTGTAGTACAGAGTTTACCGTGCATGCAAGACACCTTTAGTACTTCAGTAATAGTCAGTGACTTCATATACTGCACTTCTTCGGCATGGCGTAAAGTGTTATGGAAAACATAATCTTTGCTTTACGCAGAAATATCAGTGCAAGCTTTCTGACCAACGGGGAAGAACTCAGTGTGTCAGTACAGCCATTACAGTCACCCAGAGTTGTGTGCCTCCATTCACAGAAAGGATTTTCTGTTTAGGGGGGTTCTTGTCAGCGGCACAACCAATGGGCAGATATATCATCACACAAGCCATAATCACAGTTATCAGGGGTGGGCTCTGACGCACTGCGTGTCACACAGTGTACAGAATTTGCATGATTTGCTTACAACACAACGCTCCAGTCCAGTTTATAGGACATAATAATACTTACCCAGCTTTGAGTAAACTGTGCTTTCACACTGGAGAAACAACACAAAGAAATACATCCACCTAATGAAAGGTTGTAAAAGATTCATTTATCATTTTGCTATATCTGCTATGTTTGTAGAAGGCTGTGAGGGCAAAGTCTATCTCAGCTGACATTCAGCAAGAGGTAGGCTACACCTTTACAGATCACCTGTCAATCACAGGGCTAGCACAGAGAGACTGAAAACCATGCACACTCACATTCACACTCACACCTATGGCCATTTTAGAATCCCCAATTAACCTATCTTGCACATCCTTGACTCAGGGACAAAGCCAGAGCACCAGGAGAAAACACAAGGAACATGTACAAAGTCCATACAGAGAGGCCTCAGCCGATGAATAGTGCTAACTGCTGCAGCACTGTACCGGCTCCTTCTAAAAGGGGCCAGCATAAAAAGTACAGCTGTGTGACTGTTCAGTCTCCTCTAAATAAACACCAGACTGACAGGCAGACTGGACTGCTTTTTAAAAAAATTCTATCCTGCTAGTTGCTTGGCTCCAGGGATGGAAATATCAGCCTTGTGTAGTCCAGAGTAACAACTATCTGATACTTGCTGGTTAAAGCTTGCCTTCATATCAATGAGGATAAGTGAGGTGTGTAGTGTCACCTAATATAATGTCTGTGGCTTAAAGCAACGATGTCTCACAAAGTTTCAGAGATATGACTGACAGTCATGACAGCTTAGTGTAATAATAATGGACACATACTTTACAGGATTTCTTTGTGTAATTGGTGTCAGGCATCATTTAATTGAAACACATTCACTTATTCATTTATGTTTTTAGATTTTTAAATTTAAAATATAAAAGGAAACTAGCAGTCCATCACTATAGGCAATAGCCTATCAAGCACCTTTAAACAAAGTTACCAGTATCTCCTCCCAGATGAATTCATGAGTTATTGCCAAAAATGGGTTTTGTGAGGTTGCACTGATCTCTGATCAGAAGTCGCGGTCATGACAATGGATGGGACGGACAGATGTAGAGGCAGCCTTTAAGCATACTGCCCCTGGCTCCGACTCCCTCTGACAGTCTTTCTTTTAATATTGTAGTCAGCACTTTTATAATCTTTCTTTGTAAAAATATAATCTTACACTTAGAAATATAACCCTAACCTAACCCTAAACCCCACTACTTTCAAAACCCCCACTACAGTCAAAACTACATGTCATTCTACAACATGAATAAGTTTTACCTGTCTGTTATTAAAAACATCACAACTCAAAGTAGTACGGAAGCCCTAAACGGCCATGGTTCACTGAATTTTTCCACTCCATTTTCTTGTTAAAATGACATAATTTTGTTGATATGATGTCATAACAAAATTCGTTATGTGGTGATGATGACAAAATTATGTCATTATAGGGAGAAAAAAAATTGTTTTCTTGTTATAATGAATTCATTTTCTGGTGAGGTACAAAGTGAAACCATCCCACCAGACCAGAAGGTGCTCTGCTGCCACTGCACACTACTGACTGAAGCCAGGCCTGGACGTGCTCTACTGCAGCTGCACTCTAATGAGGTCAGTTAGACCTGTTCATGTGTTTGTTTGTACTTTTGCAAGTCTGCAGATACAAGTTCTCAACCTTAACAGTAAGGGGCTTCTGGTCTGGTGGGGTGGTTTTGCTTTCTACTTCACCAGAAAACAAGAGAATAATCTCGTTTTCTCCAGAAAATGGAACAAAAAAAAAAAAATGAAGTTGAACCATGACAGTTTAGGTAGGGTGACCAAACATCCAGTTTTCACATCCTGTCCTGATTGTTTTTTATAAAGTGATGAAAATGTCCCGGTTTTCACTGTGTTGAAGAAGGATGAAGAAGAAAACTAAAGATAGAGATTTTTTTAAGTTTTGTAAGTTTGTGGGAGCTATTTTTGGTAAATTTGGATTGCTAATATAGCAGAGGTATTTTTATTTATATTTTTTCTAATACAGAAGAGACATTATTTTTCTTCATTATTTCATTTTGTTAACTTGTCATAATAAAACATATTCAGTAACCTCTGATAAGCCTTTTCTTGTAATAGATAGTATTTAGTAATATAACAGTTTTCTATTCATACAGACGAGACATACTTTAAATATACTGAATTTATAAGGCATCTTTGAATGAACTTCAAGTATCATTGGAATATCTCATTGATGGCTGAGTGTCATAGTTTTGGTAATCAAAATATGGTCACCTACATTTAGGGCTTTCATAAAAGAGACAGTTTTTTGTAAATCTGGTGATTATATATGGAGATGATTATTCAAAATAGCAGATTTGTGTCAGACTGTAAATGCATACCTTTTTACTACAAAATATCATCTTTTAAAACTAATGTGAAATGATGGCGACGAACCAGAGCAGCCGTTTTTTAAGGTTTTAATTAAAATGCTGAAATTAATCAGATTTTACACAGATTCTATGACAGCAACTGTCTTTTAAATATTTGAAGGTGATGGTTATTCTACAACATACTACAACTGTGTTTTGACAAATCACAGGGTGTAACATTTTACCTGCAATGTTGCTCAGTGAAATTCAAAGGGTGACCGAAACCCTAAATGTTTGCCTTCTAGGCACAAATAATAATAGGTATGCATATAGAGGACTGATAGTTCACAGCCATATCAGCAGGAAGTAACAATGCCATGACATGCTATTCCAAAGCAGGT